>CM041789.1:15661626-16369450 GCA_023375725.1 Nephotettix cincticeps | reverse complement strand
AAGACCTACCCTGAATGTAGGCATGCTGGTTTGGGTGTAAAGGGGCAGACTTCAGCGAAGAGTCCCAGATATACCTTACCACCAACTTCTCCAGAGTCTTCAACAAGAAAGAAGACAATGAAATCGGCCGAAAGGATTTCGGGTCCGTGTAACTATTCTTACCCGGTTTTGGGATAAACGCTATCCTGGAAGTCCTCCATGCAGCAGGAACATGTCCCAGAGCCAAGCTCGCTCTAAAAATACTACAAAGGGCCGGGAGAATGATCTCTATGCCCTGTTGTAGAAAAACCGGCCGGACTCCATCCGGACCCGGTGACTTGAAAGGACTTAGAGAGCCTATAGCCCACCTTATCCTGCTGTAGGTGATGATCCTGCTGGCGGCACCCCACCTGGTTCGCACAGGCCCTCCGCGACGCAGACTCACCTAATTCACCAGTTTCTCCACCAATGATGCATCCAGGAAAGTGTACCTCAGCCATACGTTCCAACACCTCCTGTGGTCTGTGGAAACTCACCATTAGGTCCCTCCACGGAGCCCAGAGTCAGGGTTCTGTCCTTGGCCAAGACCCTGCGTAGCCTGGAAGTTTCCTCAGTGCCCTCCAGCCCCGAGCAGAAAGTATGCCATGACTTCCTCTTTGCCCTTCTGACAGCGAGGTTATACCTGGTGAGCATGCTGTGGTAACAGTCCCAGCTGTTGTTGGACTTCGCCCTTCTGAATAGAGCTCTTACCCGTTTCCTCATGCTGGCCAGTTCAGAATTCCACCAGCTGCATTTGGCGGACCTAGCCTTTGCTAATGGACAGCTCTCCTCGAAGGAGGAGACAATCGAGTTCCCTAGAAGGCTTGCAGCCCTATCCAGTTCATCCGTATCCTTGGCTCGTAGAGCTTGCACATCGAGTTTTTCACCAAGTTTTCTTTTGAAGACAACCCAGTCCGTCTTCCTAGGATTCCTAAATTCAGACAAAACAGGCACAAAGTCCCCTATAGCATAGAGGATATGACAGTGGTCAGAAAGAGAGGGTTCGGGAGAGACATGCCAACCTATGACCCTGTCCTGAAGCCCCTCAGAATAAAGTGTTAAATCTATCACAGAGTTACCAACTCGACTAGAAAAGGTTGGCACAGAGCCAACATTGGCTATAAACAAACTGCTAGATGCTATAAAGTCCAGAAGCTGCCTACCTCTGCGGTTTGTCTCCCTACTACCCCAGATGGAGTTGTGGGAGTTGGAGTCACACCCCACAAGCAGGTCCACCCCCTCCAACGCAGCACGGTCCACCAGCGCCACCATTTCAGCCGGAGGGACTGCGTCCGCATCTCCAGGCATGTAAACGGACGCAAGGAGGAGCGGTTTGCCAGAAGACCCACATATCGTCCGAACTGCAACGACGTCCCTGGAACAGAACTCGAGAACTGGCGAATGGGCCAGGCCACTTCTGACCCACACACAAGCCCTCGAGTTGGAAGCAGAAACAAGAGATTAGTTGCCCCCCAAGGGCACCTAGTCCTGAAATTTTCCCATTCCGAACCCACGGTTCTTGAATGAGAGCAACATCCACAACTCCTCTAGCTGTGGCCTTGTGTAGGACTGCAGTCGCAGCCTTACTGTGTTGCAAATTTACCTGGAGGAGGTTTAGTGTCATCCCCAGATGGTGCGAACCCCACACCCGAGAGCACCCTTAAGGTAGTTCTCGAGATCCCCAGGTAGGTATGCCAGCCCCTCTCCTTCAACAAAAGAGCGCTGCGTTCATCAATGATTATAACTAATGATTGATGAGTTTTGTCCTTCCTGCAGCTGACCACCCGCCAGCCCCCAGTCAGGATTCCAGGATTCTGAACCTGCACAATCTCCAAAATCTTTTTGGGTTCGAGGTCGCAGGCGCGCCCTTCCGCCCGCAGAAGAACCTTGGCGGACCGCAGGAGATCCTTGTAATCCCCTACAACCACCTTGGCGCCCTCCTTGAACTCAAGCCCGTCAAACGACCTCTTGACCCAGGACACCGTCGCATCACTGCCACAGGCGATGACAAGAGCTCCCAGCTCCTGATAAGTATTGTGGATCTGAACCGGTTCTGTCTGTTCGATAACCTTATCGAACATAATTCCCTGCAACAGACCACAATCTTCGGCAGACAGTTTCACCTCCGGAAACGATGTCGGGACAATGGCGATCTTCGTCATCATTAGGCGATCCTTGTAGGAACCACCTGCAGACGTTGACACCATCGGAGCCGGCGTGTTCTGACCCTCCGCCGGGGGTTTGAGATCCCATCGGGGTTTCTTTCTCACAGGAGCAACTGCCGCCTTGGTTGCCCTGCGCATAGGTGACACACCTTTATTGTCTTTCAGCTCCCCTTTGGGGCTGGGGGTTTCAAGCCGCTTCCTCTTCATCAGCTTGCGGTACTCCTCTCTCGGAAGCCAAGTCCCATCCTTGGTCTTTCTCTCCCTCACCAGCTCCAGCCTTCGAGCGTACAGCCCCTTCCGCTGTTCCTTGGTGAGCGAGGCCCAGACCACATCGTCTGAGATGTCCAGGACAGACTCCTGCCCTGGCTTTCCTTCTGATGTCATCGTACCAGACACATCAGCCTTCGATGTATCTGAATCAACATCATTAGCGATGGAAGGTGTCTGGACAGCCCTGTGCGCCATCTCCAACACCTCCAAGGGTTCCAAAATATGCTGTTGTTTGCCCTCCCCAGAATCCACGGGCAAGCCCTCCGAAGAGGGGTGGGATTGAGTGCCAGTGCACCGACCCACCTGGGGTATATCCGTATGTTTTACATCAGCCATTTTTCAAGGATTGAGAATTTTTTTGTGTTAGCAGTTTGACGACCATTCCGCAAATGTTGCTCCGCTCGCCAATATCTGAAGACTGGGCCCTTTCGGAGTTGCACCCCTCATCGTCCCCAGCTCAGTCCTGGAACAGCTGCACACATACCTGTCCCAGTCGGCAGTGCAGTGGCCGTTGAGTAATTACCAATCACTCCGCCCTTCCGCTAACTGAGTGTTAGGCCGTTCCAGTGAACCTCACCTCCGCCCCAACACTCTACATGAGACGCTGCTCCCCGTCTCACGGGCAATTTGTCGACCGCCAGGTCTAGATCCGCTGCCTTCTGCTAAAAACAGGGGCACCCCAAGTAGGCTGTGTGCAAGCACACAGCACGACCGGCAACCAGGCCAATCGGGCAGCAAAAATGCTGCTTCACAGCGGTCTTGCAGAAGCAGTATGCCCCACGAAACTCGTGTGGCACTGACTTCTGCCTGGGGGCCTTACGGTACCCCCTCGCCCCCATACTTTACCTTAAGGTAAAGGTAAGGTATACTTTACCTTTATTGTTTTTGCCCATAACTTTTGAACCGTAATTTTTACTGATATGCGGATAGTGTCATATTTTTTAGTACTCTATGCACTATGGACTATTACATTTTAATAATCGTTAGGGCCATTGTGGAGAAATTTGGATTTTACACGTTTTTAAGGGTTTTTAAGGGAAAAATATCTTAAAAAATAAAAAAGTGCATGGAGATGCGGTGAATACATACATACCAAAAACAACAGGGTCTGAACACATCCAGACACACACACAAAGATGGACAGACAGACATCACATCAAAACCCAATTTTTTAGGATTCAGGGGACCCCAAAAGGATATATCCACTCTCCACTCAAATTTGAAAATGTTGACGAAAACGATACTTTCTCCATTACTATCGTATAAGGAGAGAAAGTAATACAAAATTTTGATTCTGTAGGGGGGTGTCTCACTCTGCCTTCAACAGCATCAAAGTGATCGAGCAGGAGTCTCCCATAAAGACGACGAGTTCACGCTACGCTCGCGACGACGACAACAGCTACGACGACTTCTTCGATGCCTTCTCCTCTACCTCAGCAATGTAAGTGTAGCAATGAACCTTTGAAGATGTTAATTTATTATGGTTCAAATATTCACTTATCAAATACGAGCAAGGTTTGTATATCTGCAGAAGGATCAGTTCAGAAACCTTTAACACTTAAAACAAAACTAATTGACCGATCGCTAATTTTACTACGTAATGGTGGCTAAACTGCTTGACCTTGACGGCTATCACCCCCAGTACCTTCCCCCCAAACCCCTCTCCGTAATATTTGGTCATTTCCAACTATTGTGTGAATGACGAATTGTGTGAATACGGTCGGTCAGATTTACCGCGTGTTTCGCGTAACGGCTGGTAATCGTCGGTCGAATATACCTTGTATAATTGATAAAAGGCTGTAGTAAAACGCAACAAACAAAAGAACACCTGCTAGAAGTAAAATAACAGCTATATTACCCACTATAAGACCACAAATATGGCCTTGGGCAACAATCCTATACAGATTTTTTCCCGAGCCCAGAGCTGGTCGTCTTGAAGCGTGGAGTTTGAAGTTTAATTTTTTCTGTCACATGATCTTTGCGTAATATATATGATTTGTCATAAAATGTTGTAAAACATCATTTGTTAATCATGCGATTGCCAAATGATACATAAAAACAATAATAAAAACACTAAACACCAATAAAGCACAGTGACGATCAAATTGACCGTATGTTTCTCTTAGCGTTTTATAAATTATGTTTCGTTATAAGTGTTAAAATGTGAATCTTATTAACATGTTGAACTTTTTTACAGCAACACTCACCGTTATTTTTCAGTGCAGGTTTAGTCGTCGGGGATAAAAACACATAACACACGAATAGCACAAAGACATATTCGACCACTGCATTGAATTGATGTCAATATTTTTGGATTGTTTTTTCCGTATTCGCGAAACGTTGACATCAATTCAGTGCGGTGGTACCTGGTAGGTAGGTAGGTGGCACCTCACTGAGAAAATCATGTCATTCAGAAAGAATAATGTGAATCTCCCTGATTTTTGTATTATTGTATTCCATATAAATGAATTGCTCATTTATTTAATTGGAAAAATTGTTTTCAGGCTTAAAGGAAACAGAACGCCCACCGAGCCTTCATCTGAATCAGTTTTCTTTGACAGTAAATCCGACAATATGTCTGTGTTGGAAACGATGACGAACAGAAATGCTCCCAAGGGCAGTTCAGGATGGGGGGAGAGCAGTGGTGGAGGTTGGGGGGAACCCAAAAGCAGTGGTAGTGGTTGGGGGGAACCTAAGAGTGGGGGTAGTGGTTGGGGAGAACCGAAAAGCAAAGGATGGAGAGAGTCGATAAATGACTCAGATTGGGGCGAAGAAAAGAAACCGGCGAAGAAAGATTGGGAAGAACCGGAGAGAAGACAACCGTCCACGAGGAACAACGAGCGAACTGCGCAGAAACCCTCGCCGTCCAGTGGAGAAGCACAGAAGAAGTTTGGATCGGCCAAGGCGATATCATCGGATCAGTACTTTGCTGACTCGGGTGAAATGTCGGTGAGTTTAACCATTGTTGGTGTTTTAATTCTGTTAACTCTATTTACGTTATTATTACCCTTCATGAAATGCTGACCTATAGGTAGGTATTTTAATACAAGCATGAATGAGAAATGACTGATTGATAATTGTGGTGCGATTTTCTGTTAATTAATAGTTTAACGTGGGATCCAAACCACAATTTTGCCTCTGGATTACGAACTGGTCTAATTGTGAGAATGGTTTTTGGGAAGAGATGGATGGATTCAATAGTTTGAACGTTAATCCACACCAGAGAATATCACATCCACTGACCATCGCTCAGAACTTCACAATTCGTCACCTCCAAGTAGCTGGATTAAAGGACATGCCATCGTCCCAGTATATCGTATGCCGTATATAGCCGATTTTTTTAAGAACTTATTCTTGTTGCAGTGGGAGAGGAAAACGAACCTGTCTCGATTTGAGGGCTCGTCGAGCATATCGTCCGCGGACTACTTCAACCGTTCGGAGGTGTTGCCAGGAGGCGGTGGCTACGGCGTACAGGCACCTGACCTGGATGACGTAAAGGAGAGTGTGCGCCAGGGCGTGACCAAGGTGGCCGGCAAGCTTAGCTCATTGGCCAATGGCGTCATGTCTTCCCTACAGGTAGGCCTAAGTCATGTTTACTATTCACATATGAAGGAATGTCAATATTTACATTGTGAAGGAAATGAAACAATGTGAAGGGAAATAAAACTAAAATGTTAAAACCATGGACGAACTCTGGCCTCTTAAATGCTTTTAAGAACATTAGAATATTTTTTTAACACAATAAGCGAAATCCAAGTGAAATAAATAAAAATAAATACTTGAATTATCAGCGTAAGATATCCCTTTAGATTAAAATAGCTAAACAAACTTATTACAATAGATTGTTTCAAGTGAATTTAAAGGATGCTAGAAAGCAATGGCAAGTTATCAGCAGTATTATCAATAATAATTCTACAAAACATCCTAGATTTGTACTAGAGAAGGATGATACTGTAATCACTGATGAACAGGACATTGCCAACATTTTTAATAGTTTCTTTATCAATGCTTCCGAGAAGATAGCTTCCTCATGCAAAGAACCGTCACCTCAAAACAAGCTTTTGTATTCACAAAATTTTCACACTTTTCAAAATGTAAATTCAGTTTTTTTGGTCTCATTACTGTTTTTTAAACAAGGTAATTAATTTCTAATCTTTCTAAGTATAAAGGTACTGGTGATGGCTTGCTTTCAGCAGCTTGAATTCGTAATGTAGCTAATGAAATAAGCCCTATTTTAACTAAATTATTTAATTTAACTATGACTTCTGGTTGTTTTCCTGACTGTTTGAAAATGGCAACAGTTGTGCCCATTTTTAAAAAGGGTAATAAGCGTATGGAGGCTAATTATCGTCTTATATCTTTGCTTCCTGTCTCATCTAAACTATTGGAGAAATTAGTAAACTGAAGGTTAGTTCAGTTTTTGGAAACAAATTCTTTTTTTTCTTCTAATCAATTTGGAGAGGGTCTAAGCACAGAAATTGCTCTTCAAAAATTTTACAAAAATACACAGGTTTAAATGAAACAACCAACAATAAAACAGCTGGTTTATTTTTGGACATTAGCAGGGCTTTTGATACAATCAATCATGATTTGTTGTTAACTAAATTAGATTCAGCAGGAATTAAGGGGTTTCCACTTTTATGGTTCAAATCATATGTTTCAGGAAGGAAGCAGGTGGTTAAAATTAATGATAGACAAAGTGATATTTCATGTGTTAAATATGGAGTTCCTCGAGGTTTTGTGCTTGGCCCTATTTTATTTTTAATATTTATAAATGATCTTTGCAAGGGAAATTTTAATGGTTGTCTAACAGCCTTTGCTGATGATACAGCACTATCATATCAGGCCGATTCCTTGGTTGAACTACACAGGCTCATGCAAGATGATTTAGGATAAACTTTCTATTTGGTTTTATTGTAACAAGCTTACTTTGAATGTTTCTAAGACGGTTTTTCTTATTTTTTCACTATCTGATACATATATCTTTTTCTAAATCACTTAAAATTCCATACAGTGTCTTGTTTCAAGAGTAACTGTGACTGTTATGAGGTAGAACAACCTAACAATACTAAGTATCTGGGTTCGAATTTTGATGTCTTGGAAGCTTCACGTAAATTATTTGAAAAAAAAACACTCCTTTAGTCTCTTAGGGCTTTCTTCCATCTAAAATTTGGTTGTCCATTAAATATTTTGAAACAGGTTTACTATTCTCTTGTAAATTCTAGATTGGAAAATGGTATTTCACTCCATGGTAGCACTTATATATCTAATTTAAATTCTTTGATTAATTTACAAAAAATGTTTATTAGACTATAAGCAAATGCCGGTTTTTATGATCATTCACTTCTATTGTTTAGAAGTCACAATATTCTTCCGTTCAGATTTTTATTTGTATTTAAGGTGCTGACTTTATTTTATAAACTTAGTGGTAATGCAGGACCAACGGTTGATACTATACATAATTATACTACTCGTCAAAACGTTAATATCATTTTTCGCTTTCCAAAGCCTAATTGCACCTTGTTTAAAAAATGTTTTGTTTATATATCATTCAAGTTTTTTAATAATATTCTTTTTTCTATAAAAAGTGGTTTTTCAATGAGTGTGTTTAAAGTAAAATTAAGGAATTGTATCGTTAGTAATTTTTGGCTACCAGTGGCGGAGGATGCACACAACGTACAATGCACATTCTGAGCAAACAATGTGCTTTGCCTACTTATATTTTGTCATAGTTCTTTTTACCCTTGTAGGTGCTACTTTAGTTCTTATCTGATAGATAGCTTCCTATTTAAATTGTCATATTTATAATATCTAACTAGTGTCAGATGTTCCATGTTGACAGTAAATAATTTTCTGCTTCGCACATATTGTTCAGCGATCGTACTAAGTAATGAGAATTCAAGTAAATAATTTTTTTTTAATATTTTTAAACAACCATTTATTACTGTATGTAAAACTGGAAATAAATGTGCCTTGTGAAATAAAGAAATTATTTGAAAACAAAATTAGTCCTGATGAAGTGTCGAAAACTGGTGAAAAATCATCGTCATTTTTTTGGCATATAGTGAATAAATATATATATATATATATTAAACAGGAAAAAGAAATAAAAACATTATCATTTATGATATTACTGTTAAATCTCTATGAAAAAGCTCAATTTTAATTCAAAGCCTCGGGGTCTCATGGAAATTCAGACAGGAATCGGTTGATTAAGGAATATATTCAATTCAAAAGGATATCGATTACAGTGTAAACTCTTTAGTAAGAATTTCTGGACGAAACCCTCTATAAGACAACATTTCCAATATCCCCTCGAAACCTCTCAAAAAATACCTTTACATGAGGTAGAAATTTGGGTAAAACCCTTGATAACAAAAGTATTTGTAGTGATCTGTTACTAGGCTTATGAAGCCTATAATATTCTTTGCTTAAAACCTCTACAAGACATATTTAACCCCTATAAGACGTAGTCACCACACAGTTGACTTAGTAAGTAGTTTTCAAAACAAACAGTGACTGATGTAATTGCATTGAATCTTCACCCTATATCTTTCACCACATAGTGGTTATCCTAGAGCTATGAGAAACCTCTATGAGCGGTGGTAAAAACCTCGATAAAAAGAACGATAGGAATAATTTTTTCCCATTCCGTGAGATTCTTCTTCTTATCGAGTTTTGACTGTATAGCTAAATGTTCTTGATAGGAATATGTAGACAAAAGATGCAGACATAAAATATAGTTATGTACAAATAACGATCTTGGCTGAGTGAGAGTGAAGATTCGAAATTGCTCTTCTGAATTAAAGTTCTTCACCAGATTTACAAACATTTCAAAGATTTAGGTTTTGAATGTTAAAATTTCTTTGATATTTCCCTTGCTTATTTTAGAGGTGAGAATGTATTTTTTGTTCTTTCTAATCACCTAATTTTCAAGCCTTAAATTTAATGATTGAATAAATATAAGGCCTTGTTGGTACAGCAATAGTTATTTTGGAAGTTTAAAATGTTGAAATTTTTTTGTAAACATGTTTCTTTCTACTACACTACCTGGAAAGTTAAATATCAAGTAAAACATATAGAATGTTATAAATATATCAATCACTAGATTTTTGTTTTCTTTATATTTTTCTTCAGTTACTTTATATTCACAATTTTGTCTTGATTTTTTTATGATTTGATTGGCATTTTAGTGAATTTGTTAGCAAATTATGTGGAACTTGTGTATTTTTAGGACTCAGATGTATTTTAAGACGACTTAATTTCAAATGAAAAGAAAAACAGAACCCAAGGTAAGCTGTAAGAGCTCATTTGAAAGTTCGGTTGGAGTTGGAAGTGGAAATAACTCTCTATGGTGATTTTGTAATTGGCCCTAGTTAATATATAATGGCTCTATGAGTTTTGTGGAGGAGAAATTCAGTTTTAAAATGTAACCCTTAACATGCTCACTGCTTGGTTATAGTTGGGACTAAGGCTTTTACTGGAAAAATCTAATCTAAATAACTTTGCTAGAAATTAAAAAAAAATCAAAAAAAGGTTTTGACAGTTTGATTCTTCACCATCCAAGCCTTCTAATTTGTGGGGTTTTTAAGTAATACAGTACCTTACTGTAGTTTTTAAGATAGTACCTTTCTGTCTTCAATTGACCGCACACGCACTTGGCGGTGATGGGTAGTTGATTAAATTTTCTTAATGTGTACCATTATATCATGTGATTAAAACTAATGAATTCGTTATTTTTTCTGTAATTGTTTCTGAAGTAAATATGAGTGAATGAGATTATTTTTAAAAACTATAAAAGAACACAAATAACATTAGTAGAGTTAAGTTTTTATTTTTTTGTATACTTTATCACAAATTGTTCATGCCAAAAACCTATCCTCTTTGTTGGTAAATTTGTTTTTTTTTAAACAAACTTAAAAAACTACACTAAAATATATAAAAAATACTACTGTCTTCAAAAATATGAGTAGAAATAAAAGCGTTGACAAAAACACGACATAAAAATATGTCAAAAATCCTTCATTTAGCCGCTAGCCGCCATTATTTTACACAAAAAACGTTATATGAACGTCAAGAACTATTTAAGATACAGAAACCAAACTTTGCACACCTATTTAATGGCCATAGAGAAAAATAATCTCAAAGTATCATTTAGTTTGCTTTCATATTTTTAAAACGGCGGTGGTTAAACATTTTAAAATTTAAATAACAAAAAACCATTAACTTTATAAAATTTTTACAAGATATAAAAAAGATTGAAATTTTAATTTCAAATCGAACGGTACTTTGGTGAACGAAATCCGACCACAGATAAGCGAGAAAATGCACTTTTAATGTTAGATTACAGGGCCCACACGCCACCACGGCTTGGCCATAGCGAAAAAGCTGCTTTGTGCCAGCTGAACTCCGCTTGTGGATTTAGTTGTTTTTCGTTTGTTGATAACATTAGCAACAACGGAATACATGTTTTTCCTATTAAAAACTTCCTTGCTCACTGTTTTTCAATATTTGTTTCTTACTAAAATCGTAGAATACATTCTGCTTTTTTCTCACTACAACTTAGTGACAACGGTTTTTTTCACTTCACAGCGCAAATGACGCACCGGAGGTAATAAGTTCGAATTCGGTAAGCCATCGGATAGTTGTTGTGTGTCTGGCTGTGCACTTAACATATATATATATATATATGTATTGTTTATATTTTCATCCCTATGCACCTCCACTACCTATGTTAATCCTTTTGTTGTAAATAAAACTTAGTAAATGTATTGACTTAATGTAAAACTTAGTAAGTGTATTGTATTGTTGATTTAGGTATGATTACATTTCAAATAACGTGTACAAAGCTAAAACTCTTTCTGTGTTCTTAAATATAATTAATGTTTTAGTGTAAACTATTGTTATTCTTTAAACAAATGAGTCCCACAAAATGTTGCAAGCCATTTATCAATTATATATTATCAATATAAATTTGCAATGTGCTATATTATATTGAGTCGGTTGAAATTTTAAGAAAATTTTCAGTTGTTGGTAGAAGATTATATTTATTACGTTTATTATTATTGAGTTAACTAGAGTTATTGTATTGTATTATAGTATTGAGTTAACTAGAGAATTAACTGGTGCTTGTTTGCAATTTTGCTGATTACTTCACAAATAAGTTGTGAAAGATATAAAACAAAAGCAGAATAATGACATTCGATGTGAATTAAATATTAGTAAAATTCTTGAAGCGAAACATTTTCTCCTCATTGTTTTGTATAAAAAAATAATTCATTATTGTTTCAGCTTTAAATTTACATCTCCCTCATTCGTCAATTTGTTTTAAATTTGAGGAAGGAGTGAAAATATGGCCCCCTATAGGAAAGTGCAGTTTTCAGGCTCCCTGAATCCAAAAAAGATTTTTTTTCAAACTGATGTCTGTCTATCTGTCTACTTTGTATAATACCTAGACCATAGTGATGAATCAGATTCTCATAAAATTTGGTGCAAGGGTGAAATTTGTTTATATCCAAAAATGACTGTTAAAAGCCCCTGTGCAAGATTTTGAGAATAAATCAAACGATTAAGCGAAATTAACTCTGAAAGGTCAATCCAGACTGACAGTTCAGCGATAGAATTTTTATTTCATCTGGCTGATTTTGTATATTTCTATTCTTTGTATGAAATTCATCGTTGATGATAGTCTATGTTATTTACATTACTATTGTGGATATTTTCTATCACGATAAGAAAAACAAAGTTTCACGATATTTCGGGATCTAAAATCTGATCCTGTACTCAGGTGAGCTGGAACCTGGAACAAGATAAGATTAGAACATAATTTGGACTAATCCTGTATAAAGTTGAAAATAATATTTTTTAAAGCAGTCAGAAACCTTTCAAAAATACCAAGTAACAAAAATTATGCACTAAAGAATCTAAGTATGTCCATGAGTCTCAAGTGCTCAAGTTCTGAAAAAATTATCTTGGGATCTGAAAAAGTACTTCTTGAGGCATTGTGACTTATGGACTTACTTTGTTTCTTTTTTCTGGCAGGTGGTAACTCTTTATGAGTACCCCCGCTCCTGCGAGGGTTATGTGGTGACTCTACCGATAAGAGGTCAAGGTATGAGCAACTTACATATGGGCTAAAGACTTCATTTGGGCGAATCACAGCATTAGCATTAGTAGGAACATGGTGACCTTCGTCCTGACCAGGATTGGGCTCCTCGCTGCAAGGAATGGCCACATCAGCCCCAGGATTGCCGTTTTAATTTTTTATTGTATATGTTATTTTAAACGCTTGTGAACTTAAGATTGAGTTGCGTATATATACGGACAAATGCTCTCAAGTGATTACCATAATTGGCATATATATGCCAATATAAGCATATAATGCTTGGGAAGGGTTAATGTTTAAATAAAAACAATTTCTGTTGTATAATTATGGATACATCATAAAACTTTATTAAACAAAAAATTTGTGATAAAACCTAATTTACTAATAAATAATGTTGTGTTTACAGGAGAAATATGGAGGTTACTGAACTCAGCGAGGGAACCAAACACCGCCTCATTCGTTGTTTTGTATCAGTTCAATGTACTTTGAGTTGACAGTTTGTTTAACCCTGTAGTTTTAAACCCTGCCTGGGTAGTTGTGCTGTTGACTACTGTATCAAAGAAAAGTAAAATTAAACCAAAACCATTTTCCCGATCTCCCAAAATAGACTTTAAATCCCACCCACCCTATCCTATTTTATTCTGAATAATTTAAACTTTTCCATTATACTTTTTTTAATCGTTGACAATTTTTAATAGTATTTTAACATTTTAGTTAGCAATAGAAAAATTTTCATAAATGTCACAATGTTTTTTGGTTTTTAATTAGGTATTCCATTTGTTACGGAAATATTCAAAATTCAACTACTTGAATTTACTGTGTTAAATGGGCCATGTTGATGCATGTAAATTACCAAAGTTAACATGTTCGGTGGCACATGTCGGATTTATCGGACTGATAAAATTAAATTACAATGAACAGTGTGGTTCAATATTGACTACGGTGCGTCCACATAACCCTAAAATAAGAATACACTTATAATATAACCCAGAAAAGCTCCATATGTGCTGTAGAAAAATACTAAATCAAATTAAAACAGTGCGCCACCGGTAGTACACATCAGAGTTTTGGGAAGTTTGCAGTGCGCCACCAATGGCACACACCAGGATTATGTTAACCAGCTTATGGTCGAGGGGTGAGTGCAGTGCTCAATTTTGATTTTAAGTTTCTACAAAACACAGGTTTTGTAATATATCGGCCTAAAATTCGGGGTACCTATTGTTTGTAGTGTCAATAGTGTGGGGGTGTGTGGGGAGGTTAAGTGACCTTCAGTCTGTCTCGCCATTTTATTTAGTAATAAATTATTTGTTTTGTATATTCACTATTATGTTGTTGTTATAATACACGGAGTATCAGCAAAATGTATTTTAATAGCGTCCTGTGTTTTAAATAGTTAATTAAAAATAGTTCAATTAATTTATTAAAAAGTATAGATTGAGAGTTTTTTATTGTGAAAATAGTTATACAAAAGTGGTATGATATAATTTATATGAAATTCGTGAAATATGAAATATGAACTAGGCGTTTAAAAACATGAGCATGGCATTCACCCCTCGACCATCTGCGTAATACATGTGGCCTCGGCTGGTTAAGTACATAAACTATCTGTTGACTTCCGTCGGACTTAATGTGTTAAATAGAAGTCTATATGAGTTACTAAGGATTAGGACAGACAGTAGAATCTAGTTTATCCGAGTTGATTTGGACTTAGAACAACCTGTGTATTAAATATTTTCATGGAAAATTATCTTAACTTGATAATTAAACATAAATCAATTAAAACACTATACATTACACTCTATTGTTATTTCCTAAGAAAAAATAAATTCACAAATTCAGTTAAAACTGAGTGCATTTAACTTTTGACTCATATATAAGTCTTGATTTATGTAAGAGATTACAGGTTAGCACTTTGTAAAGTAATTTATGAAATAACTAGCATAACCTAAAAACATTGATTAAGAAGCAAATACTCGATTTAAATAGACAAACATTCTTTTAAAATGCAAATATGATAGTTCGGGTAATATAGAATCTACTGTTTGTAAGGATCGGGGTTTATTTTGAGCTTTTTCATAGCGTTTTGTTTTTTTCCTACATATATTATCCGATTAAACCTCTTTAAATGTTGAAATTGTTCAAAAATTTTTTTAAAGGGCTGACAATTTAAAAAATTCTCATACATTCCAGATTATAGTTTTTTATCAGACCATCTTGACTACAGCCTTAATTAATTTTTAATTTCCCTTTAAACAGAAAACGTGGTATCTGCCGAATCAGGCATTATATCCTATCCTATAAACCTATTGATTTTTTTCTGTTCTCTATAAATATTTTCAACTTTTTCTGTTTTACCCTTTTTTTAATTGTTTTAAACATTTTGGGAACAGAAATAGTGGAATTAATTTAGTTGTGTTATTTTAGTATTTTAATTTAGCTGACTGGTTATTTTCCATAATTAATTCTTGTTGGAATAATCGTTTCCTTTTAAACTGTGCCATATTTTGAATTAAAAAATTGTTGAGTTTAAAAAAAAACAGATGATAATAATTTATTACAGGCACAGGTTTGTTCACCTTTATGAAATAAACCCGGAAATTTATATTTTTAGATTCAAATTTTTCTGGAACAGAGAAAAAATTACCAAACATAATTAAGTACTGAAATTTGCAAAACTATTGGATGCTTGAGCCTACTTCAAAACATTCCCATAGATTTTTAAATTAATTAAAATAAAGTATTTTTATTTTCGAAAACCATTACATATAGCTAAATTTTAATATTTTGTTTGTTGTTAACACAAAGCGGTTCTTTTTCCTGTATTAAATAATAATTGGCTTGAAAATTAATGAATTTAATAGGTAATATTTTAAAGTAATGCTAGGTGTTTGATGATAATTTAAAATTAAAACTGGAAACCATGATTTAATGTATATATTAGGTGATTGTTTTAGTTTTTGTGTTTCAGTGTTTTAATATTTATTGCAATCGGTAATTTATTTCGGTTCTGTTTCAACCTTGAATCACAAAATTGGTTTATAGAGACTTGTGTAAAATATGTACAATGTTAAAAAATATTTCTGTTACGAATATACCGACCCTTGTGCAAACTTGAGGGTAGAAAAGTGCAAGTTGTATTTAAAATAAAATATATGTAAACCTCTCGAAATTTTCTCATTTGTCGCCCTGTTTATATCTTTCTTATTTAGGTAATTTTTATGACTAGATAAGGAGTTTTAGGACATAATTTTTTGAGTAGTGATCTTTGTGACAGCGTAAAGAAAAACACAAAAGTCATCAAAGAATATTAGCGTTTGCCACAAGTAGGAGAAGGCTGATTATTTTACAGGTATGATGAAGAGAGACAATTATTTTTAGAAAATTGTAAATTTTTGGTTGTCAATCTTTGAATTAGCCTAAAGCTCTTGCGTAAATAAGTGGCCGCAGAAAAGAGCTCAATCAATGTCTCTTTTACAAAAGGATTAAAAATTAAAATCATTACAAACATTATATGCTCTGGCACTAGATGGGTGGTATAACACCAATCTGTGTAGTTTTTAAATCATGTAGTAGACAAGTTTTTTTTTATCTGAAGCAATTCTAAGTAGCTAATAACAATTTACTCCATCCTGTGAGGATTCCAACTTTCCAAATTTCATTTTCAACTCAAGAATTTTTTTAAATCAAGAAATTTTTTTAAAGGCACTTCATTTACTAAAACTACAACCCTGTGAAAGGTTTATTATTAGCAGGTTGTAATTAGAAGATTAGAAGGTATGTAAGTGAACTATTCACATGCATGTTGCAGTGAGCATGGCACAGGACCATAATAGAAGTTTATAATTCAACTTATTGAACATTTGAAGGTAATTCAAAATATTATGTATATATTTAGGTGTGTATCCCTTATATGTAAATATACTTAAACATATGTGATATATACAGGGTGTCCTGTAAGTAAAGTGCAAACCTCTGTTAAATGGTTTAATGGGTCAGAATAAAAATAAATTAAGAATTAAATTTTCCTAACGGTGGTTTGTTTACCAGGTATCCGCCATTTGGTATTTTTTACTAAATAATACATATCTCAATAACAGTTTGAAGAATTGGGTTCATACTTGGTATGGTTCTTACTTTGGTCGAGGTCTAAATTGAAGAATTCCTCTTGTTGAAGAACATTAGGAAAAATATATAACCGATAGTCCGAATAATTTCACTGAACTGATTCATAAACAAGATTAATGGAGCCTTGACAGAACCCAGTTGAGGGAAACTGGCAGAGAGCTCTTCAAAAAGAAAACTTTTCTTTAAGTACAAGTTATGAACATCTGAGGTTTTTTTAAACTTAATCACAGGAATACTATTATTTTACATTGAGAACTAAATTATAAGATTGTTAAAATAACAAACGTACTAACATGATCATGTTGGTAAAATGTGTTATTTTGTTGGAATTTTATTAAAATCATAATAAAATAAAAAATATCAACGGTATTAATCTGCTTTGGTTATTAAAATGCTCATTCTTTTATTGTAATCTCACCTGTAAGTGTTGGCGCGCTTTCTGATGGTGACATAGAACACTACGTACTGCTTTACCGACATTAGCATACCTGACAAATCGTGTCTCTGCCTGTGGGGTAACGGCCAAACTACCTAGACTAGACTTCTTTACAGAAAATCGTTATATAATTATTATTGTACAATTAAAAATATCCAATACTATAATACGACCAAGGTTTGTATATATATATATATATATATATATATATACATAATATATATATATATACATAATATATATATAGAATAGAATATTTATGCACGACGCCCGACGGTCGTCGGGCGACCGTCGTCTAAAACACGACGTCGATAGTTAGAGTACGACCGTCGGGCGCTCGTCGATAATTTGCCTTAATAACATTGTGGTATATAAATGGAGCTACTCGTATTTATGCACGGCGTCTTTCGACGCGCGTCGAAACGACGGTCGTCGGGCGACCGTCGGGCGCGCTTTCCCTCCCCTCCTCACCACGGGTTTGTTGCGTGGGAGCAGTCCGACAGTTATTTATGTTGATGCTGTTGATGTTTACTGGAAAAGATGAAGTTATTGGTGCGTGCCTGGGAAAATGGTTGATATAGACACAGAACCTTTAATTGATGCAGTTAAGTGGAAACCTGAACTTTGGGATTGCAGTAAGGAAGAGTATAAAGATAGAATGAAAAAAGAGATACGTGGAATTTTGTTTGTTGTCTGACTGTGCCAGAATTTGAAGGAAAAGTGATATTGAAAAACAAAATAGGTATGTTCACTATTATTATAATCAATATCTGAGCCCTAAAAACATATAAACTACACAGGGATCCATGACGGAGAACACTGGAATAGTGGTTTCGCGATGGTCGCCCGACGCTCGCCGGCGGTCGCCAGAGGACCGTCATTTCGACGCCGTGCATAAAAGGGTGACATTTTCTCAGCGTCTCACGACGGTCGCTCGACGACCGTCGCACGACGCCGTGCATAAAAGGGGCCTTAACATCTCGAACAATTGATCTATAATGTGAAGGTGCTTCATACTGCTGAAAATAAAGGCTGTTTGCATTTTCCATGTTGTCAAGTTGAGGAAAACACTAGTTGTCTAACATATTCTTTATACTGTATAACATTCTATATACTGAAAATATTTCTAATATAGCTCAAAAACTGGATTTAGGAGCGTTTATTATTTTATTTCCATAATGCGAGGGTCAGCTTATAGTAAACAAAACCCTTCTCCAAAATGTATAGCATAAGGAAAAAATAAGTTGCATAATTGATTATGAGTGCTCTCGTTTTTGCGGCAAAGACAAACACAAAAATCCCTTGTTTAACGGTACAGAAAGACAATAATTTAGGTTAGACCCATTTCGGGTTTCCGGTGTTATAACAGAAATAACCAAAAATATAATATTTGGGTGCAATTCGAAGTTTATTAATTCTGTCAACTAACTAACTAATTGGAAACAGAGAGATCCGTTCATTTCTGGTGGAAGTTAACGAATGGTTGCGGATTAAGTGAATTACCATTTAACCTTATATTTTTTATTTAATCCCCTGAACAGCACCGAGGTGATGCACGTAGCACGTGGTCATCGTTCAAGTCATATGACTCACTATGGTGAAGTGTATTTTTGTGTAGACGTTAAAACATGTAAAAGCCAAACTACATTAGGTTATGTCGGTTAAGTTTGCTAAGGTTATGTTGGATGTCGGTGAAGGTTGTAAATAAATCAAAATACACAAAGTTATGAATTACATCTTTTAATCTCTTAGTTATGTAGCATACGTAAACGTTTTGGAAGGGTAAAATTATGTTTCGTTATTAGTTTGAAAAACCTAACCTTAAATGTTTTATACTACATTATCCTTTGTCAAAAAATTCTTTATAGAATTGACATGGGCTACCAATTTATGTTTATTTTTTTATTATACTCCTTACAATTTTTTTATTCCGGTTGGTTACTTGTAACAATTACTATTACGTATTTGCATATGCTAATTTACTTAATTCCATGATCACTGAATTACCATTAACATTTTTGCCTCTATGTGTAACTTCATTATTTGTATGTTTCTTTAATTATCAGATATTGATGGACTATGAAGTAAGAACATCCAAGTACAATGTTGATTGTTCTTAGCTGAGTCAAATTTTGATTGTCTATTGTGTGTTTGCAATCACAAAAATTGAAGGAGGGCTGCAAGGATCAGGTTGAAATTTGTATGGTGGATTTGGGTGAGAGGTTATATTTATTTATTTTGTTCCAGAATTTCTTGAGTTATAATGGAAGTCAAACAAGAAATTGCAATCACCAGTTGTCTAAATGATGCGGTAAGTTACCTGGATAAATCTTTTATATTATTGGGTACACAACTGAGAATCAGTAAACAATGTTGTATTTTTTTAAACTTAAATTGCCCATCATCACAGGTCTTAGGCATTAAAAACTAGTGTCTTGCTACTCTAGTGGTTAGCGTCTTGGACTTTGGTGCAAGAGGTCATGGGTTCAAATCCCGGGATGCCCATTTGAGTTTGGACCGCTTTCCCAAAAAATCGTTTGTGTACAATCTCTCTCTGACATTATTACAAAATGCCTGGGATGTAGAAAGAACATACAAAAAAACAGCAAGGTACTGTAGAGGTGAAAGTCACATAGGCTAGCCAAAGATGACCGCTCATGATCTGACGAAGAGTTGCTCACCACTGGTTTCCATCCAGCAACCTTTGACTTTCTGGGTTAGCGCATAACCCCTGAGCTACCGTGCCATTAAATAATTAAAGTATAAGTGCTTATGTATACAAGAACAATATTTTGACTTATTGGACAGTGTGCTACCCCTGGGCTTCCAGGTTGTATTCTTCTTGTATGTTTTGCACTTCACTTTTTTTAGTTTTGCGAATTTCCCATAGGGAAGAAGCTATTATCATAGGTCTCATGGCAAAACTTAAGCCCGGGATCATGTCACTTTTACTTTCTCCCCTTATACATAGTATATGGAGAAAGTATTGTTTTCGTCAAAATTTTCGAATTTGAGTTGAGGGTGGATATATCCGTTTTGGGGTCCCCTGAATCCAAAAAAGTGGGTTTTGACGTGATGTCTGTCCGTCCGTGTGTCTGTGTGTGTGTGTGTGTGTGTCTGGATGTGTACAGTGCCACAGCCTACCACGTTGGTCTGATTTAGATGAAATTTGGCATGTATATATATAGTCACCGTATCTCCAGGCGTTTTTTTCATTTTTTTGAATTTTTGATTTTTAAGGGTAGTTCCCCCTGAAAACCCCTTAAAAAACGTGATAAATCCAATTTTCTCAAAAACGGCTCTAACGATTTTGATTAAAATATGATAGTTTATAGTGCAAAGTGTACTAAATAATTTGACACCACCCGCATGTCTGTAAAAATGACTGTTCAAAAGTTATGGGCTTTTAAATGTCAAAAAAATCAAATCTTTAAATTTTCAGCGAAAACAATAAAAATAAAGTATAACGTGACTGGTGCCATTGAAACCAGCTTAAAAAACTGAACAAATTAGTATTTTGAATTATTTGTCTACGACTAACGGTTCCAGAGAAAAGTTAAATTTACTGTCCACGATAAACGCAGTACGTTGTCTGAAAGCGCCTAATGTTATTCTTATGGAGAATAAAAAAAAATCAATTTCATCCTTACTTTCCAACCGTTTTCCATGAAACTTGGTATGAAGTGTAAGGTCAAATCACCGCCGGGGGGGGGGGGAGTTCCCCCCATACAATTTGAACAATAAATTATTAAATGATATTTAGAAGAACTTTGTAGAACATGATAGTTTTATTACAGATTGTCCTTTTTAAATTTACTTAAGGGAGAAAGTATGTGTCAGTCCACTGGTACCGTTTATTTTGTTTTGAAGTGCCTAGAGACCAAAAGTTTTTGCCTTGAAATACGGTTTTTATGAGTATTAAATGTGGTATGGTATTACATGTGCAATTTTCAATGAAATCCTTCTTATATTAAATATCTATTTCATTTGGAACAACGTTAAGTATACAGCACTATCACAGTCAAATACCATGTGTCTCAAAAGTCCCACCACCCCTGTTAATTTTTTATTAATGAGAATACAAATTTTATACTTTTGGGATGTTTATTTGATCAAAAAAGGTAGTTTTTTATGTATTCAAATTTCCCCCCCAAAAGGGGTAGTTTAGGGGTAAGATAAAATTTTTAAATAACAACCCCTAGCATGTTGCATATCATTTCAAAGGTCTTGACAAAAGATTCTTTTTTAAATTTTATTAATTTATAAATTTTGTTAATAATGCAGAATGGGGGTTGATCAGGAGGGAAAATGGTGGAAAACATCACTATTAAATTTAGGTTAACTGCTCAAAGTGCCCATCGTTTACCTCTTGGCAGAAGTAAAGTCTGGACTCAAATGCCTGCCTCACATTTGCCAACATTTCTGGTGTGACTAACTGGCACGCTCGTTAGCGTAAGGTTAGTGGGTTTAGTGTCATACACCTTACTTTAAATAAAGCCCCAGAAGAAAAAAATCGAGAGGTGTGAGGTCGGGTGATCGAGCAGGCCACTCTACAAAACCTCGTCTTCCAATCCACCTTTCGGGAAACTCCTCATCTAAAAAGTGTCTAACTCTTTCATCGTAATGAGGAGGGGCATTATTTGTGGCTGGCACAATATCATTACGTAATAGGTCTAGGTATTTTGCTCCATTCAAATTACCATCAATAAAAAAGGGAACCATCCAGTGTGGATTTACGTCTGCCCAGTAACGGCAGTTGTGACGATTAACCGTCCCATGTAATGAAAATGAAGCTTCATCAGTAAAACACATCTGAGAAATTAAATTAATATTCTCCTCAATCTTATGCAACATTATTTCACAAAACTGAATCCTTCGGTCAGGATCATCCTCATTTAGTTCCTGCTGAAGTTGAACTTTGTACGGATGGTACTTATGTTCTTTTAATAGTTGATGAACAGAATCTTTTGAGATCCCAATTTCTCAAGCAGTTGAACGAAGTGTTTGGAATGGGTTTGCCGCAAAATGAGCTAGAACATGAACTTTAACATCATCTGTTCTGATTGAAGGGCGGCCTAACCTTGGGGCGTCTTTGATACCAAGTGTCGTTGAAAATTTGTCCACCAAATGACAAATGTATGCCCTATTGGTTGCCCTGTCAGGATATGCGTTATTAAACAAGCGACTGCCTCATGTAGATTTCTTTTCGCCCCGCCATAGAACATAATCATTTCTACTTTGTCTTGATCAGATCGGACCTTTTCCTCTTATAACTATTTTAATTATAAAATTTTAAGCTAATTATTTTTTAATGAAACACACTAAATCTGAAGAACTAAGATTTAAAAATAAGCTTTAGGGAAGTTAAAATAATGTCGCGCCAGGAGCAAACTGGAAGAGCTGTTATCTCTAAATAATCTTCTGGCAAATGAGGCCTAGCCTGTTGATGTGTACTCTTACACAAGTTATTCAAATGAAACAACACTCATACGAAAATAAATGTAAAATTTGTCACCATGAACTCTTAATTCTTCATATAAGGTGTAAAACGCATCTCTCAAGTGAAGCACATTGTTTATAGGGTGTGCTGCCACTTCCTTCTCTTCCGAACTTGGTTTTTCGTAGTTAAATATAAACTACACAGGGATCTATAATGGAACACTATGAGTGTGCGTGAGGTGGTGGACTGGTGGTTTCGCCTGGTCCCACGATCACCTGATGACCGTCATTTCGACGCTGTGCATAAAAGTAAAAGGGTGACATTTTCTCAGCGTCTCACGACGTCCACCTGACAACCGTCGCATGACGCCGTGCATAACTGTTTCTTGTGTGCGTAATTGCTAGTAAATGATTTGTTTGTAAGTTGTTTTCCTGCTTTAAAATATTTTGTTTTCAGCTTTATACCGATTTAGTTCGGATTATGTACCTATTAATTGTGTTATGTTTTAGATAATAGTTCGTCTGAGGACGAGATCAGATTCCAGATCCTGAAACGTCGTGAAACTTTGTTTTATCATGATGGAAAATGTCCGCAAAAAAAGTCTAAATAAGATAAATCAACCATCACCAATAGTGAATTTTAAATAAAGAATAGTTATATTTGCTTCATCTTTGCTGTCTTGATAGCCTAGTGGCTTTTAATGTGGTATTTCGGTAAGGACAATTTTGTTTAAATCCTGTTTTGTTCTAGCTGGTCAGTGTGTATGCATGGGACGTGAACACAGGAGCCACCCTTTTAACGTATCGCACGGGCCAAACTGACGGAGGCTGTGCCACTGCACGTCTTGGTCTCAGCCTTCTGGCAGGACAGTACGTTGTGGCAGCACTGCAGGATAAGCCATTCCTCCGGGCTTGGCCAATCAACAGCCAGCATTGTTTGAGCACTGTCAGACTCGTGTGTCCTGGTCGGGTGTCACACGCTCAGTCGAGTCCTGATGGTTGTTATATTGCCCTCACCGTTGTGGAGAAACTCCACATATACCAGGTGAAGTTCCTAGTTTTGTCTACATATTTACTTATTTATGTTTTGGATTTTGTTTGTTTTCTCAGTTAGAACATTTATTTTTTAAGAAGAAATGTGTATGCGATTTCCACCTGCAAGTGTAGAAATATGGTAATTATGTTAGGTGACAAGTACATTCATATATTATATATTTTTTTTTTATTGGAAGGGGCGGATTACTCTCAAGGCACTTCAGCCATAGCGGTTTTTTGCGCACCCCTGTTTGGGTTGTGGCATTATCACATAGCGAAAAGCCATTGGTGATTGGCGGGTTTTGAACCGGGGACCTTAGGCATCAAAGCCCCGCGCTCTACTCCTAGACCAGCGCGCTCCCCAAGTACATTCATACATTCACATATGCATACATATATTTATATTATTTGCAAACGATCAGGTTTTACTTGCACTCAGGATGAGGATGATATGAGTTACATGACAAGGAATTTGATGTAAGAACACCATGACTGGAGGTTGGAAGTGAGTGAGGAGACGAGATAGTATTTAGTTGTATAAACACAAGTGGATATAGTTTAGATTTCTTGGATAGATCAGTAATTAGAAGGGTGGAGGAGTCGATATTTATTTGGGAATGGTAATAAATGGTAGGGATGATCAGGAATTCATTGGCAAATTAATGAAGGAAAGGCCGTAACCAGGAAACTTCATTCAATATTGTGGTCAAATCAAGTAACAAGAAGGATAAAGTAATGGTAAATAAACACCATTAACTTTAGAAGAAAGGGTAAGAAATGAGGAAATACGACGATGAGAGGAGATTCGTGAAACCATAGTCAATTGTATTGAAAGACAGACATTTATGTGGTATGGGCACCTGAGAAGAATGGATTCAGGCTATTACTAAGAAAAGATTTTGATTATCAACCACAAGAGAGGCGTAAGAGTTGAGGAAATTTATTTTAAGCGATAAGAGAAAACAAATTTACAACAATTTAATCTCTTTTTCATTACAACTCACACACAGGTTGCAAGTGGAAGACTTCTGGGATCTGGAGTACGTCACTTTCAGGCAATTCGAGTGTTGCGATGGTCGAAAGATGGGGCAGAGGTAGTGTGTGGAGGCGATGACGGCCTCATTACCGTGTGGGCTCTGTCCAACTTTGGATCCGCCTCCTCCCAGCCTCGCCTTGTGCTTAACGACCACACGCTAGCGGTCACTGACCTGACTACGACTCGCGGCACCAGGCCAAGACTTGTCTCTGTGTCGGCTGACCACACATGCAAGGTAGGTTTGCCATTACAATATATGTTTTTGGTTACATTATAATGACATATGTTGACGTCCTGATAGTAACTACAGTGGAAACCCGATTATCCGAGGTTCGGTTAACCCAAGAGGGGCCAGTCAAAACGACCGGGTTGGCACTATTTTCAGGAAAACTTGTACTTAGTGGGTGTTGGCAGTATTCATCGCCACCGTACTTCATATACCTCTTTCTAGGAATGGCTTGAAGTAACATATACATTTTAAGTAACTTCTATTCAAAATTAAAATTGCAACCTTTACTTAATAAAGTTAATGGTTTTTTGTTATTTAAACTAAAAGATTTTTAACCGGCC
This sequence comes from Nephotettix cincticeps, assembly GCA_023375725.1. Lineage (NCBI taxonomy): Eukaryota > Metazoa > Arthropoda > Insecta > Hemiptera > Cicadellidae > Nephotettix > Nephotettix cincticeps. The sequence continues at coordinate 16,344,251 of CM041789.1, read as the reverse complement.
TTTTTTTAAATATAAAAGCAATTTAAATGATACTTTGAGAATATTTTACTCGTTAGCCAATAAAGATGTGTGCAAAGTTTGGTTTCTGTATCTTAAATAGTTCTTGAGTTATTAAAGGTTTTTGTATAAAATACAAAACGGCAGCTAGCGGCTAAAAGAACGATTATTGAACATAAGTTTATGGGAAATTTTTTGTTTATTTTCATGAGTATTATCACCCCTCGAAGTTTGACCCCGACTTTAATGAATACCCTCTGTATAAAAAAAACTTTTACATTGAACTACAACAAAAAATATTCTCTTTCATATCTTCTATAATAAAGCCTTATATTTTCATCAACATTTCACTTTTGAAAGTTTTTCTGTTTTCGTTATTGTGTATAACGGAAACATTCCATCACACATTCAAATAAGTGACATTCTGTGTTTCAGATATACGACCTGCGAGATGGAATTCTCCTTTTGTCGATGGTGTTTGACAAGGCTCTGACTGCGGTGGCGGCCTCAGCCTTGGACACGGAGGTCTATGTAGGCACAGACAGTGGTGCTATCTTACACTTCAGCCTGTTGTCACCCGCTCGACAACAGGAGTATCACTTAGATTCAGACGAGTCAGCTCCGTTGTTCTTGGGCCACTCCAAGGCTGTCCGGAGTCTCAGTGTGTCTGTGTCCGGAACCCTTCTCATGTCCGGATCGATGGACGGAACCGTCAAGTTGTGGCCAATCGGAGGGAAGAGTCGACAGTGTATTCGCACTTTCACCCACAAAGGGCCTGTTACCAATGCATTTTTCGCTCCCAAACCGAAACAGATGTTTGATAATGAACTGAAACCTAGCGTTGTACTGAGTTCTTTCCAGACTGCCAACAGTGATAAAACTGATTGTGTTGAGGTGGTAACAGAACAAACTTTGAGCTTGTGCGATGACAGAATGTGGGAATCGTCGGCCGAGGTAGCACCGATGGAGATTAACTCGTACTCCGATGACAAAGTGAAATCGCTGCAAAAGGAAATCGGTCTTCTAAAATCCATAAATTTAAATCTTTACAAGTTCACTGTGGATAAGATTATCTCTGGAAATACGTTTAAACCTCATGTTCCTAAAGTAGTTAAAGTTGAAGCATTGAAAGTGAAGAAAAAGGTTATTAATAAGAAGTTAAAAACGAAAAAACAACCCCCACAGCCCACCAGCGTTAGTAATCATAATTCTATCATTGTACCAATTAATGGAGATGCAAAACCGAAGAAAAAGAAGAGAAGGGGTAAAAAAAGAAATGAAAAGAAATTAAAAAGTTGAATAAAATGTTTCTATCTTTATGTGGTATTTTGCTAAAATATTACCTGAAGTAAAATATGCCAATTATAAGTGATTGTTATGTAATTCTTAATGTTTACGAATGTGTTATTCTTTGAAAAAAACATGCTAAACCTTTTTTTCATTGAGGTGTTTCCGATACAATTATAGAAAACAAATATACAATTTGGTTTTATTTATATAAGTGAATTAATTTTTTATTTAAATTTACTTTCAATATGTTTTTTCAATTTACCTACAATTAAATTTTTGAATTCTTTTCAATTTGTATGTTTGAGCCAATAACTTTCAGTTTATCATTAAATTTGATGAACAAATGGGGATACCGTACTGATATATTCTTTATCTATGAATTTATTTCCAATGTAAAAAATAGTGAAAATATTTTATTGAATTATTAGCATTAGGATACAGCCAGCTAACCTGAGTAGAAGATAAATTATTATCATTATTTCTCCCCCTATAAAAGATTTTTTGACTTTTAAAAGCTCATAACTTTTAACTCTAGAAGTAGTAAAGTTGTAATTCAAGATGCATTTACAAATTCAATAAGAAGTGGCAGGCATCTGTTGTCAAAATCTGTCAATTTAGTGAACTTATCACCTTTTTGAATTTTTTGCCCTCTTGGGGCAAGCAACCGAAACTGTTCACGCAGTTCACTAAACTGCCAATAGGGCATGTCTTATAGCCAAGTAAGCTCTTTCTACTCCTAAGCACGGTGGCTGTATTAGTTAAAGCACTACACTGACGAGTGTAACGTTTTAGCCATTCAGAAATGCTACGGTCCGAATCCCGACCATGAGCAATCCCAATTTGGCTTGCAAATGTGTGGTATAGCGGATAGGGGGGCCCACCTTAATTAATCAGTTGCCGGCTTGGGTGGAAGTTAACAGCATTTGTAGGCTTAATTAGGATTGCAGTGGACACCTGTTTTGCTTTTGTGGTTAGAGGTTATAGGGGGAGGGGGCAAGTTTTATGCCTTTTTTGTTTATACTTAATATTTCAAGAAGAAATAAGTAATTTTTTATGTTAAAGTTAAAAGTAAAAAGCTTGCCACTTCTAGGGTTAAACACTGATGTTATGAGAAATGTGGGTGGTGTCATTTTGTTTATATCATAAAGGACTATAAACCAAATATATGATTTTCATCATAATCAATAAGAGCCGTTTTTGAAAAACTTTTATTTTACTTCTTTTAGGGGTAAAATATCCTTAAAAATCAAAAATTCAAAAAAATGTGTCCAAGGCACCGAGGATTATTACCTACACACCAAATTTCATGATAATTGGACCAATAGGCTCGTCTCTAGGCTTCTGTACATCCCCCCCACACATACATACATATCACTCTAAACCACTTTTTTTGATTCTCAGGAGAATAAAATGAAAAGAAATATATATATATATATATATATCTCCACCAGAAACTCAAATTCAAAAATTCTGACGAAAACAATAGGCTTACTTTCTTCCTTGTACTATCGTACAGGAGGAGAAAGTAATAACAATAATAATATAGTACACAAATTTCACAACTTATTTTGGGTTATGCCTAAGACGAGTCATCGGAAAACACAGAAAAGTGTGTAAACAGATGAAGTCCTGTAATGACAGCAACAAATAAAGTATGTAACAAATACCTTATTTTTAGAATAATTGCCTGGTCAGGTAAATAATTTTTTTTCAACAGTATAAAATTTTATTCAAAGTCATAGTAAATATATTTTCCTTGTTAACAAGTATAGTATACTATAAAAAAATAACAGTACGGTAACAACCTGATCTGTTTCTCAAAAATCATAAGTAATAAACGGTACCAGTGGACTGACACATACTTTCTCCTTTAAGTAAATTTTAAAAAGACAATCTGTAATAAAACTATCATGTTCTACAAAGTAATTCTAAATATCATTTAATAATTTATTGTTCAAAAAGTAGTGGGGGAACCCCCCCCCTCCCCGGTAATACCAAGCTTTTTTGAGCTGGTTTTGTTCGGTTATTTGACCTTACACTTCATACCAAGTTTTATGGAAAACGGGTGGAAAGTAAGGAAGAAATTGATTTTTTATATTTTCCATAAGAATAACATTGGGCGCTTTCAGACAACGTACTGCGTTTATCGTGGACAGTAAATTTAACTTTTCTCTGGAACCGTTAGTCGTAGACAAATAATTCAAAATACTACTTTGTTTAGTTTTTTAAGCTGGTTTCAATGGTACCAGTCAAGTTATACTTTACTTTTATTGTTTTCGCTGAAAATTTAAAAATTAGATTTTTTTGACATTTAAAAGCCCATAACTTTTGAACCGTCATTTTTACAGACATGCGGGTGGTGTCAAATTATTTAGTGCTCTGTGCACTATAAACTATTAAATTTTATAGTGTTTAATGATGACAGTTTAAAATTTAAAATCTACAGAAAACCAACCTGCACTGATCAGACAATCCATTCAGATTCACACCATCCTTACTCACAAAAATTGGCCGCTTATCATTGCTTTGTTAATAGATTAATATCAATACCAATGAACAAAGATGATTTTAATGAAGAGCTTAACATCATTAAATATATTGCTGTTTCTAATGGATACAGCAGTACATTAATTGATAAACTGTTAAATAAACACCAGAACAAAACCAACAGAATTATTAATAAACCAAAACAGTTCCTGTCGGTTGATTATGGTTCTTCTTCCTTAAGCAACAAGTTTAAACAAATAATGAAAAAAGAAAATGTTGCCGTGTCTTTCAAAACAAGAAATAACTTGGGAATGTTATTCAAGGAAAAACCTAATATATCCTCCACGAATTACGATAAATCAGGTGTATACAAAATTAATTGTTCAGACTGCAATAGATATTATATAGGACAAACCTCCCGCTCCTTCAATACACGTTTTAAAGAACATATACCAAAGAAAACAACATCTAAACAGACATCAACATTTGCAGAACATTTAATTTCCCACAACCATAGTTACAATAGTATTAATGAAAATATGGAACTACTTCACTTTTCACAGAATAAATTCAAAATTAACACACTCGAAGAATTCGAAATTTACAGAGCTTTTAAATCTGACAGAAAAAATATACTAAACGATCAACTTTTCTTCCAATCAAATATTATTTATAACACCGCTATTAGAATACTGGAAGGCGAAAAAGGGGAACTACATACCGAATTAACATGCTGATAGTCTGCTTAGTCAAATGTCAGCTGTTTTTTAAAATTGTGTCAGTTGTGTAATTATTTTTATTATGTTTTTGTTTAAGTTTTATTTAAAGCAGTGAAATTTCAAGAAATTATTTACCTTGTGCCTGAAGATGGCCAAATTATGGCCGAAACTATAGTTGCGCCATTCAACAAATAAGATTGTGATAGAGAGGTATGTAAACCATCAAATTATTAAATTTTAATCAAAATCGTTAGAGCCGTTTTTGAGAAAATTGGATTTTTCACGTTTTTTAAGGGTTTTTAGGGGTGAACTACCCTTAAAAATCAAAAATTCAAAAAAATGAAAAAAACGCCTGGAGATACGGTGACTATATATATACATGCCAAATTTCATCTAAATCGGACAAACGGGGTAGGCTGCGGCACTGTACACATCCAGACACACACACAGACAGACACACGGACGGTCGGACATCACGCCAAAACCCACTTTTTTGGATTCAGGGGACCCCAAAACGGATATATCCACCCTCAACTCAAATTCGAAAATTTTGACGAAAACAATACTTTCTCCATATACTACGTATAAGGGGAGAAAGTAAAAATGATTAAGATAAAATGAGGTAGGGAGTTTTACCATCTAGAGGCGTAAATGTCTTACTTGTTTGAAAAACACTCTTAACCAGCCTTGAGTTAGTTGTGAATTTAGCCAAAACAATAAAAAAAATCCGCAAGGCATTAATAATAATAGGCATTATAATAATAAGGCATTATTATAACTAATAATAAGAGCAAGGTTCTTATTATTAGTTTCATAAAATAGACAAAACATTTAAAAATTATTTTCCTTATTCCGATTAAACAAATGATATTCAATGCTTTGAACAAACAATAACTCTCAGTTTAACAAAGACAAATATTCAACAAGGAACTGTTCCTCCTGAGTGAGATTGAGATCCAAATGATCGTCTGTAAGATCGTTATCAATTAAGTCTTCGGAGACTCGTTGGAAAGCCTGCTCTTCTTCATCTTCTCTACGTTTGCGTTTGTTTTTGAAATCCTCGAGAAGTTTTTTGATGGCTGCGGTTGCAGCGGTTTGGGCTTCACTGCCCCCAGCAACTGAAAGAAACCGGTCTTTTAGTGATAGCTAAACTCATTAGTGCCTAATACTATTTGAAATAAAATGTGAAATTACAATTTTAAACAAAACTAATATCACATATTGGCATAGAACTGGAAAACTGCATTGCCTTTGCCAATATGGTGCTAGCAGTCTTATTAGAAGCTAGCTAACTGTCATTTCTTTTCTCTTCTACGAATATACAGTGGAAAAACTGATCCAATGCATTTTCTTGAAGGCTTCATCTGGTAGCTGAATTGATATAACTTGTAAGGTGAAGATAGGAAGTATTTGCCTAAACCTTCTTAGTAGTTGGGTACATGGAAATTCCCGCAAAAAGCGGTAAACTTCAACACTTCGTGTGTAGAAGTGAGGACATTAATTAATTCTTGAGAGTAAATTCTCACAAGCATTCCAAGGCTAGAGCGTAGATCAGAATTCTTTTCATGTTTGTTGTGTTGAGTCCTCACAATTTGGTGGCTGTCCAACTGTCCATGTCTTACCTATTCCAAACTTATGACTGTTCATTTTGTTGGGTACACGGTACACATTATTCAATTAAAGAAACAAGTAAACAATTTGAGTTCGTGCAGAATGGAAACAATAAGTAAGCGTTCTATTGTCTAACCTCTGGCAAGGTTGTCCAAGGTACGCACTGCCTCCACCAACTGTGGCAGTTTGGACAAAGCCTCCTGAGCCATCTCCAGAGGGAACCCCAAGCTAACCACCTGCAAAGATAAAAAAAACTAATTACAAAAAAACAATATGTTCATTTTGACAAAGATTTAATCTAAAATACAATCTGAATCACTGCGCTAAATTACTAATGATGAAAAGTTTGAACATCCGTTACATTCCGGGATGCCGCGGGGCTGTAGCCAATGGATGCCATGAGCAGGATGCAGGCTTGCTACCTCATCCACTGAGCCTTGGTTCAGCAGGAAACCCAATACCTGGTGGAGAGGCTTGAACCTCATGGTGAGGTGGACGAGCGTGAGACCCAGCTTGTGTTGCTCCGTTTTCCAAAAGTGCGACTGGAGTTGGGGAGGAGAGGATTCTCCTATTTAGGCCCCAAGATCTAGAAAGACCTACCCTTGGCCCTAAAACCGCTTGGTGTCCTAGCCTTCAGGGTCAAATTAAAACAAGAGGTTGACTGTTTATAATAGATAATAGTTGATTTTGTTCGTATTTTTAGGTGCTACCTTTGTATATATTGAATTTCTATATTTTTACTTGAGTACCTCTGAAAATCAATTTTGTAACAGAGACGCTTCAAATAAAGGTATTTTTATTTATTCTTTTACTACTGTATAGTTAATCCTTCATAGCGCGTATGGTAATGGTACATAATAGGGCGTGTGGCGTACAAAGTTCCACATACACTAATTCGGCCTCTATAGACATGATTACTTCCACTTTCTTTTTATTTTTTTTAATAAGCACATTGGACGATGGCTTTATAACAAGCAATAAATAAAATTATTGTGATCACTCAGCTGTAATTCAGCTACGGACTGAACCGATCCTTCCTCTTAAATGGCATTCCTTGAGTAGGTTCACTATTTTCAGATTCAGGAGGATATGAATCAACTATTATTTGTGGAGCCATGACAGTAGTAGTAATAGTACACAAGTTGCAGAGTTAAATACAAAGCATACCTGAGCGACCAGATCCTGCGGGACGAATCTGGAGGAGGACGCCAGCAAATGCGGCTGGTCCTGCAGGATGTTCACGGCTTCACTGATGACATTATTGGCCATCTTGAGTGCCGAAATGCTCTGCTGCCGGTCAAATCCCATCATTACAAGTCGTTTGACTAGGTCTGGCTCGCAATACTGTTTCTTGTCTGCGCACAGTCCAAGGGCGATGCGCTCCCTTAACAAAATGCATGTCTATAATCTCTATTGGTACACAAACAAAGTGAGAATCCATATATCATGTTTGTTGTTGTTAGCGAAATAAAACTTCCAACTTCAATCAATCTTTGTGTATATTCATTTAGCTATTTATCTATAGTTTGTATTTGATCCGCCGTTGGTCGAAGGGGGAACGCTCCTCTTAACTTTGTTTTTAATTCACCACAACTCTGTGACATTGGATTTGCCTAAAATTCAGTTTAACTGTCGTTTGGGATGTTAAGTAGTAGGGCCCAATTTCTAAGCTACATCGGATCTATTTTTTATGATGAACATATTACATTGCATTTACATGAAATGCAAATAAAAACAACGATGAAAATTTATCAGAGAGAGACAAAACATGTACTAAGTTTTAATTATGAAATTTATTGTTCTTTTAAGTGTTTTAATTTTATGGGCCCTACTTTTTTATGAAATCTGCAAAATATTTTTAATTTAAATTTAATTTGAAATTCACATTTTTTAATAATTAATTTTTATTATGATATCAATAAGATAAATAAAGAGATTAAATTGTTTCGTGATTTCGATTATACGTGATTGCTCAGTCACCCATTACCGCAGATATCGGGAGTCTACTGTACATGCAGCTCACCTTTCATTCTGTAGTTTCAACCGATTCCTCTCTTTGGCATTCTTCCGCTCTGTTCGTCTGCGGTTGATGAACTGTTCCGCCTGTTCAATGTTGCCGTGCGTGGACCGCAACGCGACACGAGCTTCTGAGCTTGAATAGCCTGCAAAACAATATAAATTGCTGCAATTTGTTTACGTATAGTACATACTATTACAGTAAACCTCATTAAACCAAAGTAATCAGTAAACTAAACACTAAACTAGTCTGTAGCAAGCCGGGTGTGGTAGTTGTGGTGGTCAGAAATTCTTGGTAAGTTTAGCCCATCAACATATAGTATTGTCTCCCGGATGTACTGGTATACTGCAGTCATGATGTGGAGTCGTTTAAAAGCCTCCTCTGCAAGAGTCAATAGGTTCAAGACCACTAAGTACTCTTACAGCTATCTTTTGGAGAAGCTTGAGTTGTTTTCCCCAGATAACTATTCTATATCAAATGTGTGATTCAAAAAGCGCAAAGTTAGTTGTTCTTACTAACTCTGAGTCGGCAATAGCTTTGATTTGTTATAGAATGTACAGGCTAGTGTTTAATTTCATGCTCAGGATATCCACATGCTGTGTTCATGTCATACTTTCATCTATACTGACTCCAAGGAGCTTGGTCTCAGACTTCATGTCAACATCTGGCAAAGCCGGTAGTAAGTGAATCAAAACTTCAAGTTGTTCGGACTAAAAACTAAATGACCATAATATGAATGTTTAACGTTAAACATTTATAATGTTCAAGGGCTCTCCAGAAAGTAGCAAATATTTTTCTATATTCGGTGTGCATCTAGGTGTTGAAGCAAAACTTCTGCATCTTTCTTTGTTTCCTCGCTGTGACTAGGTAAAATTTGTGCTATAATAAAAATCCCACCGCTTGTGAAGTGAGTTCATTGTTTAGGTTTTAAGTTGATTAGGATTTAGGGAGCACCACATTGTAAACCATTTGAAATACCAACTTTGTGAACTGTGCTGGAATGGAATAATGAGTATAAGATAGTAGTAGTAGGCAGTGTATTTCAAATATGACCACACTACTTTCCATGACGAGGCCTAGACAGGTTAGTGAAAATTTGTTGAAGAAAATCATTTAAAATGTTTGTGAATATAGTGGTTTACTGAAGTTTAGGTAATCTAAATTAAAAATTTCATAAAATTTGGGGTAAATTATCTGAAAGTCAGTTCAGTATTCGTGAGATGGCGAGTTTCACAAACTTTTCCATTTATTTCCTTACACTATTTACAAATATAATACAAACTTGTTAGAAAAGATAATATTCCAGAATCTATGTGATTTAACTGATTACTCTATGTTAAACTTACAGCTCAGAAAAATAAGAAAATTTACTAACGAGAATCTTAAAACAAATCTTTACACTTACCTAGTTCCAATAACAAAACCAGACTTTCATCGTCCACCTTCAGTCCGTTAAGTTCATGTTGCGCTCGTTCCAGAAGAGTGCGAGCCTGTTGACGCTTGTTTTGGTGGAAAGCTACAACGCCTTGCAGTAAGTGCAATCTCATGAACAACGCAGCCTCACTACCTGCACATATGTATTAAATTTATTTTTAAATCAAAACTATTTTATTAATTTTTCACTTAAGTTGGTTGGGAAATTAACATAATTAGGTGTTATCGAACGAAGTACTTATTAGATTAGGGAAAGGCACGGGATTTAATAAAAATGTTAGTACAGATAAGAGTGTGAAAGTTACCAATGGTGCAGAAGTTTAGAATGTAACAGAGGGAATAGAGGAAGGTTCAGACAGGGGAAATGAAGTTTATAAGAGGTAATAAAGGTAAAACAACATAGGATGGAATTAGGAGTGATTAGTTGAGTACTTGGTTTGGTACTTCTGGTGGTACGGACGGTATTCGGCACGACGTTTTCAGCCTACCGTTCACGGTACGGTCATCCTACAATGCCGACAATTTTTTTAGTTTGCACTTAAATTCAATAATGAAAAGGAAAAAGTTGTTACAGTTAATAATTTAGGCTAAACTAGATTTTATTACAATTGGTAAGGTATAATGGATAATAATAAACAAAATTTACCGTGATGTGATTCGAGTGATTCGTTTGCGAAGAGTGGTCAGAGCTAATGTTCCGTAGAGTTCGGTGGTTTGCCGAAGAATAATCTTTCTCTACAAGCAGATCATTTCTTTCGCCCCAAGATGTGGAGGGGATGATCAGATGATGAACGACCTTATTTCGTTTTCGGCACAAGCAAAAAAAGGCTTGTCGTCGAGGAAGACAGGAGAACGTCTGAACGTCAACAATGCTAGGTTAGGTTATGGTTTTGTAGAGCTATTATTTGGAGATTGTTCTGGGTTTTGCATAAAATGGAAGAGTAAAATTGTACTTTACAATCATTTGTGGGTTCAGTAAGTGACTATTTTACAATTCCAGAAATTTATCAATGTTGGAAAATTAAATATACTTTATGGCTAGTCCTACGCCTTAGGTCTGGGCCGAACTTCCATTCGGGCCTAAGCTAGTGGGATGGTAAGTACTAGCGTTGTTGTATCTATATTCTTCAGTTATAACTGTAAAATTTATCATGAGTGTAAAATGTATCCTACTGAATAGCAACTCATAAACGCTGACATCAAATAAACGCAACTGCAATTCGCTCCCATATTAGGGCTATGGTATTGACAAACTGAATGCGTTTATTTGGTACTTTCTCCGGAAAAATCCGGAAAATTATATTTTCCAAATGTTATTTTTGGGTTTAGGTAGCTTGAATAAAGTAGAAAACAGAAATATGCCTAATTTTTATTTATTGAACATTTTAACACTATTTTTCAGGTATCTAAAAAAGTTATTTTTGCAAAAAATTCTGAGCGCTTGAAATAAAACTTGTAGGTTTACATAAATGAAACATTACTGATTCTAAATATGAAAACAGTGAAAAGATGTTTCTTCTCACATGTGAATAAAGTAAAAAGATATTATGTACATCACCACTAAACATAGTTTTGCATCGTATGATACGCCTCAAAACAGTTATAAGTCCATTCACGAACTCATCTAATTCCTGATCATCTGGATGAGCTATGTTTCACTTTTTATTTTATTATTTAGATTAACAAACATTCATACTACATTATCTGTTTACTTCTCAAATACAACACAAATAATCACACGTCAATGGATGTCAAAAAACAGCGATTAGTACAGTGAATACAGCTGATCGTAGTGGCGCGTTAATTTCCTTGTCAAGAGCAATAAGGAAGCGCTAGAATACAGGCCAGAGTTGCATAACCTCTAATTTCAGTCACTAGAAATTCCATCAAAGCCGCCATATTGGTTTTGTAAGTTCATAGAGGTTAAACCAACATTACCATGCACTCTACTGGTTGTTTTGCGAACTACAGCGCAGTAAATGTGACGAAATGGCTGAAAGTGAAAAAAATCTGGTTCCGTGCCGTGGGAGCCTACTGTGCCGCGAGAAATCTCGTCAGCTGCCCGGTAAGGGTTAAGACAACAACAAAGGACAAAGATAAGTTGTCTTTGAGTCATCGTGATGAGTAGACCTGTTTTATTTCTTGTGTGAAACTGTTAGTGAATGGTATTATTTTTTAAGTTTTTTGACTACTTTAAACCTTATTGTTTTCAGCTTTATACTAATCGTGTTATGTTTTAGGTACTAGCTCACCTGAGGACAGGATCAGATTACAGATCCCAAAATGTCGAGAAATTTTGTTTTACTTAAAATAGTGATGGAAAATGACCGTAGTAAAAATCTAAATAACATAAATCCACCATCACCAATAATGAATTTCAAACAAAGAATGATTTATTTGCCAGACAAAACAACAAGACTACTTACTCAAACCGAATGCCTAAACACTGTAGCACCACTACCCACTTATTCACCCCTTCACCTGTGGTGCCCTTGATGGCGATGAGCCGCTGCAAGTTCGGACCGTAGCTGCGGTGGAAGTTCTCCTCGCACAGTGCCAGTCTGCGGTCTGCGTCGGGGATCTGTGCTGGGGTCCGCAGACACAGGTAGCACCAGGCAATGTCCAGGTGCAGCAGAGCGTAATTGTCCACAGATTTGAGCAATTCCGACGTACAATCACTACACAAGGTAGAGTGTCTGATGTTATTTACCAATTAATATACATTAGACTCTAGATTATACAGGAAAGGATTAATCACGTTGTGACTTATCTGCGATCACTTCCTAGCAATTGCAGGAAGTGAAGTATAGTGCATTAACATCCATCCTCGGGCCTGCAAATTAGAGCTACCAAATTTAAATGTTGGTAGCTGTTGTAATATCTGTTGTAATTTAAAATTTAAATGTAAAACAATTTAAATTGTTACACAAGTAACAAGTAAGTAAGTAAGTAACCACCCACCCTCATACTCAACTGCCTGTTAAACAGAGGGTCTATTGAACTTCTTGGATGGGGAAAATGATACTGGGAAACATTTGGTCAACCATTGTTAAAAAAAGAAGCAAAATACAAAGAAACCAATAATGAATTTTTTCCTCAAAGCTAATAAAGACGTTAACTCAACAGTAGGCCTGTAATAGTTAAATTGTTTCACATTCTGTATTGGACTGTTTTTTACCGATGTGCATGAAAATAATGTTTACGAAATTGTGTGTTTATTAAAAGGTAATCTTATCCTTGAAGTCTTTCACATGATTAAACCTAACATTCAGTAAAGGTTAGTGAGGACTTATTTTACTTTCATTGCCTTATCAGCTTCGATGACATACTTGTACTCATCATCAGCTCCTCTTACATATCTGTACTCCTTATCAGCTTCGATGACATACCTGTACTCCTTATCAGCTTCAAGGAACATTACAAGGGCGAGGGAGTAGTCTTTCTTCTTCAGTGCAGCACGTCCTTTCTCGTGCAGTGTCATAGCCGTGACTAATGCCTTACGCTCGTGGTATGGGAGATGTATCGCCTCTCCAGCCTGGTTCTCTAGCTAACCATCCAGAAACACTTATGCTATGTTAGAAACAATGTTCTTATGTGATGACATTAAATTTTTTTGCAGTAAAATACCACGTAATTTTTGAAATCTTATAGCCAAAGCTTAAATGGTACTCGGTGCCCCTTCAACTAAATTTCAGTTCAGTCTCTCTAGTGTATCATTAATATATCATTATTTTCACCTATCAATAGTAACTTATGTAAAATACCTCTTATAATATGTATTATGTTTCTTCGTAATACTTGTCTATAAAGAGTATTTGTACCAAGTGAGTGTTAGATGATTGTGGCGCGATCTTGTAGTCTTGTAACTGACTATGGCTGACATGTTCCTTAGACAGGACTGTTAATTAAAAACCCAACAGACAATGAACAGCCTAAGGGTACCTACAGTTCAATATGGAACCAAACCACTTCTCCCTCTATATGACGAACTGGTCTAATTATGAGTAGTGATGTGGGTCGGGTAAATACCCAGTGGGTAGGGAAATATAAAATGGGTACCGTTATTTACCCGGGTATTTACCTAAGGTAAATACCCAGGACCTAGGCATTTATGATTTTTAATTTATTTTTAAAGTAAAGATATTTTTTGCAATGTCTCTAAGTATGATCTAATCTCTAAGTATGATTAAATAAGATCAAAAGTAGGTATTAAAGTCTTTATTATTCTCTTCACAACCAATTTTAGAGCCTACTTCTGAAAAATATTTGGTTAAAATACTCTAGGCCTGAAGTTAGATGATTTGTTTGAATTTAGGGGATATCTGGTTGATTGTCCCACATAACATCCTCTTTGGGCTAGGGGCTAAGGTTGCCAAGCACTAAGCAGGGTTCAATAAGATTCCACAAGGAAGTTTTTTTCTTAAAAAAACCTTGAAGTATTTTAGCTGTATCAAAAGGTATCATTCTGAATGTATCCTAACTTTAAGCAAGCTATTATTTACAAACTACAGTAGGTATATGAATGAAGCTTTAAAAAATCCTAGATTTTTTGAGGCAACTCTAAATACCTGTCTATTTTGTTACATTCAAGTTTTTCCGATTTTTAATAACTGACTTTTATCATTGATTACTATTATTATCATCCACAAAGTAATATAATTTGGTCATGAGAAAAGTTATATTATTGTAAAAACCTGGTGACCGAGCTTTGCTCGTATAGAATAAGACATGTATTATAAAAATTAATTAGAAAAATTAAAACACATTTATTACTCAATGAAAACATTTATGTGGTTTAAATAAAACCGATTTAATATAGCACTGAACCAGTATCGCCCCTGGTGGGGATGGAACTCGCGGCCTATAGTTCTTGAGGCCGACACTCTAACACTTGGCTACGGCATTAGTCAATTGAGCGATGCCGTTTAACGTCTTTTAGCCAAAGCCGTTTATTTACTGTTTAATTATCCATACCGTTATTATTAGCCTGTGATCAACTGATTTTGTTATAAATGGAATGAAGATTGAAAAGCAAAAGAGAAATTTTATTTACATCAATTAATTGGTTTGTTACAGTGGCTTCAAGTAATACAACGAATACGTTTTCTATCAAAACACGGAAGATTTTGGAAATACTTTTTTCTGCTTTTATTTCGCACAGTTATGTTATCCTTAAGTTTTTACAAATTGTTTAGTAACCTGATAATTTTGCATTTATTACATACGTAAAGTAAATATTAATGCATAACGTCTATATTGTTCCCCGCCGTCTTCAATCAAGAACTGTCAAACGGTTATAAACAGCTGTTTTGGTTTGTATTGTTTACATTTTATTCTCCACAAGTGTAATGTTAAATTTTTAGATTTTAAACTTAATATTACACGAAAACACGAATTTTCCTGGACATTAGACCTATCTAGAACTTATTTTCTACTCGGAAATTAGTTATTTCCAAAATTTAAAGAAATTTCTTAGTGCCGTTTTCGAGATCCGTGCGCAAATATATATATATATATATATATATATATACAAACCTTGCTCGTATTATAGTATTGGATAGCCAATTGAAATAAACACATTGTTATGGTAATAATGTTATCAATCATGGGGGTATCAGTTTTTTTACTTTAAAAAACCCTGTAAATAAAAAAAATAATGGCTAAATAACAAATTGATGTATACTATCTTAAAATGTTACATGTAGAAACAATATTGTTTGGAGTGATTAGAAATTTATTCATTTTTTTTATAAATACCAGGGTATGTACCCCAAGTTTTATGTACCCGGGTACTTTACATCTCTAATTATGAGGATGGTCTTTGCGGATTACCTTGTGGTATGGTTGCCATTTCAATAATCTAATCTAATGTAGCGTTCAATGGTGTAGACAATAATCCTCATCAGAGAATATTACATTCACCAACCATCGCTTATAATAACTATATCCACAATTTGTCACCTTCAAGTAGCTGGATTACAGGATACGCCACAGTCTCAGTTTATTTGGGTTTAATAAGTATAGATTAATAAAGGGTTAAAAGAATTGTTATACATGGTTTATAAGTGAGATAGAAACTAGATGACAGAAAACTAAAAAAATGAATAGGTAATCAATTAAGACTGACCTGTAGATAGTGCTCTTGGTTTGCATTGCTTCTCCCAGCCAATAGTTGAACATCATTCTTCGTACTCTCCAAGGTTTTCAAACGCTTTTCTGACTCCTGTACAAATTATAAAAAATATTTCTATACAATTTATTTATCATATTATGTAGCCTAAGTAACTTTTCAACCATTTCAATACCATTTAACCAAAAATTAGGATTATTGCTTTATCATTGGTCCAAATAAATTTGAGGATGTAAAATAATGAAAAGACTGGATTAAATTGATCATAAAAGTCTGAAAATCCAACCTAATAGTAATGCAATACTACCACAGTAGTCTACTGTATTATGGTTTATAAAGTGCAAGAAAAAGTATGCAGCATACGGAAATCCTATTTACATTGGCAGACTAACCTGTAGCTTTCCGTTATCTGCAGCCAGTATAACAGCCATAAGTTGAGATCCGTTTTTGATGCCTTGGGCTGCAAGAGTCTCACCATGCTTCAACACTTTGCCTCCAGATATCAACTTGATCCTTAACATTTTAAATTCTCTATTCATGTATTCTATAAATTTTCTAATAGCTTGCATATAGGCTATTGTAAAAAATTAGGCCTATACATAACATATGTTTATTTCACTTTATAATTTCTAATTTCACTTACTATCTTATAGTTTTAACTAAAAAAATCATTTTATCCTAATCTAATTTCTCATGAAGGTAACCTCAACCACATTACTAAAGAGGAATAAAACAATATTTTTCCTGATCAGTAAAAACTATACATAAATGACACTGATAACATAAAAACTTTATACATGGCAATCATAAAATAGAATCTTATAATGGTGAAATACCGTACTAAAAATAATTTTTAATAGCCTAATTAGCTTGACATGCAATGATAGACCTTGATCGCCTAAAAATACCATACAAAGCTATAAAACGATTTCTTATGATGGACCAATCTTTTCCAACAGATTTTAATTTTGACATGTCCAAAAATAAAGCTCTATTTGCGATGTAGCTGAAAATTAGCATACCTAAAAAAGGGAAACACTTGTGTGTTTTAGTTAGCCTTTTTCTATTTACATGACCTCTTGTACAGTTTCTAGTTCTGAAAAGTGAACCTCATTATAAAATCATCCTCCATTAATCTAAGATGAACAATACGTTTAAAGGGGGCCACATATTTTGAAATATAGTAAGTTATGTATACTCAATGTAGGCACATTTACCTAAAAGCAGGCAGTTCAGTTTCTGTGGCCACTTCACGAAGTAGTTCCTCGGTGGTTACAGTCAAAACAACATTTATAGTCAGGTTCCTCGGAAAGTCCCCTGATACTTTAACTCTGAGACTTGCCACACCAGTTTCTTTAAACACCTGATTGGACTGAAGTCGGTCCAGAGCATGATTCTGGAGATCTCTGAGTGCAGAGGAGCATTGATCTTCATCAATATTCAGTTTTTCAACGATTTGTATGCATAATGCCTGAAATTAGTACCTAATGTTGTATTAGTTTATCATGCTACACTCATATAATATGTTCTAGGGCTTTGCATTTTTTTAAACCTAAAATAGGCCTAGTCCAAATTCAGCATTAGAGAAGAATGTATTAAAACAAGAGAACCCAAGACAGTATATAAAAGGTTTTATAATGTAACTTACTATAAATAAGAAACTACAGCAGAAAACGTCTGGTATCATTTTATTAATTCATTTCATACAACATTTGTAAGCATTGTAAGAGGAAACAAAAAGCTACTATATCATAAATTATTGTACAAATACAAATTATTATTTTGACAAAATATGAATACTTACTTACTCTTACTCCCATGGTCATTAATACACAAGAATGGTTTTAGCCTTGCCAATAACTGCTCCCCGTCCTGTGCCTCGCCAATTACTGCTCCTGCTATTGTGATTTTTTTCACACTGTCCCATAATCTTCTCTTAAGCCTTCCTGGTGGTCTTCCCCCATTCGGCTGCCCTTCTCCTATTTCCCTTAATAGTGATCCTCCGTCTCCCCTCAGGACATGCCCCACCCATCTCAAATGTCTAGTTCTGGCGGCACCTAATGTGAATAGCCTGATAGGTTAACTTATAGGACTGAGTCATTTATGTCTTCAAGCTTCGGGGGAAATTTTTAAAAGAAAGACAATTGATTACATATCTCATCACCAAAACGATTCTGACTTCTGAAGGCCTATCTGATGACAGCTTGAGATTTCCAAGATTCTGCCATTCCATTATTTTGTATTTCTTTTACCCTCATATCCAAAAATAAAATATTAATGAATTATAGATTATTGTGCAATATTCATAGGACATAGAAAAATTAGAGGTTACAGAAAACTACCCCATACAGTTTAGGTAGGCCTATCATAGTTTTGATGCCTTATACTCACTTATTTATTTAATTATTGCATTTGAATTACCTGAAGAGCTTGTTCCTGTTCAATTCCAACTCCTTTGTTCTCGGCATAATAAGGCTCCAACCACAGTTTAATATTTTCTTTGTTCAATTCTTGTCTTACTTGACCAAGAATATCATCTTTCCTCAAATTAGAAGACATTGCTTTAAATTACTGAATGTACTGTGAATTTAAAATAAAACCACTTTGAGTATAATCGCAAAGGGAATAGAAACTCGAATAATAAACTCCGCAACAATTTGTGACCAAGTTGATTCTTGGTATTTTAAACGAATCAACTCGACCAGGATAAGGAACCGACTGACTCGCAAAAAATTAATGACTAACTATCACAGCCTGCACTAAGCAATGACATTTAAGAATCATAACAAAACACAACACGCGTACGAAATATAAACAAATTAGGAATCAGACAGTTCAGCAGAACAGCACACAGTGCACTGCATATAACTTTATAGTATAGAATGCAAGTCTAAAATGTAACTTTTCATTATTTAAAGTTTGGGTATTAAGCTGCATCAAAGGAAGGACGCGTGATTTAAACAATGATTTAGGCAATACCAGTTAGGGTAATTTTTTGGGATAGGAACGTTTTTGGATTTCCATCATTAGGCCGGGCTTTGGCGGTAACAAAGCCACATATATGATTATATTCATCACAGTCACCCTCCATACATATTCACCTTAAAGTGCTCTTCAAAGTGGGCCGATATACTATTTATGAATATGAATAACGCCTTGGTTATAGTGTTATTCGTCCAAAAGACGAAGCAAAGTCTGCTTCGTTGTTTCTTCTTATTACAGAATTTTTTGAAGTTGAGTTAACATCACGACGTCGACAGCTATGCTATTGCTATTGAGCTGAGCTATTACAACAAGCAAAGCAACAGGCCACAGGCGTTGTCCAAGTGTCAAGTGAAAATAACATTTTGTCATGCTGGAGCCCTGGTTATTAGTTTTTAATTAAATTATTCTTCATTTGATGACGTGATTGTCAATTATTAAATCGTATGATAATTGAGTTTAAGAATGCTACCCAAACTACAAATTTGTCAAAGCGTGATCACTGTAAGTTTATTATGGTCCAATCAGGGTTAAGTTATGATTAATTTTGAATTTGAACTCATCTTACCTAATAAGTCTAGGCTAGTTGTTTGGATGATAGTCATCACCTCGTATTTTGCCGTTATTTACATTAAAAATCACATGATATTGTTATTGACTGCGATGGTGGGATGGTGGCGTCATCTAGCCTACTTGGAGGTCACGAATTGTGGATAGTTATGAGCGAATTGTGGATAGTTATGAGCAATGGTTGGTGGGTGTAGCGTTCTTTTGTGTGGGTTAATGTGAATACTAAGGTAATCCTCAAAGACCATCCTCATAATTAGACCAATTCGTAATTCAGAGGCCGTGGTTCAGATTCCACGTTAAACTGTAGATCCCTTAGTTGCGATAGGCTGTTGGGTTATTATTTGACAGTCCTGTCTAAGGAACATGTCAGTAACAAGACTACAAGATCGCACGACAATAGTCTTACACTCAATCCTCATTCATACTTAAAATACCTACCTTATGGTATGGTCGCCATTTCAATAATCTAATCTAATCCAATCATCATCTCCCTAGCTATTACAAATATTAGCACAGAGGAAATACCCAAAATTCAAAAATTAACTAACGTACATACATGCAACAATAGTAATCATCCATGAATTAAATGTAGGCATCACTGTTTATTCAGCGTGGTTGAAAACAACAGTAGAACATAAAAAAAACAGGACTTCAAATATTTTTGTAAGGGTTTCATTCTGTTTGACTTTATAGATCAGGTTAATCACTCATTTTCTCGTCTGATTTGTTGATTATTTGGTTTTATATGTAAAATAAAGTATTTTGTATGTTAATTTTTTTATTAGTTTCTACCTACCGGTGCCCTTGTTTTTAGAAAAATAAATTTTACTAAATTTAATATTTAAGTATATATTTGGAATAAATTGTGATGATTAATCCTTAGTGTGCCTATATGTTTTGTATTAGTAAATAACTGTTAAGTTTGTACCGTAACAAAAAAAATCAAACCATTTAGGAAATATACCTAGCCTAAGTTATAGTAATAGTTACTCATAGTCAATTATAAGTTATAGTTACCTAGCCTAATGTAATTTATTTGTTTTAGCGCCTCGGTGAAGGGAGTGAGGGCAAGGAAGGGGCGGTTTATGGCACCATATATGATAATACCCTGCTTATCTTAGGACTAAGTGTAAACACTTCCCCAAGTAAAGCTGATACATACATCGAACTGCAGACACACTTTCCTACCAAAATCGACTTTTGTGGAATCGTTACTTTTACCGATGAAACTGATGACGCTCTCCTGTCACCTGACACCCTTGAAATATTGAAGGTATTCATATTTATATTAAACACACACCAACACCGAATGTTTATTCTAAGTGAAATTGGTGTTTTTCAGCCACACTCACCCATAGATCAGGTCATTAACATAACCTGTTACTGAACTGATCTAATTATGGAATGCACAAATGGGAAATCCATCGGGTAAATGGAAATCTACAGAATATCCAATAACTAACTTCCTCTTTAGATAGTTACCAAAAACATATAATATTCTGAGTCCGGTAAACTACTGAATCGGAAGTTAATTGCTGAAGATTTTGTGAATCACTAAATTTTGTAGACTAAAGAAGTAGAAAGAAGAATATTATAGACTAGGCTATTTCAGGTATGTTGTAGAATATTTAAATCATTTTATCTTTAATGTTTCTTGTACTGATTGTACACAGTGACTTATTTGTGTAGGAGGTGTTGGTCACAGACAATCCTCTGGTCATAAAACGTGCAGTAAACTCAAGCACTCTGAAAGCGTACTTCTATAGCAACGAGAAGTTGGTTGAAACGTCTCACATTGTTCTGTCCGAGGCTGACGTCTGCAAGCGCTTTGTCCACGTGCGATTACGCACCAGGCTCCCTCTGGTGTGTGAACCGGAACCTAACGCCATCAAGGAGACCATCAACAATCTCCAAAAGAAAGTGAGGGAACAGGTTGTCGAAAAATAGGTACTTTTACCTTTCCTTCTTTCCTACCAAAACGTAAATCAATCCTCATAAAATAATCAGTTCCTAGGCAATCAATCACTCAAGGGTCGCTGAAAAAACTTAATGCAAAGTTATCAAAATTCTTATGTAATGTTTTGTGTTCTAAGTTTATGTAGAAAATTTTCATATGTTTCACTCGTTTATAAAATTTTAATATTGTTATCAACATCTGTCTTTCTTCTGTGATATTGTCTTAGATACTTGGTATGTTTTCTTTGTTTCTGATTCTTTATAAAGCAATAATTTCACCATTTTTAGTCAAAATTTGTAATAAAATAATAATTATTTTAGTTACAGTGATCATTGAATAACTAACTGAATGTGATATTAGTTTAGATTTCATATTAGTTTTGCTTTGACCTTGATAAATCCAGATAGGTTTTAATCCTTGTAATATTGTTTCTTTTTAGCGAATTTCCCATAGGGAAGAAGCTATTACCGTAGGTCTCATGGCAAGAGTTAAGCCCGAGACCATGTTATTTTTTCTTCTTTAGGTGCCCAGAGACCAAAAACAATAGTCGTTAAAATTTATATATATATATATATATATATGTGTGTGTCTGTGAACACGATAACTCTCGTAAAAAAGGTCCGATCGAGACCAAATTTGGTAGAGACGTGTATTCCTACAAATGCTCGGACGAGTTCGTAAACCAGACATATCGGCCAATGGGAACAGGTAGTTTGGGGGGGTTTTGTACCCCAAAATGGGGTTTTTTGCGTTTTTCACATGTAATTTCTAAAAATTTCTAATTTTATATTTCACCATTAGAATCAGCTTAAAAAACTACACAATTAAGTTCCTTAAAGTTTTTCTCTATCTTCAACGGTAAACACAGTACGTTCTATTTTGAGGCTCCAATGTTAATCTTAAGGAGGATTAAAAAAAATTAATTTTTAACTTATTATCTAATATTTTTGGATGAAACTTGATATTTAGCTTCATGTGGTTGAGATCCATACATTTGTGCTAAAAAATTATAGTTTATGTGTTTATCATGGCAGCAAACCTGCATACTCTTTTCCCATGTTAATCATATGGAGATTAGGCAAACTCCTATATTTATGGACAGATGTTGATGAAAGTTGGTATAAATGTTAAAAATAAAATTTTTGATGGTATAAATGGCTACTTTCAGTGTTCCTCACAGCAGCAAACCTACTCACTCTTTCCCATTTTAATCTTATGGAGAATAGGCAAAAATTCTCATGTTTATCGACAGATTTTGACCAAACTTGTCATATATTATTATTATTATATTATTGATTTGGAAATTCGCTGAGTACGCAGGTCTGCTGCGACGGGGGTATTTTAATATTCAACTACTCTAAAATAATAATGTAAACGTAATGTGCTGCTTTCTATCTTGTCCTGTTAGTAAAGTTAAGCTACATTTTTAAAGTAGATTAGATTACCATTTGAAATTATTTGTATGCCATGCTACTTACTTACTTACTCCCATGGCCATTTAAACCCTTCGAAATGGTATTTGGCTCTGCCTATTGTCTGCCTCCACACAGACAAAATGACAAAAGTGTTATTTAAAGATGGAATAAATGACTATGAATATTCGATGAGAGTAAAATAATTTTCTCAATGCAGGTTTCGTCGGGGACAGTGGCTTTCAATATCTCTAAAACAAAGTTGTTCTTATTTGGAACGGAGCTAGAGGAATCTGGGAGTCTGGTCGGAGAACTGTATGACTCTGTTCAATCCCCAGAGAGTGAAAAGAAATCTCCCTCCTCCCTGTATACAATGGTAAGTAGGAAAACCAGTAGTTGTAGCAGATTTTTTATAAGATTAATTATATGTATAACCTCTGCTTATTTTGCAAAGGGAGAGATAAATTTTACCAGACTTTGATATAAGGAATCTGAAGGGATGAATAAAAAATATTCTATATCAAGGAATAAATAGTGTAAAGTGTTACCATGATGATCGTTAAATTGAGGTAAGGTCAGCTAAGATTACACTGTGTAGAGATTCACAGATAGATTTTTTAACCTCCTAATAACTAATTGAAAGGGAGTGAAAGAACCGGTGGTCTAGCCAGAAAGGGATCAATGCCCTTACTGGTAGGGCCCGAACCATTTTGTCCATTCTCTTATCAGTCAGGGTCTGGACAAGCTTAAAAATTGGCAGGATGTCATAAAGAGGGAGGCGTGGGAGTCTCCTCCTCCTCCGGGCCTTCGACAGTCAAAATTGCTGATTAAACCATACAGGAAAGAGTGGAAGGAGTTGCTCAAGCTCTCTAAAGGGGACATCAGCTTATTGGTGGGGCTACTGACAGGACATAGACCACTGAGGAAACACCTCATGAATATCAGACTCTCTCAATCAGACTCTTTCAGATTCTGCGAGGAGAAGGCGTCTGCTACTCACTTCTGGTTCAAATGTACAGCTCTGAACCAGAGAGTTCTGAAATTCATTGGTTAGATCTTTTTGTACCCCGAAGAATTTAAACAGCTGACTGTCTTGCATCTTCAGGGCTTCGTCAAGGGACTAGAGTTGTGGGACTAACTTAAACTATTGTGCTACAAAAGATATTAAAGTCGAGGTAGCCGAGGTAAATAACTATGCCAGGTACTTACAGCGTGTGCAACTTACAGTGCAAGGATGGAGACAGTGTACAGTGTGTTGGTGAGTGTCAACGTGCATTTCATTTTAAATGTACAAAGACGGGTAGTGTTTTATTCCAACAGGTGTGTATACTACAGCCATATATACGAGAAGAAATTTCTAGTAATTCCATGAGTAAATTGTAAATTTTTGTAATTGATAATTTGATATACAGGGCGCCTGGGGGTCAGACAGGGGCCCTTCCTAAAAACATATTTCTAAGCTACCTGAAGCAAATCTACTGTTCTGTAGGTAATAGGCTAGTGAAAAGCCTGGTTGCGTTAAATAGATGTAAAAAAAGACCTATAAAACAAGTTTATTTTAATTAGGTAATTCTAAATGTTTAGAAAGTATTTTGTAATTGTTTTTCAAAATATTTTCATTACTAAATTTTATTTTTACCCTAAACGGGTTAACGTATCATGTAATGTTTGTGTTGTTCTGTTTCAGGATGTTATAAACGTTGAGATGTTACATAAAGCAACTAGAGACAGTCTCAGTGAGGACATGCCACGTGTCGCCCCCGTCATACAGCATCTCAAGTGTAAGTTGCTTCCTACCTATGACCTACACGATTATTGTTGTCAGCAGTTATGGCAAAATAAGGCCTAAAATGCTCTTCTGACGTTGAAACAACCTTCTTCCTTTTACAACCACTCATAACCACAGATTCAGTTTACACTTGGACTGTAAAAAAATTCCAAAACAAACAACCACTGTACATCTAACCTCAAACACTTACACTTTAATAGTTCTGTATAGAAATGTAAAATAGTGACTGCTCGCGCATGCGCTATATTTAGATTAACTACAAGTATGATAATAGATTATAAACACAACAGCCATCAATAATCACTCTACAATAATTGCAGGTAATAAACAGCTGGCCCAGATGGAGTTGCCTATAGACCACCTGGCACTGGTGGACAGAGAGAGTCGGTCAGCTGAGCTGTACACAGTCCTGGTCGACACTCTATGCCGCTCGCTGCGAGTATTTGAGCGTTGCCTCAGTCAAGGTCACAAGCGTCTCGCTCTCCCACGAGCGTACCATTTCCTGCCACCCTTCTTCGCCCATTTTCTCACCATCGTGTACTTGTCAAATAAGAACGACGATGATCTGAGTATGTGCAATTTAATTATTTTTACGTTGAAGTTTTCAGTCAAATTTATTTATAGTTTTAACCTAATCTTTGTGTTGAAGACGGTTATTGTCGGTTATTGTAGTATAGATTCATTTTAACTAAAGACATCCTGACTTTTTCAAGAATCTATTTTGCAGTGAACTTTTGAGTACAATCTGTGATCTGTCTTGTTCGTTTGTTTATCGTTTTGATGCTACAAACCCTAACTGTGATAACTGTTATTATGATAACTGAAAAAGTTTACCCATACCTAACCTTGACCATAATAATAAATAAATAAAAAAGTAAAATAAATTACGAGGTTATTAGGAATACACCCACTTAGACTAAGTAATAATTTATCAGAACTTTATGATATAAATGTGTTTTAGGAATTATTTTCGTTTTAATCATGCATACTAATGTTAGGCCAATGTTGCTGGAGCTTGTATGTTGGCCTCCCAAAACAAATATGCAATAGCCTTTTCGATAACGCAGGAAAATTTAAATTGATTTTAGGACCACACACTTAATCACGGTGGTGTGTCCTGTAACCAAGCTATTTGGAGGTCACAAATTGTGGATAAGTGATGTCCTGTGGATACGATATTTCCTTATGTGGATTAATGTAACTATTGAACACTACAAATACCATCCTCATTTAGACCAGTTTGTACTTCATAAGCAAAAATTGTGGTTCGGCTCCCACTTTAAACTGTAGGTCCCTTAGATGTCATCGGCTGTTGGGCTATTAACGTTCCTGTCTAAGAAAAATGTCAGCCTTAGTAGCGTGCCACAATCTTACACTCATTTCTCATTATTCCAATTGTTCCAAAATTTTTACAGTCATTGTAGTTTCTGAAATTTAATCGGTATACACATTTTGGTTAACCTCACTCACATTTTGTTTAGTGGTGGTTGTATTATTTTAAATTTGTTATATCTCACCACGTTACCTTGTATTCAGAAAGCAGAAGAGAGTGGTTTCACGACCATCTGCAGCTGCCAAAGAACCGCCCTGTGTTCAGGAGAGGAAATGTTCATGTTTTCAAGGGGGACATTTCACCCAACGCGCCCCTTATCAACCCACACGAAGGTCTCAGCCCTGCCTGTGAGTTTTGCAGATACAATAAACAATGTTTGGTTGTAAATTTTTCTTAAATTTGTTTAAATTAATTTGGTTTGTAATTGCATAACATAAAGTTCAGAAGAGTTTAAGATCATATTTTTTCGAAGGCAGATTGTGTTGGATTCATAAATAAAAAGCCTTGTATGTATAATGGAAAAGTGAGCAAAGCCAGTCTAATTTGACTGGGTGGTGGCGTGTCCTGTATCCTGTAATCCTGGAGGTCACAAATTGTGGATAGTTATAAACGATGGTCAGTGGATGCAATATTCTCTGGAGTGGATTAATGTTCGCACTATTAAACTACGCTAACGTATGGACTACATTCATCTGCAAAGACCAGTCTCATAAATAGGCCAGTTAGCAATTCAGAGGCAAAATTGTAGTCACGCCCAAAGATCACGCTACAATCTTCCTAAGTAATTTCTCATTCACATTTGGCTCTAACTCTTTCCCGGTCAAACGCCTCAGATCGCCTTGCATGCACTGGAGGTCAATCGCCTTGGCTTTCAACTTAGGACGTGCTGTTCTCTAGCGGCTATTTTAGGAACTACTACGATTTGTGCTGCATTCTAGCGGATTCATTGGGAACTATATCAACCCAATAGCGATCACAGTATATCATATTGCTTATTGTATTGCGCCCACAAGCTTGAATTCTAGCGCCTGCTGATTTAATAATTATGGAACTTCCATTAGCGGGCCACACTAATGTGACTGGGAGAGGGTTAAATACATACCTGGATAAGTCCCCATTTTTGAAAAGTAGGTAATAACTAATGAAATGTTCACAGCAATTAGATTATTGAGGTAGGATCAGCACACTGCTGATGTTTTTGCCACCTCAATACAACTTAAGATAGGCTTTATGCACGACAATTGAATATATTTAGACACAGATAAATTTGACTTTCTGGGGTTACAGTTTTGCCTATCTGGAAAAATGTCCGGAGAAGCCATAGAACCAATAGCTATGTATATTTTCCAGGCAATCTAGGATCCTTCCTCTGTCTAAAAATGTTTGTATTTACTTCCCTGTGGGAAATAGGTTAGATCATGGATATGTCTAAAAAGAATGGTCTCAGTTCATCTAAACAGCTGAACTTATTCTTTTATATTTAAAATTCAATACAATAGCTCTGAAGTTTTTATGGAAACCTGTTACACGTTTTCCATCTTAAAAATCGCTCCCTCAGAGCCAAGACATATCCATGTCAAAAAACTTCTTTTCAGTGACATTTTATAATTAGTGTGTTAATAAATAAAAACCCGTCAGCTACTGTTACAGTTATTGAATTTTATACCTCTGAGTGACAGAGACAATGATAGTTTAAAGATGTAGCAAATTTCAAATCAATTGATTGTTGGTTCCTTTGGTAACTTTCACGTGGCGTTTTCTGTTAGTAAAGGGAGGTGAGGTGAGCGTTGTGTTCGGTCGCTACAGCTATCACCATTACATGCAAGACAACTTCAATGACGACGGCTGGGGGTGTGCCTATAGGAGCCTGCAAACAGTCGTTTCTTGGTTCAGGTAAAAAAATTACCGATTCTTTATAAATTAATTTAGTAATTAATTGAAGGGATCAGAGACATCCTTCAATTTTTTTTTATTAATTTTTGTTATACTCACTGTAGTTTTTATTGTGAAGATTTTTCATCACGTTTAGACAACACATAACAAAGATTCACGAGGTTTTTTTTAACTGGAATCGGATCCCGTCCTCAGGTGAGTTAGAACTTAGAATGTAACAAGAGTAATGTAATGTAAGTAATGAGTAATGTAAGCCAGACTAAGCTGGTATAAAGCTGAAAACAAACATGTTTAGAGTAGTAAAAAATACTTACAGAAACTGACCAAGTGACAAATAACAGTCTGTCTGTCTATTTTTTTTTACTTCTTGTGTACCTAACATGTGTACCATGTATACTTACTTACTTTAACTGCCGTGGCTCCACAAATCTCAATTGATTCTTTTCCTCATAGAGCAGCCTCTTCCACTCAATTCTGTCCTTCGCCAAGTTGATGTCTGCACCCAAGTCCTTATGTCTTAACTGACTTGATCAGTCCATCCGAATTTTGGCCTTCCCAATGGACACTTCCCCCAAGGCGTGGCTTTCCATACTTCATACAACCTACTTCCCTTCTTCCTTTTATTACATGTCCAATCTAGATTAACCTTCTTGCTTTAACTCTTTAAAGAGTAATGATGTTTTTAAAACGTCACTATCTCAGAGCTGGTAAGGAGATAGGGGAAAATATAAAATCACATCTCAAAGGAGTAAAATATTTTTTTCACTAAATTGTATTGCAGCATACTGTAAATGTAACAATATTTATTTGTGGAAAGTAAATATGTACACAATGTTATTGTACGTTTATAAACACTTTATTTCGTTTTTGTCACCACATTGTTTAAGCAATAACATGAACATGGCAGCAGTTTCAAAGTCATATATTTCGGGGTGGTTCAGGCTTTTTTACACTGACCAGAAAGTCTAGCTTCGTCTTTATATTTATTTTCATTTTTCTCGATTGTTGCAAGAGGAATAATGTTAAATTTCTTAGCAATGTCCAATTTATTCTTATGTGGGTTTTATTCTAAGGTTTTTAATACTTTACATTTGAATTAGACACTATTGAGTTATATGACGTTTTCCAAGGCTTTGAAAAATAATGCGTTATACCAGGTAATTTGTCACATTGAGGTTTGTTATAAAGAGATTCCACTGTACTTTGTGACGCCCGCGTCACAGCGTGGATCACTGTCGGGTTTTGGTTTTGTCTTGGTTTGGTTGAGAGAGAAGCGGAACCGTTGGATCCACGTAGGGAGCTTAGCCGTTTCAAGATTTGGTAGTAGAGCAGAAAGTGATCAGAACCATTTAGCAGCAAAATAAAAAGAAAGATTTTTTCACAATAATAATAATTAATAATGGGATTAAAATGGATAGTAGTAACATTGTTCACCAGATTGCAATAAACATCAACATATTTTATGAAATAATATATTCGATTTTTAAATTTACATTATAATTTCTAAGGAATAATTTGTTGACTGTGAACACTTATAACTTGACAAACGTTAAGTTCTCGCCTGCTGTCATACAAAACAAAACTCCGCATATATAAAACCATTATCAGACCAGTATATTGTATGGCTCAGAAAATTGGGTATTAAGTAAAAAAACAGAAAAACGTTTAATAGTATTTGAAAACAAAATTCTCAGAAAAATATATGGTAATTTGAAAATGGAGAGTAGAATAAAGCATAATGTGGAGTTGAGACAACTATACTTAAACCCAGACATAGTGGCCGAGGTGAGAAGTAGGAGAATGAGATGGGATTTATTAAGGAGAGGACAACAGCTTAGTCAAGAACATCCTTGTGAATAGTCGCAGAAGAATAAGACCAGGTAGACCAAAGCTCAGATGGCGAGACCGTCAGAAGAACCTAAGAATCTAGGGGGGAGGAGGAAGCAAGGAGCAGAGAATTGGAGGCAGTGTGTTGGCGAGGCGAAGTACCACCTTGTGGTACCAAACCACGGCAGTTATGAAAAGAAAATGATTTTACAGTAATAAAAATTAATTAATGGAATGGTCATAATACAACCAGGAAATATCGCGCTGCGCACAACAGCACGGCAACACCACTGCCACCAGTGTGCCCAGATAAACATTAACATCATGGAAGCTTAGGTAAACCCTTCGCTCCGATTTCCCTTCCAACCCACCACCTACCTACCTAAGGAAGACTTTTTTCGAGCCGGGGAGGTTGTGACGCCCGCGTCACAGCGTGATGTCACGCGAAAAGGAACCTTGATCGCAACCCCCACCACGGTAGGGGATGACGCGTAGGGGTTAAGGGACACGTTGTCTGGTTCCAGTGTTGGGCAGAGGAGGAGCTCTTGGATTTCTCGATAAGTGCTAGTTTTAAGATTATGGATTGATTAAATTTAACTTAAGTGGGGAATAGGGGAGAATAGGAACTAGTCTATAACTTACTACTATATGTGATAATTTAATAATTAATTGAAACCGCGAATATTGGGTTAATGTAAAATCTTCGGTTCGACTCCGGACTTATTCCAGGTAGCGGTCCAGGGTGTTAAAGGGTTAAGATGCAATTCATTTGGGGAGTTTGTCAAAATTAAAGCTGGCTGTGATTAATGGTCTGGATCACTGTCGGATTTAGTTTCGTCTTGGTTCGGTTGAGAGAGAAGCGGAACCGATGGATCCATGTGGGGGGCTTAGCCGTTTCAACTTTCATACATCTATATAGATAGACGTCTGTTCCGCAGGCACCAAGGTTACACCGACCGTGCGGTCCCGACCCATCGGGAGATACAGCAGTGTCTGGTGGACATCGGGGACAAGCAAGCGAGCTTCGTGGGGTCTCGTCAGTGGATAGGCTCCATGGAGGTGAGCTACTGCCTGGACACGCTGCTGGGAGTAACGTGCCGCATGATCAACGTGAGCTCTGGCGCGGAGTTGCAGGAGCACGGGGGTACGCTGGCGAGCCACTTCACAACCCACGGCACTCCGGTTATGATCGGTGAGTACCGACAATTCATTCAATCGTTCTAAGAGGCGGATTATTCCCACGGTGCTTCAGCCATTACAGGTTTTTCGCACCCCTAATTTCTCTCGCCTAGAGGATCAGGAACCATCCAAGTGAAGAGACTTCACTCAGATCAGAAAACTGTAACAACCTGTCGACAAGCTCATCAGGAGGCAAGAAGCTACTCCTTTCCAAATCGTCTAGAGTGGAGGACCTCACCACTGCCTTTCCTATATAATCAAAGATTAGATGATCAGCAGTTTCCTCCTGCAAATAATATTTTCTGCAGACCCGCATGCACAGTTGATGCCTCCTCAGATTAATGTGACCAGTGACGATACCTGTGACAAAATAGGCATCCCTCCTGCCAAGTTTCAGGAATGTCTTTGCAACCTACCGAGATGGAGACATAGATTAAGCTTACACATTCTACGTTGAATGAACTCCGCCCATCTTTTCTTATGGTAATTCCTTATCTAGGAATTGATAATAATTTAATAATTATTAGATTAGATTATTGAAATGACGACCATACCACAAGGTAGGTATTTTAAGCCAAGTATGAACGAGGATTGATTGTAAGATGATTGTGGCACGATCTTGTAGTTTTGTTACTGACTAAGGCTGACATGTTCCTTAGACAGGACTGTTAATTAATAGCCCAACAGCCAATGACATCTAAGGGACCTACAGTTTAACATGGAATCCGAACCACGGCCTCTGAATAACGAATTGGTCTAATTATGAGGATTGTCTTTGCGGATTAATTAAATAATTACTATCACATTAACGTAATTGTAATAATAATTTATGCAATTATGCGAGGAGACTATTGGACTTCTAGGGAGGGTAAGATGATGCTTCGCTGTGCGGTCTCATGGTACTGAGAAAAATTCAGTCTGGCTAGCCTGTGTTACCATGTCACTATGATACCTTATGGTAACTCTACAACTGGGACGGTGGCGTCGTCTTGTAATCCAGCTACTTGGAGGTCATGAATTATGGATATTTGTGAGCGATCGGTGGGTGTAGGGTTTTCTTTTATGGATTAAAGTTCACACTATTGAATACTGTGTTAATCCGCAAAGACCATCCTCATAATTAGACTAATTCGTAAATTCAGAGGCCGTGGTTCGGATTCCACATTAAACTGTTGGTCCCTTAGTTGCCGTCAGCTGTTGGGCTATTAATTAACAGTCCTAAGGAACATGTTAGCCACAATCATCTTACACTCAATCCTCATTCATACTCGGTTTAAAATTCCTACCTTGTGGTATGGTCGTCATTTCGCCTAATTCACTGCAGAGGCCCTAGCTTCATTGTGATTAATCATTTTTAAATTGCAGCATAATTCTTATTGATTTTTGTGGACCATTAAAATTTTTTTTATATCATATTTTGAGGTGATACCACAAAGTGAAACTAAGATACCATTAATTTTTTAATGGTATGAATAAATAAAATTGTGAATTAATGTGGGCAAATTATATTTTTATTTTAGTGAGTTTATATTGCAAATATAAGATATTTTAGACATGGATATGTCTTTGGGGGTATTGGCAATTTGCGTGACCAAAATTTAAAACAGTGACGTCATTTGGTTAGTGACGTCACAGACTGTTTAGATGAACTGAAAACATTCCCTTTAGATATATCCATGGTCTAACCTATTTCTCACAGGGAAGTAAATAAAAACATTTTCAAAAGTCTTTCAATGTAATTGTTTGAATTTAAATTTTCATCAATGTATAGTTCTAAAAATATAGTCACTGAGATGTTTGAGATAAAATATTAAATTTTGTTTATCCTTATCCGTGGTACTTAATTAACTCTGTTATTTTCCAGGGGGAGGTGTGTTGGCGCACACAATACTGGGGGTAGATCTGGACCGGGAGACAGGAGATGTGAGGTTTTTAGTGTTGGATCCTCACTACACAGGGGATGAAGACTTGCGTACCATCCGGTCCAAGGGGTGGGTCGGCTGGAAGAAGCCGGACTTCTGGAACAAGACAGCCTACTATAACATGTGCTTGCCGATGCGGCCTCAGTGTTTCTAAAACGCACTAATGTGCACTGCTATATTATTTTTATAAAGATATTTATATTCATTCTGCCTCTATTGTTGTAATCATTTGGAATAAAATGTTTTATTTTTGTGTCTTGTGTCTTCTTTTAGTAGAATTAAGGTTCTTGTGCCTTTGCTCCTGCTTGACTGTTTGGTGGCAAAGCCACATGATGAATTTAATAATTGTGAAGAAGGATTTTCCTCCCTATCAGTAGGAACTGTTCCATGGACAACCCAACCCAGTAGTGTTTTACTTACTGCTGGACCTCTCCACGGACCGTGTGAACAGTATTTTTTGAAATAAGAAGAGGTCAATTGTCTTGTCCAATGAATACAGTAGGTTTAGCATTTACAAACGATGAAACTTTAACCTTGTTTAAATGTTTCCATTTCCCCGCAAAATGTTTCATATCAATGGACTGAATAGGTAGCGTCAGGTTTTTACAGTTCTTATGTTATTTAAATAATACTTTTTAACATTATCTTTAAGACCAGAAATATTTAGAGGATTTTTTTTAACATTCCTCAGATTTAGTTACACCATTTAAACCATTGCATTATCAACTCGGAAGAGGGCCCCTCAAAACCTAATTTAGTTGAAATTTCTCCTTCTACTAGTGTCAATGTCAAACAGTCGTCTAAGATGGCGTAATTTGCAATATCCCCTTTTGGCCCATGAAGCTTAACTAGAAGAATTTGTAGCAAAACTTTGTCTTTATTGAGTGAGTTTATCATATTACTAACCCCAGATCAACATTGTTTGGTAAATGTAAAAAAGTATTATGCCGTTTTTTACATCTTTCTTTACTATTGCAACTAGGTGCTGTATGACCTTTTTTCAAACAAAGAAAACAAACTCCCTCTGAAAATGCCCCCTTGATCCGTGTAGCTACTGATCGATTTTTAAATTGTTTGCATTGAAACAATGAATGTTTGTCTTTATATAATAAACACTTATTATCAGAGTCAAAACTTAGTTTATTGCCATTACGTCTTACCCCTACATTGTTTACATCTAGGGCATCTCTGTTTGTCATTTCATATTTTTTACGTTGAGAAAAGTCAACATTCACAAGCAAAAGTGTGTCTGACATCTTATACGCAGTCAGACACTGAATGTCTTTAGATTTAAAAGACCAGTTCCTAATTCAGCTAAATATTCTCCCCATTGCAACCTTAAACTATTGCTTAGTTTCTTTGTCAATTGGTTCAACAATATGGAATTAAATAAATACTCTGGTTTACCAAGCAATTCTGCAATAAAACAATACCCCCGTCGCAGCAGACCTGCGTACTCAGCGAATTTCAAAATCAATAATATAATAATAATAATATATGACAAGTTTGGTCAAAATCTCTCGATAAACGTGAGAATCATTTGCCTATTCTCCATAAGATTAACATGGGAAAGAGTGAGCAGGTTTGCTGCTATGAGGAACATTGAGAGTAGGCATTTATACCATCAAAAAATTTTATTTTTAACATTTATACCAACTTTCATCAACATCTGTCCATAAATAAAGGAGTTTGGCTATTCTCCATATGATTAACATGGGAAAAGAGTATGCAGGTTTGCTGCCATGATAAACACATAAACTGTGATTTTTAGCATAAACATATGGGTCCCAACCACATAAAGCTAAATATTATAAAGTTTTATCCAAAAATATTGGTTAATAAGTAAAAAATTAATTTTTCCTTAACCTCCATAAGATTAACATTGGAGCCTCAAAATACAACGTACTGTGTTTAGATTTTTTTATATCTTAGTAACCGTTGGAGATAGAGAAAAATTTTAAGAAACTAAATTGTGTAGTTTTTTAAGCTGATTCTAATGGTGAAAGATAAAATCTAAAAATTTTTTAAATTACATATGAAAAACGCAAAAACCCAATTTTGGGGTACAAAACCCCCCAAACTACCCGTTCCCATTGACCGATATGTCTGGATTACGAACTCGTCCGAGCTATTGCAGCTATTACACGTTTCTACCAAATTTGGTCTCGATCGGACCACTTTTACGAGAGTTATCGTGTTCACAGACACACACACACACATATATATATATATAAATTTTAACGACTATTGTTTTTGGTCTCTGGGCACCTAAAGAAGAAAAAATAACATGGTCCCGGGCTTAAGTCTCGCCATGAGACCTACGGTAATAGCTTCTTCCCTATGGGAAATTCGCTAATACAATACAAGCAATACTAACAAGCTTTTCAATGTGGTCAGCTATTCTTTCCAAATTTCATTCCTTTGCTTTATCAAAATTTAACATTACTGATTCTAACTTGCTAATTAAGTAACTGCCAAATATATTCTCTAAGCGAGCTAAAACTGTATTTAAGTTCCCTGGTAACATTAACAGTGACTCTACACTTCTTTAGTCTCTTCCTTCAAAACATAAGGCAACCTAATCAGAATTTCATCATCAGTGAACTCACATAGGGATGAAGTTTGCTTTGGATCTAAAATAAAGTGAGACCATTCAACAGGGTTCCCATCAAAGATAGGAACTTTTACTTTCTCCCCTTATATATAGTATATGGAGAAAGTATTGTTTTCGTCAAAATTTTCGAATTTGAGTTGAGGGTGGATATATCCGTTTTGGGGTCCCTGAATCCAAAAAAGTGGGTTTTGACGTGATGTCTGTCCGTCCGTGTGTCTGTGTGTGTGTGTGTGTTTGTCTGGATGTGTACAGTGCCACAGCATACCCCGTTGGTCCGATTTAGTTGAAATTTGGCATGTATATATATAGTCACCGTATCTCCAGGCGTTTTTTTGATTTTTAAGGGTAGTTCACCCCTAAAAACCCTTAAAAACGTGAAAAATCCAATTTTCTCAAAAACGGCTCTAACGATTTTGATTAAAATTTGATAGTTTATAGTGCACAAGTAATAAATAATTTGACACCACCCGCATGTCTGTAAAAATGACGGTTCAAAAGTTATGGGCTTTTAAATGTAAAAAAAATCAAATTTTTAAATTTTCAGCGAAAACAATAAAAGTAAAGTATAACTTGACTGGTACCATTGAAACCAGCTTAAAAAACTAAACAAATTAGTATTTTGAATTATTTGTCTACGACTAACGGTTCCAGAGAAAAGTTAAATTTACTGTCCACGATAAACGCAGTACGTTGTCTGAAAGCGCCCAATGTTAGTCATATGGAGAATATAAAAAAATCAATTTCTTCCTTACTTTCCACCCGTTTTCCATGAAACTTGGTATAAAGTGTAAGGTCAAATCACTGAACAAAACCAGCTCAAAAAAGCTTGGTATTCCGAGGGGGGGGGTTCCCCCATGCAATTTGAACAATAAATTATTAAATGATATTTAGAATAACTTTGTAGAACATGATAGTTTTATTACAGATTTTTTTTTAAATTTACTTAAGGGAGAAAGTATGTGTCAGTCCACTGGTACCGTTTATTTTAGATAATAGTTGTCTAGAAAACAAAGTTTTAAGATTCAAGTGGTTGTCATTCGCTTGATTGTAATTCAAAATAGGTAATGTTGGACTTAACTGTTCTGCTTGGTTCTGGTTCGTTACGTAGAATGTCGGGAAGAGCTGACTCCTCTTCAATGCGAACGTTCCCCGACATTACTTCCAGTCCACAGTTCTACGATGAGATTATGCATCACTAATTCCTGATAGAACTAACCACATCGTGTTGATACTGATTTTCCAACTTCCTTTTCCTTTAATCGTAATACTTAAAATCTTAGCGAATTTCCCATGGGGAAGAAGCTATTAGCGTAGGTCTCATGGCAAGAGTTAAGCCCGGGACCATGTTATTTTTTCTTCTTTAGGTGTCCAGAGACCAAAAACAATAGTCGTTAAAATTTATATATATATATGTGTGTGTCTGTGAACACGATAACTCTCGTAAAAATGGTCCGATCGAGACCAAATTTGGTAGAGACGTGTATTCCTACATTTGCTCGGATGAGTTCGTAAACCGGACATATCGGTCAATCGGAAAGGATAGTTTAGGGGGGGGGTTTGTACCCCAAAAATGGGATTTTGCGTTTTTCTCATGTAATTTTAAAAATTTCAAATTTTATCTTTCACTATTAGAATCACCTACACAATTTAGTTCCTTAAAGTTTTTCTCTATCTCCAACGGTTACCGAGATATAAAAAAAATCTAAACACAGTACGTTGTATTTTGGGGCTCCAATGTTAATCTTATGGAGGATAGGGAAAAATTAATATTTCCCATATTAATGAAGATTTTTGGATAAAACTTGATATTTAGCTTCATCTGGTTGAGATCTATCCATTTATGCTTAAAAATCATAGTTTATGTGTTTATCATGGCAGCAAACCTGCATACTCTTTTCCCATAATAATCATATAGGGAATAGGCAAACTCCTTTATTTATGGAAAATGTTGATGAAAGTTGGTATAAATATTAAAAATAAAAATTATTTATGGTAGAAATCCCTACTTTCAGTGTTCCTCACAGCATCAAACCTGCACACTCTTTCCATGTTAATCTTATGGAGAATAGGCAAAGAATTCTCATGTTTATGGACAGATTTTTATAAAACTTGTCATATATTAAATTATATTATTGATTTGGAAATTCGCTGAGTACGCAGGTCTGCTGCGACGGAGGTATTTGTATTTTATGCTGTAGAGTTCTCTATTAAATACAAAGACTTCTAATGGCCTAGAGGGTTAATGTTTAATCTTCTTGAAGGTACGTTCTTAAACAACCATCAAAGGCCTATTAGTTTTCCAGAACGTACACAAAGGCGCAAGATCTAAAAGATCGCATCATAAAATTTCCCCTCAGTTATACGTTAAAGGCGTGATCCAACATGTGACGCCCATAAACATAATTTAAACTCGATACCTAAACCCGTGAGAAGACCGGAGCCAGTGGGCATAAAATGGAATTAGGTTTGTTGATTTACAGCTTTTAATATCCGCAATTAAAGTCTGTGTGCGAACAGCGGATGGGCAGGGGACAGGGGTGTCGATGGTGGAGGGGGCAGGAAGCTCCCAGGGTACCTGCCGATCACTTCCGGGTCGGATTACACCCCGGGTGCAATATGGTAAGCGCTACTTCCGCTTCCGTTCCGCCCCCTCGGTATTGTTGCAATTCTAACAAACGTTTCTTTTGGGGAGGACTTCTGATTTCAACTACACCTAGCACATTTTGCATCTATGCGGATAAGAATCGACCTTTTGTAATTGTGTTACGTACTGCAATAACTTATTTATATACATAAAACCTTACATACCTACCCAAACCTAACTGGCAACGGGTTAATGTTAAGATTATAGTCTTAATTTATAAAAAAGTCGTGTTAGTTATACGCATTATAATTCGAGTACGGTTGGACCGATTTTAATGATCTTTGATTTTTTGGATTCGTCTCTGCTCCGGTCTTGCTTTAGGCATATTCAGTTTCCATAAATTCAATTAGTTTCCATTTTATAGCGTTTTAAATTTCTAATGTTAACCTTATGGGGACTAAGTTTGTTTACAAATTTTCTACAATAAAAACATTTGATTTCTTGACCCACTGTTTGTTTACTGTCCGTTAATATGCTTTACCATCCAATACCATCTGAATCATTCATTATGTAAAACTATGAAGTAAATATGTGCTGTACAAAATGAACAGCATTATTCGCCACGTTAATAGTTTACGGTTTTTGAGAATTATGTACTGTATTTATATTTCTTTATTTTCTGTATGATTAAAAGTCACGTGTTTATATGTTTGCCAAATAAAAAATAATTACAATGTTTATACATATTGAGTTTATAATAATAATCAGCTGTTGTATATTTAAAGCTTTCACAACGAAGCCGCAATGCTATTTGACTTCAGAAAATGGCCAATCTTAAGGTTAACATGTATTTTCTGTTACGAAGTTCGCCGGGTCAGCTAGTCTATAATATTATAAAGAAGACGGAGTCTGTATGTTTGTTTGTTGTAGGAAGTAAACGCGAAAAATACTGAACCGACCAGTTTGAAATTTGACACAAAGGTAGATCTTAAATTCATGCAACACATAGGCATATTAATTTTCTTAAAATCCCCTCGGGCTACGCCCCGTGAATATCCCAAGTTTAAATGATTACATTTTCAAAGAATGAAAACATAAAATGATGTGAATGCCAACAGCTGTGAAGACTTATATTTGACAGTTCAAGAAGAAGAAGAAATAAAGTTTATTTTTACAGTAAACTGCTGGATCGAAATTAGTATTGCCGAAAGTGGTAGATTTTAAGTTTTCCCCCGATGCCTGTCTCTATTATGTTATTCCTTATCCTTTACCAATATTACTTTGTCATGTTGTAGACACTCGTGTTTATAAATTCTTGAGATCGTGTTTAGTATAAAATACTATTAGTAAATATCTATTTTGAATACATATATTAGAATATTTATTTTATGTCGAAGAGAAAAGGTAACCTCTCACAAACCTTTATACCCGTGCGAAGGACGGGTACTTTGGGTAATTCTTGATAAGAAACACCTAAACTTACACAAAACACATATACCGATACACTATTAAAATTAACAATTACGCGTGGCCGGCCTAGAGTGAAACCTGACTCACTTGAATTAGTTGGATAATATTCAAGTTCACTTTCTTCGACTTAATTATAAAATTTTTTGCTCTGTTCAATATGTTGTACTCTAAAATGAGCTTCAGAGAGCAGAGATGTTGAACGAAAGCAGCATAAAAGTTGTTAGCAGTAAAGTCATGCGGCAGCAATATATCGTGCAGCTGAAAAACCGTTTAGGGCTGTGAACAGCTGCGTTTGAAATTACACCAATTTCGGATATGGTAATAGACTAAGAACATAAACTTAGCTGATGGGTGGAGATAATTCATCGTCTCTGTCATTTTAAAACTTTAACTTCTGCATATTTTCTGCCATTGCTGTAGAAGTTGCAAATAATTTAAACAGTTTATTATTTTTCCCATAGGGGAGGAGCTATTACCACACTTGGTATTTAGCTTTATGTGCTCAACATCCATCCATTTATGCTTAAATATCATAGTTTATGTGTTTATCATGGTAGTTTTCCTGTATGTTCTTTACCCATGTTGATCATATAGAGAATAGGCAAACTCCTTTATTTGTGGAAAGCTGTTGATGAAACTTGGTATACATTTTATTAGTATAACAATTTTTATGCTATAAATGCCTACTTCCAGTCCCATTCCTCACAGCAGCAAACTTGCATTCTCTTTCGCATGTTAATCTTAAGGAGATTAGGCAAATAACTCTCATATTTATCGACATATTTTGAACAAACCTGTCATATTTCATTGGTTTGGAAATACCCCCGTCCGCAGGTCTGCTGCGACGGGGGTATTTTGTTTATTCGATGGGGCTTTACTTTATAAATGTTTACTAGCTCAAAATCCCCGTTGGGAGAGGTCACACTAATAATTTACATCTTTGAAAAGTTAAGTTGTAAAATTTTAATTAGTGGATACTTTTTCAATGATAATTTATCAATAATTTGTTGAAAGATTTCAACAAATTATTGACGTTACATGCAATTACGTATTATTTTGTATTAGGAAGGGATAAGACATGAAGGTTACACAATCTAATTTTCTATATGTACTTTAAAATGAGGAAGACCTATTACTCGATGAAAAAGTGTGACATACCCTGGAAATTTCCTATTTTAGGGCAGAGTCAAAATCATTGATATGGGACTCAACAACAATTCTTTTCAATACTGTCTAGGTATTTTACAAGTCTATTTCACAAGTTAATTTTTTTATAATTTTCGATGAAGTCAGTAATAGTGCTCCAACTTTCGTTCAAGTTTGAGTGTTGTGGTTATTTGTTGCGTTGTCAATTTTTTTTGTATTATGCATAATAGATAAGTATTGTATAATGACAACATGACGTAATTAATATTTGTAACTTAAACATTCAATTTTGAATGTAAACTATCATTATTTTTTAGCGAATTTCCCATAGGGAAGAAGCTATTACCGTAGGTCTCATGGCAAGAGTTAAGCCCGAGACCATGTTATTTTTTCTTCTTTAGGTGCCCAGAGACCAAAAACAATAGTCGTTAAAATTTTTATATATAAAATTATATATTAGTCGATAAAATTATATATATATATATATATATAATGGGTTTTTTTGCGTTTTTCACATGTAATTTTTAAAAATTTCTAATTTTATATTTCACCATTGGAATCAGCTTAAAAAACTACACAATTAAGTTCCTTAAAGTTTTTCTCTATCTTAAACGGTTACCGAGATATAAAAAAAATCTAAACACAGTACGTTGTATTTTGAGGCTCCAATGTTAATCTTATGGAGGATTAGGAAAAATTAATTTTTCACTTATTATCTAATATTTTTTGATGAAACTTGATATTTAGCTTCATGTGGTTGAGATCTATCCATTTATGCTTAAAAATCATAGTTTATGTGTTTATCATGGCAGCAAACCTGCATACTCTTTTCCCATGTTAATCATATGGAGATTAGGCAAACTCCTTTATTTATGGACAGATGTTGATAAAAGTTGGTATAAATGTTAAAAATAAAATTTTTGATGGTATACTTTCAGTGTTCCTCACAGCAGCAAACCTACTCACTCTTTCCTATTTTAATCTTATGGAGTATTCTCCAAATAATTCCCATGTTTATCGACAGATTTTGACCAAACTTGTCATATATTATAATTATTATATTATTGATTTGGAAATTCGCTGAGTACGCAGGTCTGCTGCGACGGGGGTATTTAATTATTTGGACTTTTCCTACGTTTTGAGAGGAAAGGAAACCCATCCCGTTACTAAGTGATCCTAATTAAAATCTACATTACTCTACTAATCCTACATCCTTTGGGGTTTTTATTTTTCGGTAAAAATCATCAATTCAGAGGTTAGATTAGATTAATGAAATGACAACCTACCCAGGTAGGTATTTTAAGCCAAGTGTGAATGAGAAATGAGTGTAGGATGATTGTGGCGCGATCTTGTAGTCTTGTTACTGACTATGGCTGACATGTTCCTTAGACAGGACTGTTAATTAATAGCCCAACAGCCGATTGCTACTAAGGGACTACAGTTTAACGTGGAATCCGAAACACGGCCTCTGAATTACGAATTGGTCTAATTATGAGGATGGTCTTTGTGGATTAACGTAGTATTCAATAGTGCGGACGTTAATCCACACAAGAGAACACTACATCCACCGACCATCTCTCACAACTATCCGCAATTCGTGACCTCCAAGTAGCTGGATTACAGGACGACGCCTCCGTCCCAGTCGTACATTCATACATATGAAACACGCGTAAAAATTTCACACCGTTACATATACTTAATTAAATTATAATTATTAAATAATCACTTGAAAACGGAGGGAGTGTTTCCACCTGCAGAAACGTCGTGTAGTTAAAACTCAGACGAGATGGAAAAGTACAATAAAACATACTGAAGTTTGATTTTCTTGATTTAACCATTCAAAACGTAGATCTATTTACACTTAGAGTAGCCAAGAACAGACAAAGAACAGCATATGTGAGGTAATGGTGGGGAGGGAAAGGGTTGGGCAAGAAGAGGAACAGCCTGTTCGATGAAGTCACCCTGGTAAGAAATCTTCCACGTGTAGTGCGGCTCTTTGTGTCGGAAGTTCTGCCACTTCCTGGGTCACGTGACCTTTTACTTCCGCCCAACCCCTTTGTTACATATTTTACCGTTTATTCTAGTTTACACTTCACGGCCTTTCCTTTGTTTTGGATTGTCAACAGTGGACAACTTGTACCCATATTCTTTTTTGCTAGCTTATAGAATACTTTTGT
This sequence comes from Nephotettix cincticeps, assembly GCA_023375725.1. NCBI lineage: Eukaryota > Metazoa > Arthropoda > Insecta > Hemiptera > Cicadellidae > Nephotettix > Nephotettix cincticeps. The sequence goes on along the minus strand of CM041789.1, from coordinate 16,301,711 downwards.
CTTCACCACCTCCACCATTTTGGATTTTAGTCCCGTAAGAACAATGTTAGTTTTCCTTGCTAATTTTTACTTTCTACCCTTATACATATTTGGAGAAAGTATTGTTTTCGTCAAAATTTTCTAATTTGAGTTGAGTGTGAATATATCCATTTTGGGATTCCCTGAATCCAAAAAAGTGGGTTTCGACGTGATGTCTGTCCGTCTGTATGCCTGTCTGGGTGTGTGTCTGGATGTGTACATAGCCACAGCCTACCCCGTTGGTCCGATTTAGATGAAATTCGGCATGTATGTATTATATTAACGGCATCTCCAGGCGTTTTTTCATTTATGATTTTTAAGGATAGTTCACCTCTAAACCCCCTTAAAAAACGTGAAAAATCCAAATTTCACAAAAACGGCTCTAACGATTTTGATTAAAATTTGATAGTGTATCAGAGTACTAAATAATTTGACACCACCCGCATTTCTGTGAAAATGTTATTGGCTTTTAAATGTCAAAAAAATCAAATTTTTAAATTTTCAGTGAAAACAAGTACCAGTCAAGTATCACTTGACTGGTACCATTGAAACCAGCTTAAAAACTAAACCAATTAGTATTTTGAATTATTTGTCTACGACTAACGGTTCCAGAGAGAAGTTAAATTTAATGTCCATGATAAACGCAGTACGTTGTCTGAGAGTACCCGATGTTATTCTTATGGAGAATATTAAAAAAATCAATTAATTTCTTCCTTATATTCCAACCGTTTTTCCATTAAACTTGGTATGAAGCGTAAGGTCAAATCACCCAGCAAAACCATCCCAAAAAAGCCTGGTAATACCGGGGGTGGGGGGTCCCCACACAATTCGAACGATTAATTTAACTTTGTCTCTCGTTTTATTTTCAGAAATGGGATGATTATTGTTCAAACCATTAATTATTAAATGATATTTAGAAACGTTGAAGAACATATAATAGTTTTATTACAGATTGTATTTTTTAAATTTACTTAAGGAGAAAGTATGTGTCAGTCCACTGATACCGTTTATCATTGTTGTAATTCCTTGTTACACGATAATGAAAAGATGATTGAGGTGTCAAAGTTAGTGAAATGGTGACTTAACCTGGTAGGTATTTTGAGCCAAAAATCAATGAGAAATGAGTGTAAGATGATTGTGATCTTGTTGTTTTATTACTGACTAAGGCTGACATTTTCCAACTTTTAATTAATAGCCCAACAGTCAAAGGCACTTCTAAGGCATCAACAGCTAAAGTTGCAGTCCAAACCACTGCCTCTGAATTAAGATTTGGTCTAACTAAGAGGATGGTCTTTGTGGATTCGTAGTATTCAATAGTGCGGGCGTTAATCCACACGAGAGAACACTACACCCACCGACCATCGCTCATAAACTATCCACACTTCATGACATCCAAGTAGCTGGATTAGAGGACACGCCAACATCCCAGTCTAATTACACTATCCTTCTGAAGTTATAGAATTATTAGTTTCTCTTTCCCTCTGATTTCCTCTGGACCCGTAGTCGGGTTTGTATCTTGGTATCTTGTTATCTATGGATGCTGATGGTGCGGCTTCTTTGACAGATCCTCGGATATTTGTGGCACGTCCGTCGTGAACGACGTACGGAGTGTGCGGTGCCTCTTGAGAGGGAGAGGTGTGGGTGGGGGTGGGGGTGACAATCCGACATCAAAGGCGCCGCCGCAGGACCTGTGACGTCACACTTGGTGCGGAAACGGAAACAACTGGCAGTAATCGCAGCATCACCCAGAAGGATGTTTGCAAAAAATTAGAAGTTTTAATTTTCTTGAATTTCCTGTAGAAAATATCATTTAAAGATGTTATCCTAATGTTGTAATGGAAATAATGCTGAGGGAAGTAAAGAATGTAGGAACTATGACGCTATCAGATGACATAATCCTTTGGAAGACATCAAGGGGGGTTTCAAAGACATCTGGATATAGACTGGGACTGTGGCATCCTGTAATCCAGCTACTTGGAGGTCTCGAGTTGTGGATAGTTGTGAACTATGGTCGGTGGATGAAGTTTTCTCTTGTGTAGATTAACGTCCGCACTATTGAATACGACTTTAATCCGCAAAAACCATCCTTATAATTAGACCAGTTCGTAATTCAGAAGCCGTGGTTTAGATTCGACGTTAAACTGTAGGTCCCTTAGATATGCCATTGACTGGTGGGCTATTAATTAGCAGTTTTGTCTAAGGAACAAGTCAGCCTTAGTCATTTGTGGATTAATGAATTGAGAAGAAATGTGGAAGCAAGAGGACTGCAATAACAGTTTGTGGAGGAAGAGAAATAATTTTGGAGGGACATATAAAATTGGAGTTGCCTTGTGAACACATAGACCCGGAGATAATCAAAACGAGAGAGGATGTATGATGGGGTATGTAAGTCATCCTATATTAATTCGGATGAACTCTAAAACTGTACATCCGAAAGGGAGGCTTTGTACCCTAAATGGATTTTAGGGAAATTTATATGTCATTTAGTAAAATATTACATTTTTGTTTGCATTTTTTGTTTATTATTTACTTCAGCTCAGACAAGAAACTATAAAAAAATAGTGAATAAAACTTGGTAAGCACCTTTGGCTCATATTTCTCAATTAGAACTACTCAAAAATATTTTCTTTACAAACAGGTAAACTTAAATTATTATAGCTCACGAACACATGACGAGTTGCGCCTGCAATACTGTCATATATGCCTGCGTGTATTGCAATGCGTAGCTTCTTCTTGAAGGAATTGCATAAAATCCGTTTATTATTGGATATTTCCGAGACAGCTTTTTATAGTGCATAGGAAATTTAATTTTTATTCACTCCTATATATATATTGAGTCTCTATCAGTGTCGCTATACCAATATGACAGCACACTGTAAATTGAATTTGTATCAAATAATTTATAGCGTGAATACAGCCAGGGTGTACAAAGTCCCGTACGGGGCCCTTATATGTGGAATCGGATCTCAAGAGTTCGATCCAAAAAATGACGGTGGTTTTAAATTTGTGTCATAAACTTTGATTTTCAACCTATATTTTCCTTATCAAAACCAAGATGTAACCAAAGTCCGCACAGCGCTACGTTGTGTAATATCGTAATACACACCATATTTACGGTCTGCGGAGTTGATTTAGGTTGGGTTTTTGATATTTTTATATAGTTAGTAATATGTTTAAACTTTCAATAACCTCTGGAAACGAACTGGTTTTCTGTTAAACCTATATGGTTGCTTTATTCACCACAACTAGTTGGAAATTTAAGGGTGAAATCAACTTCAAAATACACAACCTTTCCAATAATTGCTATGTTTGTTAACACCAGAAAACCATTAAACATATATTCAAACAGTATGTGTGAAAGACGGGCTACTTGCTAGTCGTTCATAAAATATTAAACCCGTGCGGGACTTTCTGTACACCCTGTATATCTTTGTTTAGGTGACGACACCGGTGTGTTTGCGCATGTTGTGTGGAAGGTGCGCGCTCTGGGGGGCGCGACACAATACCAAACACTGTGTGTCAACACGCAACACACGTGTCGAAAGTCAAATTTGTCACCTCAATGCATTCACGTACACAGGATGAAAGAAAGGTTTTAATAGTATTACTATTACCTTTTTAATTGCTGACCTTTCGAGGGAGGTATTTTAAGCGAAGTGATGATTGCTAAATAATAGCCCAACAGCCAAAGGCATCTAAGAGAGTTTAACGTGGAATCCAAACCACTGCCTCTGAATTACGAACTCGTCTAATCATGAGGATGGCCTTTGCAGATTAACGTAGTATTCAATAGTACGGACACACAACTATCCACAATTTATGACCTCCAAGCTAAATTAACCAAAGATTAACATGGAAAAGAGTATGTAGGTTTGCTGCTTTTCGGAACACTGAAAGTTTATATTTTTAACGTAAACAACTTATATTTTGACCATATACCACGTTTTATCAACATATTTCCATAAGTTAAGGAGTTTGCCTATTCTCTATGTGATTAACATGGGAAACGAGTATGCAGGTTAGCGCCATAATAAACACATAAACTATGATTTTAAGCATAATTGAATGGATCTCATTCACATGAAGACAAATATCAAATTTCATCCAAAAATATAGATTGATGAGTAAAATATTATTTTTTTATCCTCCATAAGATTTACATTGGAGTCCCAAAATACAATGTACTGTGTTTAGGCTTTTTTAATATCTCGGCAACAGTTGGAGATAGAGCAAAACTGAATTTGAAATTTTAAAAATGACGTATGCAAAAATCCCCATTTTTTGGGTTACCAACCCCCCACAAACAAAACTACCCGTTCCGATATTTAACGACTGTTGTTTTTGGTCTCTCGGCACCTCAAAACGAATAAATAACATGGTCCCGGGCTTATGTCTTGCTATGACACGGTGATAGTTTTTCCCTTTTGGGTAAATTCGCTTAAATACGATTTTCCCAATAATGTACAGAGACAAAACTCCAATTTTATTTATATTTGTATTCGACTTATAAAATATCGACGGAAAGGTTTTCAAAGGCATAGAGCGTAAGAGCATTTTCAGTTGGCGGTTGTGAACCAGTTTCCATCTGGTCATTGTTTGGCCTATCTGTCCAGCGCCTCACCCTTTTCTTAAATATCCCGTCTTCTCGGGGACGTTTTGTAAGTCCCCTCTTTTCATCCCGGGTATATAGGCCATCGCCTGGATCAGTTTTACACGTTACTTCAGACTACAGCTACCGATCGCTACATTATCATAGCGATACGCAAATGGTGATCATGTGATAATAACACTGAGACGGTGGCATGTATTGTAATCCAGCTACTTGGAGGTCACGGATTGTAAATAGTTGTGAGTAATGGTCGGTGGATGTTGTGTTCTCTTGTGTAGATTAACGTCCGCACTATTTAATACTTTGTTCAACCACAAAGACCATCCTCATAATTAACCAGTTCGTACTTTAAAGGCAAAACTAGTTCGGACCCAACGTTGAACTGTAGGTTCTTGGATACTACTGGCTGTTGGACTGTTAATTAATAGTCCTGTCTAAGGAACATGTCAGCCTTAGTCAGTAACAAGACTACAAGATTGCGCCACAATCATCTTACACGCAATCCTCATTCATACTTGGCTTATAATATCTATATCAATGCTAAAACACATCGTCAACTTAAGTCGTAGTGGTACAGTGGAACCTCTGTATAACGAACCTCAATGTAATGTTTGACTGGGATGGTGGCGTCATCCTGTAATCTAGCTACTTGGAGGTCACGAATTGTGGATAGTTGTGAGCAATGGTCGGTGGGTGTGGTGTTCTGTTGTGTGGATTAACGTCCGTACTATTGAATACTACGTTAATCCGCAAAGACCTTCCTCATAATTAGACCAATTCATAATTCAGAGGCTGTGGTTCGGATTCCACGTTAAACTGTAGGTCCTTTAGTTGCCATCGGCTGTTGGGCCATTAATCAACCGTCCTGTCTAAGGAACATGATGTCAGCCTTAGTCAGTAACAAGACTACAAGATTGCGCCACAATCATCTTACACTTAATCCTCATTCATACTTAGCTTAAAATACCTACATTGTAGTATGGTTGCCATTTCAATGATCCAATCTGAATTTATTTGATTAAAATTTAATTTTATGACAGGTTTTATACTGTCACACTTACAAATTATTATTACCTTCCTGAAATTGTAACGTTCCCAGGTATGTATTTTAAGAATGAATTATAAATGAGTGTAGGATTGTGGCACGACCTTGTAGTCTTATCTATTCGTCGATAGTTAATTTATTTGTAAATCTTCACAGAGGATCCATAGGCTATGTTTTGACTGTTCACTGTTAAATTGTTCTCATTTAAATGATTTTGACATGGATATGTCTTAGCTCTGGGGGGGTGTAGGTGATTTTTAAGATGGCAAACATGTAACGGGTTTCCATAGAAACCACCAGAACTATTGTATTGAATCTCTATATATAAAATTGAATGTATGTCTGTATCTATGTATGTATGTCCTTTATGCGTTGCCAAACTACTCATCCGATCGCCATGAAATTTTAGGAAGTTGCTCTATATGTGTCCGGGAAGGTTTTAGTGAAAAAATATTTTCTAAAACACCATAAGTTTCCATTTTATGGCGTTTTAAATTTCTAATGTTAACCTTATGGAGAGTAAGTTTGTTTACAAATTGTCTACAATGAAAACATTTGATTTCTTAGCTACAGCTGATTGGTTTACTTTCCATTAGCAATATGCTTTACTATCCAATGCCATCTGAATCATTCATTAATGTTAAACTATGAAGTAAATGTGTACTGTAAAAAATGAACAGCTTTATTCACCACGTTAATAGTTTACGGTTTTGGGGGATTATGTATTCATATTTTTATTTTCTGTCTGATTAAAGTCACATGTTTATATGATAATTACAATGTTTATATTATTACGTTTATTATAATAATCAGCTGTTGTATATCTTTCCTATAAAAACCAGTTAGGTTTATACCTAACTTTAGGTATATATAAAATACAGTTAGGTTTCGTTTGGGTTTGGATTGGATTTGAAAATTGTGAATTAATCCACTCAGATTTATTTGTTTTATGGGAATGATATTAATATGTTTTATCGTTTCAGAATTGTTATTCACTCACTATGCAGCGACCCAGAATATATAACCTTTCACAATGAAGCCGTATTGCTATTCGACTTCAGAACATGGCCAATCTTAAAGTTAACATGTGTTTACTGTGAGGCGTTACGAAGTTCGCCGGGTCAGCTAGTTTTAAATATAAAAGAATAAGAACAGCTGTTTAGATGAACTGAAAGCATTCACTTTAGATATATCCATGATAGAACCTATTTCCCACAGGGAAGTAAATAAAAACATTTTTGTGTTATGTTTTTCCTTTTGTAAAAACCTTAATAATAAACATTATTAAGGTTAGCATTATTAAGGTTAACATTATTATTAAGGTTTCAATGTTAATTAAACATCTGGAATTATGTGATAGTGGTTACTATAATAGTTTTATTCAGCGAATAAGTAGTTAATTTAAATTAACAACAGTGGGTTGAAAAAAACCAGGGTTGTTTCAAGGTAATGAACATTTATTTGTGATTCTTATAACACAAGATAGAACATATAAACACAAAACAGGCCACAATCCGTGGTGAAACTCTAGCTGAGATCGGACCTTAGACTAGAACACAATGTACATACACGTACGTACGTGACTAACGTACGTACAAACACTAGTACGTACCGATACAAGGCACAACAGTGATCCTTATACTATTATGTATTTTATTATTATGTAGTATATTATGCTAACACAGCAGTATAAAAGTTACATTGTGACTGTAACATGGAATACAATATAAAACACAATATCTTCAAGAGTAGACAATATAAAAAATACGATATACAATACAACGAAATTTTAATTTTTTTTAAGAGCATAGAAATTAAATTGGGTACAATATGTTTGAAATATTAGAAACAAAACTGAATAATTTTTACATTCATTTTGTCAACTAAGAAAAAAATAAATTACTGTACTTAAATCAGAACAGTAAAGAATCAAATGGGTATTTTTCCATAAAAATATACAAATAATACTTTACTGTAACAAAAAATATGTATTTTTATGTGTGAAAATTGAAAAAAAAAATGTACAATTTGTATTTTTTTTAAATTAAAATTCAAATATCACTATGTGAACGGATATAATCAAGTAAAAATTTGGATGTATACTTTTGGTGTAAAAGTATACAAGCGAGTTTTTACTAATGCGTAAAACAACAATACCGGTATCACAAATATTATTTTAGAATGATTGATAAGAGTTTTCCTATACTATTTTACAGAGTTTTATAATTCCAGACAACAAAAACACTTGTGACTGATAAAGAACAAAGGAACTGAAAGAGATTTCGTGATGAGTCAGTGAACTGAGTCATGGATGACTCAAAAATGACGCTACCTGGAATTTAGGGACTGAACCACCTGAGGACCAACTGCATGAATAGGTTCATTGACTACGAATGGTAGCTTTGAATTTCGTGAACAAGGAACATTGACACTGTTACACTAAGTTAACAATTCGTTATTGTTTCGAACCTTTTACATAAATACTCACTGTTACTGTGGACACAAAACACAATCCGTTTTCATGGATAAGTATGGATGTTCGAAATGTATTAAACGACAAGATTACATTACATTATTAACAAATTAATACCAGGGCCATGAAAATTTAAAAAATTAAAGTTAATGGACTATAAAAAAGACGAAACTAATTTTTTACAGATTTTTTCTCTTGAAAAAACAACTAAAAAGCAAAAAGGGGTTATTACAATCATCTATTACATGTGTCATAAATTAAACTAATAAAATAAACTTTATTGGAAACTTATGTTTTTCTTCTTATACGTGATTAAAAAAGTATTTCCGTCATACTGCTTCAAACAAACAGCTGTTTTAAATACATGTGTTGAAGAGAACAATTTGTTCTTTTTCTTCCTAGAACTAAACCTCTTATTATTATGACTTTCAGACTTTTATGGCATTTTGTTTAGACCGCAAAAGATTGTTAATGACACTTTTGATTCGAGGTCAGCAGTGACATAACCTAAAAATTGCATCAGAAATCAAAAAAGAACTGTTACAATTTTTTATCTTAAAAAAGGAATCTTGCCAACGTCTGCCAACTAAAAAAATTTGGCTTCATAAAAGTTCGTAGACATAAATAATCGTTAGAAAAGTTTGATTTTGAGGCAGCGCAAAGGTGAATACTTATCACAAGACACAAAAAACTAAACACTGTGAAAATATTAAAAATAAAATACAACAAAATTGAAATACAAACAATACATGAGGTGTCAAAATAGTACAAAACCCTGGAGTTTTGTACTATTTCGAGACTGTTGAATATTTTCTCTCAACGTAAATGATGTATTTACACATGGTATTTTAGTCTTATGATTCAATTAAATCGCTTCATAATTTACAATATAATTACTAAAATAAAATTTCTAAGTGATGACGTAAGAGCTAGGCTGTACAGATGGAGAGGTGAGGAAGCAGTAGAGGTTGTTACTCAAGTTTCGGGGGTTGTTCTAGGAGGTCCTTTAGGCTCTGGAGGCTGATGGTACGACTCTTGGTCTTTCCAAAGACAAAAGACACGGACTTCCTTGTTCGCCAGAAATCTGTAAAAGAAATATAAATTTCAATCATACACTATTAACTGAAATAGAACTACGAGGCAGATTTTTCAAGCCAAGTATGAATGGGAGATGTGTGTAAGATGATTGTGACGCGATCTAATAGTCTTCTTATTGACTAACGCTGACATGTTTCTTAGATAGGGCTGTTAACTTTTATAGCCAAAAAACCCATAGTATCTAAGGGGCCGAATGTTTAACTTTAGACCCAAACAACTATTTTTCCTCTGAGTTACGAACAAAACTAATTATCTAATTAATTTAGACCTGGAACTTGATTGGATTTGATTATTGAAATGGCATCCTACCCAGGTAGGTATTTGAAGCCAAGTACGAATAAGAAATGGGTGTAGGATGATTGTGGCGCGATCTTGTAGTCTTGTTCCTGACTAAGGCTGACATGTTCCTTAGACAGGACTGTTAATTAAATAGCCCAATAGCCGGTGACAACTGAACCACACTGCCTCTGAATTACGAACTAGTCTAATTATGAGGATAGTCTTTGTGGATTATCGTAGTATTCAATAGTGCAGACATTAATCCACAAAATAGAACACTACACCCACCGACCATCCTTACAACTATCCACAATTCGTGACTTCCAAGCAGCTGGACTACAGGACATCGCCACTCTCCCAGTCATTATTAATTATTACCACCGTCTTGTTAATTATCGTTCTCATAATTAGATTATGAGTACTGTCTTGTAAATAAGATCGTTCTTCGTAGTTCAAGACGAATTTCTTAGATTACCTACTTGCTGTATTTTTATAAGTTGTCGACGATTTCCTTCATTCACAATTGAGTGTTGCGAACGTATACTATTGTACTACAGATAGATTAGCTCGACTGATGATATGTCCCTTTGTTTTCATGACCTCATTAAAGTACCCGCAGAGAATCCTTGACTCTGTCTGTGTTCTACAAGGGCGGGTATTATTGTGTTGTGCTTTTGTCAGTGCGCTTCCCGCCGTGGCGCAAAAATCCTTCGTGTACTCAGAATAGACAACTTTTTCACGAGTACCTTAAAGCTAAGATGTAGGAATATTTTTTACTCATAGTATGTTTACACATAATTTATGGAGAAAGTTACGTTCCAACGAAATTTCCGAGTTTGAGTTGAAAGACGATGGTTCCGTTTTTGATGGGGCTCTCCAATAAATAGTGGGTTTCGTCTTACGTATGTCTGAGTAGACACCCTAAGACAACACTGATCTGAGTTTTTTTTTTTATTTTCCCCCCCCCCCCCCCCCCCCCCCCCCCCCCCCCACACACCATATACTATATATGATAATGCCGGATATATATTATTTATATAGTAGTTTTTTAAACGGTTACAACTATGTTTTAGTTATTTTGTATATAATATTTAAACCCCCCCCCCCCCCCCCCCCCCTCCCCCCCCCCTTCCGGATTTTTATTAAAGTAGGTAAACGGGTACACTTTGGCTATCTTTCCATTTTTGTAATTTTTTTGTGTTAATTAACCCTAAAAACACCTTAAACATGTGAAATACAAATTCCTCAGTCCGCTATAACGATTATCATTAATATTTCATGGTTCAGAATAGTTTAAATTCTGATTTAGATTTTAATTTATTTCAATTCAAACACGTATCCTGAATTTTCGGGGAAATATTTTATTTTGAACACCTCCCAAGGTACGCCACTGCATAACAGTAAATTCGTGAAATGTTCCCCCATAGCACTTAATCACTATTAAAAAGTTTAAAGAAATAAAACTTACAATAATGACACGAGAAATATATTTAGCGTTCTAACATGAAAACTTTATTAGAATTGGGGTAAAAAATTAATAGTATAGTTAAAATTAAGTTCTGCTTTTGATATGGTTTACTATATTCGGAATAGGCCCACGTTTTGTAAAATTTAATGTTTTATCATATACATTTTAATAGCTGCACCTACACTATAAAGGTAATAGTTGTACAAATTATAAAAGATCAAAAACATACAAGGTGATACTTTGGTAAAATAAAACACAGGTATCTTCGTCAACCAAGTTAATCTGACACCCATTTTTAAGTTTAATTTTTAATTTTAATTTAATAAAACCCCACACATAGCTTTTTAAAGGCGGAAATTTTGTAACAAACCCAAAAGGTGAAATATTATAAAATTTTAAATAAATGACTTTATCTTCTCGTTTACATAAAAAATTAAAACGTTAAAAATAATAAACAAAAGTCTAAAATTACCATCTCGTAAAGTGCAAGGCCTTCTCGATAACGGGAGCAAATGTTTACTGATTGTCTGACGGAAATTGGCGCCAAAACGGAAACTAGAGTATTAAAAAGTGTATCAAGTCGATTGTAGTTTATGAGATCATTCAACTGTGTCAAATAGATTTGCGATAATATTATCGATATGCAAATATTGGCATTGAACCCTCTATCTTGCAGCACATTAGTAATAAATTGTGATTTCGCACAATTAAATTAACGGTTTAATTCTTTTAAATATTTTATTTTTAAGGATAGTCCATCTCTTAAAACCTTTAAAAACGTGAAAACCCAATTTTCTCATAAATAGCTCTAATGATTTCATTAAAATTCGACGTTTTTCAATGCTAGGAGTCTCAAATAATATACCTTTAAAAAAATGACGGCTCAAAAGCTATGGCAATTTAAATTATAAAAAGATAATTATCACCATTATAACTAGTTAAATACTAAACAAATTGGTATTTTGAATTATTTGTCTATGATTCTAGTTTCATTTCCGCTCCAAAAATATTTCAACTTCTGTTTTTAGGTTAGACCACCCCTAAAAAACTTAAATCTATTTAACTGTCGTAAAAGTGATAGAAATATAAACTATTTAAAACAGAAAAGAAATAAAGCCATAAATACGGTGTGCTATGCAGATGGTAATGTAATTTGGCGATTATGAAATTAAAAGGGGTAAAGGCTAATTATTTAGGAACTGTTAAGAAATCAGGTTATGGGTTATGGATTACGTAATGGGTGGTGCAACAAAGAGATGCTTGTGTCCCCTGATCTTCCAAGAAGGGGGGAAGAGGCAAGCCCTGACTGACAAGGAGGGGTGCTCCTTGTTTAGTGTCCTACAAAATTGAAACCCCTTTTAGATTTTAGTTTATAATCTTCTTAAGAGGCGGAATATATTTTGTTTAAACGTAGTCATTTTTAACAGGTTTGCAGAATACTCGGTTTTTACTTTCCTGTGGGAAATAGGTTAGATCATAGATAAGTCTAAAGGAAATATGTTCAGTTCATCTAAACAGCTGTTCTTATAACCAAACTATGACGTCACTGTTTCAAATTTTGGTTCGCAAATAGCCAACACACCCACAGAGCTAAGACATATCCATGTTAAAACAGTCTAAACAGTTATTCATCGTTCAACGCCTGCAATTTCAAAACGCAATAATCTAAATACTAAATATTGTTTGCCTATCTGCGCCCTTACGTACAAATTCGCATTTAAAAAATACTGTACTATACATTTAAGAAATATTATTTAGTTTAGCTTGGAATGATGCTTACTTATTTCGTTATAAAAATTAATATCTAATAGATAGCTGATGAAAATTTTAACAAACCTTTCAGTTTATTAAAAATATGCGCTAACGGGATTAAAAAATCAAGATGGTAGAAGTGCTACAATTTTTAAGGCTTTAGCTCCTTGTTTAGTGTCCTACAAAATTGAAACCCCTTTTAGATTTTAGTTTATAATCTTCTTAAGAGGCGGAATATATTTTGTTTAAACGTAGTCATTTTTAACAGGTTTGCAGAATACTCGGTTTTTACTTTCCTGTGGGAAATAGGTTAGATCATAGATAAGTCTAAAGGAAATATGTTCAGTTCATCTAAACAGCTGTTCTTATAACCAAACTATGACGTCACTGTTTCAAATTTTGGTTCGCAAATAGCCAACACACCCACAGAGCTAAGACATATCCATGTTAAAACAGTCTAAACAGTTATTCATCGTTCAACGCCTGCAATTTCAAAACGCAATAATCTAAATACTAAATATTGTTTGCCTATCTGCGCCCTTACGTACAAATTCGCATTTAAAAAATACTGTACTATACATTTAAGAAATATTATTTAGTTTAGCTTGGAATGATGCTTACTTATTTCGTTATAAAAATTAATATCTAATAGATAGCTGATGAAAATTTTAACAAACCTTTCAGTTTATTAAAAATATGCGCTAACGGGATTAAAAAATCAAGATGGTAGAAGTGCTACAATTTTTAAGGCTTTATAGTAGTTTTATTTAAGCGACGTCCAGAACTTAATTTGTAGCGAAATTTGCAAATACGATAAGGGATTTTCTAGCAGACTTTAGGGAATTTTCGTTCTGTTGGGAACACTGAAAAGTGTTATAACGTAATGTAATTGTGTGAATACCAGTGTAGCTGTGTTTGATAACCCAAACCCGTAGTCGAGAGTTGGCGCACAGCTGTTATCTCTAGAGTGACCTTGACATTGTGATAAGCCACAGACCTGATATCACAGATGCCGTTCACGCTTAACCGTCGCCATTGTTCTTGTTATCAGCATTGCTTCATTAAACACAGGGATTTGTTTGGGTCGAGCTTATTTATGAATCGGGTTTAAAAGACGGTTTAAAACCAACCTAAATTTATTTCCCCACTTTATTGTAGGTTGTGTCTAAATGTATTTTTTCAAATTTAAATAGGGGGGTTTAGTCTTAATAAGGTTGTTAAACTGTAGAAAGATTCCAAAAGATTTCAATTTTTTCTTTTCAGAAAAAATTATAATATCCATTTAATTACACCTGATAAATTGGAATGTAATGTTTTTGTTTCTTCAAAATAAAATTATAAAAGATTTCCCATTTCCTTAGGTAACTATATTAATTTCAAAACCCCCGCCATCTTGAACTTTGATTCCATAAGAAAAATGTTAGTTTTCACTCGATTGTCGGAAAAATATGGTTGAAGTGTCAAATTAAATTGGTAAATTTGTTATCTGGAGGATTGCTTTCCATTTTTTGGTTCAATATTAACAAACGAAATTACTGGGTAATTATATTTTTCTGCAATTTTGTTGACATGGATATGTTTTAGCTCTAGGGGGTGTTGGCAATCCGTCGAACCTAAATTTGAAAACCGAAGTGACGTCTTATGGCTATAATGACAGCGGTGAAGAGGAACTGAAAATCTTTCCTTTTAGACACATCAATAATCTAAGCCTCTAAGCTATTTCATTACCTGGATAACCAGTGGTGCTAAAATAAAATATTTCGCCAATATGGAAGACTATTAAGGTTTAAAACCAATACTGTACTTTTTTCACATTTTTGGTTAAATTACAATTTGCGACTTTGAAATTCCCTTCTGACTTATAAAACCTGCTCCCTCAGCAATTTACGCAACAGTATGGTAATAGCCAATACCACTCTAGTGGCGCCAAACGCGAGTTGTACACGAGCCAATCGGAGATGTAAACAGCACAGCACCACGTGGTCTCAAGGTCCGTTTTGGCGGGAGTTCCCCCTCCTCGCGGCCTTGCATAACCATTCGGCGTCAACACATTCCTCGCCATTGAGTCGACTAACTGTTTTTTACCTCCAGAAATAGAACCGGGACCGTGTGGCGGGAAATACAAGGCCGCTTAGATACGCTACTACGCTGCCCCACATACGACATACGCCATACGCTGTCCCAGATACGCGAATTGATAACAATTACGCTCGCGTCACCGGGAAGTCCAGGCTACTTCTAGGAACTATAGAAATTTCCTTCATAGCAATGAGTAGTGAATTCATGGAATTACGAGATCCGGTTGTATGAGTATGCCTCAACTATCAAGTATTTTGTAGGGATTTCCAACAAGATGATTTATTTTACATTCAATTTTACTTCTCCTATAGCTCTCGTGTTTTAAACTACACAACGTTTCTGGAGTAAAAGAAACTCCTCCCGTTTTCAAGCTTTCAGACGGTTGATGTGTCAAATTAGAGGTATCAACGATTTCGCAACATAACCATATTCTTTGTTTGAAATTCATCATTAGATTTTTGCGGACATTTTCAATCACGATTTTAGGTCAAAGTTTCACGACGTTTCAGGATCTTGAATCTGATCCCGTCCTCAGGCAAACTAATATCTAAACCATAACACAATTAATACATAACCTGACTAAGCCGGTATAAAGCTCAAAACAAAAAATTTAAATCAGACAAAAAACCTTACAAACAATTCACTAAACATTACACACATACGACATATAACACGTATTATGTGTGTAATGGTTTGTTTGTTAAGTTTTTTGACTGCTTTAAACTTTTTGTTTTCAGCATTATACCGGCTTTTAAGTATTGAGCTACGAGCTAAGTTATGAAGCTTTTGAACTACGAAATCGATAACACCTCCCCCATTATCTCTCTAGTCCTACACCATCAAACTCCCATGTTTCATCCCATTATAAGCCAGATGTACAACACGGGTGTTGCCAGGGCTTATATATATGATTGTCAACCGAAATTGATTAGATGCCAGTTAAAGGGACGTTGGAGCGCCCCTCCCCCTCTCCCTGGGAATGACCGTTAACTGTCAGTCGGGTGTCGGGGGGAGGCAGGTGGGGGACGATCAGCTGTTCCAACGTACTTTTGGTTTCTGGATCGATACAGCAGCCAGTAATCTGATTAATCGAATTTAAAGTTCACAGAAAGGGAAGGTATATATGTACCAACCTATTTCCTACAGGAACGTAAATACAATACATTCTTTTTCGCAACTTATGCATAATAACAACGGCTTAAAACAATTTTTTCACTTAGAAAATAAAATATTTTAAACACAAAACCAACTTCAGACTCAAAACGCGAGAGAGCACGAGGACGTACCGGACCCGGAACAGAGAGGCAGAGAAATGGCGGGAATCGGTGAAAGGCGGTTTGGCGCGCGAACGACGCTTTCTCAAGGTTGTGCAACAAGTATTGGGTCAAGCGCATGCGCGTGGCGCAATATCTGCACCGGCCGTGGGACACAGAGTATTCCCACACGGGCCAGTGTGTACACAGAGTAAACTGTACGTCACGTTATCGCTGATAGGGGAGGATGCATGACGGTTATATTGTTGAAATTTATCCAAGCTTACCAGAAACCGTTTACAGACGCAGTCGATTTACAAAAAAAATTCTTTTAGTATGTCAATTTTTATTTTGTTATTAATTGTCGTCTTCAGATTCGCGGTGAACCAAAAACAGCCGCATTATTTGTATAAAAATCAGAAAAAATGAGAAATAACCTCTAAAATATTTGACATAGGCATAACTTTTGAAAAGTAAGGGTTTCTTACTAATTTGTACCATCGCCTAAACGTTTCCTGAAGAGTGTGCAGTATTACAAAGGCAAAATGCGTAAAGCAACTAAAGTTTTCATATTTTTTGCAAGCCCATCAAAGTTTTATTAGATCTTGTGAAAATCCCCTGGCCTTTACTAGATTTTTACAAAATCCCGTTACCTTTCCAGGTTGGGTGGAATTTGTATATTCCCCGACTTTTGTATATTCAGAAATTAAACGTAAGAAACCTCAACCATACTGAAAACTCTAGCCCATAGTTATCTACAGTAGATAAAAAATTTGAAACACAAAAATTGTTTAAGGTTTGTGTAATAAAATTTAATACTCAACCGAGTGAGCTTTCGAAAACTGTGATCCCCCTAGCGCTTAACTGGACGATTGCCCATATATTCCAAGAGAAATCCGATCTTACAAAGGGAGAAACTCGTCTCGTCAACTAGTTTGACGTTGACCGCACTTGATCCAGCTGCAGCTCCATGATAGCTCGGATATCGTTTCCAGAGTCATTACTAGACCTGGACCAGGACTGGGGGACAAAGCCCCCCTCCCACGGGGCCTGGGAACCGCCCTGCATCTGCATGGACCACGGTGACTCATGACCTACTCTCTCCTCTCCACACTCCACCGGTCGTTCACACCCTTCCACTGTTCGATCCCACGGTTCACGGTCACTTTCACACAGCTTGGAGTGGTCCTACATTGTGAGCAGGGAGTTTTTAGAGTGTTCCAAACCAAATTGAACAAGATTCGTTATTTAGCAACTATAACAGAAGACTAAAAACGTGACGTAAAATTAGTATCGACGTAGGTAAAAAGTTATGAATAAGAAGAGTATGGGGCAATCAATTGTAGAACAGAGAGAACTTCACCAACACATCTCAACCTACCGCTGGAGATATTTTGTAAACAAAGCAAAAAGACAATCCGTCAAACCTTTTGTTTCAAGAGAAAAAAAATCGGAGACCCATTTCAAAGATAAACCGAACAAGCCATTTGACTTCCTTTCCAGTCTAGAGACATATCTCGGATAATCTGACGAATGTGGTTTCGAACGAAGCTAGACAAAGGCGTAGTCTAGGAGTGGCACGCGCAGACGTAAATCACGACTCAAGTCGCCACTTATGAGGCGCCTCGGGCACTCTGGGCTACTCAAGGTGTGTGGAAGAGTTGTAAATGAAATCGGCCTTGGAGCCATTCAGGCGCTAAGAGAAAAGAGAGGTTGAACTTGTTTACTATCAGTCAACGTTCACAGTCTTCCTTGCAAAAAAGCTCATCATTTTTTGGTATTTTAAGGATCCGTTTGGTACCAAATCTCAAGTGGTTCTGGAAGTAGTGATTAGATTTAACCCAGTTAAAATTTATATAAACATTTTTGAATTTACTTCCCTGTGGGAAATAAGTTAGATCATGGATATGTCTAAAGGGAATAGTCTCAGTTAATCTAAACAGCTGTTTTGTAAAACAATAACTCTGGTAGTTTCTATGGAAACCTGTTACATGTTTTCCATCTTAAAAATTACCAACCCCCCAGAGCTAAGACATACCCAAGACAAAAAAATTGACGGTGGCGTGTCCTGTAATCCAGCTGATTGTCTAATTCAGTTTTGACAAAAATACTGATTCACTTGTCATTAATTTCCCCAAAGGATACAGATAATCTGGTCCAGAATCAAATTTTCATATTTTCGAGGTATTTCTTAATTTTAGAATAGGAAAGATTCGGATGATTTTCGTATATCTGGAAAGTCCTAACTCTAACTTTTGTTATTGTCGGAAAATGTTCTGTTGTACCTTGGAGAAATGGACTAAAAGTCTTTCAAATTTTGATTGAAAGAAACTTCATTTGTACTTTCAAATACTGCTATCTGTTTGGATATGATATCCTGATACTTTTTAGACACTCAAAAGTGTTCTCTCTTGAAGGGAATCAAAGATTTTTTGCAGAAATTGAAAGTAAAAGTGCTGAATTATTTTAGTTTTTCTTTCAGAGTGGGGCAGAATGTGCACTCTTACTTTTGCAGTCTGCGATTTTTTTATTCCCACATACACTCCAAAATTTTGAGGAAGATCCACTCATGAATTTCTCATTTGCCGTCCGAGTTTCAGTCTTGCAATATTCCCAATCCCACAAAATCGAGCACAAAGAAAATGAGACGTCTTTGGACAAAACAAAAACCAACTTGTCCGGGCGCGGGCACCCGGCGTCCCAAAAATGGAGTCAAAATCAAATCTGGCCCACGTCCACGGCCCACTCCCGCCACAAAAAGAGAGAGATAAAAGTCCACTGGCAGTGGCAGCTACTGGAATTGGCTTCAAGGTCGGCGACTGCAGCGAACGTGTAGGGACCTGTCGGCCGCCGATGCATCGCCTTCACAACAATCGAGGGGTAACAATCGAATCATCGTATCGACCCAACACTCAAAAATTCATGTATATTTTATTACTTTCGCTCCATAAAATTTGGCGAAATTTTTTAATTTGAGCTGAGAGTAAAAATATTCGTTTTGATGAATCATGAATCCAAAAAGAGGCTTTTGGAATGAAATCTGCATATCTCTATAACCACCACGAGATTAGAAAATTTGATTTGATAAGGGTATTAATGGTAGCCCAAAAAAATCCGAATGTCTTAAAAAAATACTTAACGATTTTGTTGGAAGTTCTATTGTTTTTTAGTGAGCTGGATCCAAAATAATCGATGGATTAAAAAAATCGTTATGGTGTCAGCTCCCAGATGCAGTTTATTTTCGTAATAAGATTGAAATTGCTTATAAGATTGTAGAATTAAATTTGTGAGGTGAAACATAATTTCCGTGTTTCTTGATGCGCCAGAGGTGTCCGGTTTTTTATGAGACACTGAAGAAACTGACGTAAATGCGTAGAGAAGATCGTCATCTGATGGAATAGCTTTGGTACTAAGATGATGAAATTTCCGAATTAGCTTTCCGAATCACACAGTTTAATAGTTTAATAATTTGTTTAAATACCTCAACTGCCAATGTGATTCTTCAAATGGTGGTTTCTCAACTCACTACTGCAGTTTCAACAAACATGGGGTTTTCATCTGGTGGACTGGAGGGCGTCATTTTGTCCAGAGGGGACTAGCTTCTCTACACGTCGCGCGGCAATCCTGATACCGCTAAATTTTTCTAAATACGTGTAGTTTTTTAATGTTTTTTCGTACTATTATGTGTTTGTATTCTCGAAGTTTTTGTTTTAAGTGACGACGTACTCTGGACAAAATTAATTGACATACTCAGTCCACCTCATTCTCGTATTCTTATGTAGGGTCGAAAGTGCCGTAGTGAGTTACGAAACCACCGCTTAAAGGATCACACTGGCAGTTGAGGCATTTAAACCATTTATTAATTGGTGATGAAATTTTCAAAATAGTTGTTGATGCAAGGACTTGCTAGAGCGGCACTTCTCATTTTTTTAAATGGCTTCATTTTATTAAAGTTATAAGCAAATTAAAGTGATATTTGGTAAGATTTCGGTGTCTTTCACTCTGTTTTGTATCGTCAAGTAGCATTGTCACTTATTTTCCTAAACCACTGCCTATCTTTGATCCTATTTCCCAAAAATCTTAAACACTGTTAACCCTTTTGGGATGAACTTTTACCCGTTATACATGATGTGTGGCTACAATCTGAACCAGTATCACAGTGATCACAGTGAATCAGAAACAATTATCATTTTAATATATCTCCAAAAAGTTATGAGGGAAATGGAAAAAAAGAAATACGATTTTAAGTTTTTGTTTACTGATGTAAAAATGCAAGTGTTTCATTTTAAATAAGTAGGCTAAAATATGTCTTCGTGTACTTGGTTATATTCTCGATCTACTGTCAAAAAGTTATTCCAGAGTTACGTTACATGTGGTTACAGTATTTTCTTTAGTTTTATTAGGCAAAATTGGAGCAACAACGGGTATAGCTGCCTTACACGAATCACTGCATAATACACGCTTGAATCTACGAAAAAGAGGGGTTTTAACTTTTAACAAACCTAACTAAAACATTTTATCAAACCTGCGACATGAAAGTACGAACACAGTTTTACTTCGTCTAGCCCAAGTATTTAAACATTATAGTTTTTTTAATTTTCTAGATGAATGAGAAAGAATGCCTGCAGTTTTGTAAAATTAAATCAAATTCAGTTCTACTTTGTAACGAAAATACTAACGAATGATTCAGAATTATAAATCGTTAAGAATTATAAATAACAAAACATAATTACATGCATTATTAAATGATTTTCAAAATTCGAATTTCAAAAACTAGTTGTTAGTATAAATATTTTTGTACCGGCAACCGGGTTTTCGCAACTGTTAAGTTAAACTAAAACTAATTTGTTCTCCTAATTTAAAAGAATGATAAAAATCCATTTAAATTGGAAAAGCTTCAAGATGTACAAACAATAAAATTAATAATGCGGAGTTGAAGAGACGATAGCTAAAATATATATTTTGACTGGAAAAACCTTCAGAACTATACCAGAAGGTGGAGTGAAATATTGATGAACAAACTAAATGAATGTAAATTAGTAATAAATAGGCTACATCAAACATTTGTGCCACCTGAAGATATTAATCAAGCGGTGAAACAAAGAAACAGAAAACAAGCTACTGTTTGTTTGAATTTTTTGAGCCCTGAATACAATCAATAGGAGCTGAATTGTTTTGGGAAATTAATATAAGGTTTTCGAATTTATGAGAGGTCTTTTGAAGTTTTAAATCGGTCTTCTCGTTTAGGGTATTGGAAATTATTTTCCGAAAATGCAATTTTATGACAAGTAAAAGTATCAAGAAAAGAGCGGTTAGCAGTTTTTATTTAAATAAAATATCTCAAATGACAGTAGACATAGGAGAAGTAGGAACCAAAATCATTCAATATCGACACTAAAAGTAGTTTACGAATAAAAATCGAATAATTTATTGCACAAATTTGTATTTAATTTAAAATACGATTATACACCTCTTATGAGGAGTGAAACACGTTTAAAATATGAGCACTAGTACATACCTGTGAGGTGGGTTTGTCTCTTGAGGTTTCCGTTGACTCGCACTCTCTTCTGAAACTTGGAGCAAGGTTTCCTGCAGACAGTGGGGTTCTTCATGGTGTTCCTGGACTTCTGATCCTCAGTAGACGCTGAAAGCCTCTCTTCCACTTCCAAAGTAACTTGAGGTATTCTGACGTCTTCTTTGATTATTTCGCACTTTTCCTTCTTAGCTGCTTTATCGATGGCTGCCTCCAACTCCTCCAAATCAACTCCCCATCGCTTCTTGGCTCTCTCACGCTCCTTCTGCAAGAACTCCTCGAGGACCCTCTTGTTCTCGGCGGGGTCCGGAGGCCCGAACAGACACCTGGGCACAGCCCTACGTCGCACGGGGCACACCCTCTCGCTGTAACCCACGGGCACGTTCGGCACCAAGAGACAGATTTCACCGGCCATGACCATAACGTAAGAGTGATGTTTACTTCACGAACGCACGTCTAGTTCTGTGCCGTGACGGTTACAGTTTGAAGAAAGTTTGAAACGCTCCCACCACGATTCAAACTGTCCCCTCCCCACTACCGCGAGCCCAACCAATGAGGGAGCGCGTTACCTCGGTCTTCTGCTAAGCTGCGTTCCCATTGGTGGACGCGTCGGCGACGTCCTTCGCGCGGCCTTCGACGGTTACAAATAGTTTAAATAAAATAAACGAACACCCTTTTTACAGACTGTTTTGTCTTATTTTGGCACGCACCTCACCTTACGTCTGCTTGGCGAATTCAGACGTCGGCGTTGGGATTTCTCTTCAGGTGTGCTAAAAATTGTTACGAAGTAAAACTTTATTTTGTAAAATTCATTCTAGTTCGACATTGAGTTTTCAAGTTATAAATGTTTAATGTTGTGTACACCTTTGCATTTTTACCGTGCCTAATGTAATTTATATTTAAACAATATTTTTGTACGACACTCTAGGCTGCAGTAACACAGTTTGATTATATAAGTGAAGTTGAGCGCCTTCACGAAGGTGAACGCAGTACTTAGGACACGTCTGTTGATGTGGGAGCGTCATACAAAAATTGCAGGCGCTACAGAAAATCCAGGCAGCTCAGCTGTGATGAAGATTACAGCATAGATTGGATGTTGTTGCTATAAGTATTTGATAGGAAATGTCCTAACGACAATAAACTTTGAAAAGGGTTTGATATTGATTATTTTTTCCGGTTTTGTTATAATATCTGTAGAAAATTGTTTATTAAAGTTGTTGGTAAAATATTATTTTTTTGTTATGGAATTATTTTTTGTTATGCAGTTATGGAATGCATGCATTTACGTTTTTGTTTATTAAATGTCAGAATATTATATTTTCAATTTGTCCATCTTTCATATTTTAAAATCTATTTCGCTTAAAATAGTCTGCAGTAGTAGCAAAATATTTCGTTTAGCCCAATAAATACAATCTTAATTTTATGATAGCGTTAATCTATATTAATATATGATATGATATTAATTTATGATAAACTAATCGTCGTAAAAAAGGTGGTTGAGGTGTCAAGATAAAGGTTAAGTAATTATATTTGTTATGATCGAACAATAAGAAATGTTATTCTCTAAATAACCACTTTTTCTTTAACACCTCAACCATCTTTTCACGACTTTTGAGTATCTAGTAACATCGTCACAAATTTAACACTGTTCTTACTTTTGCTAAGACCACACCATTCACCTGTAAGGCAGACTCTTACAAAACTGAATTTTAGGAAATAAAGACTAAAAATGTCTAAAGTAAATCTTAATAAATATATGAATCTTCTGTACGAGTGTTTGTAATTGAACACCTCAACGGCTGGACCTATTCTGATGAAACTTTCAGGCAAAATTAAGTAAGATTCGAGAATGATTTCGGTGAAGTGTGGTGCAAATCCGTCCACAGGGCTCCGCCCCAGTGGGCATAAAATAATGCAGTGTCAGGTTGTATAAATTTAGTGTTTACAAAAGTAACAGGTATGATTAAATATTTTGACAGTTTTTTACTTCATTTGTTTAAGATGGACTATATTTATGGGTGTTTGTTTTTATTAGAAAATTATAACAGTTATAAAAATTAATAAAAACACATTTTTGATTAAAAAATTTTTAGTCTTGAAAAAATTCCCTACAAAGTAAACTTCAATTTTTCGGAAACAATATATTTGTATTGTATAAAAATGTAATTAAGACTATTTTTGTGATTTTTTAATAAACCTAAGGTTTCAAATAAAATGGTTAAAGTTGTAAAATGTCGGCAGGCTGTTCTGTATGATGAAATTTTCATAAAACACAGAATGTTCTATAAGACATTTAACTTTGAAAAATAATTTTTTATCCGAAATTAAAAAAATCCAATGAAGTTACAGTTTTTTCAACTCTTATAACTTTTATATAGTGGCACGTTACACAGAAAACTTCACTCGCCGACATTTACAGCTTAACCATTATTACTTGAAAACGTTAGGCTATTGGATGCACAAGTACTGTCAAAATTACATTTTATACGAATACATTGTAATTCCGGGTGTTCCGAAAAATTAAAGTTGAGCTTGGAAAAATGGCGGGACAATTTATTCCCAAAACTTTTAAAATAAAGATCGTTTCAATTTAGAATGGACATCTTTTAATTTTGAATCGCTCTTACATTGTATAAGTGTTAGAACATATAGAATTCTAGAAGAGAATAAAATGATAATAATAACGGAAACAAAGGAATTAATGAAGCCTGAATAATATAAAAAAATTCAAGATATTTTATTCCTTTAAAGTTTCAACCAGTTAATTTCACCCGAACAGTTGTAAATCATTTAGCCGAACATCGTTTCCTTGAAACACCTTGCGATCCGCCGAACGGAACCGGAACCGAGTTCGTTAATTGTTGGGGTGACGGAAGTGACTCCAATCACACCCAGACGTTTAGCTCCGGCGAAGATTCCGTTGACGTTCCGAACCGCTGGCTTGGAAAAGGAGCTAGGGACGAATTTCCCAAGAACGAGTAACGAACTGTGACATCGTTCTTGATTGTCAGAATGGACACGATCGACTTTTAATTGTCGGTCGGCGTCGCTTACATGGGTGGATAGGCTGAGGAGGTCATAACTTGAAGAGACAACTAATAAATACCTTCTAAAAGGCGTAACAAAGGAATTAAATGTAGCCTGAATGAAAAACCAGTTTAAGATGATTGTGACGCAATCTTGCAGTCTTATTACTGACTAAGGCTGACATGTACCTTAGACAGAACTGTTAATTAACAGCCCAACAGCAAAAGGGACTTACAATTTTATGTGGGATTTGAACCACAATTTCGCCTCTCAATTACGAACTGGTTTAATAGTGAGGATGGTCTTTAAGAACGTATTATTCAATATTGTGGACGTTAATCCAAATCAGAGAATTTCACACCCATCGACCATCACTCATAACTGCCCACAATTTTTTAATTTATACTTTTAACTGAAATGGCAACCTACCCATGTAGTAAGCCAAGTATGAATGGAATGAGAGTTATATTGTGGCGATCTTGTAGTCTTGTTACTGACTAAGGCTGACATGTTCCTTAGACAGATGTTAATTATAGCCCAACAGTCAATGGATATCTATAGACAAAGTTTAATGTGGAGTCCGAAACCATTGCCTCTGAAATACGATCTGGTAAAATTATAGGGTTGAATTTGCGGATTAATGTAGTATTGAATATTTCGGACGTTAATCCACTCTAGAGAACACTACACCTACCGACCATCGCTCATAACTATCCAAAAAATTCGTGACTCCTAAGTAGCTTGATTACGAAACACGCCATCGTCTCAGTCGAATGTAGATTTTAAATTCAGGATAAGCTCAAGTAACAGCATCTTCCTCCAAGGCACCTTCCTAGGAGGACAATAAAGGACACGTACTCCTTATTCTCCTTAAGCAAAAGGTTTCGATTGTGTGATAACCATGAAAGTGATGTAATATTGTAAATTTTTTTGCATTTATCCATTAATACGTAATAGGCGTTCTGTACTCCTGATAAATACATTTTGGTCTATAAATCGACCAAAGGAAACCCTATCTGATTGCTAAAGCAAGTCTTTACATAAAATAAAATTAATCGATTTCAGGCCTAACAATGAATCGAAAGGTTTCGTGGAAATCTTGTGTCCCGACACCTAGGTTAAATTAAATGGATTACAGAAGGGGTTGCCGGTTCCCCGTGGTGTTCACCGCTCCATCAGCTGTCTACGTTTGTTATTCTACTGATCCGGTGTCCGACTGTCCGCTTGTCCAACAATCGACAGGAACTGTGGTCCTTGCCTCTAATTGGCCGTTCGCGACCGCAGCGAACTTCCGTGTCCTGAAATCGGTGAGTTAGAAAATGGGATTTGAGGTTTTGTTTGACAGTATGGACATGTGTCGGGGAACGAACGTTCGTCACAGGGTTTGGCCATAACGGTCCCTGACAGAAATATTGTTAGAGTAGCAAATGGCTTAACTAAATGGGGTTTGAATTTGAGAAGATTTAGTGCCCGTATCATACTGAAGATCGCCGGTACAAGCAAATCGAAGTCTTAAGGGGAGGGTACCCTGAAAATTGGTCAAAAGCTGCCAATAATTTTTTATAAAAAAATAATCTATTCATACATAACAATTTTTTAAATACAGTAATGCTTACATGCTAATCTGTTCAGATTACGGCACTGGTTTATACATAGGTAAAGCTATGATTTATGCTTCCAAATAACTAAGAAATAAGTATTTTAGACCGAAATAGTTTTTATTTTACCAAAGAAGTTATTTTTTAAGAAAAAACAAATCATATTTATCAGCAAAGTGCATATTTTGTTCAAAAATCCATAAAAAAGCTTCTTTTTAGAAAAATTGCGATTCTGGACAGTTGAAATGTTCATGTTTTTAAGAATAAAAAATGATTAGACTAAGAAAGTATATTGCAGTTACAACAATGAAACTTTGCATGATTGTTCTAAACATATACAGCTCCAAACTTATGTATGGATTTATAAATATCTTTTATGGTTGGTTAAAAAAAATTTAAATTGTAACAACATTTTTTAAAATCTAAACTTTTTCAGAAAACTCCACAGAAGAGATATCATAGAGAGTCTATATTATATACTTCAAAAGCGTGTCTACAAGCTGTAGCTTAGAAGCCTTAGCGATTACCGTAAACCTTTACAAAATTTCTTAAAAGTGGGTGAGGAGGAGGGACACGAAAATAAAGCCAAAAACTGCTTATATTTCATGAAATAGGTTATATGTACATAAAATGTAGTAAATAATATATAATACCATAAATAGGATTTATAGGAATTTTCAGGGTACCCTTCCCTAAACTAATTTTATAATAATTCCCTGTTAGACAATGTGACTATTAACCTGCAAAAGCACTCAAACAATAGGGTCATTGCACAAACACATACCAATCTAAAACATTTACTACTGTAATTAGAGTGTCTCAAAACAAAATATTTCCATTCTCAGTTCAAAATTTGAAAATTTCTACGAAAAATGCACTTTCTCCATATCGTGTCCTTATAACACCAAACTATTTTTGTCATTATTTACAAACCATTAACATTTAATAAGTTTGATCTCTTCAAAAATGAACATTGCTTATCCGTAGATAATTTAAGATACTTTAAAATATTTTTATTGATTTATTCACAAGAAAACCCACCAATATTATAATATTCCATAAACAACAGCGGAACCTTTTACTGAACTCATTACAAAATTAAGTTCATTTTGTGGTTAAAGGACGTCCGGAACGAGTATCTGTTACAGGAACGGCCGTTTTGGAATGGATGGCGTAATAAATTCACAAAAAAAGACAATGGAATTAAAAGCGTCGGACATTTAAACGGAGAGTGGCGGGGTGGCGTGCGGGAGGTTATCTGCTGCCACCTGGCGGTAGGAGGATGAGTCACATGATAACAGCTGATATGATACGGGGCAGCTGTTCGCCCTAACTGATTAATTCAACAATGTGTACCGCCCCTACTAGATATCGATCTGTGGCAATATCGATTGTTTCTTCTTTACGATGCGGTTGTTCTAGCTTTCAATGAAAACTCAATGTAAAACTACTAAATATTATTTCATTGGACTTTCCAACACGTCTGTTTTTGCCCAACATTTCTATAAGAGGAGAAGCTCCCCCCGTTTTTAAATGATTACCTAAGAATGACATTTAAATTAATTTTTTTAGTTATTGATAATTTCAATAACTATTTTCAAAAAAATTACCTATTCCTTTTGCATAATACACGAAAACACATTTACAAAGTAAATCAAGAGTACGTACACTGTCTTATTCCTGTCCCGATAGCTCGGAAGTGCTGTATTTAATTTCATATGTGTATAATGGATAGGTAAACCTAAGTTTTGACAATAGTAATTGTCAAACACCCATAGCTAAAACTTTTAAATGTGGTTCTAGGTAATCCCCTGAAAAAGGGAGGAGATTCTTCTCTTCCAGAAACGTTGTATGGTTATAACTCAAACGTGTTATAAAAGTCTAATAAAGTAATGTTAGTAACCAATAACTAACGCCATTAGGAATTAAAAAACGACATAAAATGTTTGGGATTTCCTAATCTTAAAAACAAATTGAAAGGGGGGATTGTCCCATCATAAAAGTCCAACAATTAATTTAACTTTGTTTCTTCTCAGTGTTATTTTGAGACCATTTTTGAAACAAAGAATTATCAAGTCATAACCTAACTGTGAACCTTAATGAATGTTTTATCACAGAATTTCGTTTTTAAATTTATTCAAGGGAGAAAGTATGTGTCAGTCTACTGTTACCATTTATTTAGCAGGAATAGCAAATGCAAAATGCAGAGGCATTATTGACCAGAAGAAATTATATGTTGTCACAAACACATTTTCCATCCTGAGTTCTTTCAGGACCACGTTAACGAAATGGTGGTGTGTAATTCAGAGGCAGTGGTTCGTACCCCACGTTAAACTGTTAGGGCCCTTAGATATTTAATTGACTTTTGTGCTATTAATTAACAGTTCTGTCTAAGTATCATGTCAGCCTTAGTCAAAAAGATCGCGCCAAAATCATCTTACACTTAATCCTCATTCATACTTGGCTTAAAATACCTACCTTGTGGTAGTTCCCATTTCAATAATCTAAATATATAAAACAAAGTCGTGTTAGTTACGCTCATTATAACTCGAGAACGGCTGGACCGATTTTAATGACCTTTGATTTTCCGGATTCGTCTTTGCTCCGGTCATGCTTTAGGCATATTCAGTTTCCATAAATTCAATTAGTTTCCATTTTATAGCGTTTTAAATTTCTAATGTTAACCTTATAGGGAATAAGTTTGTTTACAAATTTTCTAAAATTAAAACCTTTGATTTCTTAAAACAGCTGTTGGTTTACTGTCCGTTAGCAATATGCTTTACTATACAATGCCATCTGAATCATTCATTAATGTAAAACTATGAAGTAAATATGTGCTGTACAAAATAAACAGCATTATTCGCCACGTTAATAGTTTACGGTTTTGGGGATTATATTATTATATTTTTATTTTCTGTCTGATTAAAAGTCACGTGTTTATATGTTTGCCATTAAAAATAATTACGGTGTTTATACATATTAGGTTTATTATAATAATCAGCTGTTGAATATTTAAAGCTTTCACAACGAATCCGCAGTTATATTTGACTTCAGAACATGGCCAATCTTAAAGTTACCATGTATTTTCTGTTAGGCGTTACGAAGTTCGCTGGGTCAGCTAGTCTATAATATTCTATAAGTTTATAGTTTCGGAACACCCTATATCACTCGTGTCGGTCACACCCGTAGTCTCGGTGGCCGCAGTAACCACCGCATTACCATAACCCACGCGCCATCATGCCAATTACGGTGGCATCATGCCATCATGCCGTCATGCCACATGGCAGCGCACACGGCTCGTGCCGGATTCACCTAGATGAGGAATATTCATGCAGGATCTCCACAGGGTGAGCTTATGGTTATGCATATCTTGGCCACCTGCTTCCGCCCGGCCGGGGATGGACCATGACGAGACAGGGAGAGCTGCCGAGCGTCGAATGTAAGGTAGAGGGAGTCTAGCCTAAGATATCGCAGAGAAGTTATATACGACTATTATTAACATTAAAACCATCCTCATAATTAGACCAATTCGTAACTCAGAGGCCGTGGTTCGGATTCCACGTTAAACTGTAGGACCATTAGTTACCATCGGCTGTTGGGCTATTAATTAACAGTCCTGTCTAAGGAACATGTCAGCCTTAGTCAGTAACAAGACTACAAGATCGCGCCACAATCATCCTACATTCATTTCTCATTCATACTTGGCTTAAAATACCTACCTGAGTAGGTCGCCATTTCAGTTAAAAGTATAAGTAAAAGTAAGTATAAGTATTATTATTTTTGTCATGTTACCTTTCTAAAATGGCGACCTACCCCAGGTGTTTTAAGCCAAGTATGAATTAGAAATGAATGTAGGATGAATGTGGCACGATCTTGTAGTCTTGTTACTGACATGATATGTTCCTTAGACAGTGGATTCCGAACCAAAATTTTGTTTCTAAACTACAAACTGGTCTTATGAAGATAGTCTTTGCAGATGAAGGTAGTATTAGTTAGTGTAGACGTTAATTTCAAACCAAGGAATATCACATCACATCCAACCAACTTTCGTTTATAACTATCCGGGGAAAAAGGAAGAAATCGATTTTTCAAAGTTCTTCATAAGATGGTGATCATAACATTTGGCGATCTCAGATGTTGTACGTGAATTGTTTATGTTTACTATGGACAGTAAATTTAACTTTTCTCTGAAACTTTAGTCTTGGACATATAATTCAATGTACTGGTACTAGCTTGTCAAGCTTTTTAAGCAGGTTTAATGGTGGTAGTCGTACGTTACCTTTATTTTTTGCGGAAAATGATTGTTTTGACATTTAAAAGTCCATAACATTTGAACCGTCATTTTTACAGACATGCGGGTTGGGTCATCTTATTTAGTACTCCATGAACTATAAACCACTAAATTTTAATCAAACCGTTAGAGCCATTTATGATGAATTTCGATTTTTCACATTTTTAAAGGTTTTTATGGGTGAACTACCCATTTTATGCGTGAATCAGAGTGACGGAGTAGGATGTGGCTCTGTAAACATGTTTGGATGTGTGGCTGTGAGTGTCTACTCACACGGACAGACATCACGTCAAAACTTGTTTGGATTCAGGGAACCCCAAAACGGATATAGACACTCAAATTTGAAAGTTTTGACTAAAACAATACTTTTTCATTTTTGTACTATCTTATTATTGGGGGATTGGGAGATCCCCTGTAATTTATGAATAATTTGACGGAAATATTGATCCCTGGTTCTCAGAATCAGCCACCGAGTGTCATCTACAAGCAGACCCACCCCTAATCGACACACCGGCCACCCTCGGGTGACAAGGGTGGGGGTGGCGGAGGGTCACGGAACTCAGGTCGTGAGAAGTCCCTATCACCCCTCCAGGGGACAGGGCACCCTTGGGGTGGGTGAGCGAAAATTCGAGAGTGTCACAGAAAAAAGTAAAGGAAAGTGCAAAAAAGACTTGGGAATACTTCAGACGAATTAGCTGACCTGGATTAATTGATTAATTAATTCGGGGTTTCAATCTTTTGATTAAAATAAAAACTGTTGTGCACCAAACGCACACACCTGGGACGTTGGCGTGTCCTGTAATCCAGCTACTTAGAGGTCACAAATTGTGGATAGTTATGAGCGATGATTGGTGGGTGTAGTGTTCTCTTGTGTAGATTAACGTCCGCACCATTGAATACTACGTTTATCCGCAAAGACCATCCTCATAATTATTAGACTAATTGATAATTCAGAGGTAGTGATTCGGATTCCACTTTAAACTGTTGAACTTGATTGTTGGGGTATAGATTATCAGTTCTGCATAAGTAACATGTCACCCTTAGTAACACGATTAGATTAGATTATTGAAATAGCGACCGTACCAAAAGTTAGGTATTTTAAGCCAAGTATGGATGAGAAACGAGTATAGGACTATTGTGGTGTGATCTTTTAGTCTTAGGCTGACATTTCCTGTTAATTAATAGCCCTAAAGTCAATGACTTATCTAAGGGACGGTCTCTGAATTACGAATTGGTCTAATCATGAGGATAGTTTTTGTGGATTAACGTAGTATTCAATAGTGCGGACGTTGATCCACACAAGAGAGCACCAGACCCACCGACCAACGCTCACAACTATCCACAATTCGTGACCTCTAAGTAGCTGGATTACAGGACGTCGCCACCGTACAAGATAGCACCTACACTCATTTTTCATTCATACTTGGCTAAAAATACCTGGACAGGCTGCCATTTCAGTAACTAACTAACTAACATAAAATGTAATAAATTACACGAGGGTGCTCCTAGGGTTAATAAGAAGAAATATCACGTACAACTTGTTCTGGTATCAAACCGATGAAACAGTGTAAATCTCGTATAATAAAGTCGTATCCCTCCATCAAAAATCTGTCACCTCCGGTGTTGAATATTTAGTCGCATTCATGACTCCGAGCTGGGTTCACCCTGGTCTATCGGTGATCGATCGAACCTCTGACTCCTCATCTGTCACCCACGTCGCCGACCTCCGTCCTCTACGGTCGTCCATCATCCCCCCTCCTCAAGAGTGCGCTAGACATGTCTAGACAACCTGTCGCCTAAGCATTCGCTATCTGAGGCACGCACAACGTATCTATTGTTATAACAGTGGCGGATCCATAGGGAGAGGGAGAAATCCCCCCCTAACATCTACATCTATATATTATTTTATATTATATTATATGTTAGAAGTAGCCCCCTAGTTTTGCTAATTAGTTAACCTCGCAGTCTAGTACAGTAATACTATATTTCAATTTAATCAGCAACTAATCTGTTTTCTGTTATTTTATTTCTAGACTTGAATATTTTTGCACATTGTAATCCCCGTATGTAGGTATATGAATATTAAATATTATCTTGATGTATCTTAAAATCCTTACGTAATTATATACGTTAATAACAAGCAACTACCTTATTTTATGATAGAAAATTGTAAAAATTAATTCCCTAGATAATCATTTTACCTTTAATTTGGAACCTCAACCATCTTTTTACAATTATAGAGTGGTTAGTATTAGTGTCAAAAAATTGACATTGTACTATTATTACTGTCTTAATTGGCAACCTACCCGGGGTCGGGTTTTAAGCCAATTTTGAATGAGAAATGAGTGACGATTGTGGCGTGATCTTGTAGTCTTGTTACTGACTAAGGCTGACATGTTCCTCACTTAGGAACGTTAATTAATAGCCCAACAATCAGTGGTATCTAAGGGTCAAACAGTTTAACGTGGAATCCGAACCACTGCCTCTGAGCTACGTACTGTGCTAATTTTGAGGATGAAGTGGTATGTAATACACACAGTATGCAATAGTGCGGACGTTAATCTAGCGTATATTACAATACCCAACGACGATACTCGGCGCCGTAAAATATATATCAGGCAATTTCAATACAGAGTTCATATTGCGTTTACTGTTTTGAAAGGCGTTTTTCACATAATAAGTTCAAATAATTACATAATTTAGTATTTAATGTTTTGCTCTATCTTCAACGGTTACCGAGCTATTAAAAATTTTAATCACAGTACATTTTATTTTGGGGCTTCAATGTTAATCTTATGAAGGATAAGGAAAAATTAATATTTCACTTATTAAGCTGTATTTATTAATGAAACTTGTTATTTAGCTTCATGTGGTCAAGAGACATCCTTTTATGCTTAAAGGTCTTAGTTTTTGTGTTCCTCACAGCAGCAAATCTACATACTCTTTCCTTTATAGTTTTATTGTGAATAGGCAAAATCCTTTATTTATGGACAGATATTGATAAAACTTGGTATATGGTCAAAATAAAAAATCGTTTATGGTAAAAACGCATTCTTTCAGTGTTTCTCACAGCAGCAAACTCTTTCCGATGTTAACTTTATGGAGAATATGCAAACTCTCTTATTTACTACTGATATTGATCAAACCTGTTATATATTATTATTGATTTGGAAATTCGCTGAGTACGCAGGTATGCTGTGACGGGAGTATGTAATCTTCTGGATAAATCAGATGTCCTCTTCATGTAGGGTGTATCCCTTTATTTTTATAATTTTTTGTTCTTTCAACCCCTTCAAACATTTCCATAGCCCCCAACAACCATTAATCACAAGTTCACTTTTCACCTGGCTCTCACAATGATTCACGGTCGACTGAAATCATAACCTCAAATGTAATTAATGGTATTGTTGACGTTTACATTTAATATAGTAGTGGGAGTCGTTGCGAGTATTTGTTCTGAACAGGTGGTAACACTGCATGCAAGCACGCGCCAGCTGACAAATCCGCGCTTTCCGCTTCGAGTCAATACTACAATGTACTTCCGGTGGCCGACATTGATAGAGGTGGTTATTGGAGTTAATTAAAAGTGGGATATTCAATGGATTGAGGCAAATTAGAAAAGTAAATTGTTCGAAAGATTCACGAGATTTTATATTGTTTAGGGATAATATTTTTTAAAGGTAAGCATAAATTAATGAGTATTGTACTTGTTTCATCAAAGGACTAGATTCATCTAACCTTTTACCTTTAAGCCTTTTAAATAAAGAAGTGCCCCCATAACAGCTGATTGTCATGATAAAAGTTCTTCGATGTTATTCCTGGTTTCTTGAAGTAATCAAAGAGCCAATAACCACAGATGTTGCCACATGTGACTCTCACACAATTGAAACATCAGAAAATAATTTTCTACAGTAATTTTCCTGGCAATAAACAACAATATTAGGATATAAATAATTAATGAAAGGCATAAGATAAGATTGGGATATTTGGCCAATGCCTTTATATCCCTATACCCTCCCTTCAGAATTGGTCAACAAAAAAGATGCACAACCTTGAAAGTTAACCCTAAATATATATTTTTTGTGAAAATTGTCAAAAATAAAGAAATATGGACATACTCAAAGATATTCTTAGTAAAAGTTTGCAATTTTTCTACTAAGTCTTTCCCTTCCGATCGTTATTGTGTTCCTAAAGTTATTGAAAAATTGGGTACAAATGAATCTATTTGATTAGAATGTAAACTCTTTCTAATACTCATTGGTTACATCATAAACTATTGTTAAAACACAAAAGATAGTTTAGCAGATTCCAAAAAAGGATTATTAATTTTTCACTTATATCTCTGATACTATGTTCTGATTCCAAACCAAAATCCAATGTATCTTAATACTGGGACGTCGGCGTGTCCTGCAATCCAGCTACTTTGAGGTCACGAATTGTGGATAGTTATGAGCGATGGTCGGACGGGATATTCTCTGGTGTGGATTAACGTCCGCACTTGTGAATCTTGAGTCCATTCGCTAAAGCCATTCTTATAAATAGACCAGTTCGTAATTCAGAGGCATTGGTTCGGACTCCACGTTAAACTGTTATGGGCTATTAATCAACAGTTCTGTCAAAGGAACATGTCAGTCTTAGCTAGTAACAAGTTTACAAGATCGCACCACAATCATCTTACACTCATTTCCCATTCAGACCTGGCTTAAAATACTTACCTAGGTAGGTTGACATTTCAGTAACTAACTAAAAAGTTAGTTTTTGTAAATAATCCTTCAGAGGTTTTAATATTGCTTTCACGGTATTGAAAACTCAAAATTGCGTAGGTACTGCAGACTACAAACTGTTCTCTTTACAATTATACATCATAGTACATCACAATGCTTTGCCTCGTCTGACCAACACAAAACCTTTCCGCCTTGTCTTCGGAAAGACTCATTTCCTCTCCATCCTCCATCCTCCTCCTCTGGCTTACAACAGACTCTTAACTAATTTAATGTGGTTTATGAAATTTTGTAAAAAAAACTCCCAACTCGCAGAGACCAAATAACAATCACCGGAGTAGGTTAAATGGCTTGTTTGTTGAATGTCTGACTTACAAAAGTATTGGATTCCTTGAATGAAAGAGCGGCAGCTGGAGTGGTTTTGATCTTTGATCACAATTAGCGATCAAACTGCGCCAACAAAGGACCAAAACACGGCCCTGCCCCGGGGGCGGACCCCGTCAATCATCGATGTCCACTTTTACTTCATCGCCGCCACCTGCCCCCCCTCGGTAAATTATCCTGGTTTTATACCATTTTCCCTTTTTTGACCCGGGATAATTTGACCGGAATACGCATTGGTCCACGCAGATGGCTTGTGGACAGGGTGATACCCGAGGAACTAGATTGGCTGTTATATTCGATGGTTCGTTTTGCGTTTTGGGGGTATTTAGGGTATAAGGGTGACGATTGCGTTTTTAGAGAGTTTTTTAGATTAAGAGTTGAATTCATCGGGTTAGGTTTCATAGTTGGGTCTGTAATGTATACTTTTCAGAATAGAGAATGGTCGACGATTCACATCACGGTACAAAAAATCAAGGAGTAGTTTAATCCCATGATTTTGTCAAAAAAATCCCAATTTTTTACGTTTTAATTTATTTTTATTCTCAGTTTTTTTACCGATTATATCCGATTGGGTTGGGATCAGATTCCAGATCCTAAAACGTAGTGAAACTTTCTTTTACTAACCGTGTTGGAAAATATCTGCAATAATAGTTTAAATAACACATAATTAAGTAACGGGAACAGAGATTGGATTTTCTTAGTTCAGAGACACCCTAGAACTATACCAGTTCGTAATTCGTAGCCAAAATCAATTAAACTGTAGGTCTCTTAGTGATGTCATTGCCTACTGGTCTATAAATTTCAGCCTTAGTCAGTAACAAGTTCGTACTACAATCATCTTACACTCAACCTTGGTTGGTATCCCAAATCTCTAAACGAAATTAGGATTCATACAGGTTTAACTTACCTTTTTATTCATTTTCTGTTACATAAACTTTACCTCTTATTACATTTCCTAAATAATGCCCTCGGTAGGTATTTTAAGCCAAGGATTAATGAAATGAGTGTAGATTATATTAGATTAGAATAGATTAGTTTATTGAAATGGCAACCTACCCAGGTAGGTATTTTAAGCTAAGTACGAATGAGAAATGAGTATAGGATGATTTTGGCGCGATCATGTAGTCTTGTTACTGACTAAGGATGGCATTTTCTTTGGACAGAACTTTTTATTAATAGCCCAACAGCCGCTGATATCAAACGGATCTACAGTTTAACGTAGAAACCGAACTACAATCTTTTTCTCTGAAATACGGTTCGGTCTAATTACAGGTATGATCATTGCTAATTATCGTAGTATTAAGTAGTGTCGAAGAATAACTCTTATATTTATCAACAGATATTGGATAAAACTTGCCATATATTATTATTATTATTACGTTATTGATTTGGAAATTCGCTGAGTACGCAGGACTGCTGCGACGGGGGTATTGTATTTTAAATTGTCGTGATAAAATTTTTTCAGATTAAATATTTTTTTATACTTCATAAGGGCGGTCTCTGGGTAATTATGTAAGTAACATTGTCATTAGGAAATGCATTTTCTAAAAGAAGCTTTTTTGTGACATGGATGACATCGTGATGTCAAATGAGTAGATAATTAGAGATGTTACTAAGCCGTTCAGAGATGTTCAGATGTCCTATGACATTTAGTGAGACTTGTGAATGATCAACTGACCCCTCCTGGTTATAACGATACGATTTGATATATTGTTTCTTTTGCTTATATGATAAAAAAGTTAAGGAATGGCTGCATGTATACATGTATAAATTAGGTGCCTACCCTAATCCTTGATGTTAAAGATGTTAAATTGTGATGTTAATAAATACATTTATTTTACAAATGGAACTCACCAGGTCATGACACTGTGAATTCAAGAAAAATTATTTCTATTCGTCTCGAGGCATTAACCTTGCATTTTTTTAAAAACAAACCTAAAACACAATCCTTGTGTCTGATTGAAGGAATTGCCGACACTCGAGGATACCAATAAACTGGTTGCCTTTCACGTCGTCCCCATCCATCGGACTGTTAACTGTGCACCGCGATATTCCGAGTACACAGTACACATGTTGCGGTCTCGCCCAGACTGACACACAATGAGATTACTTTATTACTGTAATAAAAAGAGCCGAGATGCGTCTTGTCTAACTTTTATAGCTTTTTAAAACGTCTAATAAGTTAGCATAACGTTCGAAACAAACATGTCAGTGCCAGTCTCAACGATAGAAATATTGTGTATCTATTGTCGGAGTGGGATGGTGGCGTCATCCTGTAATCCAGTTACTTGGAGGTCACGAATTGTGGATAGTTGTGAGAGATGGTCGGTGGGTGTAGTGTTCTCTTGTGTGGATTAACGTCCGCACTATTGAATACTATGTTAATCCGCAAAGCCTATCCTCATAATTAGACCAGTTCGTAATTCAGAGGCCGTGGTTCGAATTCCACACTAAACTGAAGGTCCCTTAGTTGCCATCGGCTGTTGGGCTATTAATTAACAGTCCTGTCTAAGGAACATGTCAGCCTTAGTCAGTAACAAGACTACAAGATCGCGCCACAATCATCTTACATTCAACCCTCATTCATACCTGGAAATACCTACTTTGTAGTATAGTTGCCATTTCAATGATCTGATCTAATCTAGTTTGGCAGTCTCCACGCGTATGTCAGTATGTAAATGTGATCTAGGCGCGACCACGCTCACGCCGCACTCACTCAACTGCTGCACATGCACAAGCGCATGTGCAGCAGTTGAGTTTTTTTCTTCATGCTTTTTATACTTTGACCACATGTAAGGTTTGATCACAATACTTGTAGGACCATTCGAAATTCTATGATACGAATTGAATAATTTTGTAAAACGTCAATAAAATATATAAGTGTTCTGAATCATACTTCTCCCTCTGAAGGTGAGTTACATTTTGTATAACTTTCATATTGTCTACCATAAAATTTATTTATGTTTTAAAAATACTGATCGAAGTTCCCCTCTACGCCCTCTTAGTACAAATGATCTTGGGGAGAATCACTCCCCTTTACCCTAGGTTTAACAAATATTTTTGCATAAGGTTTATAGGGTGTTGTGATGTTATAACTAGTTGCGTTTAAAACGGTTGAGAAATAAGGAAGATATTGATTTTTAATATTATTTATAAGAAGGTGCAGTGCTATCGTGGACATTGTATATTTCTTTAGCACCGCATGTCTTAGACAAATAATTGAAAGTACTCATTCGTTTAGTTTTTTGGTGCAGTAAAATTTTTGTAATTTTTTTATTTTGCCAGAAAATCCCTCAAAACTATGTTATACATTAAAGGCCCATAACTTTTGAACGATCCCTTTTACAGTCATATTGTTTGAAACATAACTTCGACAACAACTTTTTTTATTTCCATCAAAAACTTGAACGAATAGAAATTATGGTTGTTATGAAGGTTATTGAATTTTGTCTGTATATTTAAAACAGATATATATCCACTGAAAACTAAATTTCGAAAATTTAGACGAAACCAAGACTTTTATATACTTTCCTGAAGAACTAAATCAACTTACAATTTCGCTTATTCATCAAGTATTTATTTATTTTAATGACATAGTTAACATAATTGCCTCGATAAGTGAATGAAATATTTAACATCGAGGACCATGTTATCTTGAAAACTATCAATAAATTAGAAAAAAACAACAATTGTACTATAACAATTACAAAATTTTACTTATCTAAAATATTAATATGTGGCATGAGGTGGGCTTAAAAGGCTGTAATTACAGAAAAGAGTGGCAAAATATTCCTGTACATATACTGTATAAAGAAAAAAATTATAATTTATAAATAAATAATCGCTTTAAAACTTGAATAATAATAAAAATCATAACAAAATTAATATAAAATAATTCATCTACGAAAAATTCGATAACGCAATAATAGGATGCTGACAGCCGCGAGTTCTACGTGCTGACGCAGTTGACATCGCCCACGACTTCAAACGTTATGTACGACGCACAGTTAAGACGAACAATATCAACCAAATATTTACTAAATTTTGAAAAATGTCTGTACAAAAGTGTCTTTTACAAAATCGCTCATTTTTCGTTAGTGACCTCGGAGAAAAATGTGACACTTCTTTTTGTGTTTAGTAGAATGGGAATTAGTTTGTCTAGGAAATATTAAGTATTAGCGAATTTCCCATAGGGAAGAAGCTATTACCATAGGTCTCATGGTGAGACTTAAGCCCGGGACCATGTTATTTTTTCTTCTTTAGGTGCCCAGAGTCCAAAAACAATAGTCGTTAAAATTTATATATATATATATGTATATATGTATATATGTATATATGTATATATGTATATATGTATATATGTATATATATATATGTATATATGTATATATATATATATATATATATATATATATATATATATATATGTGTGTGTGTGTCTGTTAGCACGATAACTCTCGTAAAAATGGTCCGATCGAGACCAAATTTGGTAGAGACGTGTATTCCTACAAATGCTTGGACGAG
Source organism: Nephotettix cincticeps (assembly GCA_023375725.1). Taxonomy (NCBI): domain Eukaryota; kingdom Metazoa; phylum Arthropoda; class Insecta; order Hemiptera; family Cicadellidae; genus Nephotettix; species Nephotettix cincticeps. The sequence goes on along the minus strand of CM041789.1, from coordinate 16,261,559 downwards.
TTCGTAAACCAGACATATCGGTCAATAGGAACAGGTAGTTTGGGGGGGGGGGTTTGTACCCCAAAATGGGGTTTTTTTGCGTTTTTCACATGTAGTTTTTAAAAATTTTTAATTTTATATTTCACCATTGGAATCAGCTTGGAAAACTACACAATTAAGTTCCTTAAAGTTTTTCTCTATTTCTAACGGTTACCGAGATATTAAAAAATCTAAACACAGTATGTTGTATTGTGGGGCTCCAATGTTAATCTTATGGAGGATAGGGAAAAATTAATATTTCCCATATTAATGAATATTTTTGGATAAAACTTGATATTTAGCTTCATGTGGTTGAGATCTATCCATTTATGCTTAAAAATCATAGTTTATGTGTTTATCATGGCAGCAAACCTGCATACTCTTTTCCCATAATAATCATATAGGGAATAGGCAAACTCCTTAATTTATGGACAGATGTTGATGAAAGTTGGTATAAATGTTAAAAATAAAAATTTTTGATGGTATAAATGCCTACTCTCAGTGTTCCTCATAGCAGCAAACCTGCTCACTCTTTCCCATGTTAATCTTATGGAGAATAGGCAAATGATTCTCATGTTTATCGACAGATTTTGACCAAACTTGTCATATATTATTATTATAATATTATTGATTTGGAAATTCGCTGAGTACGCAGGTCTGCTGTGACGGGGGTATTTATTATTATCACTTACAAATTACAAAATTGTTTGAAACATTTATAAAAATATTGGTCCAACATCAAATGAAACCATTCGCATATCATACCGATGTTTTGCCTTAAACAGCTAATTAGTGTAACTAGAATAAATTTGTCATGTAGCATTTGTGCAATTAAAACTTAACCATCGACATTCGAGTAGGCTACAAATTGCTTGTTCAATTCACGATAGTTTAGCTTATAACGTATTTCGCATCAGTAAAGTTACACCTAAGATGAATCCAAAACAATTTTGGTATTTGTTTCTACTTTTTCTGATCTGTAAGTAATATATAGTGTAGCAAATTTTCCATCGGAATATTAAGTTATAACTCGTACTCCTACTATAATAATTTTAATAATAATCATTAGCAAATTATTTTTCGAGAGATTAAGTTATCACTTTGGTCAACATAATTACGCTTTTTGATGACCAAAGAGTAGATGCATACCCAGAAACATAAACCCGAACCTACACTTTTTACCATATTAATTATTGCAATATACCATTTTAAGCCCAAAATCGACACGTTTTCCCATATTAGAGGGGGTAAAACACCATTTTTAGCCCAAAATCAGCTCATTTTTCCCATTTTAGTACTAAAAAACCGTTTTAAGCCCAAAATCTTTTTGGGAGCATTTTTGGACAGAGCAAACAATTTGTAAAACTCCCACCTTTATTCATTACCAATCTACTGTATGATGCTATACAACATCATTTTCATTAAAAATAAACAAATATTTCACAAAGCACGCATCTTACAGAGGTTTAAAATGGTTTAAATAAAACATTTATTCAAAACACAGAGGAGCACTAAACATGTCAAAACATTTTCATAAAATGTTCAAAAATTAAAATCAAACTCACAGCACGTGCGTGATGGCTGTTGGGTTGCGCGTCATACAATACAGTATCACAATATCAGAACGTCTCAAAGCGACAAAATTGCATTTTTACACGAAACTACAACACTTCCGTTTAAACATTAAGAGATGGACTAAGATTGTGTTAATTTTCAGCCATCCAGCCTCTTGCTGCATCCTGGTGGCCCTGGATATGTGCACCAAAATGGGCTCTCGACAAGATTGCCTTGTGCAGACCGTCGGATCATTGCTTCGCTTGCTATCGTAATCGTGGTCTCATCGATGACTTTTTCGTAAAATGCACAGCTGTAAATGATCAATCAGTGGTAAATTGCGGCGATATCACCAACTAATGCGGCGGGTAACGCATCTGAGCACTAATCAAATCTGGAGAGATAATAAAACAAATAAATACAAATGTGTTTATTTTAAGCGTTTCTTTATTGCTAAAACCTGACGGTTGTACCAATTATCTAATTTGAAATGACAAAACACGAGATATGAGTCAGTAGGGGTTCTCCCATGTGAATCGTGAAAAGTGTACTTTTAGCGAATTTCCTATAGGGAAGAAGCTATTACCGTAGGTCTCATGGTGAGACTTAAGCCCGGGACCATGTTATTTTTTCTTCTTTAGGTGCCCAGAGTCCAAAAACAATAGTCGTTAAAATTTATATATATATATATATATATATATATATATATATATATATGTGTGTGTGTGTGTGTGTGTGTGTGTGTGTGTGTGTGTGTGTGTGTGTGTGTGTGTGTGTGAAACACGATAACTCTCGTAAAAATGGTCCGATCAAGACCAAATTTGGAAGAGACATGTATTCCTACAAATGCTCGGACGAGTTCGTAAACCAGATATATCGGTCAATGGGAACGGGCATTTTGGGGGGGTTTTGTACCCAAAAATGGGGTTTTTGCGTTTTTCACAAGTAATTTTTAAAAATTTCTAATTTTATATTCCACCATTGGAATCAACTTAAAAAACTACACAATTAAGTTCCTTAAAGTTGTTCTCTATCTCCAACGGTTACCGAGATATTAAAAAATCTAAACACAGTATGTTGTATTGTGGGGCTCCAATGTTAAATCTTATGGAGGGTAGGAAAAAATTAATATTTCCCATATTAATCAACATTTTTGGATAAAACTTAATATTTAGCTTCATGTGGTTGAGGTCTATCCATTTATGCTTAAAAATCATAGTTTATGTGTTTATCATGGCAGCAAACCTGTATACCGTACTCTTTTCCCATATTAATCATATAGTGAATAGGCAAACTCCTTTATCTATGGACAGATGTTGATGAAAGTTGATATAAATGCTCAAAAAATTAATTTTTTACGCTAGAAACACCTACTTTCAGCATTCCTCACAGCAGCAAACCTGCATACTCTTTCCCATGTTAATCTATGGAGAGTAGGCAAATAATACACATATTTATTGACAGATAATGATCAAACTAGTCATATATTATTATTATTATTATTATGTTACTGATTTGGAAATTCGCTGAGTACGCAGGTCTGCTGCGACGGGGGTATTTGTATATCTTATTAAAAATCAATTTGATAATTTTTTTGAAAACAATACTATCATGGTAAAAATAGAAGAATTATAACTATTATTTTAAAACCAATGCAAAACAGATAAACACTGTTATAGTAACATTATTTTAGAAATAAATCGTGCAAGGGAAATTCTGTTCGGAGATTCGTTACTTGATTTGTAAAATAACTTATTTCAACATACACTAAATAAATAGAAGTATGGTAATATGTGTATTGTTGTTTCAACATGTGACTTTTATAATATTTAAGTTCTTTTAAATAGTTAATGAAGAAAATCTAAAGTAAAATAAGATTACATTCCCGAATAATGGTTACAATTTAAATTCAATAGGGTTCAAAATTCACAAAGATAAATTAATGTTTTACTTAATCTATATTTATAAAAGAGGATGTTTGTATCTATATTTATAAATACCCCCGTCACAGCAGACCTGCGTACTCAGCGAATTTCCACATCAATAACATAATAATAATAATATATGACAAGTTTTATCATTATCTGTCAATATATATGAGTATTATTTGCCTACCTTCCATAAGATTAACATGGGAAAGATTATGCAGGTTTGCTGCTGTGAAGAACGCTGAAAGTAGGTGTTTCTATCGTAAACAAATTATATTTTGACCATTTTATCAAGTCTCATCAAAATCTGTCCAAAAATAAAGGAGTTTATCCAAATTCTATATGATTAACATGACAAAAGAGTATGCAGGTTTGCTGCCATGATAAGCACATAAACTATGATTTTTAAGCATAAATGTATGGATCTCAACAACATGAAGCTAAATATCAAGTTTCATCCAAAAATAATAGATAATAAGTGAAACATTATTTTTCCTTATCCTCCTTAAGATTAACATTGGAGCCCCAAAATACGACGTACTGTGTTTAGATTTTTTAATATCTCGGTAACCGTTGGAGATAGAGAAAAGCTTTAAGAAACTTAACTGTGTGGTTTTTTAAGCTGATTATAATGGTGAAAGATATAATTTGAAATTTGTAAAAATTACATGGGAAAAATGCAAAAACCCTATTTTTGTGGTACAAACCCCTCCCAAACTACCCCTTCCGATTGACCGATATGTCTGGATTACGAACATGTCCGTACATGTTTTATAAAACATGTATAAAATTTATATATATATATATATATATATATATAAATTTTAACGACTAATTTTTTTGGTCTCTGGGCACCTAAAGAAGAAAAAATAACATGGTCCTGGGCTTAAGTCTCGATATGAGACCTACAGTAATAGCTTCTTCCCTATGGGAAATTCGCTAAAACTCCAAGTGTTAAAATAATACTCCCACATAGGCTTTGCCTGTTTGCAAGGCGTGTTAAAAGAGCCTTAAGCCAAACAATACATATATTAAGACACAGCTAAGTTATTGCTGTTTAGAGCCTCCCCCACAAAAGGTTGAATTTTATACCATACTAGCTTAACCCGGTGGACGTTGTCTCGCTTTTAATTTGTCTCTTCAAGATGATGTTAACAATAATTTAAGATACATAATGTTTTGTTTCCATGTTTTTATCGATTTTCCCATAGGGAAGAAGCTATTACCGTAGGTCTCATGGTAAGACTTAAGCCCGGGACCATGTTATTTTTTCGTCTTTAGGTGCCCAGAGTCCAAAAACAATAGTCGCTAAAATTTTTATATATATATTGAAGGTAATGTAAGTACGGTATTTGGATAATATATTCAAATTCAGGAGCAGATGATACAGCTGAATTGACTCCTGCAATTACTTACATTGCCCTCTTTTGTAGAGTGAAGATTTTTCTGATAAATAGAAGCCCCAAATTACCACAGAATATGTAAGAATGTGTATATATAAGGGCACAGAACACTGAGATAAGTATTTCCGAAATTCTAACAGACGTTTCAACTCAAAGACATTTTATGAACGATGTCCAGCTCAATACGGTGAAAAAGTTTTAATTTTGCTTCCGGATGAAGCCCAATTCGTAACCTCCAAGAAGTTGGATTACAGGACACACCACCGTCCTAGTCTACAATCGTTTATTTTTCATAAACAGGAACGTTCTCACCCTTTCTCAAACCAATACGCACGCGTAGTGCGTCGCCCTCGTCCATCTAATTGTTTTCCAAATTAAAACCGTCGACCGTTTGTTTCAATTTCCTGCGGATGACCGTGCAATATGGGAGGATCACTGGTGTGGAAAAACGGTTGCGATTATTTCAATTGTGGCGGGGATCGAGAGGTAATTGTTAATCGGGCAGATGGGCAACGGGTCGCTTCCGGAGTGGACAGACGCCGCACCGTGAGGCATGGGAAGTAAGAGGGTGAGATCATCGCAGTATTACAGAGAATACGCTCAAAGGAAACAGTAGTAGTTTGGATCATCTTTTAGCCTTCCATTGTAACATCAGCATTTTACCTAAAAAATAAAGTGTTAGATTAGGTTAGGATAGTATAGGTTAGGTTAGACTCTTTAAGAGAATATGGGAAGAGGTCATTACCGTAGGCCTCATGGCAAGAATTAAGCCCGGGACTAAGCTATTTTTTTATTTTTAGGTGCCCAGAGACCAAAAACAATAGTCGTTAAAATTTATATATATATATATTTGTGTGTGTGTGTGTGTGTGTGTGTGTGTGTGTGTGTGTGTGTCTGTCACCACTGTAGTATTTAATGAATCCATTAATTATTTAGTATTAAGTTTGTTTAAAAGACCACCCTATTATTCACCATATTTTAGATAATTAACTAAGACATGTTAAAATTACCATTTAATTACCTTTGCAACAAATAATAAATTAACATTACATATAGTAATTCAATTAATCCTTAAGGCTCTAAATTAAGATTCAGTGACCATATGATCAACTATGTGCTTCAACAATAAGTGAGCTAGAAACCAGGAAGAATGATGAGTGTTCCACCAACTTTGGATAGTGAAAGTCTGTATTAATGTTCTTTTGGTAAAATTTTAAATTAAATATAAAAAAGGACATAGTTCCTAGTGAAACTCCCCAGTGTTAATTATACAAGAGTGGCTCACATTGAAATTATCTATCCCTTTATTTGTTTTTATTATTACTGACAAGACTAAAGATAAATGTGAGCTGAAGATTGACTCCAAATGGTAAACCCTCCATCTTGCTTTTACAAAGACTCTAAACTATCCAAACATCAATCAAAGATATTATTTTATTAGTAACATTTTATAACAAACTGAACAGTATTATAAGTATTTGAGTTTATTTTAATCAGATCAAGTCAACTTATAATTAACTTCAATAAATTAGACTTACCTTAAGGACAATTCCAAATTTAATTAAAGAACCATTTTAGGCCTAAGTCAAGAATACCAATTGGATCCTATTTGAACATTTATTAATAAAAAAACGTTATTCAGGGCAGCACGACTACCTGAACCCTGAGATTGAGAATCCATGGAATTTTAAATTATCATCATTTCATTAAAGATATTGTTAAAGATTAATATAAATAGGCCTAGCCATTAATTTTGTATGTTAAAGGCATTTCCGCCATCATTGTAACAGCATTGTATCATTTCCGGTTTCATTGAATAAAGATTGTATTTTAAAATTCAACAACAAGAGTTTTATCTGATTAAATCCTTAATATAAGATAAGGTAAGTAAGATTGAATCAAAAATTCATTCAAAAAAAATATTACTTTTATACCACGATAACTTTCATAAAAATGGTCCGATCGAGACCAAGTTTGGTAGGGACATGTATTCCAACATTTAATATTAGCTTAAAAACCTACACAATTTAGTTCCTTTAAGTTTTTTTCAATCTCCAACGTTTACCGAGATGTTAAAAAAACTAAACACAGTACGTTGTATTTTGGGGTTCCGATCTTAATCTTATGAAGCATCAAGAAAACCTAATATCTCACTTATCAGTCAATATTTTTGGATTAAACTTGGTATTTACCTTCATGTAGTTGAGATATCTCCATTTATGCTAAAACCTTATAGTTTATGAGTTTTATTTATGGACAGATGTTTATGAAACTTGGTATAAATAGTCAAAATAATTTTATGCTAAAATTGCCTTCTTCAGTGTTCCTCACAGCAGCAAACCTGCATGCTCTATCCAATGTTAATCTTATGGTGAATAGGCAAGTAACTTTTTATTTATCGACAGATATAAAATAAAACTTATCATATATTATGAAATCCGCTGATTACGCAGGTCTGCTGCGACTGGAGTATTTTATGAGACACCAACCTATCCAATAGGTAGATATTTAAAGGTGAATACGACTAAAGGATGACTATGCATCATCATAAATTTGATGATATGATGCGTAGTTACAAACTATGATTTGCTGACTTATTTTCAGGGTCTTTGCAATAGCCCAGTGACCAAAGACAACTGGATCCAATATCAAATCACAACAAAATTGTTTAAATATTTTGCTTATGATTGAACTGGCAACAGAATATGTCATGGGTACTACAATAATTCATCCAATCAGCCCTTTTTTCTTAGCTGGGTACTTAAAAGCCATTGAGAATTCCACTTCAAAACAAGGGCAAAGTGTATGACAAAAATGATTTGAAGACGTTTTTGACAGGATGGACTGTTTATATTTTTTCTCTCTCCACTGAAGACTTCACAATCTGTTGAGTCTGAGTATCCTACAGTAACTTGAGAAGGATTATTCTCGCTTAATCTTTTCTTGAGGATCATTGAATAAGAATTTGGGTAGGATTTCAAGGTTTGTCTACGACCACAATGATCTATAATATTATAAAAAAGAGGTGGTCACTGCTTGTTTGTGGGTTTATTTGTTGTAGCAAGTAAACGCGAAAAATACTAAACCGACCGGTTTGAAATTTTACACAAAGGTATATCTTAAACATATGCAACACATTGGCATATTCATTTCCTTAAAATCCCCTCGGGCTACGCCCCGTGAACGTCCTAAGATTCAATGTTTATATTTTCAAAGAATGAAATTACTTGAATGTCAAGACTGTGTACACTAAAATTTGACAGTTCGAGAAGAAGAAGAAGAAAGAGCTGCCGAGATCGTCCTAGGTTTCAATGTTTACATTTTATAATTTCAACATCCGTTTACACTATATTTTGACAATTCGGGAAGAAGAAGAAATTTAGTTGATTTTTACAGATAAACTGCAGGATTGAAGTTAGTCAGTTATCAGTTCGAAATAGTGGAATGGTAGATTTTAAGTTTTCTCCCGATGACTGTCTCTATTACGTAACCTTTCCCAATATTTGACAGATGTTACTTTGTCATGTTGTAGCCACTCGGGTTTTGTAAACAATAAGGAATAAACTAACAATAATTTAAATGTATCAGTAGGGCCTACACCTCTCAGCCCTTTTAACCCGTGCGAAGAACGGGTACCGGGTACTTTGGCTAGTTATATTTCAAAGCAATACGATGTTCCATAAGGTTTAGGGTACCTCGCTTCTCAAGTTGTGCTTGAATATGTTTATCCTTGATTAATTTAAAAAATTCTTAAAGCTATTCCTTTATTCCTTCATGTTTACATTTCCTAATCATCATTATGTGTAATTTAATCCCAATTTATCCTGGATTCTTGATTTAGTGGTTGCTCAAGACTTAACTCTTGGAGTGCACTGAACTCTTTTGTGAATTATTGGAAGTGGTTGGGTGCTGATCGTCTGTGGAGGGGGATCGAAAATAAGACTGTTACAAGGTGTATACTGGAGTATATTCAACAATAAATCGGGTTGTTTGAGGAAAGTACATTCAATTGACAGCGGAGAGAGGTGTATTGACTACGAGTACAATGTTTTGGTCATAGTTCTTGGGAAATAAATAGTAAGACGTTTTGTAGAGAATAGAGACTCTCAGTATGGGTCTAAAGACTTTGGGATTTTTTTCCAAATGTCGTGTTTACAAATATGTCTTACATATATGCCTTAAATTTCTAATTCTATTGACGAACTCCTAATGTTAGAAGAAGAAAAACGTTTGTACGTTCATGTTTCGTCACAATCAATTTCCAGTTAGTAGGTCTTCATTCAGAGATCTCAATCGCTAAATTGCTCAGTGACTTCAATGCTACAGGGCTACATCTGCAGCTGCAGCCATTCCGGTCAATTGGAGCAACGAGTTACTCTGTGTTTATCTGTGTATCGGATCGGCAGCGCCCCTGGTGTGGGGTTGCGGCAGCTCGCGTCACGGCTACACCAGCGCGCTCTGTTATCTGCGATCAGGTGACGCGGCGCGTGTTTTGCGCATGAGTGACAGCTGGGGAGAGGAAGATAACACGCACAAACACGCGTCATCTGCCGCATCTGTAAACACGCTAGGCGTAAACACGCTAGATACAAATCATACGATAAGGCACGCGTTTAAAATATGCCGGGACACGGTAAATGGGATTCAATGTTGGTGGGGCATCGGTACATCTAACGTGTCGGGTTTGACATACATTATATTGAATTCAGTTAGTTTAAATGAAACATCTGCTTTGAGTATCAAATTCAACAATTATTGTAAAACTGCGGATGTAAAATGAAAATAGTTGTTTTAGTCTTCATCTGTGGTGGCATATTGGAGTTTAGTTCCGTAATAATTTGACTTGGTGGCGTGTCCTGTGATACAGATACTTGGAGGTCACGAATTGTGGATAGTTGTGAGAAATGGTCGGTGGATGTAGTGTTCTCTTGCGTAGATTAACGTCCGCACTATTGAATACTACGTTAATCCGCAAAAGACCATCCTCATAATTACACCAATTCGTAATTCAGAGACCGTGGTTCGCCACGTTAAACTGTAGGTCCCTTGGTTATTGCCATCGGATCTTAGGCTATTAATTAACTGACCTGTCTAAGGAGCATGTCAGCCTTAGTAACAAAACTACAAGATCTTACACTCAATCCTCATTCATACTTGCCTTAAAACACTTACATTGTAGTATGGTTGCCATTTCAATGATCTAATCTAATCTAATTAAATAACGTTTGACTTGAAACAGCACGTTACCCGTGAGCTCCCTTACCGAATTAGGCGGTTGTATTTTTTTCTGTAAATAAAATATTTTAGAATGTTGTCTAGATACAGTTTTACCTCAGTTCAGCACCCCTTGTTATGACTGTTATAGACTGAGGATCTATAATCCGAAATGAAAAGACACATGAGGGTTCTTTCCTAGTGAGAAACCCCACCTTTAACAACTAGTCTTTGTATGGGTGATTCACAGTACTGAAAACGGAGAAATTGAACCGTGTGTTGCTTCAGCCTGCCGCAAGGGCAGGAACATACTTTACACATTCAGTAGTTTCACAGCGTTTTATTGTGTTTGTAAATTAACCTATGGACGCTCTTTAGATTTTTATTGCGGACTTAAAACACTAAAAAAACTCGACTTAGTGCTTTCAGAGCTTTTGTGACGTATGGACCTTGTTTGTTGTGAAAACCTTTTTTCAGCTTTATGTACTAAAATTGTCATCTTCTAGGTTCCAGCTCACCTGAATACGGGGTAAGATACCAGGTCCTGAAACGTCGCTAAACTTTAACAGAAATAACATAAACCTACCAATTCCACCAATGTATTTCAACCAATAGACCCTTGGACGTTGAACTGGAAGAGAATACTTTATAGATTTTTGTTAAAGTATTTCAACCCTTAACTTTAAAAATCAATAATTGCAGTGGTATAGCGGTCTCCACCAACCCTAATAGCAGCCTCGGCCACGGATAATGAAGGGTTGAACCAACAGGCAGCTGTGGCGCATGCGGGCGAATCGAGACTCGGCCGGTGGTAATTAGAAACAAACATCTGCGGCTTCGGGGCGAGTCTGCGTCCTTGCGGCACTCCGGCTCTCGGTACCGCTGGGCAAGGAGAAGAGATTACTAGGGCTCCGCCTTCGCGATGTGCACGGACCGTCAGTCCTGTGACAAAAGGTCGAGGGGCGCCTTTGTTCTCCAATTAGTGGATGTGTTAAAACACCCTTTCATTGTAGGGGAACAATCGTTGTTTATTCTTTTTTTATTTTGATTTATAGTACGTCGAATGATTAAGTTAGACGAGTCACATAACACTAAGGTAAAATATAGTAGTGTGTAGTGTTCTCTTGTGTGGATTAACGTCCGCACTATTGAATACTACGTTAACCCGCAAATACCATCGTCATGATTAGACCAGTTCGAAATTCAGAGGCCGTGGTTCGGATTAAACGTTAGACTGTAGGTCCCTTAGTTGCCATCGGCTGTTAGGCTATTAATTAACAGTCCTGTCTAAGGAACATGTCAGCCTTTGTCAGTAACAAGACTACAAGATCGCGCCACAATCATCCCACAATCATTTCTCATTCATACTTGGCTTAAAATACCTATCTGGGTAGGTGGCCATTTTAAATGGTAATGGTAATCTTTGACATATTTGACATATATAAACATATTTGAAAAAAAATTGTTAAACTCATTACTTTTTTAAAGGAAAATACCTTGAGACGCCTTTATTTTATTTTCAAATAGAAACCACTGCATTTCAATTATATTTGTACTTTATATCATTATATCACTTTATATCATATATCATTAGATTAGATTATTGAAATGGCGACCATACCACAAGGTAGGTATTTTAAGCCAAGTATGAATGAGAGTTGATTGTAAGATGATTGTGGCGCGATCTTGTAGTCTTGTTACTGACAAAGGCTGACATGTTCCTTAGACAGGACTGTTAATTAATAGCCCAACAGCCGATGGCAACTAATGGACTACGGTTTAACGAGTAATCCGAACTACGACCTCTGAATTCCGAATTGGTCTAATTATGAAGATGGTCTTTGCGGATTAACGTAGCTTTCAATAGTTCGGACGTTAATCCACACAAGAGACACTACACCCACCGACCATCGCTCACAACTATCCACAATTTGTGACCTCCAAGTAGCTGGATTACAGGATGACGCCACTATTTCCACTTAGTATATAAAATAAGACTTCAACCCTAGCTAAGCGGTTTATAAGAAGGGAAACATTAATTAGTTCCACCCCTAGACCGCCAGGGGTGGAGGACGAAATTATTTATCGCAGCTCCAAAGGGTGGGGTTCCGCTGAAGGGTGGTTTTGTTAATTTAATTTTTATTGAGTAAGAAAACGAATGGCTCTCAGTAGGTCTACTACTAGTCAACCTACTATATGAAATAAAATATGAGGACATACCAAGACTCTATATGAAGATTTTGTGGTAAGGATTCTCTTTTGATTTTTCATGAATAACCGATAGCCAGTGACTCCTGTCAGATCATGACCGCTCACCTCTGGTTAGATATGTGACTTATGGCGCTACGGTTAACGGTCTTTAATTCACCGCATAGGCCATGGGCTCACTGTGATGGGCAGTTCCCTGTGGAAAATAAGTCAGATCATGGACATGTCTAAAGGGGATGTTTTCATTTAAACAGCTGTTCTTATAACCAAACTATGACGTCACTGTCCGTATGACGTCACTAACCAAATTACGTCACTGTTTCAAATTTTGGTCGCGCAAATTGCCCCCACCCCCTCAGAGTTGAGACCAAAATTATTCTCTTACTCCGACATTTATACCAGAACGTCCAGTTGAACGTAAATCAACCAATGATTCAGCGACACCTGGCAACAACTTGAAACAGTTCCAAGTCAACACGTGTTTATTAGTCCGTGAAAGCACCGCGGTGTGGCGCCACTGTACGAATTGGCTAAGCGGAATGGCTGGATGGCACTTGAGAGGAACAGTACGTAGTGACCCGCGTATTGTCGCATTGTTCAATATTTCGCCCGCATGTGCCCCTGGCAAGTGCCATCTGCCATGGTGAAGAGTGCCAAATGGCATATTCAAAACTGTAATGAAAAACAAGTAGGTCTTCCTAAATACGAGTATAACTGGGAGTCGGTGGCGTGTCCTGTAATACAGCTACTTGGAGGTCACGGATTCCATAATTCTTGAGCGTTTGTCGGTGGATGTGATATTCCCTGGTGTGTATTTAACGTCAGCATTGTTCTTTACTACGTTTATCCTTATATTTAATCCAGTTCGTAAGTCAAAGGAAAAATTGTGGTGTAGGATCAGATTGTAGTCAAACTTTACCAGGGCTCAATACTAAATAATAACTATGCCACTGAATATCTCGACTATCTACAATACAACAGATTATTTATTTATTGTTATTTTTACGTTTCGTACGTTCGAGAAGCCAAAACAAGTCTTGTCTCAATTTTTGTCTGTTTGTATGTGACGCTCCAGGAGGCATTTTAAGTCATTTTCTCTGAAAAAAACGGGAGAACTGATAACAATGAACTTATTTCATTCATTCTCTACATTCCAGAGAAGTGTTTTCAATGCTTCAAATTGTTCACCGCCCATTAAAAAGTAAATCACGAGCATGTAAACCCCCACTTTTTACGCGATATTAATCTCATTTTGCTTTCAATTACTTACTGGTAGTAATCAGCTGTCTTTGTAGTAGATTTAATAGAAAGAAAAATAAACAGCTGTCAAATCAATATTAGTTAATTTATATTGGTCATAGATTTTTAAATTCATTTCGAAATCATACTATTTTAAAAAGTTATTTTAACGTATAAGTAATTATAATAATGGTTTAATTGTCAAGTAATGCAAAATAATGGTTGTACCATGGGTGGTTTTCCTACTTACTGTACTTTTAAAGAAACAATACTATTCTGAACTGTAAACTAATCGGGGAAAATTCAGTGATTGATTGATTCTGTAAACACAAACATAACCTCAACCTTTTTGACCCTGTAAGAAATATTCTAAGCAATGAGTACACATAAAACGGATTTTGAGAGTATTTTAGTTTAGGGTAGTATGGCGAAAAAAAGCATACGTCATTCGTCCGGAATGTGTCTACAAGAACCATGGGCAGAGTTGGAGTTTACGCGTTGGGGGGGGGCACGGAGTTGGTGTCCTAGTTTTTGTCACAATATAGCCTAAATACCCCCGTCGCAGCAGACCTGCGTACTCAGCGAATTTCCATCTCAATAATATGGCAATAATAATACAAGTATATGACAATACTGATTAATAAATACAATTAGAGTATTTTGTCTATTCTCTGTAACATTAACATGGAAAGAGTATGCAGGTTTGCTGCTTTGAGGAACACTGAAAGCAGGCATTTTTACCGTAAACTATTTTTATTTTGACCATATACCAAGTTTTATCATAAATAAAGGAGTTTGCCTATACTCCGTGAGATTAACATGAGAAAGAGTATGATTTTTGCTGCTGTGAGGAACACATAAAATATTATTTTTTAGCATAAACATATGGATCCCAACCACATGAAGCTAAATACAAATATTCATCTAAAACTATTGGTTAATAAGGGAAATATTAACTTTTCCTTATCCTCCATATGATTAGCATTGGAGCCCCTAAATACAATGAATAGTGAAATAGTGAAAACCCCATTGTGTAGTTTTTTGAGCTGATTCTAATGGTGAAAGATAAAATTTGAAATTTTTAAATATTACATGGGAAAAACTCATAAAACCCATTTTTGGGGTACAAACCCCACCCCTTCCCCCAAACTACCCGTTTCGATTGACCGATATGTCTGGTTTACGAACTCATCCGAGCAAATGTAGGAATACACGTCACTACTAAATTTGGTCCCGATCGGACTATTTTTACGAGAGGTATCATGTTCACATACACATATTTATGTATATAAATTTTAACGAGGGGGCTCTAGAACTCTTGAGAGTTTTTGAATTTTAAGGAGGGCATGGGGGCAATGCCCCATTGCCCCCCATGCCCTCCTTAACTCCACTCATGATGAGAACAACCACACACGTCTGACAAACACATAATTGAAGGACTAATATGTAATTACTAATAATCACTTTCAAATGGAGTCCAAGTCAGTTTACAGATACCCTTCTCTTTTCTACGACAACGGGACTCATCCCCTCTCATCTGCATGATGACCCTCTCATTTGTCCATTCCCCTAATAGACGCGTCAGTCCATTAAAATCCGATTGTAGAAGTGCAAGGGTTGAAGTGTCGAAGGGCCGTGCGTCCGTCCACCTGGCGGTGATGACCGCAGTGACTTGCTCTACATGTAGCTAATGAACGATTGTTCCAGCGGGCGGAGCCCCGGAGCCCTGGGGTCCAAGGGGCAGATGGGAGGCGTTACGGTCTGGAGGCGGAAAATCGGAAACGCCGAGACTGACCGCACCTGGGGTTAGGATTGGTTTTTTGGTCGTGATTTTTGAAGTGTGGTTAATTTTTGGTGGACGGGTGCCGTTCACTCTACCCCTTACTCAAAACTACCCTTAGGTTAGGTTATTTTGTAAAATTGGTTAAGATCTTGGATATAACAAATTTATTGTTATTTTTCAGTTTTGAAATGACACGGAATGTACTTTATTTAGTTAGTTAAGTTAGTGAAATTTTTAACGAATTTATTAATTGTTGACGATTTTTAAGATGGAAAACATATAACAGGTTTCCATAGAAACTTTCAGCTATTGTGTTGAATTTTTAATATAAAAGAATAAGAACAGCTGTTTAGATGAATTGAAACCATTCCCTTTAGACATGATCTAACCTATTTCCCACAGGGAAGTAATACAAACATTTTTATTTTGACCATTTATTCCAAGTTTCATCAACATCTGTCCATAAATATAGGAGTTTGCCTATTCCCTGTAATATGATTACCATAGAAAAGGAGTATGCAGGTTAGCTGTCATTTTAAACACATAAACTATGATTTTTAGCAGATTTTTCTAGGTCGATTACATCATAAGGCCTCTCCGATAGCTAAGGTAACAAGATAATGACATGAATTTCGATTTTGTACACAGTTTGTTGAATGCAGTTTTGTACACTGTTTGACCGAAATTTCTTATTCAGGTGTGTGTTTAGAACGTTGCACGGACAATTTGAAGAATTCCTCAAAGACTTGAAATTTGATTTTTTAACTTTTTGACATACGCAATCCCAAAATTGGACGGGTGCACATTATCGAGAGTCGCAGAAACTTTATATAAAGACACGTCTGTATATCAGCAGATAATATGTTAATTTTAAAGTTCAAATTATGTTTACTAAGGGCAATAAAAAGGGGAGCATAGGCAAGTTTTTGTGTAAGTTCTAATTAAGTTTTTGTCTAATAAAAACCTAAATATTTACGACCTGGAATCCACACCTGGATTCCATACAATATCAGTGTTTTAAATTTCTATGTTGAATTCTGAGAGAGTGAATTTATAGTTCTATGTTTTCTCACGCTCTGTACGTAACCACTCTCTAAACGTTTGTGAGTAAAAACAATAATTAATTTCATCTCGGTTCCAAACCGGGTTTAAAAATAAAACTACTAATTCAACCAACATGAGACTGGCGTTGGAAAGAGGAACTTCTGTCGATTCACACAATCCCCAGTCGTGACGTCACTGTGTGTGCGCGTGCGTAGGTGCGTGAACGCACGAGAGGGGGTGCTTTATATTTAAACTTCGAATCTTGTACGGACCGAAAAACAGACAGTGGGAAGACAAAAAGACGACAATTCTCAGCAGTGACGTCACAAGCGTCACGTGATCAAAGCAGCTGGCGCGCCCTGGTGGGTATGTGGGTCAGTCAATAGTTCGATTGTGTTGAGCTGATCTTAATTCTTGAATAAATGACATAATGACACAAATAATAAAAAATCGTTTCAAATTGTGGTTAAATTTTAAGTTACGAGACATTTGGTGATCTACAAATCACAAATTAAAATTTTAAAACTAAAGGAAGTAATTTTTCCTGAAATTAGAGTTATTAGAAACTCACGCTGCAAATATAAAGTGTGTATATATTCAATTTGTATAATTAGATGATTTAGTTAATTGGTTAGTGAAATGATAAACTACCCAGGTAGGTATTTTTAGCCGAGTATGAATGAGAAATGAGTGTAAGGTGAGTGTGGCGTGATCTTGTAGTCTTGTTACTGACTGTGGTTGACATGTTCCTTAGATAGGTCTGTTAAATAATAGCCCAACTGTCAATGGAATATTTTAAGGGACCTACAGTTTAACGTGGAATCCGAACCACGGCTTCTGAATTACTAATATGTCTAACTGGCTGACCCGGCGAACTTCGTAACGCCTAACAGTAATACGTGTTAACTTTCAGATTGGCCATGTTCTGAAGTCGAATAGCATTACGGCTTCGTTGTAAAGCATTTGATATTCTGGGTTGCAGCATGGTTAATAATAATACTGAAACGATAAGACATATTAATAACATTACCACAAAATAAATAAATCTGAGTGGATTGATTCACAATTTTTCTAATCACACCTAAAACCAAACAAAACCTAACTGAACCTAGCTTTTATAGGAAAGATATACAACAGCTGATTATTATAACAAACGTAATATGTATAAACACCGTAATTTTTTTTGGCCATCATAATTATAAACACGTGACTTTTAATCAGACAGAAAAATATATAAATACATAATCTCCAAAAACCGTAAACTATTAACGTGGTGAATTTTGTTCATTTTGCACAGTTCACATTTACTTCATAGTTTTACATTAATGAATGATTCAGATGGCATTGGATAGTAAAGCATATTGCTAATGGAAAGTAAAACAACAGCTGTAGCTTAAGAAATCAAATGTTTTTATTGTAGAACATTTGCAAACATACTTAGTTCCCATAAGGTTAACATTAGAAATTTAAAACGCTATAAAATGGAAACTAATTGAATTTATGGAAACTTAATATGCCTAAAGTATGACCGGAGCAGAGACGAATCCAAAAAAACAAAGATCATTAAAATCGGTCCAGCCGTTCTCGAGTTATAATGCGTGTAACTAACACGACTTTGTTTTATATATTTAGATTATGAGGATGGTCTTTGCGTATTAATACAGTATTCAATAGTGCGGACTTTAATCCACACAAGAGAACACTACACTCACCGACCATTGCTCGCAACTATCCACAATTCGTGACCTCCAAGTATCCGTCTTACAGGACACGCTCCCGTCCCAATCAAAAACAGGTCTTTTCCCTAATCACCGCAGTGTTTTTTCGTAGCTTCGTTGTGTTTTTTGGTGGGGTGTCGGCTCGACGGTTAAAAACAATTGTTGAGGTGTTGCAAAGTTTAACTGCCAATTTATGTTGTATTCGAATTTAGTTTCGCAAGGAAATTCAAAACAGTTTAAAAATTTTTTATCATAAAAGATGCCGATTTCTTGTTAATTAACAGGCAAATTACATGGTTGTTATATTTTCCCTGGACAGAAAATAGCGAGTTTAATTAACATTGCTCTAAAACACAATATGGCGGAACTGATGAGGGCTTTAAAAATGTAAGTTTATTACGCTGGATTCGTTCCAGGTAAGATGGAGGGAAAAATAAATTGTCCGATGCAGAGCCGTTCCTAGCAAATGCGAGGTTCGATCAAAGTGTTTAGTGGTTAATATACAGGATAGAGGTCCCTTCCTCACAATTATTTTTTTTATTTGTTAGAAGAAATAAATAACCTTTCGGAAACCATACAAATCCAAAGTATCTTTTGAAGCTATCGAACATTTTGAGAGTCCCCCAAAAATGGGGGATTTTGGGGGCAACTCAAAGTTTTCAAATGTAAATCCCCATCGAGATGTACCTCATTGTAAAGATCTTGCAATTTAAAGACGATTGGCGAAAATTGGGGGTCTCTACCTCAACCCTCTACAAAATGGCGGCATTTCGAAAATTATGACCCTGGGGTTTTAAGTCCCTTCCCCCTTGGTTTTTGCTAAAATTTACATTTGAAGTAATTTTCAATTATGTAATTTATTTTAATAGGTACATATTCTAAATTTTGTAGTAATTAAACATGTTGGGAGGTACCTAAGGTCTAAGATGTAAGAGTCAATTCATTATGAGTTTTATTGGACATGTCGCATGACTAGCTTCTAGCTTGTACTATTTATTATAAACAGAGATAAAACCCTGTAATTTTAATTTAAGATCCAAAAATTTTGTGTTGAACGAAACCCGTTCACGGATAAGCGAGAAAATGCACTTTTAATATTAGATTGCAGAGCCCATGCGCCACCGCCGCGCGGTCCTGTCGAAGAAGCGGCGTTCAGCTGGCACCGGTAATCTAACGTTAAAAGTGCATTTTCTCGCTTATCCGTGGACAGGTTTCGTTCAACACAAAATTTATCTCCTGAAAAAATTTTATAAAATTATTGGTTTTGATGTTATTTAAATTAAAAACATTTTAACCACCACCATTTTAGAAATATAAAAGCAAACTAAATGATACTTTGAGAATATTTGACCATTGAATGTGTGTGCAAAGTTTGGTTTCCGTATCTTAAATAGTTCTTGATATGTAACGGTTTTTGTATAAAATACA
This sequence comes from Nephotettix cincticeps, assembly GCA_023375725.1. Taxonomy (NCBI): domain Eukaryota; kingdom Metazoa; phylum Arthropoda; class Insecta; order Hemiptera; family Cicadellidae; genus Nephotettix; species Nephotettix cincticeps. Next base: position 16,242,022 of record CM041789.1, on the reverse strand, counting down.
AAATGGCGGCTAGCGGCTAAACGAGGGATTTTTCGACATATGTTTATAGGAAATCTTTTGTTTATTTTGATGAGTACTAGCACCCCTCGAATTTTGTCTCCGACTTTAATGAGCACCCCGTGTATATGTATATAAACAGTAACGACTATTGTTTTTGGTCTCTGGGCACCTAAATACAAAAAAGTCCTCGCCATGAGACTTACTGTAAAAGCTTCTTTCCTATGGGTAATTCGCTAAAAGCTGAAAGTAAGAACAATCAATCGTTGATTGGTGTTAGTTTGGTTTCTCCCGCAGTGAGTTAGTCAGTGTGTGGTCGATCACTTAGTTGCTCACCTACAGAAATAGCGGCCACCTCAGGACTACTCACTCACCGGTTCCCGCTCCTATCGTCACACCCTGTATGAAGGATAATTGTCTAGACCACTCACGGCCGTTACTAAACAATCGAACTACTTTCTGTCAGAGAATGACAGAAATCTGTTGGGTACTACCCTAAAGCAAGAACTGCTGTTCTTCATTGAATAAACGTATTTGGAACTTACTGTAATTATAACTTCTTACAAAAATAATATTAGTCACAAAATGCGGTAAAAATTTTTAAGATATGTAATTAGATTTAATTACAACAATAACATACTGAAGTACAATATTTATTACGTATTTTAAAAATTAAGAATTTAGACTTGGCTTTAAACCATTTAATTAGGAGTTAATTGACTCCTGCTTCTTTCGAACGCATGCTGCAGTTTAGTTTTGTACGCAGGGTTGCGTTCTTTAAGTGAAGGCGTTACAATAATTCTGTAAACTCTTATTTAATAAACGGGTTACTGCATCAGTATATTCTTAGGAAATAGAAAAAAATAAAATTGTTCAGTGATGTTTATATGATTTATTCTCTTTTACTACACAAATAATAGTTTACATGAATAAATTTTTTTGTACGTATTATGCTTTAAATTTTGATGTTTTTTTACGTTTCACCGCCCAGAAAATCCAAAATAGATATTTTTATCAATTTATGTTTGTATAACTTTCTGTGACGCTGAACAAGGTATTTTTGTAACGCTCTTCAGTAAAAAGGGAGCGCCTTATAATACAATATAGTCAAATAATATAATCAATAATACAATAAAACTCATTTTCATTAATTACCTTTTCGAGAAGGTTTTTTTGTTGTACTGACCCATGACCTATTAATAGGACGTTGGCGTCATCCTGTAATCCAGCAAATGGAAATCACGAATTGTGGATAGTTGTGAGCGATGGTCGGTGGGTGTAGTATTCTCTTGTGTGGATTAACGTCCGCGCTATTGAATACTATGTTAATCCACAAATACCATCCTCATAATTAGACCAGTTCGTAATTCAGAGTAAGTGGTTCGGACTCTACGTTAAACTGTATGTCCCTTAAAATATGCCATTGACAGTTGGGCTATTATTTAACAAACCTATCTAAGGAACATGTCACCCACAGTCAGTAACAAAACTACAAGATCGCACCACAATCATCACTCATTTTGCATTCTGGCTTAAAATACCTACCTGGGTAGTTCGCTATTTCACTAACTAATTAAATCATATAATTAAATAGATTGAATATAATCCCACTTTACCTTTGCAGCCAGAGTTTTTAAGATCTCTAATGTCAGGAAATATTACTTCCATTACTTTTAAAATTTCAATTAGTGATTTGTAGATCACCACATGTCTCGTAACACATGCTCTAAAAATGTATTTCTACAAATAAACTTAAAATTTAACCACAATTGGACAGAGGTTCCTGCTAGTTGTGTCGTTATATAATTTGTTTCGACGTGAGTCATGTGAGTAAGATCAGAGGCTGAGCGGTACGTGATGGACCAAGACGAGATTTGCCTCAGGACTCCGCCCTCTGATCCTGGGAGACGATGCTTGGACACGATAAAACCATCGGACTCCTGGGAACCCTTCATGGTAAACTTTTATCGATACAACTAAAGTATAATTGTAGGTCACGAATTGTGGATAGTTATGAGCGATGCTCAGTGGATGTGATATTCTCTGATGTGGATTAATGTTCACACTATTGAATACTTTTTGGGGGGAGGAGGTAATGCTAATGCCCACCGCAGAGACCCGGTAGTGTGGGACTCGCACCCACTAAACCCTCCCCCTCATCTCCTAGGACTAGCCTGGAACTGTTTTGCACATTACTTCGGGCTAGACCTTTTGATGATTACTCCACTAGGAGTGATCGTAGTGCTAAAGACGATCGAGACTGATTGGACATAGTGCTTAACACAGTTCCAGATATCCTCTCCCTGGAGCATAGCTCCGACGATGTTGTTAGAATGGATTGCTACGACAATCTCCGTAGAGATTGACACTCCCTATGTAATCCATCTGTTACGCTTGAAAAAAGTGTGCTGTGCCGTGTCTGCAATGCAGAGACAGTATAAACACGTAGATCTGCCGACTTTGCCTATCTTCAGCATATTGAACACTACGTTCATCCATTAAGACCATCATAATTAAACCAGTTCGTAATTTAGAGGTAAAAAGGTAAACTGTAGGTCCCTTATATGTCATTGGCTGTTGGGTTATTAATGAACAGTACTGTCTAAGGAACATGTCAGCCTTAGTCAGTAACACGACTACAAGATCGCGCTACAATCATCTTACTTACATCTCTCATTCACAGTTGGCTAAAATACCTACCTCTGAGCATACAATTTGACTCTTTCCTTACGGGACTAAAATTCAAAATGGCGGCAATGATTAATAAAACGTTGGTTCGTTGTCGATGCGACCATCTCTGTCATGAATACTCCTGTTTACAAACACAGTCTGACACCTCTCAAGATGACAGAAGCGTTGGCAACTAAGAGTTAAGAGGAACCGAGACCATTGCTCAATGCAAGAGTGTTTAAAAGCCCCTCATATACACACATGAACAAATTTGGGGCTAGTGAATAGTTTTTCTACAACCCAAAGAATCCTTCAATGTTTTACATTCATTCTGCTATTAATGAATATTCCTGGCAGACGGATCAGCTGATCTTTGTCAGCAATAAATCAACATGTCGTAAAATCAATTACATTCACCTCACTCAACACACTTTCACGCATGTTCACTTTAAAATACCCATGTAGTTTAGGTCAGGATCTCAAATAAGAATCTGTATAAGAATAAATCTTCATTATTAGAATTTTCATCAGTGCATGATAAAAATCTATTTTTTACTGACTCGTCTCTCTTCCTCTTTCCATCTTCTTTCTGCTTTTGCATTTTCTAACTCAATGGTCCGTTTTTTATGATTTCCAGTATTTTCGGTGTACCATCGGCTCGAGAAATATTCAATTTGTTTGAGTTAGAAAAGAATTGATTACTTATCATTTGGGTTATTTTGTAATGTTAATTCTGTGTAGTAGTTTGACCGTCTTAGACTTTTCTTATGCTTTCGGTTCAGTCAATTTCGATATGTTTCTGGTTAATTTGGACTATTATGGGTTTGGAAGTACTTCGGTGTCATACTTGTGCGGCAGAACTAAGGTGACCAAAAAACTCTCGGAGGTTGCTTGCAGGGTCTCGGGGGTTCCTCAGGGCAGCTGCTTGGGGAACATCATGTTCTTGTTGTACACAGCTGATCTTGATACATTATTTACTTACGCTGATGATTCCCAGCTGTTGTTATCTTACAGCCCACCGAGGTAGCCTTGGTCAAGCTGAATCCCAAGAAGTCTTCAGTCGTTCATTTCTGCCCAGCTTCAGTGTTAAATATCATGAAGGACAACTCTTGACGTGTCGATTTGAGTTATTTTGAAAAAGAACTGTTAAAAATCGCTCCAAAATAAAGACTTAAAAAATCTAATTACTCTTTTTAACCTTAGTCCCAATCCTCCAATTGGGGCTGAATTGAAAGTTGATAATAGCCTTACTGTTTAAAAAAAGCTTTAAAAACATTGGGAACACTCGCATTCCAAGGTCTGCTTTGCAACGTAGAAAGTCTCTGTAGGCCCGTCTCAACTCTCGTCTCCCACTGAGTCGACGCGTCAGACCCATCAGTCTCCGGGTGTCTTTTGTTTCTAGATTAGTTCGGTTGTCAACACTGGCTCCCTTTCCAACCCTATCGGAAGTTAAGAGTTTAGTGACTTTCGACGTGAAAGGAGGGGCATCGTCTTCGTCTTTGTCAACATCAATTTTTAAATCATAAACGCGTGACACTCAATCGAGATTATCTTTTGAAATAGCAACCTACCCAGGTAGGTATTTTTAACCACGGATGAGTAAGAAATGAGTGTAAAATTATTGTGGTGGGATCTTGTAGTCTTGTAACCATTGGATTCAGGTGAAAAATCAGCCGAAAAATAATATATTTTTATTCGAAATGGTTAATACCAGTACATTGTATAACAGCTAAAAATGAATAACTCACTTCTTTACTTAAATATTATTCTAAAACTTCGTATGCAAGTCCAAAAAATTAAACATTTAACTATATATTTTATCAATAAGTCCCAAAATCCACAAATTTAATGTGTCTTATGGCAGCAAACCTACGTATTCATAACTCGATTAGTTATTAATCGATTAACATAATTTGATAAAATTTAGTATGTGTTTTTACTTAGTAATCAGCCTTAATATAAGCACATTACCATGTAAGACAACCCTTATTGCAGCAAACCTACATACTCAGTACTATTCTATTATTATTACGGGAATAATATAAGTTTTATCAAATTCGTTCTACTCACACCTGCGTGCTGCGTGCGTTCTCGTTTTAATTTAACACTATGTAAAGCGAGTGTAAGAGGCAAAGGTACTAAAGACTCTTCAGGGAATGAGGATTCCCAAAATTTTGGACACCTTATTGCGGTGGCCGGATCGCCAGGTGGGACAGGTGGTTTCGCAAGGTCAGTGACCCCGCCTTATCACCAGCAAGTGCCCGCACCTAGCCGCACCGCCCCCACTGATAAGCTCCTATCATCCTTCCGCTATTGCTTGTGTCAACTTCCACCATTACTTTGTCTTCATCATTATCACAGTTTGAAAAGAGTCGTTGAAGGTTATTTGTTTCACGAAAACAAATTTTTATCACATTCGAATAATGTTTAAACATCATTGAACACGGCTCGTCAGTACCGTCATAGATTAGATTAGATTATTGAAATGGCGACCATACCACAAGGTAAGTATTTTAAGCCAAGTATGAATGAGGATCGAGTGTATGATGATTGTGGCGCGTTCTTGTAGTCTTGTTACTGATGGTGGCGACATCCTGTGATCCAGCTACTTGGAGGTCACGAATTGTGGATAGTTGTGAGCGATGGTCGGTGGGTGTAGTGTTCTCTTGTGTGGATTAACGTCCGCACTATTGAATACTGCGTTAATCCACAAATACCATCCTCATAATTAGACCAGTTCGTAATTCAGAGGTCGTGGTTCGGATTCCACTTTAAACTGTAGGTCCCTTAGTTGACATCGGCTGTTGGGCTATTAATTAACTGTCCTGTATAAGGAACATGTCAGCCTTAGTCAGTAACAAGACTACAAGATCGCGCCACAATCATCTTACACTCTTTTTAGCGAATTTCCCATAGGGAAGAAGCTATTACCGTAGGTCTCATGGTAAGACTTAAGCCCGAGACCATGTTATTTTTTCGTCTTTAGGTGCCCAGAGTCCAAAAACAATAGTCGTTAAAATTTTTATATATATATATATATGTATATATGTATATATATATGTATATATATATGTGTCTGTTAACACGATAACTCTCGTAAAAATGGTCCGATCGAGACCAAATTTGGTAGAGACGTGTATTCCTACAAATGCTTGGACGAGTTCGTAAACCAGACATATTGGTCAATGGGAACGGATAGTTTGGGGGGGTTTTGTACCCCAAAATGGGGTTTTTTGCGTTTTTCACATGTAATTTTTAAAAATTTCTAATTTTATATTTCACCATTAGAATCAGCTTAAAAAACTACACAATTAAGTTCCTTAAAGTTTTTCTCTATCTCCAACGGTTACCGAGGTATTAAAAAATCTAAACACAGTACATTGTATTGTGGGGCTCCAATGTTAATCTTATGGAGGATAGTTAAAAATTAATATTTCCCATATTAATCAATATTTTTGTATAAAACTTGATATTTACCTTCATGTGGTTGGGACCCATAAGTTTATGCTTAAAAATCATAGTTTATGTGTTTATCATGGTAGCAAACCTGCATACTCTTTTCCCATGTTAATCATATAGGGAATAGGCAAAGTCCTTTATTTATGGACAGATGTTGATGAAAGTTGGTATAAATATTAAGATAAAAATTATTCATGGTAGAAATGACTTATTTCAGTGTTCCTCATAGCAGCTAACCTGCACACTCTTTCCTATGTTAATCTTATGGAGAATAGGCAAATAATTCTCATGTTTATGGACATATTTTTATAAAACGTCATATATTAAATTATTGATTTGGAAATTCGCTGAGTACGCAGGTCTGCTGCGACGGGGGTATTTTCTCATTCATAGTTGGTTTAAAATACCTACCTGGGTAGGTTGCCATTTCAGTTAAAAGTATAAATTAAGTGAAAACACCATGAATGTAGCAAATAATTCTCAAATCTTATAAAATTTTTAATCTAAATTTTCCTCTTTTCACCTGATAGGCCTTATGTTACACAACATTACGCAGAGCATCCCTCTCCATTCAGGCTTACATTTGAAACTCTCGAATGCCTCTCAGAGCTGTAAATCGTTTGGCGTTTAATCTACCGTGTGATTACTGATCCTAGGGTTTTTTGTCGGCAAGGATAGCTTCCCCTCCATACGGCACCGTCTTCAACTTCCTTCTACCCTCTCCGTAACTCGTAACTGGGATGGTGGCGTAACCTGTGAGTTAGCTACTTCGAGGTCATGAATTTGGGATATGATTTAGATTCTTATTGCGGACATTTTCCATCACGATATTATGTAAAACAAAGTTTCACGACGTTTCGGGATCTGAAATCTGATCCCGTCCTCAGGCGAACTAATATCTAAAACATAGCACAATTAATTAACATATAATCCGGACCAAACCGGTATAAAGCTGAAAACATAAAAGTTTAAAGCAGTCAAAAAAACTTACAAACGAACCATACACTAACCATTACACACAAAAGAAACCAAACACGTCCGCTCGTCACGGAGACTCAAAGACAACTGAAACAACTGATTTATATGTTAATTAATTGTGCTATGTTTTAGATATTAGTTCGCCTGAGGACGGGATCAGATTTCAGATCCCGAAACGTCGTGAAACCTTGTTTTACATAATATCGTGATGGAAAATGTCCGCAATAAGAATCTAAATCATATCAATCCACCATCACCAATAATGAATTTCAAACAAAGAATTTGGGATAGTTTAGATGATAGTTTAGGATGATTAGAGATTTGGGGTGGGTCACTTCACACCTTTAAGATCTTTCTGGTCCAAAATCAGGTTGATCAGGTTGTGCATGTCATCAAAGGACTACCTCTACTTCATACATATTGACACATTTCTTTCTCCTTTTATATAAACAGTAATCTTTTCCACTATAGATAATTCTAGAGTCATTTCAATTGTGGGCGCATGCCATATGTATCCGATCTCACATAGCGGCAATCTTCGCATACCCAGACATCGCCGTGTTCTCTCTGAGAGCGGACGTATTGGAAATTGCTTGTTGAGTTGGATTTAAGAGGGTAGTATACAGATTTTTGGTCGACGGGGAGTTCTGCAGTATTGGGGAATACCTGTCTACCTGAGTTTTAGATGTTAGATTAGGCTAATAACATATATTGTATTTTTAATTCTCTACTTTGAAATCTTTTGATTGACGACTGAGTTTGTTAGTTAATGAAATGACACACTACCCAGGTAGGTATTTTAAACCAAGTATGAATGATAAATGAGTGTAGGATGAGTGTGGCGCTACAGAACTCTTAATTAATAGCCTAACAGCAAATATGAGGGAGATACAGTTTAACGTGGAGTCCGGACCTTTGCCTCTGAATTACGAACTGGTCTAATTATGATGATGGTCTTTGCGGATTAACGTAGTATTCAATAGTGCTAAGAGAATACTACACCCACCGACCATCGCTCATAACTATCCCCTAGTCATGACTTCCAAGTAGCTGGATAACATACACTGTATGTATTTGACTAAAAAAAGAATATCTATGTCTCTATGTCTATATCTCTTTCATCAACAAATTATTTATTTATTTATTTCAATGACATAGTTTATATAATGGCCTCAATAAGTGAAACAAATACTTAACATCGAGGACCTTAACTTGAAAACTATCAATAAACTAGAAAAAAACAACAATTGTACTATAACAATTACAAAATTGGACTTATCTAAAATATTAATATGTGGCATGAGGTGGGCCTAAAGGCTGTAACTGCAGAACAAAGGTGGTAAAATATTCCTGTACATATACTGTTAAAAGAAAAAGAAAATCGCATTGAAATACTGTAGTTATTAATTTACCACATGGCGGCCCTGCAGCTGCCACCTACATCAAATTTCACTCTCTCTCACACACACCCAATCACAGTTGAAACTCAACTAACCACAAAGTAGTTGACATCACATGACAATTTTACTAAATTTACTCAATACATATTCACCAAGAACACATACAACACAACCTGATGGCTCATGCTACATTAAATAATAAATCATTTGGAAGGAATTTGAACCTACCCTATGTGGAATGTTTTTTTCCTAGGCCAATATTTGGTGTTGTGACTAGTGAAACTGATTTACTAATATCTAACAAATTTTTATCTAACAACTAATACTAATTTCTGTGTGTTGGTGAGTAACTAATACCTAAAAACTAATTCCTATGTGGTGGTGGGCAACTAACAATTTAAACTAAAACCACTTTCCTAATGTGTAAGAAGTGGTGAGTTCAGTTAAAAAATACACCTTACATTAGCGTCACATCAAAAGAGAATAAAACACGTACATTTCGACCACATCTTTCCCACGTGGGGATCTTCGGGATCTCACGTTCGAAAAAAGGAAGGTGTTATGACAAAATAAACAGAAGCGGGTTGTTGTAGATTACTGCGGTCCGTGAACTGAGGCAATAAATAGCTCGTTACTTTTGTCCGACGGCGACACGGTCCACGGCTCCCGAGGCGACGCCGGTGGCCCAGGACCGAGGACCGAGGACACGCCGAAATGTGGGAGTCGAATCCAGCTCCACAAGTATGGATACACAATACTTACATGAACGGTACAGAAATACACCATGTACGATGAGAAAGTTTTCAAAACATAACACAACATAAGTTTGAACAAATAAATACAAAACCCCTCTGTATCAGCACAAATGGGTGCTCAGTTAATTTTCATTATGTTTTTAACCACGAATACTGAAAATACTTTTTACTGAGGCAAAATAAGGCAAAAAACAAGTAATAATAATGAAAAAAATAATTACAAACATAGCTAATTGAACAAAATAAACATCATGGAATTAAAATAAATGGATAAAAATATAGCATATTATTCCATTCACTGGCTGTAGTTGAAATGGGACACATTTATTACTTCCATCATAAACATCTTGCCTTCAAGTTTAACGTATGACTCAGGTTGTCATTGATAGCAATGCATTCTACTTTGCAGTGCATAGTTATGAATGAGAAATAAATATGATGATTATGACGCGATCTTGTAGTCTTGTTACTGACTAAGACTGTCAAGTTCCTTAGACAGGACTGTTAAATAATAGCCCAACAGTCATTGGAGTCTAAGAGACCTACAGTTTAACGTGGGATCCGGACTAATTTTGCTTAAGAATTACGAACTGGTCTAATAATTATGTGGATGGTATTTGCGGATGAGGCACACAAACATACATTCACCAACCATAAGTCATAACTATCCACAAGTCGTGTCTTTCAGGTACGATTACAGGACAATCCACCGTCCCAGTTCCTAACGTAACATTCCACCACGCCAAGTATAACGTGCGAACGATAACAGACCAATTAGCTGTCGGTAGTTGGCGACACTGACATGCCTTATCAGTCACATTTCCCTCCCCCGAGGACTGTTATCAGTCAGCTGATAACCACCTACCTATTGTCTCACGTCACTGGTTGACACCCCATTGGCGTTTTACGACTTTCAACAAATTACATGCCCGTTCCGTCACCAACTGAGGAAGTTGTTAAGTTTAAATGCCTTCTGGGAAAAATCTCCTTGACCTCGTAATGTGTTATTCTGATTGAATAGAAGTATTTGACCTCCAAAACATATTGTAATGCAAGTGCGCATGCCCAAAACAGTGGACACCGTAGAAGGTGTCGGACATCCTGGTGGGAGTGTATATTGCGTTTCAATATTGGGTTCGGGAACTGGAAGCGAAAGATTTGCACACTTTGGCAACACTGGAACTGTTGAGTGGATCTGTAAACCTCGGAAACCAATGCTAAAAACCCTGAATGTGGTAGCATATTCTCACGTTATTTTTCGACGCAGATAAATAAAAAATACATCAAATCAAACAAGAAGAAATACTGTGATAGTAAACTAAATTTCAGTCAGTTACTGAAATGGTTACCTACCCAGATAGGTATTTTAAGCCAAGTATGAATGAGGAATGAGTGTAGGATGATTGTAGCGCGATCTTGTAGTCTCAATACTTACTAAAGCTGATATGTTCCATAGGCAGAACTGTTAATTAATAGCTCAACATTTAATGGTATATCTAAGGATCTACAGTTTAACGTGGAGTCCAAACCACTGCTTATGAATTACGAGCTGGTATAGTTACGAGAATGATCTTTGTGAATTAATGCAGTATTAAATGGTGCGGACGTTAATCCACACAAGAGAACACTAAACCCACCGACCATCACTCACAACTCTATCCATAATTCGTGACCTTCAAGTAGCTGGATTACAGGATACGCCACCGTCTCAGTCAAGTCTTATATAGATATTACAAACATTTTTAAAAGCAAACCTTGTACACCACTTATTTCTCTTTAATTTTTTGTATTTTATTTTGATCGATAAATGACGTCATCGCCTACCAGGTACAACAATACCTCGCCGCCGCTAGAATCGCAGGCTCAATAAAAAATTGCTTTGACCAATTCTTAAATTTTCAGCTCAATTGAGTCATATATAGGACTCTAATACAAAGAACGATGTTTATTTAAATATTTTTCAAGGTTACCTGTATTTTAATTAAAATACAAATAGCGTGTTGTAACGGCAATAATAATACCACAATCCAAAATATGAAAAAATCATAAAAACAAGGAATATTTGATATTTTACAAATAGTAATAAAATTTGTCAGATTTGTATTATTTATTTTCGGTAAAAAGTCGTCAAACAGTAACTTTTAATCTTAAAATAGTCAACTAAATTTAAAAAATATAAAAATTTCCCGCTGTGAAGTTGGGAGTTTTAGATGCCAACTTATATGCCATTAGCTGATTAGTTAATAGTTCTGTCTAAGGAAATGTCAGCATTGGTCATTAACAAGACTACAAGATCGTCTTAAGTCTACACTCATTTCTCATTTATCCTTGGCTTAACATATCTACCTGGGTTGGTTGCCATTTCAGTAAACAGTATGACTGGGACGGTGGCGATGTCCTGTAACCCAGTTACTTAGAGGTGACAAACTATCGTGGATAATTGTGAGCGATTGTTGGTGGGTGTAGTGTTCTCTTGTGTGGATTAACATCCGCACTATTGAATACTAGGTCCATCCGCAAAGACCATCCTCATAATTAGACCAGTTCGTGATTCAGAGGTAGTGGTTCGGACTCCACATTAAACTGTAGGTCCCTATTGACTGTCGAGCAATTAATTAATAGTTCTGTTTAAGGAACATGTCAGCCTAGTCAGGCAAGAATACAATATCGCGCCACAATCATCTTACACTCATTTCTCATTCATTCTTGGCTCAAATATACCTGGACAGGTTGCTATTTCAGTAACTAACTATAAAGTGCTCGAAGATTAAATATCCAAGAGTTTCAGGAGATTATGTGACGGGGGCATTGTCCTGAAACAAATCCACATCGCGTGCAGTGTGTTGCATGTCGCATGTCGCAACTCGCATGTCACATGTCGCAATTAAACAACGCGACAGACGTCAATCTTCCTACTGTAATCGTCCCTATCCTTGTGATTATCTTCTAAGTGAGGGGACACATTGAAAACTGAACAAATAAGTTTAAAATGCTTCACTGATACATTTGCGAAGTGAATATCAGTGAGATTATATACTCATATAGCAGGTGTTGTTGTTGTAGGGGAATTTAGGGTTCATGATTCTATACCATTGAACAGGAAGATATCCTTAGGGAGAACAAACGATATTTATTGTGCTAGACACTGGAAAGGAAAGTAACCACTCTCCTATTCGACATTATTGACTTGCCTCCAGTGTGTCTACCATGTGGGAAAAAGAAAATGAAGAAAGAAAAGAAAAGAAGGAAGAAAAGGATAGTTTAGGTGGATGATGACGATTGGTGGATGGTTGACGGTCTTTTCCAAGTCGAGGAATAGACAGCCCACCCTGTCTGGCGTTTCATTTTTAGGCGTTCTGGGGTATTCAGCTGAACTCCCTGGGGTATTCCTGTAGTGAAGAGTTATGAGTGATGGTCAGTGCATGGTATATTCTATGTTGGGGATTAACGTCCACACTATTGAATACAAAGTTCATACGTGAATAACATCCTCATAATTAGACCAGTTCATATTCAGAGGCAGAGGTTCAGACTCCACGTTAAACTCTAGGCCCCTTAGATAAGCCATTGACTGTCGGGCTATTAATTAACACTTCTGTCTAAGGATCTAGTCAGTAACAAGATCGTACCACAATCATCTTACATTCATTTCTCACTCATAATTGGTTTGAAATACCTACCTGGGTAGGTTGCCATTTCAGTAACTAAATAACTACTAACCTGTGGAGAGCAAATGATGTTCGCTTGTAGTACAGCTATGTAACATTGTCATAACATTGTCATTGTACATACGATTGTCACAACATTTCTAAATGTTTCATAATATTTGTGTCTCTAGACTGACTAAGAACAGCGAGAATCCTACAGGCGGTATGGTGTAATAGGTCTTAGTCTGAAATGAGATCCTCAAGAAAAAGGTTTGGTTAAATAAGGGTAGAGAGTCAGTAGCCTCTAAAATAACCGATATTCTGACTCGGATCTCAATGTATCTTTTGAAACATCTAACCCGATGCCCTCTTAGCCTGCCAGACAAGAGAAGCTGATTTATTTCTGGAAGCTTAGACGGGTTCCTCCTGGAGGATCCTTAAATCTCACCTTGGTTCATATTTAGCTCCATATGAGTCAAACGCTCTGTACAGTCTTGGAAGGCAAGGAGACTGTCATAAGGTAGTTAAAAACCAAAATACTATTACTATTTTACTTCATTTGTATCGAACTCAAACTCAAAGTCCGTGTGCGATAAGCATATCCGCCGAAGAAAGGATTCTTAATAGACAGATTTATAACACAAGTATACGAATTTTCCTCCAATTTCACTAATAATAACGATAGGTAACATCTTACTTCATATGTTCTCATACTATTTGACAGTAAAACACTTTAGTGACTCGGGCGTTTGTGTCTCCTGTAATCCAGCTACTTTAAGGTCACAAATTTATAAGTAATAATAATTAGAGATATAGTATGGCAATAGAGACATAATATTAAGCACATACTTATCTGGTTCATCTAAGGAAAAACTTTAAATACTATGTTGATTCTTGCACTATAAAAAACTAAAAAAGTTTTTTTTCTGATTACATTACGTCTTTATGTAATCAGATAGTATAACATGACATAACGGATAGTTTCTATTGCGAACTCAATACATGTTGATTGAGGTTGTAGCGTCCCGTAGAAATTTCTATTAGGATAGGTAGAATAATATAATCTTTCAATTAAATACACAAATGAGGTATTCAAAGGCATTTCAATTGTTGAGGTTTACGCATAGAAGAAAAGAGATTTTTGGAATTAACCGTTCCAACTGTTAAACCAGAATCCTTGAGGTGGTTTTAAACGGGTTGACCCTTCGGAGCATGGTACGCGGAACGAATCGCGCCTCAGAACCGAGGATTTCACACAAAAGATGTAAACGAAGGACGATTTTGTAAGAAAAAGTGAGAAGTGATCGTCGGTTAGACGCGGGTGTTGTGAAGTAATCCGGAGCAAATCTCCAACGCTGATTCGAGGGGGAACCTTCCCCCCTTGAAAGTGGGGGGTAACTGTGCCCTATCCACGACGAGGGGGGTACAGTATCATTTTTTATGGTGAGGGACACAATTCCCTCCTTGAAAATGAAGTGTGTACCGGGCCGTAAAGGTCTTCACCTTTACCCTGGGTACCTTGCCCTCTTTGAAGGCGAAGAGGGTATCGTGCCCTCATTGAAGGCAAAGAGTGTACCGTGCCCTCCTTGAATACGAAGAGGGTACTGTGCCCTCCTTGAAGGCGATGAGTGTAATGTGCCCTCCTTGAATGCAAAAAGGTATTGTGCTCTTTTTGAAGGCAAAGAGTGTACCGTGCCCTCATTGAAGGCGATGAGTGTACTGTGCCCTCATTGAAGGCGATGAGTGTACTGTGCCCTCCTTGAAGGCGAAGAGCGTAACGTGCCGACCTTGAAGGCGAAGATGGTACAGTTCCGTCCTTGAATGCAAAAAGGTATTGTGCTCTTCTTGGAGGCAAAGAGTGTACCGTGCCCCCATTGAAGGCGAAGAGGGTATCGTGCACTTATTGAAGGCAAAGACTGTACCGTGCCCTCATTGAAGGCAAAGACTGTACCGTGCCCTCCTTGAATGTGAAGAGGGTACCGTGCCCTGCTTTTGGGTGAAGAGGGTGCTGTGCCCTCCTTGAAGGCGATGAGTGTACTGTGCCCTCCTTGAATGTGAAGAGGGTACCGTGCCTGCTTGAAGGCGAAGAGGGTAACGTGCCGTCCTTGAAGGCGAAGATGGTACCGTGCCCTCCTTGAAGGCGAAGAGGGTACCGTGCCTGCTTGAAGGCGAAGATGGTACCGTGCCCTCCTTGAAGGCGAAGAGGGTACCGTGCCTGCTTGAAGGCGAAGAGGGTAACGTGCCGTCCTTGAAGGCGAAGATGGTACCGTGCCCTCCTTGAATACGAAGAGGGTGCTGTGCCCTCCTTGAAGGCGATGAGTGTACTGTGCCCTCCTTGAATGTGAAGAGGGTACCGTGCCTGCTTGAAGGCGAAGAGGGTACCGTGCCCTCCTTGAAGGCGAAGAGGGTAACGTGCCGTCCTTGAATGCGAAGGCGAAGAGGACCGTGCACCCTTGAAGGTGGGGCCAGTGCCCCCTTTTGAGGCAACGCACCGCGCCCTCCCCGAAGGGTAATATATCAACAGGTGACTCATGAGTCGTCCTTCCAGTCTGAGCGCTAATGTAAACATAACGGAATAGTGTAATACAGAGTGTGAATGTCGTGCCGGTGGATGAGTCACATCAAGGAGTGGGAATGAAGAAACGAATACATCAGGAAGGTAAGACGCATTACTGAAATACGAGCAAGGAGAGGCCCAAACAAGATGGCGGCGTTGTTCGCTTAGTCATCGAATGTTTTACCTAAATAGATCACCAGGTGCAAGACAAGGTGCGGATCCCACGTTCAACTGTACGTCCCTAAAGTTCCATTGCTTTTTGGTTTATTAACGGTCTTGTCTAAGGAACATGTCAGCCTTAGTATCAATACAAAACCGCGCTACAACCATCTAACACTCATTTCTGTCTCATACTTGGTTTAAAATACCAACCTTGGTAGGTCCTCATTTCCAAAAGGTAATAGGTATATCATAGAACGGCTTCGAATAATCTTGTCATAAAAATTGGTATGATTTACGATAAAATGCGATATTATATATGAAAAAGTGGGTATGCATTTTAACTCATGGAAATAACGTGCGTAAGACGTAGGCTATTACAAAAATATGAGTTAGCTGACACGGTACCAGGTATACAGTATTTTGATAAAAACTGATCCCAACAGTCTATGGCATCTATACTATACGTATACTATAGTATACGTAACGTAGTAACGATATACTATAGTATATCGTATTATCTGACCCACAATTTTACATGGATAGTTGTGACCGATGGTGGGTGGGTGTAGTGTTCTCTTTTGTGGATTAACGTCCGCACTATTGAATACTACGTAAATCCGCAAAGACCATCCTCAGTATTCGTAATTCAGAGGCAGTAGTTCGCACTCAATCTGAACTGTAGGTCCCTTAGTTGCCAACGGCTGTTGGGCTATTAATTAACAGGTCTTTCTAAGGAACACGTCAGCCTTAGTCAGTGACAATATCCTTACTTGGCTTAAACTACACCTAGGTAGGTAGTTGCATTACTACACACACACATATAGGTAGGTACTACACCTACCTACCTTGTGGTAGGGTCGTCATTTCAATGATCTATTCTTTGATCTACAAATGGACCTCTCCAACAATTTTTAAGATTGGCGAGGCCATGATGTTGTAAATTCTGGCCAATAAAAATTGTTTAGTCGTAATTGTTTAAATTAGTCATTTATTTTAAACCGTAGGATTAACATACGCTAAACGTAACACAAAGATAGGATTCGACCCAGCACAAAGTAGACAATATTGATAACAACTAATTGGACATTTCGGGACCCACACTGGTCCCATATCTTATAACTTTGGAGTCCGTCATGCTACCAACAAAACCACAAAGTATCTAATTACTTCAGCAAACATTGCAGTCGACATTGGCACAACAGTTAGTAACGCCATCACTCGTCCATTGTCTCAGACCACTCTCCCACGAACACTAAAACACTAACCACTCACTTTGTTTACTCTATAGTGCCTCTTGGCGTAATTCACCATTGTCTGGTGGTGACTTTCCCGCACCGCATTGAGCCGTCTCGGAGCCCAGGACCCCTGGATTTGCATAGGGACCGAGGGCCGTTTATCCGAGGGTCGCGATCTTGTTGCTAATTGAGTCGTACTGATGTGACCGTTTGACTTTGGAAATACTTGGATAGTTGTTAGCGGTGGCTGGTGAGGTAGTGTTCTCTTGTGTGAATTAAGGTCCACACTATTGAACACTACGTTAATCCTCAAAGACCATCGTCATAATTAGACCAATTCGTAATTCAGAGGCAGTGGTTCGGACTCCACGTTAAACTGTAGGTCCCTTAGATACACCATTGACTGTTGAGCTATTAATTAACAGTTCTGTCTAAGGAATATGTTAGCCTTAATCAGTAACAAGACTACAAGATCGCGTCACAAACGTCTTACACTCATTTCTCATTCATTTGTGTATGTTCCCATTTCAGAAATACAAATAATTAATACAATATATTAAATAATTAGTAGCCAATAACATTGTGATTTTCAAAGGTTACCTTTTTTATTCGAACTGTACCTCTATATTGTAACTCACTTATGCCGGATATAGCCATAATTTATGCACCCTTAGTAAGTTATCCCTACACTGATTTCCCCTCCTGTCCGTAAATTATGTAAATAGCGCCCATTAAAGTGCGTGTTACATGTTAAACAGATTCCCAACTGTTTTTACCCAATTATAATAATGGACTTGTTTTTCATTCTCTTAGATTTGTGTTAACTAAGTCAATAATTAAAATAGTTATCTGTTGTTAGTTTCAATCATGTACTTGGTGTGTTAGAAGTCCCTTTTAATTGTTGTTATTGAAAAGTTTTAAATAATCTTAGGCATATTTCAGGTATTACCCAAATTAGTTTTAATTATATTTTAGCGTATTAGTGTATAAAGTCCTTTTCTCATCCCTATATATGGGCATACACTTAGGCATTCCTAAATAGTTGTTGTAAATTCAAAGATATTAGAATAAAAAAAAAATAAAAGATACTGAAATGACAACCTGTCCAAGTATTTTAAGCCAAGTATGAATGAGAAATGAGTGTAAGATGATTGTGGCGCGATCTTCTAGTCTTGCTACTGACTAAGGCTGACACGTTCCTTAAACAGAACTATTAATTAATTGCCCGACAGTCAATACGGACATACAGTTTAATGTGGAGTCCGAACCACTGCCTCTGAATCACGAACTGGTCTAATTATGAGGATGATATTTGCGGATGGACTCAGTATTAAAAAGTACGGACGTTAATCCACACCAGAGAATATCACATTCACCGATCATCGTTCATATCCACAATTTGTGACCTCAAAGTAGCTGGATTAGGACATGCACCAATCCCAGTTGCGTGAATTCTGGTATTAGGTTAGGTTGTTTATTAATGACAGTAAATTTGGCAATGTAAACTTTGACCTGTCTATTTATTAGGATTAATTGTTCTTAGGTGTAGATATCCATCACCTAAAAACGGTAGTCGTTCGTCACAACGGTAGTCGTTCGTCACAAAGGTAGTCGTTCGTCACCTTCAGAAATGATTTGTAGATTTTAGCTTATCTTCGTCAATTAAGGAAAGGTGTCTCTACCTTTCCTCTAAGCGGTTCAAACCCAGAAGGGCTAACCGTGACTTTAACTCGTGACCTCTTGTACCGAAGTCTAGAACGTAACCACTAGGCTAGCAAAACATATCCGCTAGTACGATCCCCATAATTAGACCAGTTCCTGATTCAGACGCGAAATTATGGTTCTCACCACACTGTAAGTACAGTTTAACAACCCTTAGATGCAATTGGCTGGTGGTCTATTAAATTAACAGTCCTGCATAATGAACATGTCAGCATTAGTAGCAAGAATATACAAGATCGCGCCACAATCATCTTACACTCATTCATATAATACCTATCTGGGTAGGCCACCTTTTCATAAAGGTAAATATAATAATGTGTGAAAGAATATAATTATTCAATAATTAAAAATTACACTTTCCAATCCATAACGGACATAAGTAGACAGAGTTTTTAACATTTTATGCTGGTCTGGTCTAGTCCCTTTATTATTCAATGACCCAATGTGTCACGTCCATACCAACGGCCAAATGTTTTAAATGCATCGACAGATTATTTACGTCAACGACATGTTGTTATAGCCTATATGCAAAATGAAGACGTTTCAAATGCCCTTGAAATTGACCCGCCTCCACGGGCAGAGACAAGATGAAAAACGACCCGATTTGTATGTATGAAGAATACTGACTACGAAATACTGTTTAACTTGGAAATGACGCTCTGTCATCCATCAGTTTGCCGGGTGGTTGAGCGGCGTGCCGGTAGGTAGCGTTGTCTTTTAACAGTTTGAACGGTATTCTAGAAAGGTGTCGCAGCGTCGCTTCACTGGTTTACTGTTGTTCTGGAAGGTGTCGCAGCGTCGCTTCACTGGTTTAGTGTTGTTCTGGAAGGTGTCGCAGCGTCGCTTCACTGGTTTAGTGTTGTTCTGGAAGGTGTCGCAGCGTCGTTTCACTGGTTTAATGTTGTTCTGGAAGGTGTCGCAGCGTCGTTTCACTGGTTTAATGTTGTTCTGGAAGGTGTCGCAGCGTCGTTTCACTGGTTTAATGTTGTTCTGGAAGGTGTCGCAGCGTCGTTTCACTGGTTTAATGTTGTTCTGGAAGGTGTCGCAGCGTCGTTTCACTGGTTTAATGTTGTTCTGGAAGGTGTCGCAGCGTCGTTTCACTGGTTTAATGTTGTTCTGGAAGGTGTCGCAGCGTCGTTTCACTGGTTTAGTGTTGTTCTGGAAGGTGTCGCAGCGTCGTTTCACTGGTTTAGTGTTGTTCTGGAAGGTGTCGCAGCGTCGTTTCACTGGTTTAATGTTGTTCTGGAAGGTGTCGCAGCGTCGTTTCACTGGTTTAGTGTTGTTCTGGAAGGTGTCGTAGAGTCGTTCCACTAGTTAATGTTGGTCTGGAAGGTGTCGTAGAGTCGTTTCACTGGTTTAATGTTATTCTGGAAGATGTCGTAGCGTCGTTTCACTGGTTTAGCGATGTACCGGTAGACATCGTGCGTCGTTTCACAAGTTGAACGGTGTTCTGGAAGATGTCGTATCTTCGTTTCACTGGTTTAACGGTGTACCGGTAGACATCGTGCGTCGTTTCACAAGTTGAACGGTGTTCTGGAAGATGTCGTAGCATCGTTTCACTGGTTTAACGGTGTACCGGTAGACATCGTGCGTCGTTTCACAAGATGAACGGTGTTCTGGAAGATGTCGTAGCATCGTTTCACTGGTGTAGCGGTGTGCCGGTAGACATCGTGCGTCGTTTCACAAGTTGAACGGGAAGGAAAGACAAAAGGCAGTTCCGGTGGGTGGGAGCCGACTCAAATCTGAGCCCCACGATCGCCACGCTGATAAACACTGTGTTAATTGTGGGAAACCATTAACTCGGGTGAGATTCAGTTTTGGTTTCTCACAGACAGGTGACGCGCTGATAATTTCTACGATAGTGACGCTAAAAACGCGCGAAATTTGAGTCGTGATGGAAAAGAGCCGTGAACCCTGCGAATGCTCAGGTCCTAGAAAATGAGAAACGCCCTGAACGGTGTGGTCAGGATCTCTGACTGTCTTTTGACAGTGATCCAAATTTCAAAGACCATCACTGATTTATATAACTGACTGGGTGGTTCAGTGCTTATCTAATATATAAAACAAAGTCGTGTTAGTTACACGCATTATAATTCTAGAACGGCTGGACCGATTTTAATGATCTTTGATTTTTTGGATTCGTCTCTGCTCCGGTCATGCTTTAGGCATATTCAGTTTACATAAATTCTATTAGTTTCCATTTGTAGCGTTTTAAATTTCTAATTTTAACCTTATGGGGACTAAGTTTGTTTATAAATGTTCTACAATAAAAACATTTGATTTCTTAAGCTACAGCTGTTTTTTAATTTCATATATGCAATATGCTTTACTATCCAATGCTATCTGAATTATTCATTAATGTAAAACTATGAAGTAAATGTGTACTGTACAAAATGAACAGATTTATTCACCACGTTAATAGTTTACGGTTTTTGGGGAAGTATTTATATTTTTATTTTCTGTCTGATTAAAAGTCACGCGTTTATAATTATGCCGGCCAAATAAAAAATAATTACGGTGTTTATACATATTACGTTTGTTATAATAATCAGCTGTTGTACATCTTTCCTATAAAAGCCATATTACAGTTAGGTTTTGTTTGGTTTTAGGTTGGATTAGAAAAATTGTGAATCAATCCACTCAGATTTATTTGTTTTGTGGGAATGTTATTAATATGTTTTATCGTTTCAGTATTGTTATTAACTATGCCGCAACCCAGAATATCCAATTTTTCACAACGAAGTCGTAATGCTATTCGACTACAGAACATGGCCAATCTGAAGGTTAACACGTATTTACTGTTAGGCGTTACGAAGTTCGCCGGGTCAGCTAGTACTATATACTTTTAACTGAAATGGCGACCTTCCCAGGTAGGTATTTTAAGCCAAGTATAAATGAGAAATGAGTGTAAGATTATTGTGGTGCGATCTTGTAGTATTGTTATTGATTAAGGCTGACATGTTCCATAGACAGAACTGTTCATTAATAGCCCAAAATTCAAAGGTATATCTAAGGGACCTTCAGTTTAACGTGGAGTGCAAACCACGGCCTCTGAATTACGAATTTGTCTAATTATGAGGATGGTCTTAACAGATTAACGTAGTATCCAATACTTTATAATTAATACTTTTAACTGAAATGGCTACCTACCCAGGTAGGTATTTTAAGCCAAGTATGAATGAGGAATGAATGTAGGGTGATTGTGGTGGGATCTTGTAGTCTTGTTACTGACTAAGGCTGACATTTTCCTTAGACAGGACTGTTAATTAATAGCCCAACAGCCGATGGCAACTAAGGGACCTACAGTTTAAAGTGGGATGCGAACCACGGCCTCTGAATTACGAATTGGTCTAATTATAAATGGTCTTAACGGATTAACGAAGTATTAATCCACACAAGAGAACACTACACCTACCGATCATTGATCACAACTATCCACAATTCGTGACCTCCAAGTAGCTGGATTGCAGGACGACGTCACTCATCAAGTAGCTGGATTACAGGATGACGTCACCGTCCCAGTCATCTTACAGGGTGGTTAACGTAAATTTGGTGGTTTACATGGATGGAGAATGAGAAGACACTCTTTTAAGATATAGTTTTTAATTATGATTTTGAGCCTAAGTAATTAAATTTTTGTGAATGTGGATGAATAAAATATCGTATACTACAGAAAATTATTTTTTAAAGCCACGTTTTGTCTCTTAATCTTATAAAATATGTCATTTTGGAGGTCTAAAAATGTTACAGGTTACTCTGGAAGCTTGCATGAAACAATTATTTTTTGTGGCAGGAGGTAACTCTTTATGAGTACCCCCGCTCCTGCGAGAGTTATGTGGTGACTCCGCCGTAAAGCGGTGTATACCCAAACTAAACCCACCTTCCCCCATCCGTCCAGATGTGTCTACCAGCACGTTTCGACTCGATTTGGCTAAAAAAATAGTATTTTGAATCATGATCCTAGGTCAATTGGTTACTGAGATATTATAAATGGTAAACAAAGTACATTATCTAATGTTAATCCTATGGAGAATAGCCAAAAATCATTAACTCACTTAGCTATTTAATTTTATTTCAAAATTTGGTATACAAGTCCATCTAGTTAAGTTTTATTAATAAATCCATAAAACCCCAAAAATGAATGTTTATTACGACAGAAACACTAAGTATTCATTGTATTTGTTACGGAGAATGGATAAATTCGTTTAACTCACACAATTATTGACATAATTTGTTAAAATGTTTTATGAGTTTTTACTTAGTGAACAGCCTTGATATAAGCACATTACCATGTTAGACAACCCTTATTGCAGGAAACCTGCATACTCAGTGCTTTTCGATTACTATGATGGGAATGATACAAGTTCTGTGAAATTCACTCTACTCACGCCAGCGTGCTGCGTGCGATCTCGTTTCTTATTCATAACATCTTAAAAAATCCGTGTCTTAAAATACATGAGAAGGTCACCATTTCAAAAGGTAAAGTTACGATTCGATATTGGTGATATCGATACTTTGTTCCGATAGTATCACTGTTATCGATATCCAATATCGGAACAACCGTAGTTTTTTTCGACAGGTTGTTTAGGAGGACGACCACACAGCGCCGGTGGCGATCCCTGGCGGCTGATCTTGACAGCACCGACGGCCATAACCCCGACTGCGTGACTGACAGCCCCGGCCCCGTCTCGGCGCTCCTCCAAATTTGAATTCGAAAACGTCCCAACAGATTTTAACTTTTGGACCCGTAAAATTTGGGTTGAATTATTTGGGTCTACTTCGACGAAGATGGAAGGTTGGTTCAGTCATTGTGGTTCACATATTCATACTCCTATGTTTTGAACACCGACCCAGATTGCGTGGATGCATTTTTATAAATTAATTAATAGGATTACAGTTAGTTAAGATTATTAATAAATATCCCAATGAACAAAGGCTTACAGCTCCTGTATTTAATACTTATAATTTTAACTGAAATGGCGACCTTCCCCGGTAGGTATTTTAAGCCAAGTATGAATAAGGCATGAGTGTAAGATTATTGTGGCGCGATCTTGTAGTCTTGTTACTAAGCCTGACATGTTCCTTAGAAAAGACTGTAAATTAATACCCATAGTATTTGCGGATAAACGTAGTATTCAATAGTGCGGACGTATATCCACACCAAAGAACATCCTATCCCCTGATCTCACTGAAAAATAACCTCACAAAAGTGTGTTAAGTTTTGACTCTGGATGAAAACAAAATTAAAAATGTTATTCTCATTACTGAATAGAACAACGGAATTCGTTTTTTAATGGGTGATCTCGTTGTCTCGGAGAAAAGGAAATTCATATAAGACCAAAAATAACCGCAATATAACCATAATAAGACTATAAAAATAACCAATAATGTATAATTCCTGTACTAACAACGTTCAGACAAAACTTTACTTTACGAAGTGACTTTACGTCGAAGTAATTTCAATGCTAATTTTATCCATCTATTGGTGAACATCAGGTTTTCCCAACTAGATTAGGTTTTATTTTATGTTTTATGAAATTTACCATCATGATTAGTAAAATAAAGTTTCATGACGTTTCGGGATTTGGAATCTGATTTCGTCATCAGGTGAGCTGGAACTTGGAACAAGATTACAAGATTAGTACATAACAAGGAGGTGTCAGACAGGTTTTATTGGTTTAGTTAACATCACAAAATAAAATCGACGTCAGTTTGGAATTCTCATAGGTGGTCCTAGTGTCGCTGCGGTCCTGTACTCTATTTGGCCCTCGAGGGGTGCAAGGGAATGTAGTCTATCTGGCATACGTCACTCTAACGTTTACGACGGACTCCTTTGTCGCTTGACGCTTGACCCACTTCAGTGGGTCACACAAACAGAGTCACAAACACTATCGGCACTATCCAGCCACTCTTGGGTTAAAAGGGTTGAAGGGTGTTCTGGACCGTTGAGAGCTCCCTCTGGGAAAGCCGAGGGGTGGAAATTACCACAAGCACAATCTTGGCGATGCTCTTTACGTTCTAAGCTAATCAAACAAACTGAAGATATAATATACGTAGAGATGATGTAAAATATAATAAAGAAATATAATCTGTATTGTATGGGTTTGTTTGTTTGTGGTTGTTAGAGGAGAAGATATAAAATACTACCGACCCGTTTTCGCACGGTTAAAAAAGGCAAAGGTAGGCTCTACTGAACATTTAAGTTATTGTTAATTAATTCTTCATTTTTAGAGAATGACAAAAACGAGTGTCTATAACATTTCAAAGTACATCTGTCAAATATTGGGAGAGGAAGAAAGAATAGAGACAGTCGTCCGGAAAACTAAAAATCTACATTCTATTCAAATAATTCACTAATTGATCCACAGTATCGAAAAATCAACTTTATTTTTTTCTTGATAAACTGCTGGATCGAAATATAGTGAATTTTTCATTAGAATGTAAACATGAAATAGGAGTTTTGCAGTTTTTTTCTCTTCTCTCCCAATGTATTTTTGTTACAGCTGTTGTAATTTTATGTTTCATTCTTTGAAATGTAAACATTGAAATTTAATTATTAAATTTAAAGGGAACTTATGCCTAATGTTGCATGAGTTTAAGATCTACCTTTCTGTAAAATTTAAATCGGTTCAGTATTTTTGATTACTTGAAACAAACACAAACAAACATACAGAAACCAACTCTTCTTTATAATATAATATATTACAGAAACCTTATACTGAGATCTAGACTTATAATGGAACATATAACAGTTGATATTATCTTATTACTATTTCCAGCTGTTGAGAGGAGAAGACGTAATATAAAACATAAACCTAGTACAGACGTCGAGACTGATAATGGAACACTTAACAGCTGTTATTATCTAATTACTAATGTCAGCTGTTTATTACCACCATAGCATTGTTGTAGCGTAAAATTTCTGTTTTTTGAATAAAGCAAATTTTTTAAATAATCATTTTTGCTTTTTAAATGTTATCTATTTCTATTTAAAACGAATATACTGTATACCAGCAGTTTTGAATCAAATCGTACATTCCTATTACCAAACCTTCCTGATTGCCGCCGAAGTCGTACCAGTTTTTTACGATATTTATTTTCCCCTAATCATAGCATATCATATCTAATAATCCGGGCTACATAATTATACATACTGTTTCAGCTCGGACCCTTCCCGCCAATTTAGCTGTCACTCCTGGGTTGGCTGCCCTGCTACCGGCGTCACGAAAACAGTGCAGCTCCGGTAATTGGGATACTATTAGTATAAGGGATACCAACTTATTTTACGTGCAACAAAAAGTAACTAAAAGTTCCCTTTCGTAATTAGTTTCAAGGTTCTTGGATTTACATAATTTTTCGTGTACAAAATTATATTTCCTTTCTGAACTTCACAGATAAGCCAAGTACTAAGCCAACTGCAATATGATTGTGGCACAATCTTTTAGTCTTGTCACCAACTTAGTCTGACATGTTCCTTAGACAGAACTGTCTTAGACGAAGCATGTTTAAGGGGTTTCAACAAAAATGATGTAGGAGTGAAAATCCAAGATGGTGGAGGACTACAGATTCTTACGAATCTTAATTAGTGCCGCCATATTGGATTTTAGTCTCCTTTTATGGATTACTCCTTACTTGATAGTCATTAAAAGGTAGCTGAGGTAATAAGAAGCTCAGTTGATAAGAACCTCAGTCCATTTTCATGCCTTGATAAGAACCTCAGTCATTTTTCAAGCCTTGATAAAAACCTCAGTTCTTTAACAAACCTTAATAAGAACCTCAGTTCATTTTCAAGCTTTGATAAGAACCTCAGTTCTTTTACAAACCTTGATAAGAACCTCAGTCCTTTTTCAAGCCTTGATAAGAACCTCAGTCCTTTTCAATCTTTGATAAGAACCTCAGTCCTTTTTAAAGCCCTGATAAGAACCTCAGTCTTTTTTTCAATCCTTGATAAGAACCTCAGTCCTTTTTCAAACCTTGGTATGAACCTCAGTCCTTTTTCAAACCTTGGTATGATTCTCAGTTCTTTTTCAAACCTTGATAACAGCCTCAGTCATTTTTAAAGCCCTGATAAGAACCTCAGTCCTGCGTCAGACCTCGTAGTTTCCCGTCGTCCCCTATGTTCGCCCCCAGAGCCTGGACTTGGCAGTCGAATGCCACAATCCTGATAACCCCGGACCTTCACTGCACTCCCAGGGCCTCACAATGCCTCATTATTCCTGATTGCACGTTTCAATTCACGTTGAGGTTTTAGGCTGAATCGGTAAACGGTCGATTATTTGCAAGGTGAAATTCCATCTTTATTTCCTTTCTTACCGACTGATTGGTCGCGATTTGCTTTTAATTTTCATTCGATTGCACACAATTCAATTCAATTCGATTGTGGTTTTACCATGAGTTTCCAAGGAGATCCACCAGTAGACAGATAATTAAAGTGTATTATTTCTTATATATTTACGAGATTAAAAAATACTTAATGGAATTATTACTTTTGAAATGGAAGGAAAGTCGTTTATCTTAGTATATTTTTTAAATCGACTAAAAATATTTTCGTAAAACTTGTTTTGAAAATTCAATTTTTTCCACGAGTTATAAAAGAGGATTGATTTATGAAACCAGTCTCCAGATTTGAGATATTCAAAATCAGGTTCGAAGTATGTTAAGCTTTCAACAGAGCCACCAACTCATTTAACCTCTCCAAGACCACCTTTGGTCTACACACAGATTATTATTATTATTTTAATGTTTAACAAACGTTTTAACTCCTTAAATTTTCCTATGTCTAGTTGTAATGTCTTAATGTAGAATTTTTATGTTAAAAATAAAGTAGTTCGATGATTTTTGGTTGCCAATTTCTGATAATTCTTCTATTAGCGAATTTCCCATAGGGAAGAAGCTATTACCGTAGGTCTCATGGCAAGACTTAAGCCCGGGACAATTTAATTTCACCATGTAATTTTTAAAAATTTCTAATTTTATATTTCGCCATGTGAAACAGCTTAAAAAACTACACAGTTAAGTTCCTTAAAGTTTTTCTCTATCTCCAACGGTTACCGAGATATTAAAAAATCTAAACACAGTACGTTGTATTGTGGGGCTCCAATGTTAATCTTATGGAGGATGGGGAAAAATTAATATTTCCCATATTAATCATTATTTTTGGATAAAACTTGATATTTAGCTTCATGTGGTTGAGATCTATCCATATATGCTTAAAAATCATAGTTTATGTGTTTATCATGGCAGCTAACCTACATACCCTTTTCCCATATTAATCATATGGGGAATAGGCAAACTAATAATAATAATAATAATTATGGTAGAAATTCCTACTTTCAGTGTTTCTCACAGCAGCTAACCTGCGCACTCTTTCCAGTTCCCATTCTTTAGGTTTATACACAATTCTCATGTTTATGGACGGGTTTTGATAATACTTGTCATATATTATTATTATTATATTATTGGTTTGGAAATGATTATAATGTGAGTATTGTCCCTGTTCTTATTAGGTTGTATTACAAAACCAAGGATTAGTTAGGTATTTTTTAAATTATTCTATACCATAGCCATTTAGAGGTAGAGTGAATTAAATCTTTAACTTTTGCTTTCATATCTCATTACATATATCTTTATCCGTCGAATTATTCTAATTTTTTTATAGAATTTCTGTTCTATTGTTGCTAATTTTGCAATTTCCTCCGCCTCCTCGTTGCCATTTAAATTATTATAAAATACGCTTAATTTTTGTCGCTTTCAGTAATGAAACAGTGTTTCCACTCACGTATTATTTAGCGATTATCGAACCTCCAATCTTTTAACAGTCGCGCCGCGTCCACAGCTGATCAGCCGGTCACCTAGGCGTGATTCGCCATCCCGGATGTGCCCCCCTCTATCACTCTAACGCTACATCCGGTTCCGGTACAACGCCCTTTAAAACGAGTTAATTGCACGGACCACCGCATCCACCGGTGAATCAGCTGATTATAGAAGCGGACAGTGTCGGAACCAGGTTGTCCAGACGGAAAGTTTTGATTTTGACCCAACCAAAAGTGGATTTTTCAACAGAGACGGACAATGTTATTATTTAATAATATAATTATTGTTTCTTCGTTTCTCTTTTGAGTGGGGTTTCTTGGGTTATGTGACCTTACACTGCATACCGAGTTTCATGGAAAATGGTTGTGAAATAAGGTGTAAATTATTTTTACAATATTCTCCATAAGAATAACATATTGCGCTCTCAGACAACGTACTGCGTTTACCATGGATATTAAATTTAACTTATTCAAATTATACTTTACATTTATTGTTTTCGCGGAAAACCTTAAACATTGATTTTATGATTATTTTAACATTAAAAGTCTATAAATTTTGAACAGTCATTTTAACAGACATACGGGAGGTGTCATATTATTTAGTACCCTATGCACTATAAACTACTAAATTTTAATCAAAATCGTTAGAGCCATTTTTGAGAAATTAGGTTCTTTACGTTTTTAATGGTTGAACTTCCCTTAAAAATAAAAAAAACTCAAGGAGATATGGTGATACATACCAAATTTCATCTAAATCGGACCAACAGGGTAGGCGTTGGCTCTGTACACATCCAGAGACACACACGTGGACACACACACACACACACACACACACACACACACACACACACACACACACATAATGATACACAAGGACAGACAAACATCACATAGGAATCCACTTTTTTTATTTAAGGGTCCCCAAACCCAATATATCCACCATCAACTAAAATGCGAAAGTTTTGACGTAAAAATACTTTTTCCAAAATATCTTCTATCCTATAAGAGTGAAAAAGTAAAAATCATAAGATCACAACCGGAAATGAAACTACTCAAACAGTTTCAACCTGTTCATGCAATTAAATAATCCAGTTGCTCGTAAGACCAACAGGTATTATTGGTATGGGGAATTTTAAGCCTGGAACCCACCCACACCAAACACTGCATCTCGCAGATTTCAGTGAAAAATCAACTGCTTAAAATATGGGAGAAAACACACGTAGCCTTGTAAGTTGAATTTTTGCGGGATTTTTAATTTTTATGAAGGTAATTTTCATATTGTAAAGTTGGTAACGCGGCCTAGATAAGGTGAAAGTGCACTGTCGCTGCAACGCTGCAATCAAATTGGCATTGACCTCAAGACGCTTACGTTTGTTAGATGCTAGACGTAATTTTCACAACTATGTATAGAGTATTTTTTCAAATAATGCATTGTATTTAGATACATAAAAATATGATTAAACAAACGAAAGTAGAAAAATTCTCAAGTGGAATACAATATTAACTAATTTTAAGTCCAGAACCATTTAAAACGGATATCTTAAGGTTGCCTTATTCAGTAACAAGACTACAATATTGCGTCACACAATAATCTTACACTCATTTCTCATTCATCCTTGCCTTAAAATACCTGTTGCCATTTCAGTATCTAACTAACTAGCTTCTGAGAAATTTGATATGTCTCTCAAGTAGGATCTGTTAATTAGTTACCAAAAATCCTAAGATTTCTATTGAAATCGGCACAACATGAACGAGGGCGCCTGCAAGGGTTCGTCTGCTGTTTCCATTGCAGATGTGCTCAAAGTGTTGCGTCATAAATTATTCAGGCGTTTACCTAATTCAATGAATTACATGAAACACTGAGTCACTTACGCACCTCTATAATGTAACAGCTTTCTGAGACTAGCAACGATAATAGCAATACTGCCAGTCAAGGTTGTAAAAAGTGAAATCAGCTGTGAAAACAATGCAACTGTTGCCATAGTATCGGTACTGAAGGAATCAAATTGGCAACTACAGTTTAGATTAGAAAATTATATTACTTAATTAGTTATCTTAATTTAACTACAGTGTAATGAAAAATATCGTTCATAACTCGGATTAAAAGTGCTATTTCGCTCTTTAATCGAATTCCACGCTCTGTCAAAAAAATAAATATACCATGTTGATTATTATTGTTGTTTTTTTAATCATACTGTAAAATTATAAACATTTTAGTACCGTAAATTATGTTAAATTGATTATAAATTATTTGTAATTTGACAATTAGTTGTTTTGGTAAATCAGTGTACCAGAGAAATGATAAAAATAAATGGCATTATTATAGACTTGAAGGCCAGAACGTTAACCCCGAGTTTCCGTATCGGTAATTATTTTTTTCCATAACAATTTCAAATACCGTAAACAATTACGGGGAAAACCTAGCAATTTACACAATAAAGAAAACAATCGATTCCTCAGTGAATGGTTCATTTACGGAGGGCTTTTTCATACCTTTGTTTTACGACGGTCGATCTTTCTCGGTGTTTCATACGGTGTTATTGCGATTATGAGACAATACGATGCGATTACGCGTGTATGGTTTCAATTTACACACCTCTATGGAGAAAATAATTCAACTACTAGCGGGTTTTAATCTCCCAGAAACTTAGATTTTAGTGCCATAAGAACAAAGTTAGTTTTGTGATACCATTACTGTCCGCAAAGTTGATAGTCGTTTTAAAATGAGGTGTCACATAAAAGTGAAGTGGCTACATAGGGCATTACGTTTTACATTTTTATTTTTATATCATAAAAATATAATTACTTGTTGATTATTGGATATAACTCCGTGGTAAATATCGGCTTTAAATTGCGTGGTATATATATATACTTTTTGAAACAAAAAATACCCCCGTCGCAGCAGACCTACGTACTCAGCGATTTTCCAAATGAATAATATGGCAATAATAATACAAGTATGTGACAAGATTGATCTATCAATACCTGTTGATAAATTAAAGTATTTACCTATTCTCCCTAACATTAACATGGGAAAGAATAAGCAGGTTTGCTGCTTTGAGAAACACTAAAAGCAGGAATTTTTTACCATAAACTAATTTTATTCTGACCATTACCAAGTTTTATCAGTATCTAGCCAAAAATAAAGAAGTTTGCCTATTCTCGATAAGATTAACATGGGAAAGAGTATGCAGGTTTGCTGCTGTGAGAAACACAGCTAGTACGATTTTCTACACGCATAAACACATAAACTAGTTTTTAGCATAAATGGAGATATCTCAACAACATGAAGCTAAATACAAAGTTTCATAAAAAACTACTGATTAATAAGGGAAATATTAATAATTGTTCCTTATCCTCCATAAAATTGGAGACCCAAAATGCAACGTACATTACTATCTCGGTAACCATTGGAGATGGAGCAAAACTTTAAGGAACTAAATTGTGTAGTTTTTAGCTGATTCTAATGGTGAAAGACAAAATTTAAAAATTTCTAAAATTACATGGGAAAACGCAAAAAACCCTTTTTTGGGGTACAAACCCCCCCAAAATCCTCGTTCCGATTGACCGATATGTCTGGATTACGAACTCGAGTTTAGTGTGTCTCATGGAAAGTAATCCAAAAATTAATGGGAATTCATTGAGTACGCAGGTTTGCTGCTAAGGAGAATTTAATTTCAACTTTGTATTTCAACACAAAATTTTAGGTTGAGTTCTTATCTTTTTCGGTACGTTATCGGTTGTATAGATTTTTTGCGATGATATTGGCGTAGCGATATTATCGATATAGAATATCTAAAAATAAAAAAATCGATACTAAGGATCTGAAGAATTTTGCATGAACGTCATCCGGTAGGCGCGAACCGCACCCAACCGGATAGTTTACGATGCCCGTGCCTTATCTATGAGAAGGCTGATAACGCTGACGGACTTGATATAGTGATTAAATGCCTTAATTGGACTATGATAAGAGATTCTAGTATCGAATTGACGTGATGAAGTCATCCACGCAAGTCACCGGATCACTCTTGACACATCATTGCCGGTAATTTCACACAGACTGCGTGACACTGCAATGAGAAGCAGATTTACTGCTAAGAGCAAACCGTTTGTGTACACGTCCTTTGTGCAATGGTGGTTCGGATCCCACGTTAAACTGTAGGGACGTTGGTTACGTCCAGTAATCCAGCTACTTAGAGGTTACGAATTGTGGATAGTTGTGAGCGATGGTCGGTGAATGTAGTGTTTTCTTGTGTGGATTAACGTCCTCACTATTGAATACTGTGTTAATCCGCAAAGACCATCCTTATAATTAAACCAATCCGTGATTCAGAGGCCATGGATCGGACTCCACGTTAAACCGTTCGTCGCTTAGTTGCCAACGACTGTTGGGCTATTAATTAACAGTCATATCTAAGGAATATGTCAGCATTAGTCAGTAACAAGACCACAAGATCGCGCCACAATCATCTTACACTCAATATTCATTTATACTTGGCTTAAAATACCTACCTTGTAGGTATCTAATCTAATCTTATAAAATACCTAAATAAATACCTTTCTTGTAGTATGGTCACCATTTCAATAATCTAATCTAATCAAATATCATGGGAAACATATAAAAATAAAGGAATATATTAATTTTTTAATATTGGGCGCTCTCAGACAACGCACTGCGTTTACCACGGATAGTAAGTTTAAATTTTCTCTAGAACAAAAAAAATTATCGTAGGCTAATAATTAAAAATAATAATTTTGTTTACGTTTTGAGCTGATTTTAACGGAGGTAGTCAAACTATTTTACGAATGTATCGTTGTCCAGAAAATTAGAAAAATTATTAATTTAAAACCATGTAATTTTCAATTTAAGGCGGTGCAAGCGTCGTTAGGGACAGCTGAAATCCGCTAGGTCGGCGCTAGTGTTGCTTATTCGTTACGCATATGTGATTGTTTCGGATAAGCTTCCTGAGTGATATGATTTGTACTTTTTCTTTTCTCATTTAAAAATTTCAAATGGGTTACGTGAATAAGATCTGTTATTTATCCTCATTCCCGAATTTGAGCTCGAAAGCATAAGTAACTCGAAAGGTTTCACTAAAAACTTGAAAAATAATGCCACAGCATTTATGATTCAATCAACAAATAAACGTTAAAATTATGTTTCCAGGGGGTTCATGGATCCCTATTTTAACA
The DNA here is from genome assembly GCA_023375725.1 of Nephotettix cincticeps. Lineage (NCBI taxonomy): Eukaryota > Metazoa > Arthropoda > Insecta > Hemiptera > Cicadellidae > Nephotettix > Nephotettix cincticeps. The sequence continues at coordinate 16,208,435 of CM041789.1, read as the reverse complement.
ATATTAAATATGTGCATATATATGCCCCGTTTTTTTCAGAAACTGGTCAAGCTAGAGGTCTAATTTGTTGTGGCATGTTAACCTCTATGTACATAAAATCCCCTAGCAGATATATCTTTTTGGTTTAGGAAAAATATTTTTAATATATGTACTTTTTTACAAAAATATTTTCTCTTTCAAGTTTTTCTCAGGTATTAAACTTAATTAGATAGTAATTCTGCTACAGTGTAAAGGTACTTATGTCAAGAGTATATAAAAACAACTTCAAGCAGATATATATAGTAGTTTCTGAGACAACAGGTTTAACGTAAAAGTTGAATTTTGGGAAATCGTGATTAAATTGCGGTACACTGTAGTGAAAGAAGGGAGAAATTGGCTCGAACAGTTATGACACAGTATTTTAAAAAATTCTCAAAAAATCTATATTACCTAGAATTGAATAACTTCTTGATTAGCATTATACGTGTTGGTTTTACTATAGGATGAAGTGAAAACTCACGTCTTCCAACACTATTTAATATATTTACACTTATATTGTAATTATATACAACAGTAAATATATACAAAAGTGGTTAAATCTCCATTTGGGCCTGATGATGTTCAGTGTAACTGGACGAAATCGATCGCCAATTTAACAACTTTTGTATATATTTACCGTTGTATATGATTACAATATAAGTGTAAATATATTAAATAGTGTTGAAAGACGTGAGTTTTTACTTTATCCTATACCTAGAATTATAATTTTGCACAGTTTCAATCACAAATAACCAAAGAATTTTTTAAGCTCATAAACAAAACAAAACATAATTTTTTTCCATTTTCAATCCTTGAACCCTCCTAAGATAGTAGATATATTCACTCGCTACACCTTAAGTGGATTTTAAGTAGGTTTTGTTTTTTACATTTTTAAGAATCTTCTGGGGAAAACTACCAAATATATTGATAAAACAAAATAGAAAATGTTGATAAAACAATAATAAAAAATAATATAGAAGTAAAAATCGTCTAGAAAAACAAAATTATTTGTTTACAAGTTAACATGGCAGAGTGTGCAGTTGCTGCGTGAGTATGACAGTGCCATTTCTACATAAATAATTTTTAACTTAACATTTATCCAACTCATCAACACTGTATTCGAGATTCCATATATGACTATTATGGGAAAAAAAATCAGTTAATACACCATAACTTAATTTTTAGCATATATGTAAATTAGGAAGCTAAATATGTTTATCCAAAAATATTCATTAATATAAATATTAATTTTTTACATAAGATTAACATTATAGATGTAATATTTTAATATGTAATTGGGATAGATGAGAAAAATTTAAGGATTAATTTGTGTGATTTTAGCTATTCTTGTTGGATTAAAATCATAATTTAAAATTACATGTGAAATCCACAAAAACCCCATTTTTGACAAAACCAAACTGTTTCAGACCGTGTCGTTTACGAACTGTATCCACATTTGTAGGAATACAGTCTTACCTTTTGTTAATGGAATTTTTACATAAGTTCGTGTCACAACACTATATAAATATACATTATACATATACACATATCTAATATATATATATATATTTATATATTTTTTTAATTTACGACTATTGTTTTTACTCTGATGAGATATGTCTTAAGTAACATAAGGTAATAGCTTCTTTATGGGAAACGCAAATAGAAAATTTATAAAACAAAAAATTTTCATGGTACTAAGAATAAGTGGAGAAAGTAAAAATTTCGTCTAGAAAAACACAACAATCGATGGTTGTATCGGTTGCAACTGCGGAGTATGTCACAGTGCAGCTCGGATGGTGCAAGGTTAAAGTCAAGGTCGTGCGCGTTATCAGTGACCTTGGCCGCACGAGACCCAGACTGCCTGGCAACTGATATCATTATCGCCCCATCTGCCACTTGTATTCAGATCCACCTACATTACACTTGAGGTTTATGAGTGAACCAAAATCAGGACTTAATACACCATAACCTTAAATTTCATAGCGATATATTGGACATTTTAAAAGGAATTCAATTTATGTTTTTCTAACAAAATTATTCCAAAAATGTTTGTATTTACTTCCCTGTGGGAAATTAGTTAGATCATAGATGTGTGTATGGGACGATGGTGACATCCTGTAATCCAGCTACTTGGAGGTCACGAATTGTGGATAGATGGGAGTGATGGTCGGTTGGTGTGGTGTTCTCTTGTGTGGATTAACGTCCACACAATTGAATACTACGTTAATCCACAAACACCACCCTCATAATTAGACCAACTCGTAATTCAGAGGCTGTGGTTCGGATTCCACGTTAAACTGTAGGTCCCTTAGGCCATAGTCTGTTGGAATATTAATTAACAGTCCTGTCTAAGAAATATGTCAGCCTTAGTCTAACACTCAATTCTCGTTCATACTCTGCTTAAAATACCTACTTTGTGGTATGGTTACCATTTCAATATTAATTTATTGAGTTTTTTAATCATTGTGAAAATATTAATGTACTTACTTCCCTTCGGGATATAGCTTAGATAATGGATATGGAAAGGGAATGTTGGTAGCTCCTCTAAACAGCTTTCCTTATAACCATATGACGTCACTTCCGTTTAAAATTGATGTGACAGATTGAAAGTTTGACATTGAGTATTTTCTTGTAGTACCAGGTTCAGGGTACCAAGGTTTTGCAATACTGATCTTTTTCAAATACATAATATATTTCTCTAAATATATTTATACAAAACTACACAGTGAGTTCAGGTTAGAAAAAATACAAAAAATACAATTAGAAAAATTTAATAATTTAAAAACGCACACAACACTTACACGGAGGAGGAATATATTACTTAATTTACATACGTAACGAATATAATATATATTAAAAACCTTTTACTTTGGACTGTTAGCTGTTTAATAGGGTAACCTGGGTCACCATTGTCATTATGTACAATATACAAAAACACCGGGATACATACCATTTACACTCTGTGCTCTACGATTCTTAACTCTTTGGTTTCCAACCTAAAGTGATGTATTGTGAGCTTTTGCCAACTAACGCTAAAATAGAACGCTCATTCTAAAAGTATTAAATAGTTTGACATGCGCGAATGCAAAATAAGCAACTTATTCATGCTGCAATTTTTAAGACGGTTATTATTAAACATTTAGGTCTTTGAGGTTAAACACTTTTATGAGCGCTCTAAATCAATCTAGTTGGCACCTCCTAAAGTAGATCTGAAAGACTTCAATTGTTTACAAATCTAATAGATCGGACAACCTTTTGAAGCATTAGAAGTCAAGAAATTTGGCACCAATAAGTGGTGCATCTTAAACATCTTAAAAATAACTAAACAACTTTTTAAATTTGAAATTTGCTTATTAAACTTAAAAATCTTTTTCTTCAAATTTTGTTGTATTTGAAGTATAATGTCTGAATATTTATACTGGGAGATTTCAATGTTTGCACTATTTCTTGTATAAATTTTAAAATTAAAGTAGAATTGTAAATATTTTTTAATAATAGGATAGCTATACGATGGAGAATTTTGGAATAAAAAGTATATTTCAAAGTATAACAAAATTTTGGAATATTTGTTATCGTCAACCTTACGTCATTGAAATTTTATAATTTGTTTACGAACCTAATTTTGTTGTTGGCCAATCTATTAGGAATGTAAATAATCTAGGAAAGCTAAATTATTCGAAAACCTCCTTAACTTAGGACGGAAGTGCTGTATATTTTATACAGTGCTAAAACATAATTTATATCACATGAAAAGGACTCATCTTTATAAATAAAGTTTGAATATTCACCGAATAAGTACTGACAATTTATAATACTGTAATCATTTTTTACTTTTTTAGTTTTATAAAACCGGAACTAAATTTTGAAAAATAGAAAGATCCAGAAAATTTAAAATGGAAAAAGGATACAACTAATTATATAAACTACATCACTGTACACCCATTCATAAACCTTCATTTGTACTCACTCTTTTACAGAACCTACCGTGCGAAATAATTTTCAATGAGTTTAATTTAGGTCTGTTAATTTATACATCAGGATAAACGAATTCGTTTAAATATCCACATTCACTCTTTTTATACAAACATATTTTGTAAATTATAAAAAAATACGAATACAAGTTTTAAAACCCGACTTCGATCACAAAATACAAAACTATTAATAAATTAAAGCTACATTTAATGCAATAAATACTTACAGTCATAAATACTTTATAAATAATATTAGCGCTAAGTAAACAGTCTTTAATAGATATAACACACTCTAACATTTGAAATAATCGACAGCCCAATATTGCACGTGTTAAACCAGTTGAAGGTCACTGAGGAACTGAGGGGGGCTCCAAGGGAGAGGGGGCCTCTGCCGTGGGGGGCTCCGACGTAGGGGGCTCCGCGGGCAGCTCTGAGGACACTCGGGGGACCATTGGGGTGATTTTTCCATCAGGTGTGATCCTCTCCCAACTAAAATTCCCCTCCAGGGCCTCTTCATTCCGGAAATCAAAGTTGTACTGGAAACGACAGAGTGATTTTTTAGTGAACATTTTTAGTGATTGTGGGTCTAAATTCAGTTTTTAACGAATTTCCTATGGAAAAGTGAGCTATTCCATTTGACCCGTATGTTGAAAGTTTAGCCCGGGACACGTTTTGGGGGTCATTAAAAATTATCTATATAAATAAAATTTTGTTTTGTCTGTACATTGCTCAGTTATTAATTTTTTTAGTTATTTTCATGTTTCGTGCGTTAGAGAAGCCGAAACAAGTCTCATCTCAATTTGTGTCTGTTTGTCTGTGACGCTCCAGGAGGCATATTACGCCGTCTTCTCTTGTTATTTCATGCATTCCCGACATTCCAGAGAAGGTTTGTAAATGCTTGAAATCGCCCGCCGCCCCTTGAAAAGTAAATAACGAGCATTTAAAATCCACTTTTACGCGATATTACTCGCATTTTGATTCAGTTTTCAATGAATAACCTACTGGTAATAATCAGCTGTTTTTGTAGTTTAGAAATAAAAAGAAACAGCTGTTGAATCAATATTAGTAAGTTTATATTGGTCATTTATTTTAAACCCATTTCGAAATCATACTATGTTGAACACATGTTGAACTATGTTAACGTATAACTAATTATAAAAATGGCATAAATGTGCTAATCTAATTAATTGTAAAGTAATGCTAAATAATAAAGCTGGGTATTGATTTATTTTCTTTGTGTTGATTTGTTTAGGATTTCAGGTTTACATTTTGGTGTGATAATTTTTCTTCTTTAAACTATCTACAAACCGTACAAAGGACGGGCTTACTGCTAGTATCAAAATATAATTGAAGTTATTAAAAAATACAGAATCTAGTGCTACTTTCATTACAAAAAGTAATTGTAATAATAAATTAAAAAACAATTAATCAGTTTTTTTCCATTTATTGGCAACATATTCTTGCATTTATGTCATTTCCAAGTCATATTTTTAGTTAGAAATTTCAATTTTAATTGAATTGTTTATACAATTTTGATGATAAAATATAATTTGTATCATGTGTTAATAATTTCGGTATGGACTATTGGGTTGTGCATTCGAATTGTGTGATTTTTATGTCCTTCGTAAATTAGGTATTATTCTGTAGATGCCATTATTAGTTCTTTGTTTATGGTTTTCAATATATTTATGTTTTCATGATTTTTTTGTTATATTGATTAAGTTGTTTTTTTGTTTTGTAAACGATTTTTTTAATTTTTTCTCATTGCTTGTGTTTAAATATACTGATGAATATATATTCATTCGGTTAAAAAACGAATAAAAAATCATTCAACTTAATAAAAAATAACACTAAACATGACAAAATATTTCGCCAAGAGGCCACAGGGAGCGCCACCTACCTTCTCACTGAATTTGTCCAGGTTGCGTTCTGTCTGCTCCATGAACTGGTTCATCATGTTGTCATGGAATCCCTCCTGGTCGGTGATAGGATCGTGGAACAGGCGGCGGCACACGGGTGGCTTAGGGCTTTCGGCATGGTCGTTGGTCCCGGGCTGCATACTTCCTCCTGTCTTGCGTGGAGCTCGCCTGAGGGCAAAAAAGGAGTCATTAGGGTTGCGTCAATCTCAAGAACTTAGGATGTGCAGCTAAGAACTAGAACGAAAGATTAAAAATAACTAGAAAGAACTAAGAAGCGTTCAATTTTGTACGATGGCCCTTGAATCTAGCTAATTTGAGATCACAAATTGTCGATAGTTATGAGCGATGATCGGTGGATGTAATATTCTCTGGTGTGGATACAGGTTTACACTATTGAATACCACGTTCATCCGCAAAGACCATTCCCATAAATTAGACTAGTTTGTAATTCGGAGACAAAATTGTGGTTCAGACCTTTCGATTAACATTAGGTCCCTTAGATGTCATCACCTGTTCAGATATTAAAGGACAGTTCAGGAAAGTCGGTAACATGTCAGTCTTAATCAGCAACAAAGCTACAACATTGCACTCATTTTTCATTCATACTTGAATTAAATACCTACCTGAGCTGGTCACTATTTCAGAAAGGTAGTTAGTTAATTAGTTACTGAAATGGCAACCTTCTCCATGTATTTTAAGCCAAATATGAATTAGAAATGAGCGTAAGATGATTGTGGCGCGATCTTGAAATCTTGTTTCTTACTAAGGCTGACACGTTCCTTAGACATGGTGACCATACCACAAGGTAGGTATTTTAATGAAAGTATGAATGAGGCACAAGTGTAAGATGATTGTGGCGCGATCTTTTAGTCATGTTACTGACTAAGGTTGACATATTCCTTAGACAGCACTGTTAATTAATAGTCATCAGTTTAACGTGGAGTCCGAACCACTTCCGCTTATCGCTCTTAACTGTCCACAAATCTTGACCTCCAAGAAGCTGGATTACAGGACACGCCACCGTGCCAGTCAAATAAAAGGTTTTAAAAGGCATTTCGGTTATAAATTGCATTCGAATCAATTTGAGTTCATAGAGAATAGTACTCTCTTTCTTCAATATCCTCCCAGTGTTATTTACTGTCGTCGGTTTATCACAACACTCAGCAGTTACTTCATCTCAAATTCTAGTTTTATCTTCCCTTCAAGTTCAACGTAACCCTTAAGCTTATCACTTCTTTATTCCTTATCAATTCAGCTAATTAGTGGGTGGTTTAATAATTTCCAACAAACATTATCCAATTAATCTTGCATCCCTTACAACCTTAACAACCCTTTAGTTAGTGTAATCATTCTCTTGTAAAAGCTCATTTTCACTTACTTACAGGAATACTTCGCAACTTCAAATGTCTACAAAATGTTATGAAATTGTTGCCTTCTTATTACGGCATTTGTTTTCCAGTATTTCTAGTCTGTTACTGCTTTTTCTGCTATTCTTATGTTACAGCAAAGTTTTATATCATTCCGTTATTAGCTGTCTGAGTCAATAATTAAACTATGACCCGAGTCACTAGTTAATTAGTGTAATTCAACGCTTTCTGTTAACACTGTAGTTTATTAAACAAATACTAATTTACTTAATTTGAATATCCTTTAAAATTTCCGCCGTTATCTCACAATCTATCTCACCTCTTGATTTGTATGACACTCTTTAAGTTCCACCTCCCTCTTAATGAGAATCTTACCCAACAAGCTCCACCCCCTCTTAGTTTTTACCATAACCTTCAAGTTCTATGTCCCTCTTAATTTGATCACACTCTTCAATTGTTTGTTTAAAATTCATTGATTGATTTTTAATTATTTATTTTACAAGTAATTACACTTTTTCTATCGCTCTTGTGTTTTAAACTACACAACGTTTCTGGAGGTGGAGAAACTCCTCCCGTTTTCAAGTGATTACACAATAATCTACATTACAAATTGAATTTTAAAGTTACAGATATTAATTATATTATTAAAAAAGTCTAACTATTTATATAATACCCTTATAATTTATAATTATATAATGTTTCACTTATCATCAAATATTTTTGGATGAAACTTTATATTTAGCTTCATGTGATTGAGATCCATACATTTATGCTTAAAAATCATAGTTTATGTGTTTAACATCTATCATGCAGCTAACCTGCATACTCTTTTCCCTTGTTAATCATATGGAGAATAGACAAACTCCTTTATTTATGGACAGATGTTTATGAAACTTGGTATAAATGGTCAAAGTAAAAATATTTTATGCTAAAAATGCCTACTTACAATGTTTCTCACAGCAGCAAACCTGCATACTCTTTCCAATGTTAATCTTATGGAGAATAGGCAAATAACTCTCATATTTATCTACAGATATTGATAAAACGTCATATATATTATTATTATTAAATTATTGATTTGGAAATTCGCTGAGTACGCAGGTCTGCTGCGTCGGGGGGTATTTTTATATCATACGCTACAAGTTCCATCTCCCCTCTTCATTGTATCAATCATCACGTCTTTCAGTTTACTAACTAACTAACTGTACTCATACTAACTTAACGAGGCGTTAAATTGCCTCGGGTTTATCACCTCAAGCCACAAACTATTATACGATAGTTGTCGCAATTCCGAGAACTGCAGCAGAGAGCATCGACCGAGGATGGCAACAAAAACTGATTAGTCAACGTACACACAATGAGGTGCCGTTATGAATGGCTTGCACTTGCGGCGAAACTATTGACACATTTTACAACTGAACACGATGTTTATTGGCGTCATATAGCCATATGACATCACTTTTGCAAATTTTGGACTAACAAATTGCCAACCCCCCCAGAGCTTAAATTTACCCTTGTCAAAATCCAATTTTGAGGCGAACGAAGAGGAAATATGTAAACGTTTCAGAAGACAGGCAATAAACTCATTGTACTCGTCACTCAACAATCATGTTCAGTTGTAAAATGTGTCACGACAGCTGTTTAGAAAAACTGAAAATAATCCCATTGACATATCCATGATCTGTACATCAGATTTACTTATAGTTTTCCCAACAAAACAGATTGTAAATTAAGCTTATTTAAAAAAACATATCCATGATCTAACCTATTTCCCACAGGAAAGTAAATATTGTACAATCATTTTGAGATGGATATGTCTCTGGGGGGGGGTATTGGTGATTTGTAAGATGGAAAATGTGTAACAGGTTTCCATAGAAACTACCAGAGCTATTGTATTGATTTTTTAATATAAAAGAATAAGAACAGCTGTTTAGATGAACTGAAAACATTCCCTATAGACAAATCCATGATCTAACCTGTTTCCGACAGGGAAGTATAAATACAAACGTATTACCGAATGAAATGTAACACTCAAAACAGCTGATTACCGTGATATTGATGTCCTTCGAGATACAAAATGTAGGTATTTAGGTAAACATATCGAAACACTTAATGTTACGTAAATGAACTCGTAATAGACAACGGCGATTGGATATGTCTAAATGGTTTTTTTAATTTCATATGACGTCACTTCAGTTTCAAATTTTGGTCTGACAGATTGACAATACCTCCCCCCTAGAGCTAAGACATATCCACGTCAAAAATGATTGAATTACTTCCCTGTAGGAAATAGGTTAGATCATGGATATGTCTAAAGGGAATGTTTTCCATTCTCTAAACAGCAGTTGTTATAACCAAACTATGACGTCGCTAACCAAATGACGCCACTGTTTCAAATTTTGGTCGTGCAAAATATTAGTTAAGAGTATTAGTTCAGCAATCATAATATCGAATACAAGTAACAACGTTAACACGTTGAGATATAAATTACATACAACCTAAACAACGACAAAAACTCTCGTAAAAAATGTTGTCATGTTTTAAATCAAAAAATATGGTACTGAATAATGTTCAAAAATCGTTATATTAAAAGTATTTTTAAATTTGCATCGTTTTCGTGAATCAAATATTATTTTCTGTTACATAATCTAAAAGTGTAAGTGTAAAATAATCTAAAAGTAATAATCAAAAAAGTCATAATCTAAAAGTGTAATCTAAAGGTGTAAGTGTAGCAATCCAACTTTTTCTCGGCCCTAAAAATTTAGCAAGGCTCTACTCGTATATCAATTTTTACTTTATTAGCGATTTCCGTCGCTCGACAAGTGACAGAGTGCTATGTTGGCAACAGTGGCTGGTAGTGCTGGAAGGTTGGCAGCGCGCGATGGAATGCGGCAGTGCAGTTGTGCAACAGCTGATGCATTCTGCATGCAGCTCCCGCCCGTTCACTTCCTTGGCCGCCAAAGCTGGGTCATAACGTACACGCTGCACGCTGCATGCGACATCTGCCGGCCATATGACCGTACTTGCAGTGTATAACTGTATGACGATTGATTTGAGTGGGCCAGATGTTTTCCCAGCTGACCAGCTGTTTTTAAAACACTGTAAGTTATAGGAAAGGTCCGAGTAAATAGAAAACATATAATCAGCTGTTTTTATTAGAATCCATTGTTTAGTCTTAATTAAATTCTGCGATTACATACAATTTATTCAATGTAGAAAACTTGACTGATGGATTTAAATAAAACATTAAATTTTAGATTTTTTTATTCTTTTTTTATTTCAATATACGCAAAAATTACATTCCATAAAAAGGTGTTTTTAGAATATTTAATTTGATTTAAAACTTTAAACTGAATTCAAGTTTTGGTAGGCCTAACCTTGTGCATGAATTTACCTTTTTTTATCGTTTTCTGTACAGAATTTAGTTTAAATTAAACTTTTTGAAATTAATATCACAATTACTACACACGTTTATTGTGAGTGTTTTTAAACTCGTTCATTTACAAAAATAGTATACGAATAATAAATTTCAAATTTTTCCATATCACTTTCTTTCCATTTTTTATGACTGAAATGAGTTTTAAGTATAAGTATAAGAGATAAAAGGCTGAAACTTTTTGTGACAATTGATGACATAGTATTACACACTTACATACTAAACAAGGTCAATAACCTAACATTTTCATATGTAAAAAATAATTACCTTAAAAAACAAGCATTTTAGAAACAACTTTAAAAAAATAAAACATTCATTTCTTAATATTTTATTATGAAAAGAAAAGGTATATATTTGCTAAGCAAAGATCACGTATGTATTAAAATTTAAATACTTTAGCTCCTTTAGTTTTCAAGAAAAGTGTACCTAAACTTTGCAATTTTAATGTGCATTTTTTATCATATGCCCTTCCCGCTCCCCTTCATCTTAAGTAATCCAGTAATTTAGACAAAACATCACTTCTAAGCTCAAAACAAGATCCTATTTACCGAAACGTCTTCAAAAATTTTGTGACAGTAGGAATATCTGGGTTGGTCGCGGAAGTGCAGCCCTGCGCAGGGAAGACGCTGTGGTTTCGCGTGAGAACACCCGGAAGACCGCCGGTACCGGATGTGGTGGGTCCTCCCTTTAAAGTTTAAAAACACGGGGTCGGGTGACGGCAGTACCGGAGTCATCCGACGGGTGACTGCTTTCGGCCACTTAAACCATCCGGTGTGCGACAGCGCAAGTTTTAAAAGAGTCAAACCAGTTTTTAAATAACTTAAATAGACGAACAGTAGACGAAGGTAGATTTTAAAAACATAATGACTGGAGTCACATCAAAGGGTTAATGGAATAGTTTTGGATCTCTTTCTAGCTTAAAAGTGATAACATCTCTTTACAAAATGATCAAGGCTGTGAGTCACTGACTAATGGGGTGTTCCAAAACCACTGGAAGAAAAGGATCTTTCATCCACTCCCGAAGAAAGCTACCCCTAAAGGAGTCCACGACCCATTCCAATATTACAAGCGATTTCCTAAAATTCTTGAAAAAAGTTGTAGTCTGCCAAATAATTGAGCATATCCCAGGGGAGCTGTTTTGGGCCTATACTTTTTAATTTCTACTCGTCAGAATTTCCTGACAGCGGACACAGCTGCACCTATCCTATGATCCTGCTTTTTTCAGGACGCCATTTTAAAAGTCAATCATAAACTATGTCAAATCCTTTCATGGTCAAAAGAAAATTGCCTAAAACGTAACATAGGAAAGTGCTCTGAGCTGCAGTTAGTACCAAATGATGGAATAAAGACCCTCAGTGAGAATGGCGAAGAGATCAGTTCCATGTTCCAAATTGTTGATAAATTCTTCGTGGTTAAGTGTTTCTTTTAGCAAATTTCCCATAGGGAAGAAGTTATTGCTGTAGGCCCCTTGGAAAGATCTGAGCGCGGGACCGTGTTATTTTTTCGTTTTTAGGTGCCTAGAGACCATTTTGCTAATAACTAACTATCATAGAGAACATTGCGGGATTGTCATATTCTTTTTCAATCTCCAGAATACACTGTGATCCCCCAATAGATCACAACACGACAATCGGTCCTCCAGACGCTGAACGGTCCCAGATGCCAGATTTGGAAGCGACATCAGTCCTCGCCTACGCCCTCTCGGGGGGCGAAGACGAGGCGAAGAACTCCATTTAGAAATTGACAAGAAACGAGATAATTCCAGCCGCCGACGCATCGCTTAGACAGAACACCTACTGAGGCTTTGTTGGCCCGAGGTGACGAGGGGTCGTGATCAGGATAACGACCGGAAGTGACGAAAGTGACCGTGACGACAGACTAGTTTCCTAGAAAACTAAAAAACAAACAAATTGAATTGGTAATCATGCCACCGAAACAAGGCACACCAGTATGTGTCACCGTATTTTTTTCAAAGCTTTGTCTTTAAAAAAAATTTAAAACTCATATTGAATTTTTTTTAATTAGTAAATCGTAGCGACGTAAATTAGTTTGTAAAAATTTTACATGCCCCGAAGTTGAGTTAAATTTCATCAACCCAAAATTGAAATTATTGGATTAGAATAAATTACCTTTTCAAGTATTTACCTAATGGTAAATATTTAAGCCAAGTATGGATGAGAAATGCTTGTAAGATGAATGTGGTGTGATCATTTAGTCTAGTTACTGACAGGCTGACATGTTACTTAGACAGGATTGTTTGTTAACGGTCCAACAGTCGATGGCATCTATGGAATACAGTGGAGTCTGAACCACTTCTAAATTACGAACTTCGTCTAGTTATGAGGATGGCCTTTGCGGATGAACGTAGTATTCAATAGTGTGGATGTTAATCCACACCACAGAATATCACATCCATGGACCATCGCTCCTAACTATTTACAATTCGAGACCAAGTACCTAGATTACTGGATACGCCACAATCCCAGTCAAAATGTACTGTACAAAATGATGTTATTACATCATTGTTATTACATTACATATGTTAAATGTTATTACATTATTTCCATTTCGTATTATTTAAATGAAAGCCAATCGCAACCGCTTCTGTATGACGATTCTAGTTAACTTATCAGTTAAATTTAAATAATCAAACGTGACCACATCCGATGGTTTTGCCACAACCTTATCGCTGTGATAAGAAGCGCATCCTACGGTTGCGCTTCTCTCGTCACGAAACACCGCAACCACTCCTGGCAGACGAGACGTTTTGCGAACACCTACTGAGGCTTTGTTGGCCCGAGGTGACGAGGGGTCGTGATCAGGATAACGACCGGAAGTGACGAAAGTGACCGTGACGACAGACTAGTTTCCTAGAAAACTAAAAAACAAACAAACTGAATTGGTAATCATGCCACCGAAACAAGGCACACCAGTATGTGTCACCGTATTTTTTTTCAAAGCATTTTCTTTGGGAAAAAATTAAAACTCATATTGAATTTTTTTAACTATTAAATCGTAGCGACGTAAATTGGTTTGTAAAAATTTTAAAAGCCCTGAATTTTAGTTAAATTTCATTAACCCAAAATTGAAATTATTGGATTAGATTAAATTACCTTTTCAAATATTTACCTAATGGTAAATATTTTAAGCCAAGTATGAATGAGAAATGCTTGTAAGATGAATGTGGTGTGATCATTTAGTCTAGTTACTGACTTAGGCTGACATGTTACTTAGACAGGATTGTTTGTTAACGGTCCAACAGTCGATGGCATCTATGGAATACAGTGGAGTCTGAACCACTTATAAATTACGAACTTCGTCTAGTTATGAGGATGGCCTTTGCGGATGAACGTAGTATTCAATAGTGTGGATGTTAATCCACACCACAGAATATCACATCCATCGACCATCGCTCCTAACTATTTACAATTCGAGACCAAGTACCTAGATTACTGGATACGCCACAATCCCAGTCAAAATGTACTGTACAAAATGATGTTATTACATCATTGTTATTACATTACATATGTTAAATGTTATTACATTATTTCCATTTCGTATTATTTAAATGAAAGCCAATCGCAACCGCTTCTGTATGACGATTCTAGTTAACTTATCAGTTAAATTTAAATAATCAAACGTGACCACATCCGATGGTTTTGCCACAACCTTATCGCTGTGATAAGAAGCGCATCCTACGGTTGCGCTTCTCTCGTCACGAAACACCGCAACCACTCCTGGCAGACGAGACGTTTTGCGAGCAAAACTCAGACTGGTCGAAGTAATTCCAATGAGTGCGAATAGATAGCGCAAGAAGTGCTCCCATATATTTGAGTACTGTCTCTATCTTTCCGCATATATCGGTACTAAGTGAACTCACCTTAATATCGAAAGCTCTGAGTAAACTGCATGCTGGAACGTTTAAGTTCTGCCAATAAAGGCAAAAAAATTTAAAAAAATACTCAATGCAGTTGACGAAAAAGAGGTTACTCATTTAAACATATGAGCCTAACATTTTTAAAATTAAATTAGGCCCACTAGCGTCGATACCTATAATTTTATATAAAACTAGCAGTAAGCCCGTCCTTTGTACAGGTTGTAGGATTCAGTTTAAAGAAGAAAGATTATCATACCAAAATGTATACCTGAAATCCTAAACAAATCAATACAAAGAAAATAAATCAATACCCAGCTTTATTATTTAGCATTACTTTACAATTAAAATAGATTAGAACATTTATACCTCTATTATAATTAGTTATACGTTAAAATAACTTTTTGATATAGTTAATTTCGAAATGGGTTTAAAATCAATCAGCTGGGACAGCTGTTATTACCAGTAGGTTATTCACCAAAAAATGAATCAAGTGGGGTTCTAAATGCTCGTTATTTACTTTTCAAGGGGCGGCGAGCGATTTCAAGCATTTATAAACCTTCTCTGGAATGTAGAGAATACATGAGATAAGTTTAATTGTAATCAGTTCTCCCGTTTTTTCGAAGAAGACGGCGTAAAATGCCTCCTGGAGTGTCACAGACAAACGGACAAAAATTGAGATAAGACCGGTTTCGGCTTCTCTAACGCACAAAAAGTAAAAATAACTAAAAGATGAATAATTCTGAGCAATGTACAGACAAAACTCTAACTTTATTTATATAGATTCCATTTATTATGCATTGCTTACAAAAACTAATGCGATCAAACAGTATTGTCTTTAACTTCTACAAAACTCGTTTGCCATATATCAGCTATGTTTCTGAGCCCAGGGCTTATTTTGACGTAAGGTAGATCGCTGCCTTACGGTCGTAATAGCTAAACTAACCTTGATGATGGTTTTCATTTGAAAACTATAAATCAACTAGAATTGGTCACTATCACCTTGAACTACCAGTGACACCAGATTGTGTCACGGTATTTCTTTCAAAGCCGACCTTATTAAACCTCTTAGAGAGCTGTAAAACTGGATTTTGTCAGAGGAATGTAATAGGAAAGAAGCTAGTTTTATTAGAACGGAGTATTTTTCGAGACCACATTTTATACCAATTCTGGTTTCTCGCATCAAGATATCCTAGGCCTATTTTAATAAAATAACAATTTTATCTGTACCTTGCTTGATATCGTGAAATTTTTAGTAATTTTTACGTTACATACTCCAGGAAATCCGAAATAACCCTTATCTCAATTTCTATCTTAGTTAGTTACTGAAATGCTACCCAGGTACGTATTTGAGGCAAAGTATGAATGAGAAATGAGTGTAATATTCATACAGATTGACATCACGTCGAAACACACTTCTTGGACCCCAAAACGCATATATCCACTTTCAACTCAAACTCTAAAATTTTGACGAAAATAATACTTTCTCCATATACTACGTATTAAGGGAGAAAGTGAAAGTAGTTGTAAAAATCGATACATTGCGAAACTCCCTGACAACAGCGGATTAATCCGCCAGATGGACGGATTAATCCGTCCATCTGGCGGACGTGATGAATCACCACTCGGTTCTCGACACCTGGTACTTTACGCGTCAATTACCACAGGAACAACCGTCTTGGAGCGCCCGTCTACTTGTGCATCTGTCCTGCACTTACATGACCTAGGCCCAGTGCTACGTGGTTGACGAGAGCGACTAAAACGTTGGTCCTTCATGGACTCGCGATCTCGACGATGCGTGCGACCAAATCCTTCAGTGTCATCATGCTCTCAAAAGAGAAAATACCCCCGTCGCAGCAGACCTGCGTACTCAGCGAATTCCCAAATGAATAATATAATAATAATAATAATATGTGACAAGTTTTATAAAAATCTGTCCATAAACATGAGAATTATTAGTCTATTCTCCATAAGATTGACATGGGAAAGAGTGTGCAGGTTTGCTGCTGTGAGGAACACTGAAAGTAGATGTTTCTACCATAAATAATTTTTATTCTTAACATTTATACCAACTTTCATCAACATCTGTCCATAAATAAAGGAGTTTGCCTATTCCCTATATGATTAATATGGGAAAAGAGTATGCAGGTTTGCAAAAAACGCAAAACCCAAATTTTTGAGTACTAAGCCCCCCCAACTAAAATAACATGGTCCCGGGCTTAAGTCTTACCATGAGACCTACGGTAATAGCTTCTTCCCTATGGCTAATTCGCTAAAACACAAGTTCAATCATCAGCTTATTGTGGTAGTTCGCGTGCCTCATATTCCACAATGACGTATGTTTCTGCACAGCTTCTATTATTTCTTCAACATACATTATACAGGAGTTGCAGAAGAAAGACAATGAATTGTGCACTCAATTAGGTCTATTATCTCCACAGGTCACCTCACACTGGAGACACTGGCACGTCTTCTTTCTGACGGTCGCTGTGATCCACAATCCCAGCATTCTCAGCGACCAAAGACAAACTGATTTGAGTGATTAAATTTTGCTGTAATCGCTTCGTTCCCGTCATCACGTGGTTGCGGGATGGTCGGAGGCCAGTAAAGTTGAACGAGAAGCTGTTTATACGGGGCCAACTATTGCCACGGCAGTCGACAGCGAACGTAGCCGAGAGCTCGTCGTCTGTCCTGTCGTACGAGGACTTACTAAAACAAATTTACTCTTTTTTATATTGCTTCCTGAACTGTTTTTACCTATCTTTTTACATATCTTGATTCCGTCAACAGTTCTGTTCTTTTATATACGACTATACGTATTTAAAAACCTCAACAAGGTTTCACTTGAGGTCATCGATCTGATCAAGTCAAATCACGCAAAGCAAATCAATATAGGACTTATATAAAAAGCAGTTCTAGTTATAACTTTTTTCCTTGCCGGTACAGGTAAAGTTCAATGAATTTTAAATTCATTTTGCCATTTCACTTTGGCTGCATTTTTCCTAACGAATACCCAAAATAAAACGCAACACCCCTGTACGATTTGACTGACTCAAAGGAACTAGGGAAGTGGCAAAATAAGTGCTACTGGCCTACACCGTTCACAAGGCGCAAATTGTCGTAACAACTGAGATTCCTAGTGGTGGGAACCTCGCTGGGCGCAGCTTGTTGTTCTGTCTCTCCCGGAGATAACTGAATTTCGGGCCGATTTCAAGGGCAGTTGGCAAGGCAATTATCCTCAAGTGTTTGCATGAAGACAATAGTTTCATGCCAGTCAGTTGTCTTCTAGCAATTGTCTCACCAACTGTCATCGTTTAAACCCAAAGGTCAACTGATAACCATTGCCAGTTAGGTTACCTGATTTTCCTTTTTTAGTAACCGACTTACAAGGCTAACTTACAAACAATGAACAATACAGCTTTGCTAGGTTTAATGGGTTAATGGGTTGGTGTGCGTGCTCGTGACAGTTGACTCACTGTCTGACTCAACCCTTAACACGCGTGACTGTTAGTTGATAAGTGAATCACTTTTACTCACTGGCTCGTGGCCAGCACGGATATAAGTCTTATCTAACCTATCCACCTTCGATCGCCTCCAGACTACCACACAGCCTGGAACTTGCTTCCAGGTGAACACGTATGACATTTGTTAGATGTTGGCTTCTGGAAGATTCGGAGGTCCTATCAAAGCCAGCTTGGTAGTCTTCCAGCGGAATATTGTACAACCATAGGAAAGAAGGGGGAAGTAAGGATGGGAAAGGTAGAGAATGGTTAGTCAACCTAATGCCCAGAAAAGTTAAAAGAAAACCTCCAAACCAATAAGAATCCAGGCTCGGACCTTTTTCACGCTCTGACAGTGTATCCTACTCAGAAATCCCTTAGAGGAATCCAAGTGAGAATTCATCATCTTCATCTGGACTCAGGCGACACCCTAAGAACTCCATACAACCTAAGACAAGGAAATGGTCTACTCCAGGAAGCCTTCAACATTTCACACACACGTGAAAGCACAGAACGTTTCCGGTCGTTCCCACGACGTTTCGGGATCTGGAATCCGATTACGTCCTCAGGTGAGATGGATCCTAGAAGATAACAAGATTAGCAGATAATCCGGACCAAGCCGGTAAAAGCTAAAAACAAGAACAAGTACATCCTAGGGGCTCAAGAAGCGCTGAATTGAATGGAAACACTGTTAATTGTGAAGTGTTAAGATACAGTACTTTGTTTAACGTGTGCGTGGCTTTTTAGTGTTTTTGAAAACTTTAAACATTTTTGTTTTCAAGTTTTGACCAGCTTGTTCCGATTACACGTACTTATCATGTCATGTTTTAGGGTTTAGCATCATTTAAAGGGATGTTTTCCTAACTCCGTGATTGAGTTAACTGCGTCACCCAACAATGCCACTACTGGTTGTATTGAATTGAAATGAAACCGTTTTTCTACCTCCAAAGTTAGCGGCTAGTCACGCAATTATTCGATTTAAGTGCAACCAGTAGTTGGTCATTGTTGGGCGATTAACACGAGCATGCTGCGTAACATACTGCGCAGGTAGGAAAAAGCCCCTTAAGGACGGTTTCTGATTCCAGATCTCTTAACGTCTTGAAACTTACTATTTTAAACTGGGACAGTGGCGTATCCAGTAATCCATCTACAAGGAGGTCATGAATTATGGATAGTTGTGAGCGATGGTCAGTAGGTGTAGTTTTCTCTTGTGTGGATTAACGTCCGCACTACGTTAATCCGCAAAAAGCATCCTCATAACCCAGTTCGTAATTCAGAGGCAGTGGTTCGGACTCCACGTAGGTCCCATAGATAAGCCATCGATTATTGGGCTATTAATTAACAGTTCTGTCTAAGCCTTAATCAGTAACAAGACTACATGATCTCACCACAATCATCTTACACTCATTTCTCATTCATACTTTGCTTAAAATACCTACCTGGGTAGGTCGCAATTTCAATAACAACTAATCGTGATGGAAAATATCTGTAATAACGATGTAAATAACATAAAACCACCGTCACCAAAAATCACACATAAACATAAACCTACGTGTGATATTTTAAACGAAATTTTCACGAATGAGGAAATATTACTGGTACATCAACTGTAAGGAAACAATGCAACAAGCTGACCTTGTGATACTCGACTATGGTGGGGGGAAGGGGGGGGCTGCCGCCATGTTGTATACAGATCAAATGAGTCAGTGTTAAGATGCACTCAGGGGACGAATGATTTTCAACAGTTGGTTGATTTTCTTTGACATGGATATGTCTAAGCTCTGGGGGAGGTGCTAGAAATTTGAAACAGTGACGTCATTTGGTAGTGACGTCATAGTTTCGTTATAAGAACAGCTGTTTAGATGAACTGATAACATTCCCTTTAGACATATCCACGATCTAACCTATTTCCCACAGGGAAGTAAATACAAACATTTTTCAATGGGTTCTTTAAATTGAATGATCCACCGACTGAAACTGTGAGAAACATATCCAATTGTATCAAAAATCAATCCAAATACTCAAAGTAGTTTTACTATTTGCGTGTTATGGTTGAAAATGTCTCTAAAACTCTTTGACTATTCATTATATGAGTTTTTTCTATAGTAAGCTCAAGAACCAACCACTCCTGTCAATCCAAGAGTCGTATAAAAAACTGAATCCATTTGTTAATAATGGAATCAGAATTCAATTAATATTATTATTTATTACCAACTAGCAATAAGCCCGTCCTTTGTACGGATTGTAGGATTCAATAAGA
This sequence comes from Nephotettix cincticeps, assembly GCA_023375725.1. NCBI lineage: Eukaryota > Metazoa > Arthropoda > Insecta > Hemiptera > Cicadellidae > Nephotettix > Nephotettix cincticeps. The sequence continues at coordinate 16,188,087 of CM041789.1, read as the reverse complement.
GAAGCAATATTATTTAGTATTCTCAATTTGTAATGTCTTGGCAACAAAAAAAACTGTGATACATAGAAATTAAATTGCGTTCTCCATGGAAACCAAAGTTTAGTCTCTTAACCAACTTCGTCAAGTAAACGTTTTTTTCGCGGAAAATGTTAAGAGGCTATTTCCCTGTAGATGCGTGATGATAGGTCGTTGCTGTGGAAGCCCGTAGCTTCCATAGCGGAAACGGAACGCGTATGACTCTTGTGAAGCCCTTCGCGAAAGGAGTTTCACAACAGCCCAGGTTTCCTGGCGTACCGAACGATATAAACGAAGTTCGCGACTTTATAACATAGTGGCTGTGTGAAGTGTTTCGGGCGAGTAACTTCATAACGGCTACGTCTTTTATGCGTAAATGTGCGTTATTACCGTTTTCTAAATGTCCGGAACTTCCAAATTGGGTTCGAAAGGGGTTTGGATATTGTGAAGTCCTACGTGAAAGGCGCTTCACAATAGCCACGGGTGTTTGGCGTGACCGTACGTACGTTTTCTGGAAGTTCGACACTTCCAGATCGGAATCGGAACGGGTTTGGCTAGTATGATGTCCTTCGCGAAAGGAACGTCATACCAGCCACGGTTTCTTGGCGTGACCGTCCGTATTCTGGAAGTCCGAAACTTCCATATCGGAATCGGGACGGGATTGGCTATAGTGATGTCCTTTCGCGAAAGGAACATCATAACAGCCACGGTTTCTTGGCGTTACAGTACTTTTTCCTTTTTTGAAGTCCGGAACTTCTTTAAATTGGGGCCGGTAATTTAGGGAACTCCCCTTACATACCAGTCAAGGGACATAGCGTTCCCTTGGCCAAACGGCCCTTTTCAGGGCCATCACAGTTTTTAACTCCGCCAAGCCGGTCCCCAGCCCGGGACTTTCCTTAAAGCATCAAAAAATGTTTTTGTTGCTTTTTGGGAAGGAGGAGGAGGGAAAACTGCAATTTGAGTTAATTTTAAAAAATTGTATAAGCTGTTTGTTAGTTTTAATCCTAATATAATTTATTTTTTCAATGAGGAGCTTTTTTGGTTGACTTATTTTAGATATAGTAATCCTAAAACTCCATTTCAATCAGATGGGATGATCAAATTAAAATTAAATTCTATTTGATATTAAAAAAAAAATCACCGTGGAGACTAAGAAAGCGAAAATTAATATTATTAAAGCTTTATAAATTAGTATTTTTACCCGTCGCGTCATGCAGCAATGTACAAAACACACTTAATTTATTGTTTCAAAAATAATCATCCAATTTCTAAAAATAAAAACACGAGAGACAAAGTTAAATTAATTGTTCAAATTGTATGGGGGGGACAACCCCCCCCCCGTAACACCAAGCTTTTTTGAGCTGGTTTTGTTCGGTGATTTGACCTTACGCTTCATACCAAGTTTCATGGAAAACGGTTGGAAAGTAAGGAAGAAATTGATTTTTTTTATATTCTCCATAAGAATAACATTGGGCGCTTTCAGACAACGTACTGCGTTTATCGTGGACAGTAAATTTAACTTTTCTCTGGAACCGTTAGTCGTAGACAAATAATTCAAATACTAATTTGTTTAGTTTTTTAAGCTGGTTTTAATGGTGCCAGTCAAGTTATACTTTACTTTTATTGTTTTCGCTGAAAATTTAAAAATTTGATTTTTTAGACATTTAAAAGCCCATAACTTTTGAACCGTCATTTTTACAGATATGCGGGTGGTGTCAAATTATTTAGTACTCTGTACACTATAAACTGTCAAATTTTAATAAAAATCGTTAGAGCCGTTTTTGAGAAATTTGGATTTTTCACGTTTTTTAAGGGTTTTTAGGGGTGAACTACCCTTAAAAATAAAAAATTCAAAAAAATGAAAAAAACGCCTGGAGATACCGTGAATATATACATACATGCCAAATTTCATCTAAATCGGAAACGTTGTAGGGATGTAGTACCAGACACAAAGTGACACTCGGACACACGGACGGACAGATCATCACGTCAATCACTTTTTTGTGATTCATGTGATGACCCAAACGGATATGACCTCAACTCAATTAAAATTTTTGACGAAAACAATACTTTCTCCATATACTACGTATAAGGGGAGAAAGTAAAAATCACCGTGGAGACTAAGAAAGCGAAAATTAATATTATTAAAGCTTTATAAATTAGTATTTTTACCCGTCGCGTCATGCAGCAATGTACAAAACACACTTATTGGTTTTATATTCGCTGGCAAATATAAAATATAGTACAATTATGTATAATTATTATTAACTTTCTGAATTTGCGGCCTATTCAAGTATTTTAAGCCAAATTATTTGTAAAAAGTTGAGTGTATTTATGTGAACTTGAAACATTAAAAAATATATGAAAAATAGAGACAGGCTATATCAACTTACACCAGGGCACCTTTGAAAATTCAACTATACGACATTAACCACCTCTCAAAACTATTCACAATTCTTGGCCTACTAGTAGCTGGATTGCAGAACAGCAAGTCTTAATCTTTTTTCAACTTTTTCAGACTTTTACTGAACTCAATCGAACAATGAAACCATTCACTCAATGACTGAACAAATGAAAACAATAAGTCAGTTTAAGACTGATTGTTTTCAGTAGTTCATTCACCTCACCGATTGGAAAAACTCCAACAGATTGATTTCGTTGTCGAGGCACAGCCGATTGAATCGTGTGTTTTTCATTCGGTTGTTCCCATTACTATGACTCAGTGTTGGCGCGAAAAACACCGCGGAAACGACCCATAACGTGTAATGATTATTCGATAATCAGACCGATAACTCGCATCAGAGCGATTAAAACTTTTACGACTACTGCACTCGGTTATTTACGAGAGTGAATCCCAGTGAGGCGAAACAAAGAGGTAGAGTAAGTAAACGTAGCTATTGTTCTTCATTCACAATCTCCACAGTTTTGATTGTATTTTTCGTTTGAAATTCGTTTAGGATTAGTCAAACAAAGTTTGACGACGTTTCGGGATCTGTAATCTCACCGTCCTCAAGTGAGCAAGTGAGCTGAAACCTAGAAAGAAGGTGTCTCCTGTAATCAAGCTACTTGGAGGTCACAAATTGTGGATAACATGTGAGCGATGGACGGATGTGATGACCTCTGGTGTGGATTAAAGACCGCAAATACCATCCTCATAATTAGTCCATTTCATTGTCCAGTTCAGAGGCAAAAGTGGTTCGGAACCTAAGTTAAACTATACCTCCTTTAAATGCCATCAGCTGTTGATGGTACTAATTATCAATTCTGTCCAAGGAACATGACCTCCTTGGTCAGTAACAAGACTACAAGACCGCGCCACAATCATCTTGGCTTAAAATACCTACTTGGGTAGGTCATCATTTCTAATGCTAATCTGATGTAATTATGAGAGGAATAGTGCACAAAACGTACTCAGGCGTTCTAAAGCTGAAAAAATGGTAAAAGCAGTAAAAAAATGTAGAGCTCTTGTGATGTGTGGACGTTCTTGAGAGCACAATAAACTGTGCTCTGCTATTTATTATGCTTGTTATTTATTTTTAAACTTTTTCGACCGATTCACACAGTTATGTTTTCAGCTTCATATAGGCTTACTCCGGATTAAATTGTCACATGTCCAAATTTTGTCATTTTCTAGGTTCCAGTACACCTGTAAACGGTTTAGATTCTAGATCCCGAAACTTCGTCAAACTTTGTTTTACCAATTTTTCCTCCATGGAAGAAACTATAACAAATCTAAAAGAATTTCTCATTTTAACCTCTAGAGGGAGGCATGCACGTAGCCCGATAGTCGAGCTATTCTGAGAGCTCCGTATATAGAAGCAGACACGTTGCCCCTCTTGGCTGCAGTGATCCCATCCGGAAGACTACACAGTCTCCATCTGTCGGATATTTTGGAAACAAAAGCCCCTTCAGCGGTTAGACTGAACCATTTGTTATGTTTGACAACATTACTGTGGGCTGGAGCTAAATTTGGACCTGTATTAAAAGCATGAAGTTACCCCCCTGCTATTAAAGATATACCACAGCCAACTAATTATTGGAAGATTTAGAATCTGTTTGAAAATGAGAAACTTAGCTACTCTTTGAAAGACGATACATGTGTATTTATAGAGTGCCTTTTACTTTACTTTACTTACTTTTAACTGAAATGGTGACCTACTGAGGTAGGTATTTTAAGACAAGTATGAATGAGAAATGAATGTAGGATGATTGTGGCGCGATCCTTGTGCGTTGAAACCTCATCTTAGAAGGCAAGCACTACATCTAGTTGATCTCATTGCGACGAGGTTATTGCAAAAACCATCATAAAAACTTAGCTACTCTTTGAAAGACGATACATACATATTTCTAGAGTGCCTTGTGTTTCAAAACGTCTTATTTATTTTTTAGATGGTGCGTCTATTTGATTATTGTCGTTTGATAAACGATGGGGTTATTGAACAAAACATGATACAAATATTCTACTCCTTAAATGACGATAACTACAAATTTCTACAGTGACTTCAGTGTTGAAACAACTTATTGCATATCTTAGAAATGAAGCAACTACGTCTAGTTGATTGCGATGAGTTGCGTTCATTGAGGTAAAGGCTATTGCAAAAACCACCATAAAAAACTGGGACCCTCCAAAACACGATATTTCTAGAGTACATTGTGTGTTGAAACATTTTATTTCATTTCTCATAAGGGAACTCAAAAGATATAACGCGTTTATTCAATCAAATACACTTGCTCGAGTTTCGTAGAGTTATCATAAATCTTTTCAACTACGAAAATGAATATAAATTTCAGTGTTTTCTACTTTATTCTCAGTGACAATCACAACCTTGCACCGACTCTCATTTGAAGTAGTTAGTAAATGCTAAGGAGTAAGTTTTCTTTACAAATGTCACACAGTTTATCAGTATATTGGTTTTCTTTCCAAGAAAACTCCGCATAATTCCACAGCTCTAATTGCTGACCGGAGACGGAGGATGGTCGGTCAACCAATCAGAGCTCAGTTGGAGCTGTCACGCACGCGATTGTCACAACTCGCTAGTTGACGCCGTTTCCGCTGCGGCGGTGACACCGGTGACGTCTGTAAACACAGCGGGGCCTGGACAACTCTGATCTTAAGGCAGTTGCAATTGGACAATTGTCATCACGTGGTTGCGGGATTGTGGCAGGCCAGTCAAGTTGAACGTTGGTTGTTTACACGGGGCCAGCTATTGCCACGACAGTCAACAGCGAAATGTAGCTGAATTCTCGACGTCTGTCGTGTCCCGCGAGGACTTAAGAGTCTGCATCAGTCGTAGGCATCTTGAATTTTAGTCCCGTAAGGGCAATGTTAAATTCTGGCGGAACATACCTTCACTTTGGCGTGTGTAGTGGCGTTAATTATCAAAGTATCAATGTAAAACTTTGGAAGTGCATTGATGAGATGTGTTTCAAGGGCATGACCTTTTCAATATGTTCAAAATGTTCAAAAATTTAACTTGATATAAAAACAAAAATCCAGGAATATTTTGTTTTTGAATATTTTGTTTGTTTTGTTTTTATATCAAGTTAAATTTTTGAACATATTGAACATATTGAAAAGGTCATGCCCTTGAGCCACATCTCATCAATGTACTTCCAAAGTTTTACATCGATACTTTGATAATTAATGCCTCTACAGACGCCAAAGTGAAGGTATGTTCCGCCAGAATTTAACATTGCTCTTACGGGACTAAAATCCAAGGTGGCTACCACTGATGCAGACTCTTAAAGCTAATGTTTAATGGTCTGTGTCGGAAATTTATCAGTGAGTCTTTGCAATGTGCTAGAAGAGGAGAAATATAAGAAGAGGGAATGGACAAGGAGATGGCTTTTAAAAAGATACAGTTACGGTACGTCATCTGATTAGGGAACTACGGATGGAATATAAAGCATGAGCAGGATGAGTCCGGCTAGTTTTGATAACCTTTTACAGATGGTTGAAAGTAAAATATCTTAAGAGGATATCTTAATGAGAAAAACATTGTCACCCAAGCTTGACACTTTCGTTGACACGAATTTAACTGTTACAGGCAACACTACACAACTGTATGTTTCGACTGACTCAAGGGAACTAGGGAACTGGCAAAAAACAAGACAGCGCTACTGGCCTAAACCGTTCACACGGCGCCAATTGTCACGACAACTGATATTTCGAGTGGTGGGCCTCACTAGCCACAGCTTGTTGTCCTCAGTCTACTCCGAGAGTATACAAAGGACAACAGAATTTCTTGCCAATTTTGAGGACAGTAGGCAAAGCAATTGTCCTGAAGTGTCTACACGAAGACAATAATTTCATGCCAGTCAGTTGGCTTCTAGCAAATGTCTCACCAACTGCCATCGTGTAAACCCGGCTTTAGTTCGATCGGGTGAAAATTGGGTGAATTAAAATTATTCTACAGCACATTAAAAATGCGGTAGCTAGGAGGTAACACAACAAACCAGTGACTAGGGACTCCTGTCAGTTTTCCTGTTTGAATGACCCCAAAAAGGTTTTCAGGGAATTGAGTTATAAACTTTTATCATGGCCCCGGACTTAAATGTCACCACGCGGGTCATGTGAATAGCTCACTTTCCATAGGAAATTCGCTGATAAATTCAGTAATAAATGAACTTGATGATCTGTAGATTTGTCACTGACGAACCAGCTGATTAATGTTCCAGAATCGTTCCCAACGAACAAAGACAACTGGATCCAGTATCGAATACCACAGAATGTTTAAAATAAAATGTAGCACACAAATTACGTGATACAAATTACAAGAGTTACATTAGAATGCTAAACCCATTATAAGATAATAAGGAATGGTGTGGGAAAAGTGCCTGCAAAACAGTAAACGCAATCTGAACTCTGTATTAGAATTGCCTGATGTAAATTTTACGGCGCCGGGTGTAGTCGTGGGGTGTTGTAATATACACTATTAAATTCCTTTTTTCTGTTTTTAATACGTGGTTCTAGAACAGAAACGTTGTTAACAGACATACATATGTATACAGGAACCTCAAAACAACAACATTGACTTAGTCTGTCTGACAGAGCGAACATGTGGATTATGGACAGACCCGACTCCCCAACATCACCCTCACGCTTCAAAATACGGTCGCAGAGGCGCGTTATTCTTCTCATTCCACTTTTATTATAATAAGTGCTACTTTTGAGGACCGATTAGTTGAAAAATTGCGAAAATATGATCCTTGTATGTCGCAGGAAACAAATATTACTATAAATCTACCATAAAAGAAAGTGTTTGGAATAGAAATAGTAGGTGAAAATTTGTAACAATGTAATTGTAACATTGTGAACCCTAGCCTCAGTGCAGGTCTCTCACGGTGTCATGGCGGACACGAACCAGAACTGCGGCACTCTCCCATGGTCCACCCCGTGGGAGACTATCTGTAACCGACCTGTCGGCCGCGGGTGACCGCACCCGGTGTCGACTTTCTGCTCTGTCTCCTCGTTGTCAGCGCACACAGGAGTTACTGATATCCTTGACTCTAGGTGGCAAAAAACTGAATCGACTAAAAGCGCAGACACGTTTTCCACGTCTACACACCCACTGAAAACTCACTCGACTCATGAGTTAATTCTGACATTCTATGAGCGGATATTCTAATTTGATCAATAACAAGGGACATGGATATGTCTTAAATCTGGCCAGGAAGGGTATTGGCAATCCGTCATACCAAAATTTGAAACGGTGACGACATTTATACATATCCATGATCAAAGTTTTTCCGAAAGGGAATTAAATAGATTATACTTTTAAATATTTTCCTTAAAGAAAATAGAACCAAAGAGGAATTTTGTAAATATTTTTGGAACCAAAGCCATCAAGGGTTTGATTTTTATTACAGACGTTTTCCATCACGATTTTAAGTAAAACAAATTTTCAAGACATTTCGGGATCCGAAATCTATCCCCCGTCCTCAGGCGAACTAGTATCTAAAACAAAACATGATTAATACATAATCCGGACTGGATGGTGGTGAGCCTTCTAATCTAGCTACTTGGATGTCACGAATTGTGAATAGTTATAAGCGATGGCCCTTGAATGCCCTTAGATCTCAGTATCAAGACTACAAGATCGCGTCATTTTTATACTTGTCTTAAAATACCTATCTTGCTAGGTCACCAAATAGTATTAAAAGTACTATGAAACTAAAGCAATTAAGTTTTCAAACAATGATAAGAGAGTTATTTCACCTCAAAGGATCCTTGCTCCCTTCACAATCACTCCCTTGAATATAATCAGGATGCGTCATCCATGGGGGTGGTAAGAAGGGGTGAGGGGCTTATCGATTCAAGGGCAGACCTTGCTGACGGGCGAACACAAGCGTGGCTAGCATGTTATTGATCGCTTAGAGAGCTAGGGGAACAAGTGTGAAGGCAATGACATTGTGGAAGCACCTCGTGTAGTAATATTTGTATTTACTTCCCTGTGGGAAATAGGTTATACTTATACTTTACTTTTAACTGAAATGGCGACCTCCCCAGGTAGGTATTTTAAGCCAAGTATGAACGAGGAATGAATGTAGGATGATTGTGGCGCGATCTTACTGACTAAGGCTGACATGTTCCTTAGACAGGACTGTTAATTAATAGCCCAACAGCCGATGGCAACTAATGGACCTACAGTTTAACGTGGAATCCGAACCACGGCCTCTGAATTACGAATTGGTCTAATTATGAGGATGGCCTTTGTGGATTAACGTAGTATTCAATAGCGCGGACGTTAATCCACACAAGAGAACACTACATTCACCGACCATCTCTCACAACTATCCACAATTCGTGACCTCCAAGTAGCTGGATTACAGGACGTCGCCACCGACCCAGATCATGGATATGTCTAAAGGAAATGTTTTCACTTTATCTAAACAGCTGTTCTTATTCCTTTATATTAAAAAGTAGCAGTAAGCCCGTCCTTAGTACGGGTTGTAGGATTCAGTTTAAAGAAGAAAGGTCATAATACCAAAATGCAAACCTGAAATCCTAAGCAAATCAATACAAAGAAAATAAATCAATAACCAGCTTAATTATTTAGCATTACTTTACAATTAAATAGATTTGAACATTTATATTTTTCACATTCATATTTTTTATACGTTGAAATAACTTTTTAATATAGTATGATTTCGAAATGGGTTTAAATCAATGACCAATATAAACTAACTAATATTGATTCAACAGCTGTTTGTTTTTATTTCTATTAAATCTTTAAACTACAAATAATCCTTACGGGGGAATCAGCAAAAAATGTTTATTGTTCAACATATAATTTTTATTTTACTTAAATGTATACATAGTTATTGAAATGCCTAAAGATAGTTTCACTTTCCCCCAACTTAAAAGGGTTGGGGGTTTAGTATTTATATAAAAAAGTACCTGGTTGCTACGGGTGCAAGTCAAGTTCGAATTGAAAATGCGACCAATATCGCGTAAAAAGTTGGTTTTAAATGCTCGTTATTTACTTTTCAAGGGACGGCGGACAATTTTAAGGCTTTAAAAACCTCCTCTGAAATGTAGAGAATGTATGAAATAAGTTTCATACATTCTCCAGCTCTCCCGTTTTTTTTGAAAAAGAAGGCGTAAAATGCCTCCTGGAGCGTCACAGACACAAATTGAGATAGACTTGTTTCGACCTCTCTAACGCATGAAACGTAAAAAAATGTATAATTCTGAGCAATGTACAGACAAAGCACTAATTTTATTTATATAGATTCAATACTATAGCTCTGATGATTTCTATAAAAACCTGTTGCACATTTTCCATCTTAATAATCGCCAACACCCCCTCCCCCAGAGCTAAGACATATCCATGTCAAAGTATAGTCAAGTGCTCGCTCTTACCTGAACTGCGAAATTCTTGAACCGTATTGTTCCAATAGTAAAACCAACATTTGTAATCATCTGATTCAAAACTACAGACCCTATAAACCAATAAAAAGTTTCGGAAGTGAAAATATCAGTTTTGCCGTAGAGTCGCGGAAAACTTCGCAACAGCTGTTTATTTGTTGGAAATCAAATCGAACGGACGCAAAATATAAACGAACATGCCTAAAGTATCTCTTTGACTATGTAATCGACTTTAACACTATATCTACTGTTGAGAGATTTTCTCTTAGTAATTGAACGAGAAGCTTTGACATGGGTATGTCTTAGATCTGGAGGGGGGTATTGACAATCCGTTAGACCAAAATTTGAAACGGAAGCGACGTCATATGGTTTTAAGGAAAGTTGTTTAAGAGGAACTGAAAACATTCCATGTAGACATATCCATGATCTAAGCTATTTTCCAATGAGAAGTAAATAAATTTTTCAGTCAACCGTGGAAAAACGTTATTTTCCTTGACGAAATTCATTATTTGGTTTAGGGAAATAAAGTTAACTTTGTTAACAGAAGTGAAATTGACAGAAACAGCTCACATCTTTCAACAGCCTAAACATCTACCTAAGAGATTTCGGGTCTCTATTCCCTATACTGGTGTAGGCCCATTAGACCTAGTATATGGTATGATGATGTCAGACAAATATATTCCTTTATAACAAAGTAGAGTTGTTCCACTTCTTTCGCAAATGTTCACAGAATGAAATAAAGTTTAACAACAAGTTATTTAGTTACTGAAATTGTGACCAGGTAGGGTGTTAGAAGGCACTAGGTATTTTAAGCTAGGTATGATTGAGAAAAGGGTGGAAGATGATTGAGCCGCGATCTTATAGTCTTGTTACTGACTAATGCTGACATGGTCCTTAGACTGAACTGTTAATTAAAAGTCTTACAGCAAATGTCAGCTAAGGGTACCAAGGAATATCACACCCTCCAAGTATTGCTTATAACTATCCACAATTCGAGACCTCCAGTTGCTGGATACTCAGCTGGTAGATTTCTAGCTGTTCGCCACTCGCTTCGTATCCTAATTAATTTTAGCTCGTCACAAACTATTACTAATTAACCAAACAAATTTTAACAGAAGCCAACCTTTAACCTACACGACGAAAACAATAGCAAAAAGAGCTGACCTAAATCCACATTTCCCGCGTTTCACTGACCAACCAGGTGACGTGAACTTCCCGCGCTTTGCCGCCATCTTTGTTAACACGTCATTCGTATCGACCAATCAGCACATTTGCCCAGTGGTGAAATGTATTAGCTGTATAGCCAAACATATTATTTCTTGCATCAATGCCAAATTATTTGTGGTCTTACACTCTGTGGTCATCGTGGACGGATACGTAAGAAAATTACTCAATATATTGAAGTATGCGTTTGGAGAAACGACCAATCAAGTTTTGTTAAATGAACGTAAAAATGTTTCCTAATATAATAGCTTTTTGTTACGTAACTTAAAAAACGATAGATTTTTGTGTCACCATAGAAATATTTAATGTTGTCTGAAGTTTTACAATTATTTATTGACATGATTGATACATGCGGCCGTAGAAAATAAAAACATATAAATATGAAATAATGATTATTGAATTGAATATTTTTAATGCCTCTGGACTTACCGTCTCTATTAGTGCAAATTATATTAGATTTTAGTTTGTTATATTATTAGATTTCACCCCAATTCGAATGAATAATCTGAATCACGATAGAACAGTATTGTTAGTCATAAATAAAAATATTATAGGATAAAAACTTTTCCTATAGGATAAAACATCACTAATTGTTCCCTGATAAAAACATCACTGTTTGAATTACAATTGAGAAAAACAAATGGAACTTTCCTGATAATATTCACGATTATGGTTAAAAATTGATTTCTTAATAAATCCACACAAGTTAGGCCAACGCTTTGGCATAATCAAACTTAGTTTTAGGTACTAACAATCAAATATTTGAGAGAATCATTTAAATGCAACCACAAATGACAGGAAAATCTAATCTTCACTGTTTTCATCACGCTGCACTGTTGTTAATAGATAACGTTATCAACTATGCATGTTTGTGCTTTCTTGCATCTCAACTTTCCTTCTGTTTATGTTTTTGTTGTTTAATACAGATATAATTTGATTAAACACTAATTTTTATGAGGAAATTTAATCCAAACGCCCACACGAAGTTATCACAAAATATTGGTGCTTTTTTAACCTCTAAGATTTTAATACGTTTTCGTTTCTAGTAATTCTAAATTAGTGGATTTTACATTTCCTAATAATTTGAGAAATAAATTAGAGAGTTTCTATTTTCGTTGAAATCTTTAAATGGTGTCGTCCTGTGAAAGCTTTAGGTTGCACAATCCGCCATCTTAGATTTTTAATCCCATAAGAACAATGTTAGTTTTGAGATTAGATTAGATCATTGAATTGGCAACCATACTACCATACTATGTAGGTATTTTAAGCCAAGTACGAATGTGGATTGAGTGTAGGATGATTGTGGCGCGATCTTGTAGTCTTGTTACTGACTAAGACATGTTCCTTAGGCAGGATTAATAGCCCAACAGCCGATGGCAACTAAGGAACCTACAGTTTAACGTGGAATCCGAACCACGCCCTCTGAATTACGAATTGGTCAAATTATGAGGATGGTCTTTGCGGATTAACGTAGTATTCAATAGTGCTGACAATAATCCATACAAGAGAACACTACAGCCACCGACTATCACTCACAACTATCCACAATTCGTGACCTGGATTACAGGACGTTCCAGTCAATACTAAGAGACAGTACTCGATAGTAGTAAAAATATATTTGAAGAGGTTATCTAGAGATATATATTTTTCATTTATTTATTTTTCTATCATAAGAAATACAATTACTTATTAACCATCGGTAATTATATTTTTCCGGAAAATAACATTTCTTAAGACCCAGACGACAATAATTTATACTGCAAAAAAAGCATTTCTGTGAACAAAGATATCAATACAAGTAACTCGTTGCCTAGGATGTACAAGAAAAAGTAGCGATGATATAAATTAGTTGCAGTTAACGTTTTAATTCTATGAACTCAGGTCGTTAACGTTGGCAGGACGGGTAATAACGTTTTTATTACCTTTTAGAAAGATAACATTTAAAGTCTCGAGCATTAAGCTTGGGAGAAATGGCATTTAAGGTATCTAGTTATGTAGTATTTAATCGTCTCTTCAGTTTCTAACGCAATATAGGAATCGATTGAAAAAAATAATCACGATAATCGATTGTATCGATGGTATTACTAAAATTTTCCGTTGTGGTTTTAGAGAATTTACCATAGGGAATACCTTATATTGAGACAATAAAAAATAACACAAACATGAGCCTAAAGTTTCTAGGTTTCTGTTTTTTTCTGTCTACATGTGTATGAAGTTTACAAATTATTTTTTAACTTGAATATTATTTTAGATGAAAACTTCAAATTTAGGAAAAATGTGTATAATAGGTGAAAAAGAGTGTGACATTTTGATACAGTATACCATTTCCGGGGCTCCTTATTTACCCGGGAACACTGTTTCTTGGACCATAATTGCTGATTTTACATTTGTTTATTATAGGTACAGCCAAATGTAGTAAAGTTATTAAAAATATTCAAACTATTAATTTAAAACAATAAAATAAAGAGAGACCCTCCATTTCACTCATAACACATAACGGGTTAGATTGTAGAGTCAACCCTCAATAAGAAGAATCTCATGAAATCAGGGAAAATTCTTCTTATGGAGGTATTCCTAGCTAGGAGGTTCTTTTTATCGAGCTTTGTTTACCACCACTATTCGTCTCATGGCCAGAGGTTTCTAATGTCTGAATTCACGTATGACGTAATTTTTGTTTTGAAAACTACTTGCTATTGAGGTGTATATAGGTTTTATAAGCCTATTCATTTTACTATTGCCTCCTGAACTGATGTTTGAGAACTAACTAGGTTAGGCCTTATCCGTCCAAACAGTCCGTTCTTATTTATGCGACTATGACCAATTCGAAGTCAAAACTATTTTGAGTTTTAGTTATATTTTTCGTTCGTGTGCCGGCCGGCGATGGATTCCTTAATGTTTAACTCAACATAAATATGTGTAATAATTGTCTTGTATGGCCTGATAATAACGTTTAGACTTCAAATACTGGCTACTGGAAATTAGTAACCTAGTTAATTTTATAAGCCGAGACACAGACCACTAAAATACTTATTCTCTACAAGGGTTTTGCACGAATTTCAACCTCGTGTAGAGGTGTTTTTAGGATTGAAATAAATTAGGTTTTCAAAGGGATTTTAAAAATTTCTTCTTATAGAGGTTACTCTGTAGTCTTGAATATGAATGGTATTTAAAACTTTCATAATATGCTATTTTACGTAATAATTGTGAGGCCTACCTGGAGTACGTATTCCGCCTACCGGCTTGTTATCGGACGCACACGGTTATCTCGCGCGCGCTACAGTGGCTGTAGACGTGCAGACGACTCCACTGTCCACCATACACTGCACTGTAGTGTCGCGCGCCGCCCGTTACCCCCACCCGGGCCGCCTCCGCCGCCGCCGCCACCCGGCACACGTCGTCGACAGGTGCTTCACCCCGACTACCCTCTTGATTCATAAACAAATTTCTGGATGAGTAAATATCTCAGAACATTTCGTTAAACAGTTTTTTATTTTGACAGAGATTTGGTGGCGGCGACGACCGCTTGATGGTGGAGACGACCGCTTGGTGGCAACGACGACCGCTTGGTTGTGGCGACGACCGCTTGGTGGCGACGACGACCGCTTGGTGGTGGCAACGACCGCTTGGTGGTGGCGACGACCGCTTGGTGGCGGAGGCGACCGCTTGGTGGCGGAGACGACCGCTTGGTGGCGGAGACGACCGCTTGGTGGCGGAGACGACCGCTTGGTGGCAACGACGACCGCTTGGTGGCGGCGACGACCGCTTGGTGGCGACGACGACCGCTTGGTGGTGGCAACGACCGCTTGGTGGTGGCGACGACCGCTTGGTGGCGGCGACGACCGCTTGGTGGCGGAGACGACCGCTTGGTGGCGGCGACGACCGCTTGGTGGCGGCGACGACCGCTTGGTGGCGGCGACGACCGCTTGGTGGAGGAGACGACCACTTAATGGAGGAGACGACCGCTTTGTGGTGGCGACGACCGCTTGGTGGCGGCGACGATCGCTTGGTGGCGGCGACGACCGCTTGTTGGTGGAGACGACCACTTAATGAAGGAGACGACCGCTTGGTGGCGGCGACGACCGCTTGTTGGTGGAGACGACCACTTAATGGAGGAGACGACCGCTTTGTGGTGGCGACGACCGCTTGGTGGCGGCGACGACCGCTTGGTGGAGGAGACGACCGCTTGGTGGCGTCGACGAACGCATGGTGGCGGAGACGACCGCTTGGTGGCGGAGACGACCGCTTGGTGGCGGCGACGACCGCTTGGTGGAGGAGACGACTGCTTGGTGGCGGCGACGACTACTTGGTGGAGGAGACGACCGCTTGGTGGCGGAGACGACCGCTTGGTGGCGGCGACGACCGCTTGGTGGCGGCGACGACCGCTTGGTGGAGGAGACGACCGCTTGGTGGCGGAGAAAACAGCTTGGTGGTGCCGACGACCGCTTGGTGGTGGAGACGACCACTTGGTGGCGGAGACGACCGCTTGGTGGCGGAGACGACCACTTAATGAAGGAGACGACCGCTTGGTGGCGGCGACGACCGCTTGTTGGTGGAGACGACCACTTAATGGAGGAGACGACCGCTTTGTGGTGGCGACGACCGCTTGGTGGCGGCGACGACCGCTTGGTGGAGGAGACGACTGCTTGGTGGCGGCGACGACTACTTGGTGGAGGAGACGACTGCTTGGTGGCGGAGACGACCGCTTGGTGGCGGCGACGACCGCTTGGTGGAGGAGACGACCGCTTGGTGGCGGCGACGACCGCTTGGTGGCGAAGACGACCGCTTGGTGGCGGCGACGACTGCTTGGTGGCGGCGACGACTACTTGGTGGAGGAGACGACCGCTTGGTGGCGGAGAAAACAGCTTGGTGGCGCCGACGACCACTTGGTGGCGGAGACGACCGCTTGGTGGCGGAGACGACCGCTTGGTGGCGGAGGCGACCGCGTGGTACATCCGGCCGGGTACATCCTGTCTGGGTGACTCTGGGTCATCCTGACAGGATGTGTGTCAGTGTGCGGGTCCAGTGCCGCCGCTGGCAGATGCCACAATTAATTATGGCGAAATGCATGGAATGAAAGAATATAAATAAAATAGGCCACAAAAAAGTAAAATAATAAAATAAGATCGCACACAGCACGCTGGCGTGGTATAGAAATTTTCACAGAACATATATTATTCCCGTCATAGTAATCAAATAGTACTGCGGTTTGATGCTATAAGGGGTTTTTACATTTTAATTTGTTTATGTTAAAGCTGTTCACTGATTAAAAACACATACAACATTTGATCTAATTATGTTAATAGCTAATCGAGTTATTTATCTATGCTCCGAAAGAATTACATGGGCCGCATGGGAATACGCAGGTTTGCTGAAGGAAGAAACATTAGATTTAAATTTTTTATTGATGTATTGATAAAACAGGAGAATAATTAAGTAAATAAATGAGTTGATTTTAGCTATTCTCCTTAAGATTACAATTACACAATGTACTGTATGTACCAATTTGAACATCTCAGTAACCAATTTATTGACCTAGAGTCATGATTCAGGATACTAAATAGTGTGTTTTTATGACCTGAATCCAATGGTAAAAAGTAAGATTAAAAAATATTAAACATAAATAAATTGAAATCTCCATTTTGGGGTTACAACCCCCCCCCCCAAAGGTCAGTTAATGTAGTCCGATTGCGTTTTCCAACGGACTCAACCAAGATATTACAGAAAGAAACAACTCCAAGATATTTTATAATAACCAGGCAATAATTGCGGCCGTTATCGTGTTGACACAAGTATTAATAGTCTATAGGCTATATATAAAATTTTGAATAACCCCTCTAACGTCGACATGTTGTTAGGAAGCGTCATTAATTAATAGCCCATTGATGAAATGGCGGCTGGGCCCACGTTCGACCCTTGCGGGGTTCGATCCGGCGATCCTCAGCTTTCAAAGCAGGAACTGTATCCTCTCAACCACCCAACCATGTTAGTATTCTATCATGGTCCCGGGCTTAACTGTCACCATGCGGGTCATGTGAATAGCTCACTTTTCCATATGAAATTCTATATAAATTTATTTACACATTATGTGATTCAAATTGAAAGAGTTTACTTTAGAACACTAGAGCATTTATTATAAAATAAGGAACGGTGTGAGAAAAATCGCCTGCAAAACAGTGAACGCAATATAAACTCTGTATTAAAATTGCCTGATATAAGTTTTACGGCACCGGGTAATGTCGTGGAGTGTTTTAATCTACACCATCGATTTTCTCTTTCTAGAAATTATTGTTTAAATTAATTATTTAAATTATTGTTTAAAGGAAAAATATTTCTTGACGAAGCGAGTCAGAATATGTAGTGTTTAGAAACGGAAAAGGCATTATAATACTGCGTTAATCCACAAAGACCATCCTCATAATTAGACCGATTCGTAATTCAGAGGTCGTGGTTCGGATTCCACGTTAAACTGTAGGTCCCTTAGTTGCCATCGGCTGTTGGGCTATTCATTAACAGTCCTGTCTAAGGAACATGTCAGCCTTAGTCAGTAACAAGACTACAAGATCGCGCCACAATCATCTTACAATCAACTCTCATTCATACTTGGCTTAAAATACCTACCTTGTGGTATGGTCGCCATTTCAATAATCTAATCTAATGTATTAAAGTGTTTTTGCCATACATCCGGACCGCTCGATCTGACTTCTATGTCTGCGTCAGATATATAATTTTATTTTTTTATCGGCAATCTGGCAGTTGGGCGATCTTTAGTCGTCGCCACATCGCCGCGCCGCCACGCCTGGACGCCGACCTCGACCATCGCCAGCCACGGTCGGCGAACATCAGTAACGGACGACGGCCTCGTTACCCAGGTCGCGCCTCTGCCTATTAAATTGGCTCATCACGCTATGTAATTAACCACTAAATCTAAAATTCTGTGTTATTAATTAAAAAGGAATTTCTTAATAACTCCATTACTAATGGAATTCAATTAATTGCCATTTTCGATGAAACAGAAGAAACTGTATTGGTTTGGAATATATTTCAGTATAGTTAATTAAATTACAAAGAAAACACCAGGCCACTTATGAAATTTAACGGAATATTAAAGACAATTATTCTCCAAATATCTTATGTTTTTGGCTTCGCCTCACTCATAAAATTTGATCTCGCCCAGGAAAACACTATTTTTGGTACTTGTAATGAAATATATTGCTCGTATTACCATTCTACTCTACTTAATAAGTTTCCTGTATTCTTAGTCCTAGAAACAACTATTTACCGGTATATTTTTCCCACATTATAACTAATTGGAAATAATTCTAATTACAATGATAGGTTGATTGTAAGTATCACAACAACCAACTCTTAAAGCCAGGAAGAAATATTTAAAACAGTGGAACTTAAACTGGTTTTGACTGTTTGTGTTTTGTTTATTAGGTTATGTAAAGACTAACATTTCTACAGTAATATTATTTTACAATACAGAACCATCGTATTGTATTGGTTGGACGAGGCCGCAGGAACGGTAGGGTACGACGACCCTGGCTGTGATTGCAGGAACTACGCTCCGCGATGCGCGTCCTTCCTCCGTTGAGTAACCCCCCCCCCTCACCCTCCCGGTACACCGTCACCATCATCATCATGTACAACGACGGTCTGCCCCAGCATGAGTCGGTCATTAGAAGAATGATAAAATCTGCATATTTTCGGATTCCGCGTGACCCAAAAGTCACAAGTGAAAGGGTGGAGACTGGAGTTACCTTTCTGAAATGGCGACGTTAAATGGTCGTGTCATTTAGTCTTGTTACTGACTGAAGGGGCGTTTTCTTACCTCTGCTGTATGGCACGTGCGTGCTCCGTGATTCAACTAACTGCGTTGATGCAAGAATGGCCTTCGTGATGCATTCCAATCGTATTCGAATTCCAACTCAACACAAAAGTGTTTTCAAACATCGATTTTAGAGAATTTCCATATGCAGATATTTTAATACATGTGGCTTAAAATATCTGCCTGGGTAGATCGACATTTCAAAAGGTAATCTAATCTTATCTAATCCATTACAACTATTTAAGTTGGTACATAATTAAGAAACTGTATATTTTCAGTTGTCTATAGCTAAATCTTCTTTAAAATACTTTATTCACATTAATTATTTTAAAAATTGAGAATAGGTTGAGAAATTAGTAGAAAGGATTTAAAGGATAATTATAAAGCAGTAACGTGGAAAATACTTCGAATAAAATGTATTGTAAACAAAAAAGTGTAATCAAAAGCTACTCACATCGTTATGGGAACCTGGGAAAGAAGAAAATCTCTGGTTAGTAGTCGAAGACGGTTGTAGACCTGAAGAGGGGTCTCTGCCACATCCTCTAACACTATGCGCACCATTTTTTCTAGCTGACAATAAAATGATACTTACGCCACTAATTTGAAACTAAAATCAATCCACCAAGTCTAAGTGTCGGTGCGGTGATGTATACAGAATGTGAGCAACAATTACAATTTCCAGCTGGCGTGTGCAAAAATTTCAACTATACCAGGATGCAAAGACGTTTAAAACACCAACTACAAGTGTTTGGATCAAAGACAGCTGATTTTGAAATCAGCGAAATTCACATTGGGAGTTATATTTTATTTCATTAACAAAAATATGTTTTGTTTAGGAATTTACAATTCTTAGAAAAAGACGGGGTTAATATTATACATGGAAGGTAAAATGAAGTTATAATCATTAATGTAATGATAAAATCTTTTTTACATTTTTTTCATTTATTTTCAAAATTAAACTACATATATTAAATTGTTACCAATATTCTTGTATATATAAAATATAAAATGTATAATATAAAATAAAAAAATAAATGTAATGAAATGTAAATGTAAAATATAAATGTAATATAAAATGACGAACGAGTAAGGTTTGCTATCACAAAGGATAGATATATTTAGATTTGCAGTAAACATTATTAGATCTCAACTATATATCTATATAACTACTGTCTGTGGACCTATGTGTTTACTAGTTTTTAAATATCAGTAACCGCTTGACATAGAGCAAAGATTAAAAAACCAAATTAATTGTTCTTTAGCTGTTTTCACTGTTACTAATCAAATTTTCATTATTGTTATAAATTATGTGTAAAAATTCAAACCCCCCAATTCTGAATACAGGCTAAACCAACCTAAGCCTCTGATCGGATAGACTGATTTTTGAACTCATCTGAATAATGAAGGAGTACAGATATCCACTTTATGTGAATCGATTACTCACATAGATGTAGTTTAACACAGTACATTTTGGAGCTCCAATACAAATTTATTGGAACAGGTAATAATTATGTCTTGCTACTTAACACAATGCCAAGTATGAATAAGAAATGAATGCAAGATGATTGTAGCGCGATCTTGTTACTGACTAAGGCGGAAATCTTCCTTAGACAGGACTGTTAATTAATGGCCCAACAGCCAATTGCATCTATGGGACATAGAGTTTAACTTGGGATCTGAACCAATTTTGTCTCTGATTTACAAGTATGAGGTTGGTCTTCGCGTGTTTACTTAGTATTCAATAGTGCAGACATTAATCCACACACAAAAACATCACATCCGCTGACGACCCTTGAGAATGTGAGAAACTGCAAAAGAATGTATAATTGTTTAGAGACAGAACCTC
Source organism: Nephotettix cincticeps (assembly GCA_023375725.1). Taxonomy (NCBI): domain Eukaryota; kingdom Metazoa; phylum Arthropoda; class Insecta; order Hemiptera; family Cicadellidae; genus Nephotettix; species Nephotettix cincticeps. The sequence goes on along the minus strand of CM041789.1, from coordinate 16,167,303 downwards.
GGATGGCCATGATTCTACGGGGTCCACGTCCCAGCCAAGGTGAGAAATAGCCACTGATATTGTTCCCACCGGATGACGTCATCACTTCCGGTATCACCTCGTCCAGCCGGTTAATTACTCCAGGAGCTGAGAGTACGCGGTAAGGAGGTGTTAAGTGCCCCCCACACCCCCCTCCCATGATCACGTCTCCAAAACCGGATCAGACAGCATCGAGATACTTGTTCCGATACCGAGATTCTTCAAATTCGATATCGTAACCATTATGAAATAAAAACAGTCTTAGTAGCTTATATAAAAAAACTATTGTATTTACAGTTCTTCCCTGTGGGCAAGGACTAAGGACTTTGCCGTCCTGGGTGGGATCGGCGACCGCTCCGCCCCCATATATCTCGTCTAATTGTTTGCTCCTGGGCTCCACACCTTTCTTGAGCGATCTCAGAACAACAGTGGCTCCGTTGTGATGCGAATCCATCACAGTGTTTCCCTATAAACTTTTAAATAAGTGCTAGGGGTCCTAAGTGGAAATTGCACTTGTTAAAGTTATTTTAATTTCATCTATTTTTGTTTATGCTCTATATTGCTTAAAATGTACCCAACAGGTATTTTATTTATATTTTATATTATACTAGCGAAAGTACCCGTACTTTTCACGGGTAAAAAAGGCTGAGAGGTGTTTACAAAATGATAAATGCTAGTGTCTACAACACGACAAAGTATCACATAGAAGAAAGAATAAGGAATAACCTAATAGAGACATATATCGGGAGAAAATTTAAAATCTATCTTTATTGGCACTTCTAATTTAGATTCAGCAGTTTCTCTTTAAAAATTATCTTTCCTTTTCTTGAACTGTCAAAATGTTAGTATCCACAGCTGTTGAAATGTAAGTAATTTTATGTTTATATCCTTTGAAAATGTAAATATTGAAACTTAAAACGTTCATGGGGTGTAGCCCTAGCCGATTTTAAGGACATTAATGTACCTTAGAGGTGCATGAGTTTAAGATTGACCTTTGTGTAAAATTTCAAACCGGCCGGTTCAGTATTTTTCGCGTTTAGTTTCCAAAACAAACAAACAAACATTCAGGCCACCTCTTTTTTATATTATAGATTTATATTTCCGTTCGTTAAAATCTGTTTCCAGTCCACCTACCCCTGGAGCCCCGCTGCTTGTGGGGAATAGGTTAGAATTAGACCAATTCGTAAATCAGAGGCCGTGGTTCGGATTCCACGTTAAACTGTAGGTCCCTTAGTTGCCATCGGCTGTTAGGCTATTAATTAACAGTCCTGTCTAAGGAACATGTCAGCCTTTGTCAGTAACAAGACTACAAGATGCCACAATCATCTTACACTCAATTCTCATTCACACTTGGCTTAAAATACCTACCTTGTAGTATGGTTGCCATTTCAAGAATCTAATCTAATCATGGATATATCTAAGGAATGTTTTCAGTTCCTTTAACAGCTGTCCTTATAGCCAAATGAAGTCACTAACCATATGAAGTCACTGTTTCAAACTAAACACTAAACAGTAGACAATGAGACACTAAGACACTAATATACAAAGACACTAAGACACTAGACAATAATAGGCAATAGACACTACACACTAAGACACTAAGAAAATAAGACGCTAAGAAACTTAGACACTAGACACTTAGATACTAAGGCACTACACACTAAGACAGTACACACTAAGACACTAAAACTCTAAGTCACTAGACACTAGACTTTGAGACACTAAGTACAACGTTTTCTGTTACAAATAAACGTTACAACTTTTTTTTAAACTGCTCTTCTGGAAAGTGAGAGAAAAAGTACGTAGGCAGCCTACCGCTGAATGGGAAAAATGTCTATGGGATTACAAAATCAAATTTTGATGGAACATAATTCTGGTAAATACTAAAAGGTTTTAGTTCTCGTCCAGAGTTTCCATCCGAATTTCCCCGGTCGGAGTTGCATAACGTGTTACCACGGGTGTGGGCCCAACAGCCTTGCCTCGGCCTGTTTTGGTTACGGTCCCGTGGGCTCAAGGATCTTCAGGGTCGATGGAGTCCACGTCCAGGCCTCCGCCACAGGTTCCTGGGCCTCCTACACGCTCCCATCCCATCCACTTGGAGACTTACACCTCTCGCTTCCGGTCATCACTGCCACCATGTTCGACCTTGTTTCCTAAAGAACCTTTTTAAATTAACAATTAGTTGGACTTTTCCAACGCGTCTTGTGTTTAAAATCTACACAATGTTTCGAGAGTTGGTTAAACCACTCCCGTTTTCAAGTGCCTAACGATATTTACATTTATACAAACAAAGGGTTATTTCTAACAAAGGGTTTCTTTTCTATATAGAAATAAACCTTTGTTTGATAAATGTACAAACAAATGTTGTGTTTGTTTATTTTTGGCGTAATTTTATTAAGTTTTAGAGAAAACTTTTGGAGCTGGACTACTATCTAAAATGGCGACATACCAAGTTAAGTATTTTAGCTTAAAAACTACACAATTTAGTTCTTTAAAGGTTTTATCTATCTCCAACGGTTACCAAGGTATTGAAAATATCTAAACACAGTACGTTGTATTTTGGGGCTCCAATGTTAATCTTACCTTAATGTTAATATTATCAATATTTTTCTATTAAACTTGGTATTTACTTTCATGTGGTTGAGATCAATCCATTTATGATTAAAGATCATAGTTTATGTCTATATCATGGCAGCTAACCTGCATACTCTTTTCCCATGTTAATCATATAGAGAATAGCCAAACTCCTTTATTTATGGGAATATGTGTGTGAAACTTGGTATAATTGATCAAAATAAAAATTTTTATGCTATAAATGTCTTCTTTCAATGTTCCTCACAGCAGTAAACCTGTATACTTTTTCCATTTTAATTAATGTTATGGAGCATAGGCAAATAACTGTCATATTTATCTACAGATATTCATAAAACTTGTCATTATATCATCGATTAGGAAATTCGCTGAGTATGCAGGTCTGCTGCGACGGGGGTGTTATTATGTGTATGTATTTGTGATGGGAGAATAAATAAATATCTAATAAATCGTTCCCCCGAGTTTGAACAGACACTGTAGTATGTCTGAGACCAACAATGTAGCGTCGTGCACTTTGTCAGAGCGTTGCACGCAACGCTGCCACGAGGAAGGTGTCTATTACCACAATTAAAACAATCAACTGTCAACTGGAGACCTTGGCATCTAGCGTGCGCTCTGGTGGGCATTTACCGAACTACTTGCAGGGCATCGCGGCTGTACCAAAAGGATAATCTGCAGTGTGCAATAAAGTAATTCTCTTCCACGAAAATATACACTCTGTTCTACAGTTTTTTGGTAGAAGTCTTAACGGCCAATTATAACCTAAAACACTCTGAACCTGGTTTTAAAAGAAATGTTTCATAAATACCCCCGTCGCAGCAGACCTGCGTACCCAGGTAATTCCAAAAACAATAACAATATATAACAGGTTTGATCAATATCTGTAATAAGTAAGAGAGTTTGCCTATTCCCCATAAGTTTAACATAGGAAAGAGTATGCAGATTTGCTGCTGTGAGGAAACACTGAAAGTAGGTATTTTTACAAAAAAAGTCTTTATTTGGACCATATACACTGTACGAAATTTTATAAATATCTGTCCATGAATAAATGAGGTCGCCTATTCTCCATAAGATTAACATGGGAAATGAGTATGCAAGATAGCTGCCATGATAAACAAATAAACTATGATTTTTAAGCATAAATGTATGGATCTCAATCACATGAAGCTAAGTATCAAGTTTCATAAAAAAATATTCATTGATAAGTAAAATATTAATTTTTCCTTATCCTCCATAAAATTTTTAACGACTATTGTTTTTGGCATCCAGACACCTAAAAACCATAAAATTAACATGGTCCCGGGCTTAAGTCTTACCTTGAGACCTATGGTAATAGATTCTTCCCTATGGGAAATTCGCAAAAAGTATAAATGTAATTTTTTATTACCTAATAACTTTTGAAAATCCGGAATTCTGTACAGGGGTAATGCAAATTCAGAATTTGTTTTATATTCATACTAAGCTAAAAACAGCAAATAATAAATTTCACGTATTTATATTTACATATAAATTGTTAAACTGCGAAAACAGCTGATGTAAATCATAAAAATAGTATGTATAGATACGCGTCTAAAGGGCAAATAGAGAACTAATTGAGAGCAAGGAAAAATCAGCTGATCGGTTTCTCTTGAACATTTTGTATTCATTGAAATCAGCTGTTTTGGAAAATAGCTAATACCTATGAGGAGTAATGACAATTTTCATAATTTATGCATTTAAAGGCTAAAATTCATCCATATCTATGCTGAAACCGATAACAGTTGGCAGAATCAAACTGCGCTGACACTTGAGATGAGAATGCAATTTGCAACCGCCATGTTGTTAACAATGACCTCAGCCAATGAAGTGCAGTCCTTGTACAGCAACTTCTACTTGAATACTTCTCCACACGTCAACCGAATTATTGTACTTCCTAGCACACAAAATGTAAATATTATTCGAATATTAGCTGACTGTTTATGGAACAACTATGTAAATAGTACCCTCGTCGCTGCAGACCTGCGTACTTAGCGAATTTCTAAATGAATAAGAAAGACATATTAAACAGGTTTGATATCTGTATTAATGTTTTTGTATTTACTTTCCTGTGGAAAATAGGTTAGACTATGACTAGACTAACTAACTATGGTTAGTTACTAGACTTACCAGACTATGACTAGTCTAACTATGGTTAGAGATGGATATGTCTAAATGAAATGTTTTCAGTTCATCTAACAAGCTGTTCTTATAACCAAACTATGGCATCACTAACTAAATGACGTCCCTATTTCAAATTTTCGTCAGGAAAATCGCCAGCATCCACTTCCCCCCAGAGCTAAGGACATATCCATTTCAATAAGAGAGTTTGCCTGTTCTTCAATAGATTAAAGATTATGCAGGTTTGCTGCAGTGAGGAACACTGAAAGGAGACACTTAACCATAAAAGATTTTATTTTTACCGTATTCCAAGTTTTATCAATATCTGTCCATAAATAAAGGAGTTTGCCTATTCTTTAGATGATTAACATGGGAAAGAGTATGCAGGTTACCTGTCATGATAAACAAATCGACTATGATTTTTTAGCATAAATGCAATTAGTTATTAAGGGTGTATTAGATGGTTGTTCTAGCTGGAGAGTCAGTTACATGTACTGTTTTGTAATTATATTTTCCTTTTTGAGAAAATAAATTGAAATTGAAATCCATGCACCGTGTGGCTTCTACCAAGACTCAAAGATGTGTTATTAAACGAAAGCCTGCCACGAGTGTAGATAGCGCATTTAATTGTTGACAGATGATGTAGTTCCATTGATACCCAGAAATCTCTCTATCGGGTGAGTTCACCGATAACAAGACAATGGATGCACTTTCAAAATCAAGTGGCGAGATAAAGTAATCCAAATAAACCTCTCCGTCAGCCGAAATGTTTACTAATTCTTCTACGTTCTATTAAAGGATAATACGATTGAAACATTTTCAGAAATCTGCCTAAGGCAATGCTTGTAAATTATACATACCCTGGTGTGAATTAATGACCTCAAAGTTGAATATTACGTTCATTCGATAAGAATATCCACATAATTATACCAGGTCGTAATTCAGAGGCAAAACTTTGGTTTGGATCCCTCGTTAATCTGTACGTGCTTAGATACTAGTACCTGGTGACCGAGCTTTGCTCTTATAGAATAAGACATGTATTATACAAGTTTTGCCGTTTAAGGTATTTAAACCAATCTCAATTGTTTTAACAGATCATTCACTGTTTAATTATCCATACAGTTATTATTAGCCTGAGATCAACTGATTTTGTTAGAAACGGAATGAGGATTGAAAAGCAAAAGAGAAATTTAATTTACACCAATTATATGGTTTGTTACAGTGGCTTCAAGCAATACAATGAATACGTTTTCTATCAAAACACGGAAGATTTTGGGAATACTTTTTTCTGCTTTTATTTCGCACAATAATGTTACCCTTAAGTTTTTACAAATTGTTTAGTAACCTGATAATTTTGCATTTATTACATACATAAAATATATATTTATGAAAAACCTCTATTCACATATTGTTCCTCACCATCTTCAATCAAGAAGTGTCAAACAGTTATAAACAGATGTTTTGATTTGTAATGTTTACATTTGATTCTCCATAAGCGTAATGTAAAATTTTTAGATTTTAAACTGAACATTACAAGAAAACCATAATTTTCCTGGACATTAGACCTATCTAGAACTTATTTTCTACTCGGAAATTAGTTATTTCCAAAATTTAAAGAAATTCCTTAGAGCCGTTTTCAACATCCGTGTGCAAATATATATATACAAACCGTGCTCTTATTATATTATTGGATATTGGCTGTTGGGCTATATCAAGTAACAGTCGTGCTTAAAGATAAGGAACATGTGTGTGAAGAATACCAGATCACGTAAAGTAACAAGTAACCGCTTTCAATCTGGTTACTTCAATATCTGTTTGCATTGAAAAGGTAACCCACCCAGGAATTTAAGCTTAGTTACGAATGAGTAACGACTGTGGTGACTTCTTACTGACTAAATAGTTTAACGTGGGATACGAACCACAATTTTGCCTCTGAATTACGAACTCGTTCACTGTAATCATGTTAATTTACACCAGGTAATATCGCATCTACCGGTTATCGCTTATAATTCGTGAACAATTACACGTAGTACCAAGTAGTACAATGACGAGACTTGCAGTCTACTTTGAGGTAACATATTGTGGGTTATTATGAGCCATAAGCGGTGTATGTGATATTCCCCGGAGTGGATTAGTTAGTTATAAATAAAGAAACGGTCTTAATACCTGCTATTAAATAATCCTTTTTTGCATTGAAGTGCAACTAGTTTCGGATTCGTAGAGCCATTGGCAGGCAAGACAGAAAAGTATTTTCTTTTTTACCTAACCTTGATGTTCCTCAAAATACTTAGATTAAATCCTCAAATTAGATTAAATTAGATTATTGAAATGGAAACCTACCCAGGTAGATATTTTTAATATGAAAGAGAAATGAGTGTAGGATGATTGTGGCGCGATCTTGTAGTCTCGTTACTTACTAAAGCTGACATATTCCTTGGACAGGACTGTTAATTGGTAGCCCAACAGCCGACTAAGGGACTGACTCTGAATTACGAATTGGTCTAATTGTGAGCATGGTCTTTGTGGATTAACGCAATATTCAATATTGCGGACGTTAATCCACACACGAGAACACTATACCCACCAACCAATGGTTACAACTATTCACAATTTGTGACCTCCAAATAGCTGGATTACAGGACGTCGCGACCGCCCCAAAAAAAGTAAAAAAGAGGAATGAATGTAAGATGATTGTGGCACGATCTTGTAGTCCTGTTACCGGACTAAGGCTGACATTTTTCCCAACAGCCCACGACATCTAAGAAATTATCTAATGAATTACGAACTAGTCTAATTATGAGGATAATCTTTATGGATTAACGTATTATTCAATAGTGCGGATGTTAATCCACACCAGAGAATATCCCACCAACTATTGCTCATAACTATCCACAATTACGAACTGGTCTAATTATGAGGAGCCACGTTCTAAGACGCTCCTACATGACAAATTTTGAGTTTTCACAGTTGCGCAGCGCGGCGGCGGTCAAATGATGACGTCACTAGGCGCGCGCCCGCGGCCCCGGGGTGCGGTCACAAGTCAAAAAGACGAAAGGCGCTTCACTTGGGCTCAAGCTTCTCTCTTTTGATTCAGTTGTATTAATTACCAGCGCCCTTGCTTCCGGCCTCTGCATTGTCAGCTGGGATTGGATTTTGGGATTGTTCGGAAAAAGAGCGCCCAAAGCGGGACTTTTATGAAAAAAGAAATTAGAACTGATATTGAGTTGGGTGAGCACGAGAAAATAGATGTATTATGACTAAGACGGGGACAGGTCTTCAAATCCAGATATTTGAAGGTCAGTACAAATTATATTCTCTAGTGTGGATTTTTTTATATTCATCCACATAATTGGATTAGTTCGGAATTCAGAGGCAAAATTATGGTTTGGATCCCACGTTAAGCTGTAGGACCCTGTAGATACCATTGGTTGTTGGGCTATAAATTGACAGTTCTGTCTAAGGAATAAGTCCGCTATAGTCAGTATGGACGTGGAATAATACAATCAGAAAGTCAGTTACAGACCTGAGCTTGGGTGAAAGTCTATTTATCATTGGTGGAATTTGGTTAAAAAAGTTGGGACCGCGGCGTGTCTTGTAATCCACCTACTTGGAGGTCACGAATTGTGGATTGTTGTGAGAGATGGTAGATAGGTGTAATGTTCTCTTGTGTAGATTAACGTCCGCACTACGTTAATCCACAAAGAGCATCCTCATAATTAGACCAGTTCGTTATTCAGAGGCAGTGGTTTGGACTCCACGTTAAACTGTAGGTGCCTTAGATATGCCATTGATTATTGGGTTATTGATTAACAGTTCTGTCTAAGGAACATGTTAGCCTTAGTCAGTAACAAAACTACAAGATTGTGCTACAATCATCTTACACTCATTTTTCATTCATGCTTGGCTTAAAATACCTGGACAGGTTGCCATATAATATGACCTTCCTCATCGTAAAAGTTGCAGCCGCAGAAGCTCTCAGCAACATCTCCAATGAGACGCTAAATTATCTCGAAGCCACGTAGGCACCCGCCACAGTAGGCGAACATGTAGGCTAGCGAGGCTATGCTGGTCTCTGTATAAGGCAGGACAGCGCCCACAGCGCACTCTGACGTCATGCAGCGGGAAACGCGCACAACCAATAGCACAACTGAGAAAACTCTAAATTTTTCTTGCAGGAATTTAGCAGAAAACTTTTCCGGACACAAATAGAGTAGCTTCCTAGAATTTTATGGCGATCGAATGAGTAGTTTGGCAACGCATAAAGGACATACATACATACATACAGACATACATATATATGTATGTATATATATATATATATATATATATATATATAAATATATATATATATATATATATATATATATATATAGTAACTACCACCGTAGTGTAAAAGCTATGCTCATCTATTGTACTGTCCTGTGTTTAATCACAAAAAAATATTCTTATTCTTAACAAGACTGTGAAAATGAACCACAATCATGTTACATACTTGGCCTAAAATACTTGGATAGGTCACAATTTCATAAAGTAAGGTGAAAGTAAAATCAAATCAAATAATTTATTTGCACATTAGATTTATATACAATATCATGTAACTAATCATCATTGTCAATATTTAACATAATAAAACCAAACATATGACATGGGAACATTTAATGAGCATAGCGCCCCTTAAACACTTTAGAGATTTAAAAATTCCGAGACAGAGTAAAAGGCACTCGACACAAGAAACCCCCTTAATTGTCTTTAAAATAGGGAAAGAGAGCCTTGGGATTTTATTGGCCTGGGCAATTTGTAAAAAAATGTGATACCTCTGTAAAACGGACTCCTCTCAAAGGCTGCAGTTCTATGTCTCGGATAGCTAAGATTTTTTTCCATTTCTCGTCCGGTGGTCATGGAAATGTCCCAGATGTAGGAATTGGTTCCTATTTACAAAGGTCAGAGTGAGGACCTGCTGAATGTACAGTGAATGTACTGTAAGTTGTAAGAACTGTACTGTAAGAAAATAAAAGTTAAATCTAAGATCAGTAGAATACTAATTTATGACCAAGGAAGCATTTTTTCACTTTTGTTCCAAAAGTGTCTTCAATACATAATCTAGAAGTTTAGAAGTCTGTCCACTCGTATATTCTAACTGAAGGTGATCTAAATGTTGAAAGAATGACGTCATGGTTAAATGTTCCAATATCTTGATGAGCCGCCACTTGTAAAAGCGTGTTTGTATGCAGTGACTCTCCTCCACCCACAGCCACAATCACGGCAAGTGACTACAAGGACAGACAGCGCAGTGGTTAGACTCTGAGAGATTTTGAATTCATTTATAAAAATTACTATTCCGACCCTGCGTCTTCAACTCTTAGATTTCTTCTAAATCAATTTGAACGCCTTTCAAATTATGCTAATATCAACTCCTATTCCCAGATTTAGCTGGTTTCAAGCCGACTAAATTGTATAAGGGAATTTGAATAAATTAATCTATGAAATAAGTGTGCTAGATGCTGCGAAACATTAGATTAGATTATTGAAATGGTGACCATACTACAAAGTAGGAACTTTAAGCTAAGTATGAATGAGGATTTAGTGTAAAATGATAGTGACGCGATCTTGTAGTCTTGTTTACTAAGGCTGACATGTTCCTTAGACAGGACTGTTAATTAATATCATAACAGCCGATGGAAACTAAGGGACTTCCTCTGAATTACAAACTGGTCTAGTTATGAGGATGGTCTTTGTGGATTGATGTAGTATTCGATAGTGCAGGCTTTAATCCACACAAGAGAACTCCACAATCCACAATTTGTGACCTCCAAGTAGCTGCATTACAAGACGACGCCATCGTCCCAATAAGACACGTTAAATCATGGCAACTAAGCAAAATATAATAAAAGAAAATGACAGTTCCATAAACTGTCAAGATAATCAGCTAATAATACGTATTCACTTGGATATTTCTAATCTCTGGGGGCAAGTTTGAATAACGCAAAAAGTGCAGCGGAAGTGTTTAGATCGCTTTTCTATATAAACTACCAGTACTATTGCATTGTATTTTTGGTTATAAGAAGCTGTTTAGATCAACTGAAAAAATTCCCTTTAGACATATCCTTGATCTAACCTATTTCCTACAGGGAAATATTTTTTCTGAACGTCGTGGACCTATCCTCTCCTCTTGATTCTGGATCAGAGACGGTAATTGGAAGGTCACATAATGTTTACGTGAAAAGGATTTTGAAAAATTTCGGTTTGTGAAAATCAATCATTGTAGAAGAGGGTGTGGTGAAAGTCTTGAGTGTCTAAAGATGTTTATGTAGGTATTGTAAGTTGTTTGATTTGAATTTAATGAGGTTTCGATCGGTTTTTCTAATTTGTAACAAATTTACTATTGTAAATTTTATCATTCTTTCAGTATTAAATAATGAATGATCAAAAGATCTAGAATTGAAATTTAGGAAACTTATCTCTTTTTAAAATTATTTTAAACGATGGAAAATGTATGGACAAAGCGGTTTGTTACAATGAAAGGAAAAATCCTTACGAAATAAATATTGTCCTGAATCATCCTCAAAATGGAAGACATCATAGTTACAATTCCACTAGTATAGGTCAGAGGGTTTAAAAAATTTAATCTAAAAACTGATCTCAGAAAATCTGTTTGGATTGGGACGGTGGCGTGTCCTGTAATCCAGCTTTTTGAGGATCTCAAATTGCGAATAGGTCTAAATGAAGGTCGGTTGATTTGATATTCTCATGTGTGAATTAACATCCACATTATTGAATACTATGTTCATCCACCTGTTTATGATTCAGAGGCAAAATTATGGTTCAGATCCCAGGTTAAACTGTGACTTAGATACTATTACCTGTTGAGCTATTGATTAGCAGTCCTAACTAAGAAATATGTCAGTCTCAGTCAACACAAGAAGCCTACAAGATCAGTCCACAATCATCTTACAGCCATTTCTCATTCATACAGAAAGATAATAAAGATAAATTTTGTATCTAATAAGGTAATTGAGTAAACAATTCACGTTAGGCATTTCACACGTGATTACAAAAGTAGATGTTATACTGTGGTATGATTTACAAAAAAAACTCAAACGAGTAGGATCTACAGTTCGGTTGCCTGCAGGGAACACTGATAGAGCCATTATCTTTTTCTTGTCGGCCGACAAGTCTGGACCCGTTAGTGAATCACGATTATTTTCTTTGTGCTTTCGTCACCTCCCGTCCATCTCTTTGTTGCGTGTGGAAACCTGTACGAAGTTTAATGAACTCTTTGCTTGGGTCTCTAGAAATCTTGTTTGTGGATCCGATACTGTTATGTCATGAAATTAAAATGTGGAAAGAACTCATCGAATGAAGAAGTCAATTAATAGTTTTATTGTAATTCATTTTACTTTCTTCTCCCCCTATAGGAGAAAGTATTGTTTCTATCAGAATTTTGTAATTTTGAATTTCTGGTTGAGTTTCCATTTCAGTGCCTCTTGAATAAAAAAAAATGGTTTTTAAGAGTGATGTCATCCTCAAAACGGATGACACCATAGTTACAATCCCACTGGTATAGGTCAAAGGGTTTAAGAAATTTAATCTAAAAAACATATATCAGAAAATCTGTTTGGATTGGGACGGTGGAGTGTCATGTAATCCAGCTTTTTTGAGGATCTCAAATTGGGAATAGTTCTAAACGAAGGTCGGTTGATTTGATATTATCTTGTGTGAATTAACATCCACATTACTGAATGCTATGTTCATCCACACAAGACCTGTTTATGATTCAGAGGCAAAATTGTGGTTCAGATCCCAGGTAAAACAGGGACTTAACTATTGGCTGTTGGGCTATTGATTAGCAGTCCTAACTAAGAAATATGTCAGTCTCAGTCAACACAAGAAGCCTACAAGATCAGTCCACAATCATCTTACAGCCATTTCTCATTCATACAGAAAGATAATAAAGATAAATTTTGTATCTAATAAGGTAATTGAGTAAACAATTCACGTTAGGCATTTCACACGTGATTACAAAAGTAGATGATATACTGTGGAATGATTTACACAAAAACTCAAACGAGTAGGATCTACAGTTCGGTTGCCTGCAGGGAACACTGATAGAGCTATTATCTTTTTCTTGTCGGCCGACAAGTCTGGACCCGTTAGTGAATCACGACGATTATTTTCTTTGTGCTTTCGTCGCCTCCTGTCCATCTCTCTGTTGCGTGTGGAAACCTGTACGAAGTTTAATGAACTCTTTGCTTGGGTCTGTAGAAATCTCGTTGGTGGATTCGATAATGTTGCGTCATGAAATTAAAATGTGTAAAGAACTCATCGAAAGAACAAGTCAAATAATAGTTTTACTGTAATTCATTTTACGTCCTTCCCCCCTATATGATAGTATAAGGAGAAAGTATTGATTCTATCTGAATTTTTAATTTTGAGTTTCTGGTGGAGTTTCAGTGCCCCTTGAATAAAAAAAATTGGTATTGAGTGATATCTGTCTGTGCGTCTGTCCGTGTGTTTGAGGAATGGATAACTTCATGTAAATATACACAAAAGGTGTTAAATCAATGATAGATTTCGTCCAGTCACACCAGACATCATCAGGCCCAAACGGAGACTGAGACAGAAACCCAGTCACAGTCTATAATTACTGTACGCAGAATTTTCCCAACCGTTTTTCATGAAACTTGGTATGCAACGTAAGGTCATGTCACCCAACAAAATCCCCTCATAAAAGCTTGGTATTACGATGGGGAGTTCTCCCCCCCGTAAACAATCGCAACAATTAATTTCACTTTGTTTTTGTTGTTATTTTCAGAAATTAGATGATTTTTTAACAATTAATTATTAAATGATATTTAGATAAACTTTAAAGAATATGATCGTTTTATTACAGATTGTCCTTTTTAAATTTACTTAAGGAAGAACTTATGTGTCAGTCCACTGATACTGTTTATTTTAAGTTATGTGAAGAAGTTAATTCATTATTGCATAGTTCATGCATTTTCATGTAATATATAACTTTTCATGTCAAAATTATCTTAATGAATATAATTCATACATAAGGAGACCGTTGATGTCTTGTATTTGATAGATTAAGATGTTGAAAACTTCCTAATTCGACGCAATAAATGAAATATGCTTTCGTTTTATCAATTATTATTTAACGTAAATTATTGAAGGTTATGTAACTATTTTCAAAGAAATCAGTGTTTTGTTTGCGGAAGGCAAACTGTTTGATAACAAAATTGACCGATTAAGGCTAAGGCTATAAGGTCATACAGAGGTCAATGTTTATCTTAAACTTGCTAATGGAAACAAAGAATAAGTCGGTTATTGTTTCAGTGGATTTTAGTATATTATCAATCTCATTATTTTTTTGTTTTAACTTTTTTTGTTTGGATTAATTAATTGCCTGTGTAACAAAAGGAAATATAGTTTGTGACACATATGAGCAGGGCTTATACACTTTTGGACCAGTTACATGTGTGTATATAGAGTTGTTCAACGTTCATGTAACCTCATACGATCAATCAAATTAGGTTTCGATTACAAAACCAGTAATATTTTGACAAATTGCCAATCTATAAAATTAAAAAGTTAAGAAATGAATTTAAATCACTTATTGACTTATTTAGTAGTCCTCCTTCGACTTAGTAGGTAAAAAAGTTAGGTCAGTTTCGCTTTGAAACATAAACCTATTCAGGGTAAACCTAGCAAATGTTTTTCATCTGTCAATACAACATTATTGTGGCGCAATCTTGTAGTCTAGTTACTGACTAAGGCTGACATGTTCCCTAGACATGACTGCCAATGGTATCTAAGGGACCTACAGTTTAACGTGGGATCTGAACCACTTTTGTCTCTAATTATGGGGATGATCTTTGCGGATGAACCTAGGATTCAATATTGTAGACGTTAATCCAGACCAGGAAATGTCACATCCATCGAACACCTCATAACTCTCCACAGTTCGTATATTTTGTTACCAACTACAACGAAGCTATAGAAATCTAGGAAACTTATTTGACGTTAATTTTCTTCGGTAATTTTTCACCTTCATGTACACTATTTTATTCTTGTAGAGGTGAAGTGGAAAAGAAAACTAACGAGTTTCAAGAAAATTATTTAAAAAGAATTTTTGTAGAAAGTAGTTTTGTTCAGTGAATACTAAAATTCTATCCATGACCTAAAAGTTTAAAACTTCCCCAGTCTAAGACGAAACATTTCCACCCACACCTCCAGGTTATCAAGCTCCGCACCTCCGCAACTCCACCACGTATCGTTAGGTACTCCTTTTCTATCACGTAATGTTCTCAGTTGAATGTTAGGCTAGGTCGGCGCTCATTGCAGTCCAGATAGCATTGTTGACTGCAGTGATAACAATGGAGTGATAACCGTGGCATACGCCCAGCTGGGAGGCCAGTTATAGGTTGGTAATTGACTATTGTTTAGATACGTCGATGCAAAAAAGGCCATAAGGATGAAAGGTCATTTTAAGGGCAATATGCGGAATTACAGGAATCGATCCAACTGTATTGTCTGCCCACTAATTTGAATATATTATCCAGCTACCGTACTCACATATACTTCCAACTATATCATATATCTAACCGTTTCCAATATATACATATATTAGATGGCGTGTCCTGTAACCCAACTATATGGAGGTCACGAATTGTGGATAGTTGTGAGCGATGGTTGGTGGATGGGATATTCTCTGGTGTGGATGTCCGTACTGTTGAATACTGAGTCCATTTGCAAATACTATCCTTGTAATTAGACCAGTTTGTAATTCAGAGGAATTAGTTTGGACTCCATGTTAAACTCTAGGTCCCTAAGATATGCCATTGACTGTTGGACTATTATTTTCAGTACTGTCTAAGGAACATGTCAGCCTTAGTCAGTAACAAGACTACAAGATCACGCCACAATCATCTTACACTCATTTCTCATTCATATTTGACTTAAAATACCTGGATAGGTCGTAAACATCTTTTTTCATTTTACTTATTTATTGTGGATCTGACCTTGGAAATGTCAGTTTATACTTTTGGTAGTCGGTAATGAAAGTTATAGTGAATCAATCATTGCAATAACGATTCATTTGTTAAGGATAACTATTGAAAAGAATTATGTAGCATCGAAAACACCTCAAAACATATTTCAGTGAATAAAAAATCAAATATTTTAGCTGAGGGTATAAAAACAGTAGAACCTAAAGTGGTCTATAATTTTCTCTCCGGTCTTGCACATTCCGGGGTCCCGCTCCTACAGCAGCTGCCCGGTCTGGAGTCTCCAGGCTATTTCCATCTTCCAGCCAACACCTCTTCCAGGTGCCGGTCGACGCGTGCCGCCGCTAAAAATACGCCCATCTGCCATCCAGCTGCGCCTCTGACGCCTTGATTTACGCTGATTCATGAACTAAGCAGTAAGCCTTTCAAAGATACTCATTATTATGAAAAAATAGCCACCTAAATTCTTAAAAAATAAATACTATATTTGTTCTGTTTTAAAAATAATTCTTTAGCATTAACGTACAATTACATTAAATTATAATCCAATACTATAATACGAGCAAGGTTTGTATATATATATATATATATATATATATATATATATATATATATATATATATATATATATATATATCTATATATCCAATACTATAATACGAGCAAGGTTTGTATATATATATATATATATATATATATATATATATATATATATTTGCACACGGATCTCGATCGGCTTTGGCTAAAAGACGTTAAACGGCATCGCTCAATTGACTAACGTCGTAGCCGAGTGGTAGCGTGTCGGCCTCAAGAACTATAGGCCGCGAGTTCCATTCCTACCAGGGGCGATACTTTTTGTTCAGTGCTATATTAACTATGGTGTATTAAATGGGTTTTATTTCAACCACATAAATGTTTTCATTGGGCAGTAAATTTGTTTTAATTTTGCTAATTAACTTGTAAAAACATGTCTTATTCTATCCGAGCAAAGCTCGGTCACCAGGTACTAAATGTATTATTATTGAACATTCGTTATATGTCAAGATAACATTTAATTGATTATTAAAAAGGCGACCCTACCACAAGGTAGGAATTTTAAGCCAAGTATGAATGAAAAATAGGTGTACTATGATTGTGGCGCGATCTTGTAGTCTTGTTACTGACTAAGGCTGACATGATCCTTAGACAGGACTGTTAATTAATAGCCCAACAGTCAACGGCATATCTTAGGGACCTACAGTTTAACACGGAGTCCAAACTACTTCCCCTGAATGACAAACTGGTCTAATTACGAGGATGATATTTGCAAATGTACTTAGTATTCAATAGTGTGGACGTTAATCCACACCAGAGAATATCCCATCCACCGACCATCGCTCATAACTATCCACAATTCGTGGTCTCCAAGTAGCTGGATTACAGGACACGCCATTTAACATAACGGTATATTGCAAACGGTTAGATGTATGATATAGTTGGAAGGGAATATAAGTACGGTAATTGGATAATATATTCAAATTAGGGAGCTGATGATACAGTTGGATCGATTCCTCTAATTACTCACAATGCCCCCTTCTGTAGAGCGAAGATGCGAAGATGTTTCTGGTAACGTCCGCACTATTGAATACTACGTTAATCCGCAAAGGCCATCCTCACAGTTAGACCAGTTCGTAATTCAGAGGTCGTGGTTCGGATTCCACGTTAAACTGTAGGTCCCTTAGTTGCCATCGGCTGTTGGGCTATTAATTAACAGTCCTGTCTAAGGAACGTGTCCGCCTTAGTCAGTAACAAGACTACAAGATCGCGCCACAATCATCCTACACTCATTCCTCATTCATACTTGGCTTAAAATACCTACCTGGGTAGGTCGCCATTTCAGTTAAAAGTATAAAGTAAAGTAAGTATAAATGCCCTATAGAACCCCCAAATTACCACATATGAAATGAAAGGACAAGGGCCCCCAGTACACTGAGATAAGTATTTCGGAAATTTTGACAGGCTTCTCAACACAACGAAATTTGAGGAACGTCGACCAGCAACATGGTCAATGTGGGGAAAGATTTTAATTTTGCGTCCGGATGAAGTTCTAAGAACATCACCTCTTTCTCAGCCTGATCAAAAATATCACCTAATATGAGACTAAATGAAAAATCAATCAATTTCGTTTTTTTTAGCATTGACACACATCAGATGTTCATGAAACAATCGCATAACGTTTGTGATATCAACATATGCATTGTTGTATGCATATGCACTCACGAACAATAATAACAATGCTTTAAAAATAAATCGTTTTGTTTCACAATATCAACACCACTAAATTAACAGTATATTTCCTTGGATAACCAATCTAACTTAACATTTGAACTATCGGGTAATTGTGTGTTAATAAATTGGTCTTGTACTTACGTTATTAATATAGTTTTTGTTCTGTGTATGATGGATAGGTATAGTATTATTGAAAACATGATATAATTAATATCTGTAAAAAATTTCCAGTTTTTAATGTAAATTATTAGGTAATCAATTGAAAACGGGGGGAGTTTCTTCACCTCCAGAAACGTTGTGTAGTTAAAACACAGACGTGTTGGATTACTTACGCTACTGTTAAAATTTAGTTAATTTTTAGATTAATACCCCTTCTGTCATTATTAGACTACAGCACTATATAAAAAATGCTATTGTGGATTTCGTTAATGTATTCCGTTTAGTAACTTATAACATCTTTAATTTGTTTGCGGGTAATCTAAGGTCAAACCACTCCCAAAAAAGAAATGGAAGAACAAAGAACCAATCAACTGATACAGAATTCGATTATTATGAATCTCTCTTTATTGATTGATTATTCCGTCAACAATTCAGCTATAGGGAGGGGCTTCATTTTGTATACTTAGTGAAGGCGGTATAGAATGAGTATTTTTTGTAAAAAATCCATAATCCCATCAATTTTATCATATTTAAAAATTGTTCTGGTATTTCCTTTGACAAATTATTTCTCTACACATTTTTCACTTTAAAAAAATCTAGACTAAAAATATCTTTGAAATTCATTGTTGGTTATGATTGGTTTATATTCTTTGGATTTTAATTGCTGGCATTTTCCTTCACGAAGTAAAAAACATTTTTACGACATTTCAGTATTTGGAGTTTGCACTGGTCTCAGGTGACCGTAGAACATAGTCCAGATTAAGAATAAATTCCTGAGTTAAAATTACGTATTTTTGAGATGGTTAATTTTTTCGCTCGTACCACCTCGTCTAATTATGAGAACGGTCTTTGCTGATTATCGTAGTATGTAATAGTGCAGTAATAGCTAGTTTGTAATAGTCTCATGTTTTCTATAACATGTATAGAGTATATAAACTGATATATCATCCTTATCTATAAAAATATTGTGATTTTGGTATGTCGTTTAACCTATGATCAACCCCGAGTACGACTGTGACACCTGAGAAACTTTGTACTAATTCAACTCCGAAACTCAACAAGAAGAGTTTCGGAACACCCCACACGTTGCGTGTCTCAGTAAACCGAATCTTTTCATATTAATGACGGCCTTCCTTGCATGCATGCAAGCCTCTGGTTTACATGTTTTACACTCGCCCCCCACGTGGAAAACATTCCAACCGGCGACTACAGTGTGGAAAACACGTGTAGCAGTGCAGTGAGATGTTAGACGTCACTTATTGGATAAATAGAACGCCCAGGAAAAGTTTCTTCATCTAGGCAAGTGAGTATAACGTTTCATACGGTTGCTAAAAGTAGGGCATGAACATTCTGCCTAAATTTTAGGAGAGTCCAAAAAGCTTTGAAATAAGTAAAAAATAATTCAGTAAGTAAATAAATATATAAGTAAATAAAATGAGAAGGAAATAACTTCGAAACTCAAGCTTTGGAGATAGAGGCATCCCAAGAGTGAACTGTGGTGACGTCCTGTAATCCAGCTACTTGTGGGTCACGAATTGTGGATAGTTGTAAGCGATGATCGGTGGATGTAGTGCTCTCTTGTGTGGATCAACGTCCGCACTATTGAATACTACGTTAATCCACAAAACCATCCTCATAGCTAGACTAATTCGTAATTCAGAGGCCGTGGTTCGGATTCCACGTTAAACTGTAGGTCCCTTAGTTTCCATCAAATGTTTATTAATTGAGAGTCCTGTCTAAGGAAAATGTTAGCCTTAGTCAGTAACAAGACTACAAGATCGCACCACAATCATCCACACTCATTTCTCATTCATACTTGGCTTAAAATACCTACCTGGGTAGGTTGCTATTTCAATAATCTAATCTATCCCAGGATCGGCCTTGAATTTTCATTTGAGGCAAAACTCCCTAGGACAGTAAAAGCCAAAAAAAAGAATTCCTCCTGTAGGATACTCTTACTAGGTCGACAGTAAGGATACGCACAGCTTCCCAAGACTCCTTAGGCTAACGTCACACTAAGAGGAGTCATATTCCATCTCCAATGTTCAAGAGCCTTTTGAAATGGATATGGCCGAGGACATAAAAAAACAAGAATTGGACAAAGGAAGGAAAATAAATAAAATTACTTTGTTACCGACAAGGAAATGTTCTATTCCGGGGAGGCTTCAACTTTTTCATTTGGTAGAGGTTCTAGTACAGAACATTTTCGCCCGACAAATCTTGATGTTTCACGAAGTAAACATGCTTCCTCCAGCACAGCCTTTTTAGATGGTCAATAAGGATACATACAACTTCCTGAAAATCCTGGTCATACTGGGTTTTCAGGCTTCAGCTGAGTTAGGCCAACAGGAAAGAAAAGGAACAAATAAATGTAACAGGAAATTCTGTCACTCTGTAGACCGAAAAGAATTACCAGTAATTGAATCATTTCTTATAAGTACCCAATTTCGATCTGTAACCTACTGTAGTAAACACTATTCAGAGAGACGACTGGAGACTAGAAGCTTTATTTATATAAATTTATGTCCCATTTTTTTAAATCGGTGATCTAATTTTTTGATGGATCAACGTTATGACACATAAAGATAATTTTACTGACACATTATGAAATAAAAACATTTGTATAGTGGTTAGAAACGTTTATTCAGAAAATAATATTATTGCTATACAATTACAAAAACTTTGTATAGCAATAATATGAAATAGCCAATTGAAATTTTGGGGATTTTTTATAACCAGGATTAAGTCCTGGCGGGGTATGGCCCTTTAGGGAACCATTCCGGCATTCGCCTGAGAGAGGTAAGGAACCATACAAACTTACCTCGGAATGGCCGGCCTGGTTTTCAGGCCTACTATAACTAGACTATACTAATTACAATACAAAACGTATCTTCTTCGCTTCATGTTCCGTTGTTCCCTCTTGTTCCAGTATGTTCAGGACATCTCCAGGACAGGTCGTTATCACTGTTTCCTCTTGATACCATTCCACCGTTGTCGATAGGTGCAGTTAAGTTTTAATCCATCTGTTTTTTCTCCAAAATCCTAGAATTCTGCTATCTTACGCAGTTTTTGTTATTTATCCATGAAACTTCTTCATGATTTTGCGTTTTATTTTGTTATATTATAAAATAATGATTTGTTTTCGAAAACCTTCTTGACGATTAACTCGTCCCAAGTAATTTGGTATAAATGGTACAATTTACCATGGAAACAGGACAAAATTAGTCAATTGTTAAGTTTGGTGGTGAAATTGAAGATAGAAACGTTCAACCACCGGGGTTCTTTGATTTTTTATTAGAAGGTCACGCCCTACTGTCCTATCACATTTCTAGTACAGGTCTGTGCAACCGCCCGACAAACCCTGAGAGCACTCCTAGTAAGCATTTGGAGGATTTCATTCAGTCCAAAGGACGTTCGGTCCAAGGTATCCCACTTTCGTCTGAGACTGGGTTCACACGAGCGACAAGCTGTCGCGGAGAGTCGCGTTAAGAGTCTGCATCAGTGGTACGGTAGCCATCTTGGATTTTAGTCCCGTAAGAGCAATGTTAAATTCTGGCGCCTATATCTCCTTGACCTATGGTCATAAATTAACGGAAGAGGTGTCAAATTAAAGGTATTACAGTCCTCCAGGGCACCACCTTACAGAACTTCTTATTTTCGCTCTCAATAAAAAATAATAATGATTTATTTTGTAAAATATTCCTGGATTTTTGTTTTTATATTAAGTTAAATTTTTGAACATATTAAAAGGCCATGCCCTTGAGCCACATCTCATCAATGTACTTCCAAAGTTTTACATTGATACTTTGATAATTAACGCCACTACATACACCAAAGAGAAGGTATGTTCCGCCAGACATTGCTCTTAACATTGCTCTTACGGGACTAAAACTCAAGATGGCTACCACTGATGCAGACTCTTAAGTTGGGCTCGGTCGCGGACGGTCGCTCGGAGCTGCGTAGAGTTGTGGCGACCTAACACTACATGGGGACATATGAGAGCTTTCAGATGTGTCGCCAGAGGTCGCCAGTTTTTCCTATATTCCTTATATAATATACTTTGAATCATAATTTTATATTATTCTTATTAGCGAATTTCCCATAGGGAAGAAGCTATTACCGTAGGTCTCATGGCAAGAGTTAAGCCCGAGACCATGTTATTTTTTCTTCTTTAGGTGCCCAGAGACCAAAAACAATAGTCGTTAAAATTTTTATATATATATATATATATGTATATATATATATATGTATATATATATGTGTCTGTGAACACGATAACTCTCGTAAAAAAGGTCCGATCGAGACCAAATTTGGTAGAGACGTGTATTCCTACAAATGCTCGGACGAGTTCGTAAACCAGACATATCGGTCCATGGGAACGGGTAGTTTGGGGGGGTTTTGTACCCCAAAATGGGGTTTTTTGTGTTTTTCACAAGTAGTTTCTAAAAATTTCTAATTTTATATTTCACCATTGCATTCAGCTTAAAAAACTACACAATTAAGTTCCTTAAAGTTTTTCTCTATCTTCAACGGTTACCGAGATATAAAAAAATCTAAACACAGTACGTTGTATTTTTGAGGCTCCAATGTTAATCTTATGGAGGATTAAAAAAAATTATTTTTTCACTTATTATCTAATATTTTTGGATGAAACTTGATATTTAGCTTCATGTGGTTGAGATCCATACATTTGTGCTAAAAAATCATAGTTTATGTGTTTATCATGGCAGCAAACCTGCATACTCTTTTCCCATGTTAATCATATGGAGATTAGGCAAACTCCTATATTTATGGACAGATGTTGATGAAAGTTGGTATAAATGTTAAAAATAAAATTTTTGATGGTATAAATGGCTACTTTCAGTGTTCCTCACAGCAGCAAACCTACTCACTCTTTCCCATTTTAATCTTATTGAGAATAGGCAAAAATTCTCATGTTTATCGACAGATTTTGACCAAACTTGTCATATATTATTATTATTATATTATTGATTTGGAAATTCGCTGAGTACGCAGGTCTGCTGCGACGGGGGTATTTTTTTGTATTTATTAATAGTTTTTATAAATTGAATTAATTCTTTACTGGCAGTATACAAAACGATTTGTTCACATTACAGTTCGTTTTAGATCTCCAACAGTGTCAAAAACGCACCTTTGAATAGTTGAACACTTACAAGGGGATTCGTCCAATATTTCCTAACTTTACTAAAATACTGTATATACTGTACTGTATATACTGTAAATTAGTATTAGTTGTTCACCACCACACAAGCATTAGTATTAGTTGTTAGATAAAAATTTGTTAGATATTAGTAAATCAGTTTCACTAGTCACAACACCAAATATAGGCCTAGGAAAAATCATTCCACATAGGGTAGGAAAAAATTTCTCCAAATGATTTATTATTTAATGTAGCATGAGCCATTAGGTTGTGTTGTATTTGTTCTTGATGAATATGCATTAAGTAAATTCCAAAAATTTTCATGTCATCTCAATACTTTGTGGTTAGAGTCGATCTATCAAGTTTCAACTATAATTATTGGGTGTGTGGGAGAGAGTGAAATTTGACGTAGGTGGCAGCTGCAGGGCTGCCACTGTGACAAATTAATAACCATTTTTTCAATGCATTTTTCTTTTCTTAATACACTATATGTACAGGAATATTTTGCCACCTTTGTTTTCTGTAGTTACAGCCTTTAAGCCCACCTCATGCCACATATTAATATTTTTTGATAAGTTCAATTTTTGTAATTATTACAGTATATTTGTTGTTTTTTTTATAACCTATTGATAGTGTTTAAGGTAACATGGTCCTCGATGTTAAGTATTTGTTTTCACTTATCGAGGCCATTATGTAAACAATTTAATTGAAATAAATAAATAAATAAATAAATACATTCATATTTTTAAAACTCCAAGGTAGCACGTTTGGGTCTGGACCATTCCATGTTCAACACCAGACTGAAGTGTGTGTTGAGGGGGGAGGGTGGCCAAGTTTTGGTTGTCGCGTCGCAGGAAAGTTACAACATCGTTTTCATCAAGTCGCTCGTGTGAACACATTTTGATGGGAAGATGGGGAGTACAAATATAATAGTTTATATATAGGGCGGTATTTACAGAAGAAAAGCATGGTTAAATAACTTGAAAAACACACTGTATCGATCGCATGGTCCCCACCCTCTCTAGGCGAACAGTAAGGAGATACTCCACTCCCCAAGAATTCTGTCCAGACTTGGTGTCCAGGCTCAGCAAGGACTGAATTAAGCCCATTATTATTACCCCAACTACCTAATATTTTATCTTTTTATTTCCGAAAATGATTTATCGTAGAAGATTGCAATGGTAACTTAGAGACGTTTGACTCCTGTCAGATCACTTTTACCAAGCCTGAGTGACTCACACTCTGGTACTGTGGCTTGTATTAACCACAAGAAATTGAACCTTCAATCACATTCATATGGACGCATTTAATTGACCAATAAAATCCTCACCTTTTTAAACACTAGGTTATTCAAGGGTTAGTATAGTTTATGAGTATTGTAACCAATCAGTTAAGATGCAGTCCTTATCCTCATCGAGCTCAAGCTGCGATGTGTCTCATCCTCCGTTCCGGAGACCGCAAGGGAGGCTGTGGTCCAGGCTGCCGCACCCTCAACCGCACACAGGAGGACCAGGACAAAGGTGATCAGAAATCGATTAGGCGGTGAAGCGAGGTGAGGACGAATGGTTTAACCGGTAGACCGTGCAGAAGCCGCAGGTGACCGTGCGTAGGCGTACGTGACGAGACGTGACGGTAGCCGCGGGAGAGGTTGACAGGACCGAGGGACGAAGCAGAGTATGTACACGTCCAAGTGGAATGAGACATGAGTGTAAGATGATTCTGGTGCGATCTTGTGGTTTTCCTACAAGATACAAGTTTATCTCTGAATTACGAACTGGTCTAATTATTAGGATGGTTTTTGTAGATTAAAGCATTGCCTAGTCCTACCCCGTGGTCAAGAATAATTTGAGAACGCAGTTATTAGATTAGATTATTTAAATGGCAACAATACCACAAGGTAGGTATTTTAAGCCAAGTATGAATGAGAAATGAGTGTAAGATGATTCTGGCGCAATCTTGTAGTCTTGTTGCTGACTAAGGCTGACATGTTCCTTAGACAGGACTGTTAATTAATAGTCCAACAATCAATGGCATATCTAGGGAACCTACAGTTTAACGTGGAATCCAAATCACGGCCTCTGAATCACGAATTATGAATTATGAGGATGGTCTTTGTGGATTAAAGTAATATTTAATAGTGCGGACTTCAATCCACAAAAGAACACCACACCCACCAACCATCGCTCATAACTATCCACAATTCGCGACCTCCACAGGACGTCGTCACGCAGAAGCTAAAACCACGTCCTCTTCGGTCACCTTGACGCGAAACACTGGCATTTTAGTGTCGCAAAACAAGTCGGAAAGTTGAAACAAAAACTGTGCATTTAGACAATCGGAGAAATCCGGCCGATTGTGTCCAAACACAGTCTACAAGTGTGGACGGGGCAATAGGTTGATGTACCGAAACCAGTGACGGACTCCTGCCAGATCATGAGCGGTCACCTCTGGCTAGCCTATGTGACTCACGTTGCTATGGTACCTCAATGTCTTTAATACACCATTAGGTAAAAACATATACGGTATGTTATCAAATTATGTCAATAATCAAGCGAGTTATGCTAATTTATTTATACTCCGTAAGAATTACAATTAATACGTAGGTTTGGTGCCGTAAGAAACATTCAATTTGGGGGTTTTATGGATGTATTTATAAACTTAACTTAATGTACCTGTATACTGAATTTTGGAAGAATATTTAAGTAAATAAGTAAGTTATTGATTTTTGAAATTAAAACTATAGTAGTCGTAATCTTCAGGCCTAACTCATGTATACAAAATTTATTCTTAAAAAAATTAAAATTGAAAACCCTAATGTAATAAAAACTTAATAGGTTAAAATTTAATTTAATTTTTGAGTAGTTAATTACCAATAATTTCATTATGCTTACTCTTATACTGGATGGTAATTACATTATGGGATGGTGGCGTCATCCTGTAATCCAGCTACTTGGAGGTCACGAATTGTGGATAGTTGTGAGCGATGGTCGGTGGGTGTGGTGTTCTGTTGTGTGGATTAACGTCCGCACTATTGAATACTACTGTAATCCGCAAAGACCATCCTCATAATTAGACCAATTCGTAATTCAGAGGCCGTGGTTCGGATTCCACGTTAAACTGTAGGCCCCTTTAGTTGCCATCGGCTGTTGGGCTATTAATTAACAGTCCTGTCTAAGGAACATGTCAGCCTTAGTCAGTAACAAGACTACAAGATCGCGCCACAATCATCTTACATTCAATCCTCATTCATACTTGGCTTAAAATACCTACCTTGTGGTATGGTCGCCATTTCAAATAATCTAATCTAATCTAATCTTATATTTATTAAAATATATTTAAAAACAAACTCATGCAAACAATTTCAATGTAGGAGTAATGATTTAAAATTAATGTGTTTTTAAAATGAACATTTCAAAAGATGAACATCACCAAACAAATTTTAAAAATTAAAAAAACTACAAAAATTAAATTTTGTTAAATATTTGCCTTAAATTGGCCACGGTTAATTATTATAAACTATACTTTAAAACTAAAAAGTCAAGATAAGATAACGTGAGAGGGCTAAATTAGATTTCTGCAAGAATAAAAACGACGCCTTACAGTTAAGAATGCTTTTTGCTTTACATTTAAGACACGCTTGAAGTATCTTATACGTGAAGGAGCTACAAAAATAACTTAATCGCATTGTGAATTGACAACTGGCATTTTACATTTGAGGAGAATTTGACCTTAATGTGAACTTCTACGTAAGCTGTATACCAAGTTTCATGCAAAACGGTTAAGAAATAAAATATTAAAAAATTAGTATTTTCCAGAAGAATAACAATGTGGTTTATTAGTCATTGACTAATACTTCAAAATTACTAATTTCTTTGATTTTATAACTGATAGTTCACACTACACACAATTAAATAGTAATCAGAATTGTTAGAGGTGTTTATATTATTTTTGGATTTTTCACGTTTTTAAGGGATTTTAGGAGTAAACTTCATTTAAAAATAAAAAATTCCCCAAAAAGTTTAAAACATCTAGGGGATACAGTGGATGTATACATCCTTAACAAATTTGATCTAAATCAAGCGGTATATGCTGTGGCTCTGTACACCCCCCCCACACGCAAATCACTTCGAAAACCACTTTTTCCGAAAACAACCTAAACCAAAAAGATTTACCCCTCGTGAACACAATACACAATATTTACCAATAAAAAAACTCTCGATAAACCTTTTACTATTACATGTTTTCTCAGAGAGAGGTTTTAATTAAATATTTATATTTTATGTTATTTTGTAAAGTGATTTCAAAACTTAAGTACAAAAGCAAGAGCATGTAATCAAATCAGAACTTAAGTAAAGTAAAGTTTACATTTATTTGATATGGACTCCACTCATAGACTAAATTAAATCGTTAATAAAATTATGAAAAATTTGTGCACATACGTTGCATCAAAATAACAACATATAAGCTCTATGTTTACAAACGCGGCCTAGCGGTCATCACAACACATGTACGCTCATGTGTTGTGATGACGTCGCAGTCCAACAATGAGGTCACGTGGTGTGAGGTCAACGACACTAACAGCTGATAATGAGATAACAGTTCCCCTCCTCCTTGGGATGTCCCACCCCCGCAGCTACTGCGTCGTTACCACTGATGGCAAAAAAAACCAAGGCACATGTGTTGTGATTATAGGGGGGGGATCGGTTTCAAAACTATTCTGGAAAATATCTTGGACAACCGAATTAATTTAATTATTTCGGATGTTGTTATTCGGTAATTTTAATTCGAATTAAGCTGAGAGTGGAAATGTCCTCTTGAATTTCCACGACTCTTTCTGTACTACAACCTCGAGATCATGCCAATTTTTTTTAATTAGTTTTTTTGCAGTTTACGTTAAAGAATTTTTAGAGGAAGTTCACCCTTTAACCCTTAAAATATTGTCTAAAACTAATAACAACTTCGATAATAATTGAGAGAAATCTTAAAATTGGTCTATAATAGTTTAGATAGGTCTTGACATGGATAGTCTAAGCTCTGGGGGTTGTTAGCAGAATTTTGGAACGCAACAAAATGTACAGCGGAAGTGTTTGTTTGGATCCCGTTTCCATATAAAAAACCAGAGATATTGTGTTGAATTTTTAATATATAAGAATTAGAACAGCTGTTTAGATGAACAGAAAACACTCCCTTTAATCAAGACTAGCATTAAGCCCGTACTTTGTACGGGTTGTAGGATTCTGTGTTGGGAAAAACTACTTATTAACATGACAAAATTCTTTAAATGAGATCAGAAAATATGTATAATCAATAAAATTCCTTATACGTCAAGATAACATTTTAATATAGTATGATTTCGATCGATGTAAACAAACTAATATTGATTTTAATTTGACAGCTGTTTGTTTTTCATTCTATTAAATCACTTATAGATCATATATTCAATCAATGACAAATGCATAAACCATTTATCGTTAAAAACTACAAAGACGGCTGGATAACTACCAGTAGTTGATTCGTTGAAAACTGAAAGCAAAATGTGATTAATATCGCGTAAAAAGTGGGTTTTGACATGGATATGTCTTAGCTCTGGGGGGGTGTTGGCGATTTTTAAGATGGAAAACATGTAACAGGTTTCCATAGAAACCACCAAAGCTATTTTATTGATTTTTAATATAAAAGAATAAGAACAGCTGTTTAGATGAAGTGGAAACATTACCTTTAGACATATCCATGATATAACCTATTTCCCACAGGGAAGTAAATACAAACATTTTTAAAATGCTCGTTATATACTTTTAAAGGGGCGGCGGATGATTTCAATCATTGAAAAACCTTCTCTGGAATGTAGAGATGCATGAAATAAGTTTCATTGTTATTAGTTCTCCCGTTTTTTAGGAATACGCGTAAAATGCCTCCTGGAGCGCCACAGACAAACAGACAGACAAACACAAATTGAGGCAAGACTTGTTTTGGCTTCTCTAACGCACGAAACGTAAAAATAACTAAAAATGAATAGCTCTGAGCAATGTACAGAAAAACTCATTTTATTTGTATAGATGAAATACAGGTCTTCTGCGAAAGTGTACTAAATGGTTATTTAAATCATAGTAAAGAATGATGGATGTATTCGTGTTTGGTGGGAGAGGTGGAGGGAGGAAAGGTGAGAGGGAGGGAGGGAGAGAGAGAGAGAGAGAGAGAGATGCTGAAGAATGCAACCTGGACCTGGGGCCAAGCTGTCTGGGACATCCCTGTGAGGGGGGGCTCAATTGGAAGGGGGGTCGGGGGAATTATTCTTAATTTAATAAGTGCTCCTCTTGATTCTCGTTGAGCCTACTACTACCTAGACATTCCTTCAGTCTGGGATAGTCAGTAACGGTCACCTCATCCATTCAATAATACCACTCATAATTAGACCAGTTCGTAATTCAGAGACAATGGTTCGGTCTTAACGTTAATTTGGAGGTCACTTAGCAATGCCATTGACTGTTGGTCTATTAATTACCAGTTACTAAGGATCATGTCAGCCTTAGTCAGTGACAAGGCTAAAAGATCGCGCCACAATCATCTTACAAACATTTCTCATTCATACTTTGCTTAAAATACCTGGACAGGTTGCCATTTCTACTAACTAACTAATTGTTATAAGTTTGCGTCAAGTTGTCCAACATGATAATATGATTAATGTTGTTGTTAGGTACCGTAAGCAATAAACGGTATCAGTGGACTGACATTCTTTTTCCTTTAAGTTAATTTAAAAAAGACAATATTTAATGAAGCTATCGTATTCTTTAACGTTTGTCTAAATATCATTTAATAATTTATTGTTTCAAACAATATTAGAAAACAAAATTAAATTATTTCAAATCAAAATCAAATCATATTTATTCCAAAAAATTTGTACAAGTTCACATAACATTTCCACACATTAAGTTTACAGGAATCCTACAAAGATTTTACGTCTGTGAGTAGGAATGAGTTATTTTAAACTATAAAATTGTTATAATTTCATTGGGGCAACCCCCCCCCCAATAATATTAAACGGTTTTGAGTGAGTTTTGTTGAGGGATGTAACCCTAAGCTGCATACCAAGTTTCGAAGAAAACGGTTGGGAAATAAGGAAGAAATTGATTTTTTAATATTCTCCATAAGAATAACATTGGGTGCTCTCAGACAATGTACTATGTTTACCCTTAAAATAAAAAAAGTTTCAGAGAAATCGTGGATTATTACCTACACACTGAATTTCATGAAAGTCGTTCCAATAGATTCTATTGTCTTATATTTGCTTCTAGCTTGTATAGTAGTTCGTCTCTATGCTTCTACACCTCCCCTCCCACACACACACATACCAAGATATACAAAACTCCTAACCTTTTTTTTCGATAATATCAGAACGAAACAAATTCTCGTCAACATAAAACATGAAAGTATCTGTGACGAGTGAACATGTTCTATTTCTCGTGTGCGTAACTGTTAGTGACTGGTATTGTTTGTAAAGTTGTTTTACTCATTTAAACTTTTTAGTTTTAACTTTATACCGGCTTAGTCAGGATTATGTATTATTGGTGTTATGTTTTAGGTAGGCTCGGGCTGTTTTAGGATGATGGAATCAAATTCCAGATCCCGCAACGTTGTGAAACTTTGTTTTATTTAAGGGAAGAACGTCTCCATTTGCTTTCAAAGGGACAATCGGCAAAATGTATCGACCTGTTTCCAAATAACTACTCAAAATTTATTCCTGAAAGTTTTACAGGTTATTCTAAATGATGCTAAGAAGGCATTAGAAGTAATACTATAACTGCTTAAGTTAAAAAAATACAGTATTTTATAGTAAACGCTGTAGGAAATAGGTTAGATCATGGATATGTCTAAAGGTAATGTTTACACATCATCTAAACAGCTGTTCTTATTCTTTTATATTAAAAATTCAATACAATAGCTGTGGTGGTTTCTATGGAATCCTGTTACATATTTTCCATCTTACAAATCGCCAACACCCCCAAGCTAATACATATCCATGTCAAAATAAAATGAAATATATACTCAAATAAAACTAATAATTTTAAACCAGAATTAGGAGCTTCTCGGGTTGGTACATGCGGCACTTATTATTTTATTAAACATTAATTAATATTTAAAATAGCTAACTGTTATATGCAGCAATTTTAATAAACAATAAAATAAATTGATTTTTGGCGATGTTCTTCCCTTAAAATCGATGTAAAAATTAATTTCCGTAATAAAATCAAAATAAAATGGAATTGTGTCAGAACTTTAACATAGATTATTTATTTACAAAAACCCAAGTCTTTAGTCTACGTGTGTTTACTATTTACACGTTCAACATAAAATATATTTCGCCATGTAAGTAGTGCCCGGGTCGCGAGTGCTACATACGAGTACATGTCCATGTCCGGTGATAAGGTTGGGTTCCGGTACGCTAGTCAACTCTGATAACAGTGATAACGGCAGTGTTGTTGTCCAGATAAGACGTATCAGCCTCCCACGCATGGGAACGCGCGTAGAAACATAGGAAGTGGATCAGCGGACAAGAGGGTCGTAGTTGTGGTTTATAATAAAAATAAATCGTATGCTATCCAAACAGTGTTGAACCGACTATGGACTTTAGTAACAAGAAAACAATATGGAGCAACATATACTGACTGTGTAGTTCATTGGTGAGAGGTCCT
Organism: Nephotettix cincticeps; assembly: GCA_023375725.1. NCBI lineage: Eukaryota > Metazoa > Arthropoda > Insecta > Hemiptera > Cicadellidae > Nephotettix > Nephotettix cincticeps. The sequence continues at coordinate 16,135,270 of CM041789.1, read as the reverse complement.
GCTTTGTTACATAAAGGTTACCGGATCGATTCTACTGTGTTTTGTTATAGATGGACTCGAATGGTGGATAGTTGTGAGCGATGGTCGGTGGGTGCAGTGTTCTCTTGTGTGGATTAACGTCCGCACTATTGAATACTAAGTTAATTCGCAAATTTCATACTCATAATTAGACCAGTACGTAGTTAGGAGGCAGTGGTTCGGACTCCACCTTTAACTGTAGGTTTCTTAGATACGTCATCGACTGTTGGGCTAATAATTAACAGTTCTGGTGGTGTTATATTATTTCATACTCTATACACTATAAACTACTAAAATTTAATCAAAATTATTAGAGCCTACCTACCCTTTAAATATAACAAATTTAAAACACCTGTAGATATCGTAAACATATATACATAGATACTAAATTGCATTTAAATCGAACAAACGGGGTAGGCTTTGCCTGTGTACACATCCAGAGACATACACACGTAAATATATCCAAAATGTCATAATTCCAAAAAGTAATGCACAGACAAAACTAATTTATCGATTATTTAGTATCGATTGTAGGCCTAATTAAATTTGTTGACTGTCTCGAAACGAGTAGGGTAAATATATTGTTCTGCATCAAGTCTCGCTTACTTCGCACAACACGTTTTCAAACAGGCTTTTTATAAATCTTTACAACGGTCTTTTCCCCTGTTTTAGTAATTTTATTTCGTTGGTGAAGATTGAAGACATTCCACGAGTGATAGGACACATTTGGTTGCACAATTCAGTATGCCTACCCTCTCGTATCGATTTCGTGTTTGTTCGCCAACCACATGTGGGAATGCCAACCGCTTATCTTGAGCGCATGTCTGTGAACACGAGATAAGAGTGTCACTCCTAGATGCATCTCGGCCACAAGGAGCTCTTTGATACAGAAGCTCGGTCAGAGGAGACTGACTGTCTGTGTCGTCAGCTGAAGAAACTTCACTTGTGTCAATATTGTCGACGCGCAAAACACTTAGAAACATTTCCAAGAACCCAAATTTAGGTTTTTATATAGACATATTATATGTTTTAGCGAATTTCCCATAGGGAAGAAGAAGCTATTACCGTAGGTCTCATGGCAAGAGTTAAGCCCGGGACCATGTTATTTTTTCTTCTTTAGGTGCCCAGAGACCAAAAATACCCCCGTCGCAGCAGACCTGCGTACTCAGCGAATTTCCAAATCAATAATATAATAATAATAATATATGACAAGTTTGGTCAAAATCTGTCGATAAATATGAGAACCATTTTGCCTATTCTCCATAATATTAACATGGGATAGAGTGAGTAGGTTCGCTGCTGTGAGGAACACTGAAAGTAGCCATTTATACCATCAAAAATTTTATTTTTAATATTTATACCAACTTTCATCAACATCTGTCCATAAATAAAGGAGTTTGCCTAATCTCCATATGATTAACATGGGAAAAGAGTATGCAGGTTTGCTGCCATGATAAATACATAAACTACGATTTTTTAGCACAAATGTATGGATCTCAACCACATGAAGCTAAATATCAAGTTTCATCCAAAAATATTAGATAATAAGTGAAAAATTAATTTTTCCTAATCCTCCATAAGATTAACATTGGAGCCTCAAAATACAACGTACTGTGTTTAGATTTTTTTATATCTCGGTAACCGTTGAAGATAGAGAAAAACTTTAAGGAACTTAATTGTGTAGTTTTTTAAGCTGATTCCAATGGTGAAATATAAAATTATAAATTTTTAAAAATTACATGTGAAAAACGCAAAAAACCCCATTTTGGGGTACAAAACCCCCCCAAACTACCCGTTCCCATTGACCGATATGTCTGGTTTACGAACTCGTCCGAGCATTTGTAGGAATACACGTTTCTACCAAATTTGGTCTCGATCGGACCATTTTTACGAGAGTTATCGTGTTCACAGACACATATATATATATATATATACATATATATATATATATATATATATAAAAATTTTAACGACTATTGTTTTTGGTCTCTGGGCACCTAAAGAAGAAAAAATAACATGGTCTCGGGCTTAACTCTTGCCATGAGACCTACGGTAATAGCTTCTTCCCTATGGGAAATTCGCTAAAAACAACAGTTAAAATTTATATATATATATATGTGTGTGTGTGTGTGTGTGTGTGTGTGTGTGTGTGTGTGTGTGTGTGTGTGTGTGTCTGTGAACACGATAACTCGTAAAAATGGTCCGATCGGGACCAAATTTGGTAGAGACGTTTATTCCTACAACTGCTCGGACGAGTTCGTAATCCAGACATATCGGTCAATGGGGACGGGTAGTTTGGGGGGGGGTTTGTATTCAAAAATTGGGTTTTTTGCAAAAACAACGGTTTTTCATATGTAATTTAAAGTTTTTTAGATTTTATCTTTCACTATTAGAATCAGCTTAAAAACTACACTATTAAGTTTTTAAAGTTTTTCTCTATCTCCAACGGTTACCGAGATATAAAAAAATCTAAACAAAGTACGTTGTATTTTGGGGCTCCAATGTTAGTTTTATGCAACTCAAACTGCTTTATTTATGGACAGATGTTGATGAAAGTTGGTATAAATGTTCAAAAATAAAAATTTTTGATGGTATAAATGCCTACTCTCAGTGTTCCTCACAGCAGCAAACCTGCTCACTCTTTCCCATGTTAATCTTATGGAGAATAGGCAAATAATTCTCATGTTTATTGACAGATTTTGACCAAACTTGTCATATATTATTATTATATTATTGATTTGAAAATTCGCTGAGTACGCAGGTCTGCTGCGACAGGGTTATTTAACACTACGATAATTTTATGTTTTAGCTCTGCCGCTAGATTCACCTTCCACGTGGTTTGGATACAATACTATATAAAAAATTTAACACTTCTTAAATTTCTATGAGACTCCTTATTACCTTTCTAAAATTGTGACCTACCCAGATAGGACTTTTAGACAAGTACAGTATAAGAATAAGAAATGAGTATGATTGTGGCGCGATCTTGTAGTCTTGTTACTGACTAAGGCTGACATGTTCCTGAGTCAGAACTGTTAATAATTAATAGCTCAGCAGTCAATGGTGTATATAAGGGATCTACAGTTTAACGTGGAGTCCGAACCAAAATTTGTCCTCAAAATTACGAACTAATAAAATTACGGGTGAACGTAGTATTCAATAGTGCGGACGTTAATCCACACCATGAAATCCCCAGGTGCTTATAACTACAAACAATGCACTGATAGTGGAATCACATTTCAGATGGCATGGAGAGTAATATGATATACAAACGTTGATGTATTATACATTACATCGACGCAACTTGGTAGGGTTTAAGTCGAATTTGTTGAGGGTGATGAGATAGTAATGGATTTTGATAGGGACGGTGGCGTGTTCTATAATCCAGCTACTTGGAGGTTAGGAATAATTGTGGATAGTCATTAGTGATGGTGTGGATTAACATCCGCAATATTTAATACTACATTCATCCAGAAAGACCATCCTCATAATTCGAGTTCGTAATTCAAAGGCAAAATTGTGGTTCGGATCCCACGTTAAACTATTAGTCTCTTTGCTGTTGGGCTATTAATTAACAGTACTGTATAAGGAATACCCCCGTCGCAGCAGACCTGCGTACTCAGCGAATCAATAATTTAATATATGACAAGTTTTATAAAAATATGTCCATAAACATGAGAATTATTTGTCTATTCTCCATAAGATTAACATAAGAAAGAGTGTGCAGGTTAGCTGCTGTGAGGAACACTGAAAGTAGTCATTTCTACCATGAATAATTTTCATCTTAACATTTATACCAACCTCCATCAACATCTGTCCATAAATAAAGGAGTTTGCCTATTCCCTATATGATTATTATGGGAAAAGAGTATGCAGGTTTGCTGCCATGATAAATACATAAACTATGATTTTTAAGCATAAATGGATAGATCTCAACCACATGAAGCTAAATATCAAGTTTTATCCAAAAATATTGATTAATATGGGAAATATTAATTTTTCCCTATCCTCCATAAGATTAACATTGGAGCCCCACAATACAACGTACTGTGTTTAGATTTTTAATATCTCGGTAACCGTTGGAGATAGAGAAAAACTTTAAGAAGCTTAATTGTGTAGTTTTTTAAGCTGATTCCAATGGTGAAATATAAAATTAGAAGTTTTTAAAAATTACATGTGAAAAACGCAAAAAACCCCATTTTGGGGTACAAAACCCCCCCAAACTACCCGTTGCCATTGACCGATATGTCTGGTTTACGAACTCGTCCAAGCATTTGTAGAAATACACGTCTCTACCAAATTTGGTCTCGATCGGACCATTTTTACGAGAGTTATCGTGCTAACAGACACACACACACACATATATATATATATACATATATATATACACATATATATATATACATATATATATAAATTTTAACGACTATTGTTTTTGGACTCTGGGCACCTAAAGACGAAAAAATAACATAGTCCCGGGCTTAAGTCTTACCATGAGACCTACGGTAATAGCTTCTTCCCTATGGGAAATTCGCAAACATGTCAGCCTTAGTCAGTAAAAAGACTACAAGATCATGTCACAATTATCTTACACTCAATCTCAATTCATACTTAGCTTGAAATACCTACTTGGGTAAGTCGCTAATTCAGTTAAGAGTATAAAGTATATAAGCAAAAAATGGAGTGTCTCTGAGAATTTTTTTGGCTAGACATATGAGTTGGATGATAGCAGAAGGAATGTTTGCAACGGAGGGAAGACCCCGTCGATAGCAGAGGTCTCCAGATGACCTCATCCACCTCTCATTCAATCCTGACACCACCAAGTAGAGATATAAAAGTATGATCTGACAGGAGTCACAGGAGGTCACTGGTTTCGATCCAACAAGCAACTTTTGATTTACTAGGCCAGAGCGTCACCCCTGAGCTACGGTGCCCGGCTATCACACCAAAATCATCTTACACTCATTTCTCATTCATACATTTCTCAAAAACCTTTACCCCTCTCTCTTGAATTCTCCAGAGTTTGGAGTCACCACTTACAGGTATTCCCCGACAAATCATCCACTCACGTTTCTCTGCTGATTCCCCACTCAGACTCCTGGGTTCACCTGTCCTCGCCTCGCCATCCGGTCTACGAGAGGACAGATCTCGGAAACAAAGCTGACGTATGAATGGAGGTGATTTCCACTTCCTACAGGTCGCTGCAGCCAGTGGTCGGATAAGGCGAGGTGTTCCGCACAATGGTGCATTGTGGGCGGCTTACCTGTCCAACCGGAAGTCCGCTCTTGCCGGAAGAAGTGAAATATGGCCCTAGGCACCGGATCTCGAGCCAATAATGCCCCATTGTAGTGTGCGTGCCGCCCCAGAGGTTCGTGAGACCGACGATTCAGGTGTCGTGGATTCCGCAGGGGTGTATACTCGCCCCCGCCTTTTTACGACGTTTTAAATTTCTTTAAGAAGGTCTTTACAGGCTTTTTTCGATAAATATGTAAATTTTGACGGTTTTATGGAGGTTTTTGTCAGCGCCGGGGGTGAGCTTTACGAGCAAGGATGTTTTTCAGCTACAGCCTCCCTTTCTGTTCAAGTGGTCCAAAAAGCGGCCTAAAACAGTTTCCGGCGAAGATACCGCTTCACCCTCAGATACACAGGAAAATAAAAAATTAAGGTGTAAAAAATCGTATGAGAAAACCGATAAAAACTCAATGAGAAAAAAAACACTCTGGATTACCGAATTTTTGTGCCTACTTAATCAGAATTTGAAATGGTGACCTACCCAGGTAGGTATTTTAAGCAAAGTATGAATGAGAAATGAGTGTAAGATAATTGTGGTGCGATCTTGTATTCTTGTTACTAACTAAGGCTGACATTTTCCTTAGACAGAACTGTTAATTAATATTCCAACACTCAATGGCATATCTAAGGGACAACAGTTTTACGTGGTGTTTGAACCACATAAACAATTAAACTCAAGGATGGATGAGATCAAGACTTAATTATATTAACATGTCCTTCCATGTCGTCCTTTTATATGTTTATAATGATCTAGCTGTTAAGATGAACTGAAAATTCCCATTTACCAATGTTAACAATAATATTTATTATTACCAATCATGCAACACAATTTTATAAAAAGCATAATTAATTAAAACTATAGTAACTATTTTATATTTCAACTATATACTATTTCAAATGGTAATCTAATCTAATTATATATGTTAATGAATATGGAAAACAACTGTAAAAATTAATAATAATTATCAACTACTGTCTATGAAAATTAATTCCAACTTTTATTTTATATTATAAGATGTAATGCATAGTTATCCCCATTCAAGTTTTGATTCAATTCCATTTAGGTACAGGTTGAAACAAATGTATATAGAGACAGCTAAACAGCCAATCAGAACAGGAGGAGATGTTTGGACCTGGGCTGGTTAATATAAACAGCTGTTTCCTCAGGCTCTCACTCATTTCAATTTAAGCTGCATAGTAAAAGAAGTGAATTGTATAATCATGTCTTTTCCAGGATTAAAGTGGGTTTACGGATTTAAAAAAATGCACAACTTATATTGCTATTAATATTGAAAGTAAAACTACATTTTTGGTTTATCTGTGAAGCCCTAGTTACTAATTTAAAGAAACAAAGTAGAACCAAGATAATTAAATATTCTCAAAAGTTACGTTACACCCTTAAGACATATATACGATCCAAGCTATTTCACAAAGAGAGGTAAAACATTCAACCTCTAGGGGCCTCAAAACGAAAAATTATCTTTGAGGTCCCCGACTTAAGTCAAACTATGACCATTTTCTATATGAGAAATTTGATAAAACCCATGAAACATTTTTTACATTTTTCTTCGTCCATTGAATTGTGCTATTAAGCTAATCAAATTGGCATTTACTGGCTGGATCAGCAACAGCTGTCGAGAGTACAATATGACCAATCAGACTGATAATTGAGAACTATCAAATTGAACAATAGCTACTAATTATGGAGCTGTCAAAGACGATTCGGAAGTAAAGATAAATCATTCGCAAGACAAACAAAGATCGAAGGACATTCTCAAGGTCCTGGTGAGGAAACCAGCTTTGATATCACGATTGTAGTCTCTTAGTATTACTGAAGTCATTCGAAATGACGATTGTAATCAATCGATTTGACGTTATCCGATATGACTATTATAGTGACTCGATGTGACGATTGTAGTCACTCGATAAGACGATTTTAGTCACTCGATAAGACGATTGTAGTCACTCGATATGACGATTGTAGTCACTCGATATGACGATTGTAGTCACTCGATAAGACGATTTTAGTCACTCGATAAGACGATTGTAGTCACTCGATAAGACGATTTTAGACACTTAATATAACGATTGTAGTCACTGGAAAGACTCTTCATTAGTTTCGCCATATTAAAGTTTAGTTCTATAAGAACAATGCTAATTTTGTGACAGCATTACAGGTGATTTGATAGCCATAAATATGAATTATGTGTTAAATTACTGAAAGTAACAGTGGTTATCTAGAGAATTAAGAATTGCATTTTGAATAATCTTATTATTTATGCAGATAACTACCATACATGTCAAACAAAAATTCATACTATTAGTTATAGTTATGATTAAAAGTTACTATTTAATTCGCTTCAAATGGAAAAAATATTTCAATACCCACATAATGGAGTCACAAACTAAAGATGTATTAGCTAGCAAAGGACCGCGATCGCAGCAAAGCCTGGCGACAGTAAAGAAGATCTACACTATTTCCGGACTTTTCTTGACGGAATTCCAGCTTTTTCCAATTTACAACTTATCTTTTTTAGCTTAAGTCACCCTACGAAACAGCTACTCAATTTAAAATGGTCTAGTCGAATTTTGCAGCCCCTGAAAGTTTGCAGCATGCTCTCGGGGTTTTTCGCTTCGATTGGTATAAAGATATCAGCCCATCCCTCATTGTATTCTTAGCAACGTCTAATTCCTGTCGAAGGAGTTGGAGCTCCTTGACTGGGAGGGTGGTGTCATCCTGTGTAATCCAGCTACTTGGAAGTCACGAATTGTGGATAGTTGTGAGCGATGGTCGGTGGGTGTAGTGTTCTCTTGTGTGGATTAACGTCCGCACTATTTAATACTACTGTAATCCGTAAAGGTCATCCTTATAATTAGACCAATTCGTAATTCAGAGGCCGTGGTTCGGATTCCACGTTAATCTGTAGGTCCCTTAGTTGCCATCGGCTGTTGGTATATTAATTAACAGTCCTGTCTCAGGAACATGTCAGCCTTAGTCAGTAACAAGACTACAAGATCGCGCCACAATCATCTTACACTCAATCCTCATTCATACTTGGCTTAAAATACCTACCTTGTAGTATAATCGCCATTTCAATAATCTAATCTAATCCCTGTTTTAATTTGGAGGAAGTCCGAATTCAAGAGATCACTTGGAAAAGAGAAACAAGGAACATCATAGGGTATTCCTTGTTCCTGGCTTGATCGAAAAAGATGGGGAATGGAGTGAATTAAATACCTCAGACTCATCTCCTCATTTCAATTTGAAGGAAATATGAATTCAAGATGTTCCTTGGAAAAAAGAAAGAACGAACATCATGGGGTATTCCTTGTCCCTTGTCAGATCGAAGAAAACAAGGCGAGTAGGAGTTTGCCAGAAAAAGAGGAGATGAAGTGTATGGTAGAAATGAGGAGTGAGGAGAGGAAGTCCTCAAGTTCATCTTGATTCAAATAGGAAGAAATCTAAGTTGAAAATTCTCCTCGGAAAAAAGAAAGAATTGAAATATTCCTGGACATTTCCTCGCAGGGTTGAAGAAAGAAAGATGTGAGCAGGATTTTGTCAAAAAAGAAATGTGAAGTAAGATCTGAAAGAAAGAGTGGAAGCCTTAGCTTTGAGTATAACTTTGAGTATGGTCATAGTCTGCGCTACGATGTAAGGAGAAGTCAACTGTAGGTTGTAGTTGTATGACCTAGATCCACACGCGCTAGATCACCGGCCGAGGTCAATTGATGCAATTTAGCCACAATTGGACTAGAGTGACCCTCCCCCGGCACGAGAAGATACTACGTTGCGGGATACGTAGCACGTGTGGAGTGTGGAGTGTGGACTACGTGCAAACACTAGTAGTTGCCAAAATCGCTACAAGGGTGCGCTGTCTCTTATTCAAATTTTTGTAAATTTTCTATAGCAAAATTAGCTTTTACCTCGATCTTCATGACAAGACCTAGACCCGGGTTCTAGAAATCCTGCCAATAGTTTTCCAGGAATGAAGAATAAACTCCAGCAGATTGAAAAAGATTAGGTTTTATTTGAACAAAATATATTTACATCAACTGTCTTACTAAACAAAATTGGGTCTTCTTTGAGTCTTTGCCGGTATAGATAATACACTTCCTGAGTCAACTGGAATTTCCCTGTGGATAGTGAGATTGGCTAAGCCATGTAGCCTATTTTCAGACATCGTGTTTTTGTAGGTGTCTTGATTTGCCAAAGGGTGGAAAAGGAGCGCTCTGGAATGCTCGTCTATACAGGTCATAATGATGAAAATATTAAGTAGGAAGTGGAATTTGGAAGGATCAGACAATTTTGCCAAACTTTTATTTTTTCTTTTTTGTAGTGAAATGTGACTCCCACAAACCTGTATTCAGTATACGATGTGTTCTCTGTTGGCGGATTAAAAATGAGAATGTATATTTTTTCTTGATGGGGCTACAGCTCCTTCAACCCCCCCCCCCGTGGGTGCACCTTTGAACTATGCCATTAAACAAGCTACATTCCTTGCAATTCATTACACTCACCCTTCACCAACCCAACAATCCTCTCTGGTTATATTCTTCAACACTTTCAGTAGCCATTTCCTTGGGATGTCTGCTATCAATTTGAATATAAAAAACTTTCTTTACGCCGTGAAGCGGCGAGATTCAACATCAACCGACTGGAGCAAACCGAGAGATTCTAGAGAGCGTGAGCGTAAAATGTAATCAATTGGGAAGCCTGGGGGCGGGGCGCGCGGCAGATCAAAGACGCCGACCGGCTACCGCGCTACGCGACCTGAGGAGTGAATGCGCGCTTATCCTCTGGCTCTGGGGCTCCGCCCGGCATGAGACGCCGACCCGTGTACGGGGACGCAGGACACGAGTAAAAGATGAGTACCATAGATAATAATAATAATTCTTTTATTGCCATTGAACAATATTACATAATTGCGTGGAAAATGTCATTAGATTAAAGTTGAAATTAATTTGGTAACATAATAATAAAAGGACATAATAATACATAAATAAAGACATAATAACATAATAATAAACAACCTATATTATTTCACCCAGTGACACCTCCAGGGGCACAGTCACCCTACCATGTGTGGTCCATGAACTCGCCCACATGGTAAAACTCTCCCTGAACCAAGAAGCGCGACTCCTGAATCTCCTCGAGTTTCCCTCCAGCCTGATATCTTCAGGGGGGTTGTTCAAGAGGTTAATCCCTGCTTGAGATGACAGGTTCAAGGCAGCTCTGGATCTGTTCTGGGATAGTCTATAAAACTCTCTGCTTCTCTTGTAGTGGTCGTGTACGTATTCACCTTGAATGGACATGCACTTAAATTTGCAGAAAGAAGTTGTTTCAAGAATGTACAGACTAGCCAGAGTAAGAATCACCATTTCTAGATTCTAGATTTTGGAGAATTAGAAAGCCCTAGTAAAGCCGACTAGTAACTCTTGATCAAACTAATTGCCAATTTGAGTAAAAGAGAGTCGTGTTGACAATCTTTCAGGGATAGGAATCTTGACCCTGTCCTCCCTTTATATATTGGAAACCGTGACTTATTGTCGGTTCCAATTCTTGCCAGTGCATTCGATTCTACTTCGAAATACTTCGCAATGTTCAACACACCACATCTGCGTTTGCGAACCTCCCTTATCTGTAGCACTTTCTAAAAACTTACAAAGTCACCAAGTTTCCTCGTAAGATAAGATACCCTTGAAACTTTTCTGCAGATGAATTCAGAACAATTTTAATTCATTGGTAGCATTACCAACCCCTCGATAGACGACATAAGATTGCTGGGATATCAAATCAAAGGTATAGTGGTTATCCAGGAAATTACATAATATCAGCGAATTTCCCATAGAGAAGAAGCTATTAAATGGCAAGACTTAAGACCGGGACCATGTTATTATTTGCTCGGACGAGTTCGTAATCCAGACAAATCGGGAAAGGTAGTTTGGGGGAAAATTGGTTTTTCCGCTTTTCATATGGAATTTATAAATGTTTCAAATTTCATCTTTCACCATTAGAATCAACTGAAAAAACTACACAAATAAGTACCTTAAAGTTTTGCTAACTCTCTAACGGTTACCGAGCTATTAAAAATCTGAACACAGTACGTTTTATTTTGAGGCTCAAATGTTAATCTTATGGAGGATAATGAAAAATTAATATTTCACTTATCAATCTGTATTTTTGGATGAAACTTGATATTTACCTTCACGTGGTTGAGATCCATCCATTTATGCTTAAAAATCATAGTCTATGTGTTCATCATGACAGCTAACCTGCATACTCTTTTCCCTTGTTAATCATATAGAGAAAAGGCAAACTGTTTTATTTATGGATAGATGTTGATTAAACTTGGTATAAATGGTAAAAATAAAAATTGTTTACGTTAGAAACACGTACTTTCAGTGTTCCTCACAGTAGCAAACCTGCATACTCTTTCCCATCTTATTCTTATGGAGAATATGCAGATTAATCTTATATTTCTCAACAGATAATGATAAAAATTGTCATATATATTGTTATTATTGTATTATCGATTTGGAAATTAATTGGGTACGCAGGTCCGCTGCGACGGGGGTATTTACGACTGTTGAGTGGTCAGTAATACTATCACAAAATTAACATTTCTCTTATGGGAACGAAATTCGAGAAGGCGGAGGTATTGCAGACGGTCAAAGTGCATTCTATTTACTATATTTCACTGGAGAATAGACAGAATGTAAAACCAAAATTTTATTTACACGTAAAACTCCCGTATTTAGCTATAGTAAATTGAAAGTGAATTTCCATCGTGTTAATGTGTTGAACATGATGTAAATCACAATGACTAAGTAGTACGAGTGACGCCACCAGTTAAATGCCTGTTGTAGGAAGTGTTGAAGATGATACAGGTCGTTATCAGTGATAAGGGGTGAGTGACCTCTGCTGGGATGGCGGTGACCCCTTATCACATACATTCCTCGTGATAACGACAAGAAAGGGGCGCGTGGATCGGTGATGGTGAAATCAAATGTGAAGTACGAGTAAAAAGTAAAATGAAGTGATGACAACTCACTTCACAGTACTCGATACACTTCACAACGCAGTAATTCTATCTTGTTAAAACCCTATGACTTACCACAGGATTAATAACCCCGACTCCAGACCTGCGTACTCAATGAATTTCCTAATCAATTTTACTCTAATCGGAAAGAGTTGGTAGAATTTAAAAGGTGACGAGTAGAGCACAGTTGAGGTCATAAATTGTGGATAGCTATAAGCGATATTCAGTGGATGGGATATTCTCTGGTGTGGATTAATCTTACAATCATTTATCTTATTCATACTTGGCTTAAAATACCTGGATAGGTTGACATTTCAGTAATGATTAAAGACAATACTTATATCGTACAAAAATATATTACATCGGTTCTAATAAGCCTAATATGCTTTGAGTTTTAGCCCCAAAGTAATCATTACACGTAATTAATAGTAATGCATAAGTGGTTGGTTTAGATATAATATTAGACACTAATTAGAATAGATTATTGAATTGTCGACCATAATACAAAGTAAATTTTCAGCCAAGTATAAATGAGGATTGAGTGTAAGATGATTGTGGCGCGATCTTGTAGTCTTGTAACTGACTAAGGCTGACATGTTCCTTACTGGAGCTGTTAATAGTCCGATGGAAACTAAGGGAGCAACAGTTTAACGTGGAATCCGAACCACGGCCTCTGAATTACGAATTGGTCTAATCATGACGATGGTAGTATTCAATAGTGCGTACGTTAATCCATACAAGAGAACACTACATCCACCAACCATCGCTCACAACTATCCACAATTCGTGACCTCCTTAGTAGCTGGATTACGTCGCCACCGTCCCAGTCGACAATAACACCTCTGTCCCTCTAGTGAAAACATTATGTCAAAAAAGAACAATAGGAAACATTTTATTTTATTTCATAACCCAAACACACAACGACTAGGCACTTTAAGACAGCTAAACACGTTAATTATAGAAATATAAAGTTCAATCACATTGTACAAGTTAACCAAATTTTAAAATATACATTATTAAGCTATTTATCTAAATAAACTATTACGTCACTGGTCAGACATTTTCATATGTTTGACGGGAAGTTTGTACGACACCCATACCTCTCTTTACTCTCTAGTTACCTTGGTTGTGCCAACTATTTAAGAACTAAGAATGTTTTTACACCCCCGCAAAATTGTGAAAATAATCAGATCATCGAACAATCTACATAGCGGCACTCTTTTTATAATACCAAACATTTACCTTACGCAGTTATGGAGTATCTACATACCCGTGCTATAGATTTGAATAGTTTATCAATTATTTTTTAGACAGGGAACAATATGTAGCACCCTGTAAAATGTTCAGAAAATTTTACCCACTAAACCTCTACAAATCTAGACTCCATTGGGATTCTACACATGGTGGCTGTCCTTCGTCAGTAATTCGGTCAACAAATAACTGGGTACATTAAGGAATGTTGTCACAGTCAGAAACGGTTATATAGCTGCTGCACTACAAGTGAACATCACTTGATACCCACAGGTTAGGTTAGTACAGGCGTACTAAGTTCCACTGGATGGTGGTCGAGGATTCCCTGGAAATCAAGGGCTCAAACAGCTGACCGAACCATTGTCACCCACCTGACCTATTCTTTCATCCTATCGTGTCCTCATTATCGTGGAAACACTGAAGTCAAGTCGATCATGTGAGTACTCACCCACGAACTATATTGCTCACGCAGCCTCCCTTACCTCCCTCACCTTTCCTTACTGACCTTCGAGTGCTCAGACCCTTCCTCACTGACCTCCGAGTGCTTAGTTCTTTCCTCACTGACCTACGAATTCTCAGGCCCTTCCACATTGACCTACGAATTCTCAGTTCTTTCCTAACTGACTTTCGAGTGTTCAGCCATTCCGAGTGCTCAGTTCTTTCCTTAACGACTTCACAGTGTTTAGCCCTTTGCTTAACAACCTCCAAGTGCTCAATCCTTTCCTCACAGACCTCCGAGTGCTCTTTTCTTTCCTCAACGACCTCCGAGTGCTCAGTCATTTCCTCACTGACCTCCGAGTGCTTAATTCTTTCCTCACTGACCTACGAATTATCAGGCCCTTCCTCACTGACCTACGAATTCTCAGGCCCTTCCTCATTGACCTACGAATTCTCAGTTCTTTCCTAACTGACTTTCGAGTGTTCAGCCATTCCGAGTGCTCAGTTCTTTCCTTAACGACTTCACAGTGTTTAGCCCTTTGCTTAACAACCTCCAAGTGCTCAATCCTTTCCTCACAGACCTCCGAGTGCTCTTTTCTTTCCTCAACGACCTCCGAGTGCTCAGTCATTTCCTTACTGACCTACGAATGCTCAGTTCTTTCCTCACTGACTTTCGTGTGTTTAGCTCTTCAGAATGCTGAATCATTTCCTTAACGACCTCCAAGGGTTTAGCTCTTTCCTTAACGACCTCCGCGTGCTCAGTCGTTTCCTCACAGGCCTCCGAGTGTTAAGTTCTTTCCTTAAGGACTTACGTGTCCTCAGTCCTTTCCTCACTGACCTACAAGCGCTCAGTCCTTCCCTCACCGACCTCCGAGTGTTAAGTCCTTTTCTCACTGACCTCAGAGTCCTCCTTCCTTTCCTCACCGACCTCCGAGTGTTAAGTTCTTTTCCTAACGACCTCCGTGTGTTCAGTCATTTCCTTACTGACTACGAGTGCTCATTATTTTTTGAGGTCTATGGTTTTATTATGGACAGTTATTTTTATTTACTATGTGTCACAGAACTTAAAATAAATTTGACTAATACCTGATTAAAAAAAGCACATGATTGATCATGTGCCTATTTCAACTATTAGATCTCGGCTAAAATTGAGAAAATTGAAATAAACTATGAAAACTAATTTAAATTGAACTGAAGGAAAGACAAGGAAATGAAACTACAATACTGTATGTCTTGTAGTTTCACGTTTCCTTATCTACATTATGAATATTGCCACCCAGATTCCTCTTACGATAAAACACTCACTTTGTGTTTCTTTATAATTCTTGGAAGTACTCAGTGGATAAAAATAACTTCCATTTTACGTAGCCCATAATATTATCTACCCTACACCAACATATGACCTGCCACTGTGCCACCTGAATGCTGATTACTCCAAAAATCGTTTCTTGAACCATTTGACATAATATAACTTAAATAACTAGAGGTTCGAACTTCCACACATTAATTCAGTCTCAGTTAAATTGTCAGTTTAAATCAGTAAATGGTTTTAACTGGTAATTTGATTGATATAGCCTAATACATTTCTGAACATAGTACTTTACTAGTATTATTAGTTATAATAAAGCTAATAAAACGTGTAACTTTTTGTTAAAAAGTGATATTCACTGCATTTACTGTATACAATGTTGGAAGGGGTAAAATATAAACAAGTCTTGTGTTTTGAGGAAAACTTAGTTTTATGTTACGAATTTAGTTTAGGCTTTGTTATAGTTTTTAAACTCGATTCTGACCGTTGAGATAGCAGAGAACGTTGTCCCAGCGCTGCGGCTGCTAGTAGTTCGACCGTTCGCCGACAGATCGCAGCTGAATGCAGCAAGACGCTAAAGTCAGTGAGGCCTATGATTATTTCTGAATATTTCCTTTGATATAGTAAATCCTTTCGTATTTGCTAAAATTTGTAGTTGCTTGTTCAAAAATGAATCATCCATACCGTGGTTAGCAATAACAAAATATTATATTATCTAACCCATTTTAAAACTCAGTGTATTACAGTAATTATTAAAATAAATAAGAAAGTTTTTATCTACTCATTCCTCATATATCGCTTTTGATATTTTACATAATTGCCACATTACATAATTTCTGTTTTTTGACCCATTATATGCTTGCATGACAGAAAGTTATTGTCTTGTTTTGTGTTACATATTACAGTACCGGTATAAAATAAATAAATATTTATATGAATTCTAAATAGACATATTTCATATTAGGTTGTATAAAAACCTTTTAAGTATTTCGATTCAAATTCTGAGTTTAGTTTATATATGTATTTCTTTATATTCCATACTTAATGTCCCCTAAATACATTTAAGCAAGTTATCGTATATTTACCGTGATAAATGTTAGTATAGTAATGTTTAAAATTCATGTAATCTAAGTAAACAACACTTTAAGTACACCATCGAACTTTAATGTAACGTTTGTTCAAAAATCTTCAATTAATTTCAGTTGGTTCATATAATTTAAAACGCTCATATCTTGGAAATTTAATGAGTTTGAATAGAAAGAAGACTGGTGAGGGAGTGTGTGCGAGAATGAGAGAGAGAATGATGGAGTGGAGATTGTGGGAGAGGGATATCTTACTACTACAAGAGTGCCCCCCCTGCGGCAGCGTAGCTTCTAAACTTACTATTGGTCGAGAGGACTGGAGGGGGAATTTGGGCCCGGCGTCAGGCGACGCGAACACTCGCACTCGCAGTCGACAGTCGTCAGTCGTCAGTTGTCTGTGTCGTTGGGTCGCTGATGTTCGGACCTGTTCGTTCAAAACGACGGTTATTTTGAATTTCTCCGGCGACACAACATCTTGTCATCGAGTGTTTATACAGTGAACTCGTAGTTTTCTGTGCGGCGTTGGAAAAGCCCGCCGAGTTGTGTTGTGAAACTTGTTTGTGGTTTGACAGTGGCCAGTAAACTGACTATGAGTGCGCGTGTGTTCAATCCTCTGGTGATGTCCGAAATGCGACGAATGATAGGTCGTAGCAATAGTGATGTCGGAGGAACCCCTGCTGCTATTGCGAGAGTGCGAAGGGACCTTTTTGGACCTGTAAATCACGAGGATGCTCAAGCGTTTGTCGACAAGGAGCTTGCAGCCATCAGACAGAGGGACACAGCGAATTGGGGATTCGACTTTGTCACAGAGACGCCAGTAGAAAACTCAAGGCTTCGTTGGGAACGTGTGACCCCGGCTGAAAATATTCCTGAGGCCTACGCTTTGAGAAGACTATCTTTCCTGGGACATCAGAACGAAGCTGCTTCAACAAGAACGAGGGATGTTTCTTCGACGGCAACCTCTGTTACCCTTGACCAAGATACGACCATGACTTCGTCGACGACAACACAGAGAACCAAACCTGTCACCAAACAGACTCAAATCACAGGTTTGTAATTTTCAAACTGAAAACTAATGATTTTATTCTTGTTACGTGCGTTAGGCTTATTATTAGGCTTATTTAACATTTATGCCTGATAAGTCATTCTGTATGATAGAAGAAATTTCATTTAATTTTGTGGTGAAATCAAATTAGGTACAGCCTATTAAAATACTGTATTGGTAAATCGGTTAGTGATAAATTATAATTGTTCAGGTTATCCTCAAATAATGACTAAAACATATTCAGGTCACTACAGAAAGCTTCATAGCAGGTAGCCTATACAAAGTCTAGGTTTTGCTCTATTAATAGGCTATTGTTGTGATACAAACAAAAAATGCACATTCTGTGTCAACATTCTTTTGTTTTGAGAATATTAACTCAGTTCTAAGGCAAGTTTAAATCCACTCTGTTTAGGACTGATAAGTTTTAACACTCCAGCTCAATAATAAATATGCATGTTAGCCTCTAGCAATTTTAATAGGCTGAGCATAGTAAATTATGATCTTTTAAGTTAAAGTTATATGCTTTACCATGTAGGACCATAGAGTCATTGCATAAAGGTTAGTTACTCAAGAATATAGAGTGAGAAATTAAAGATGGCCTAAAAGTAAATTATCAGTGACTAGGTACCATAAATGCAATCATCTTGCAATTAGGGGTAATAATAGGCTGAAATTTAAACATTGCAATAGGGCCAAGTATACAATTAGTAGTCTGCTATAAGATTTGTTTAGTTTACAATAGGCTAGCCTTTTATTTTTTAGAATTCACCATCAGACAACCTGGTGTTCTTTGAGAGTGACAGTTTTGGTAAAGTGTTATAAAGTTTTTATAAAATCAAAGTTTTTTAAGCTGGCAATTTTCAATAAGCTGAAGTTTAAGGTTTTTTTTTAAACTGATAGGTCCTATTTATATTTACTGTTTTTATATAGAAGTAGGCCTATGCATTAGCCTAATACATTGCTTGCTGATATTACAAATACTATCTATGAAGAAGATTGTTGCTGGTTATAATTTTAAAATTGACAAATTTGTTGCAGCTATACGTTTATATATTATGATACCATGTTGCAATGCTGCATTTTTAAATAAGGTTTGTTTTCAAAACGTAATTCCAAATAAAAATTACAAATTGTATGCATAATTTTACTAGTTGTAGGGCCGGCCTATGAACCCATAATAAATTATAGAGGAAGCTTCAAACCAAAATTAACAGCTTAACTTCTGATATGTAAATATGAGATCATAGGCCCAAATGACAGTTAGGTTATGTCAGTTCACTGAGGTCACATTGCAGTTCCGGTAGCTAAGTGCTCAGAGCTGCATTGTCCTCGGTTTATGACCGCTGCGGCCTAGGAAGGTTGTTGGGTCCAGGCACGTTTTACGACCCATCTCAGCCTCCCAAGGACGGTCGTCTTGTTTCTAAACATTTCCCTTTGTTTAACAAGGAGCTGTTGCTCAATCCCTGTGTATTATCAGTAACAATTTGCCTAACTGTAATTGGAGATTACATTTTACTAATTTATTCTCTTAAAATTTTATTTGTAAGCATTCAAGTACTAGCCTATAACACGTCTTAGCAGATCTATTTTTTGACGTAAAAATACGAATCAACGAAATTGTCTTTCGTATAAGCTTGTAACTTCAAGATTGAGAGTTATAAGTAAAATCCTAACGAATATAACGGTATAACTAAATGGTTATTTTAACGCTATAGGCGGCGCAGAGGCCATCCGTTTTTGGCGCGAACAAGCGATAAGAGTGAGTAAACAACACATTATAACTCCGATAAGAGATAACATGCGGTAACTAGGTTACGCTGTTGGTATTGATCCCTCTCTCATATGAGCTTCGCGCAGCTGTTGTGTTTTAAATTTTAAACGCCCGTGGGGTAGTGATGGGACTATCGACTACTTCTCACTATCGACTAGTGACTAGTCGACTACTTTTAAACATCGACTAGTCTAGTCGTAAAAACTAGTCGACTAGTTTTCATGTTGTGACTAGTGGCATTTGCTCTGCTCTACCCCCTCCGGCCCCTCCCCCGCTTCCGCTCACAATATAATATCAGTTTGATAGTTTGATCCATACAAACTACGATTTTTGTACTTTTTTATAAAAATAGATGTACTATAATCAACTTTGTGTTTTATATATGTTTAGTTCTTTTTCAAACAACAATAGTATTTTATTGTTTTCTTTTTTTACTACAAATCTAATCAGTTTGATATTTTGATCCATACAAACTACGATTTTTGTACTTTTTTATAAAAATATATATAATAAACTTTGTTATATATTAGTTGCTATATATGTATTCGTTCACTCCTTATTTGTGTGATAGTCGACTAGTTAATTATAACAATAAACAAATACTTCGTAAACCTTAGTAGTCGACTATTTGTATTCACTAACACAGCATTTAATCACCCTTAAGATTAATTTTTACTAGTCATACTTCCAATCGAATAGTAAAAACAACCGACTAGTCGACTAGATTGGTAAATAACTCACTGACGCATCGTTCATTGAAACTAGTCGTGCGGCTACTAGTCGACTAGTTAAAACAACCGACTAGTCGACTAGATTGGTAAATAACTCACTGACGCATCGTTCATTGAAACTAGTCGTGCGGCTACTAGTCGACTAGTTAAAACAACCGACTAGTCGACTAGATTGGTTACTAGTCGGTTGAATGACTAGTCGACTAGTCGACTACCCCATCACTACCGTGGGGGCGGCCTGCACGTGTCGAGGTGGGGACTTTTGTACCATCACAACGGACGATTGTTGTGTCGGACGCTCTTAGTTCGCCCCTCACAGAGGGTCGCGGATGAAGCGAACCTGCGTGAGTATTGATTGAATTTTTGTTCATTTTCGATTCTAGACAACTTCAACCCAAGAGCTTAGACGTTTCCTCTCTAGCTTTGTATTTCACTCAACAGTAAAAGACATCATAATGTGATGAATAATTTTAAACTAAGTAGGCCTAGGTACACGATGAGTTAAATAATAAAAGTTCTGAGAACATGATAGGTTGTCACCATAATTATTTTAACCACCTGGCTGAATTTCCTTTTCTGTATTTAAATACTAATGTTTCCCTTGTTACTCCAAGGTCTTCGCCCTTCCGTCTCGTCAAAGAGTCAGTCCAATCACTGCGCGCTCTGCATACAATGGGCCGTGATTTTTTAAATAACCAGACCTCATGACCTGCGTTTAGGTCGCATTTCGTTAACTGGCCGTTTTGTCATCAATCCCTAAAACAGCTGTTTACCATAGAAACTTACTGTTAACAGAAGTAGTGAGAATATAGAATGGAATGCGTGATCTGTGTTCCGTGTCAGAGTAACCAGAAGCTGACCTTTCTGTTCCGAAGAACTAGAAGATAGTTAAATAAGAGTTTGACAGTCTGTTCACCATAGAGTCGGTTACAAACTGATAGCTAAGCTGTCAGAAGACTTTTAACTATAAATCAGATGTGTGTGTTGTCGTATAACTGTGTCTGATAGAAACGATTGTTTTTACTCCTCTGAGAGTTATAAATACTAATCAAGTACCTGTCGAGTCAGAGAACTGCGATACTACTTTTTTTGTGTTGTTCAAAAAACGTAACTGGTTGTTTGTCGAGTCTTTTCCTGGATACATACTGTTGTTTGTTTAGTGTTAATAATCCAATTTTCACTTCAATTTGCTTCTGTAAATGAGACTAAATCTGTATAGTCTAAAAATTACAAACAAAAATCATTTTTCTGTTGTTTTTGTCGTAAAACGTTAAAGGTTATAAAATCACTTAGTGTCTTCTTGTTGTTTAAATAACCACTTTTTTCGTCTCAATATATCAAATTTTTATTTTTTCTTCTTATCATTACATACATTTCAAACATTTTTACGATCGTAGGTCAAGATATTTTGTGTTCGTGGTGGTTCGTGTGTATTGAAAGACCAATGTCGTTGAAATGCATTATCCAAACGCCGGGACATGTTGTTAGTTTTTTCTTCCCTTTGTCCCCCTGTGTTTGCATCCCTGTGCAGCGGCGGTTGCATCGCGGGGGACGCCATCTGGCGTACTGGATCACGTGACCAGCCGTGACGTCACCGTTGTTTGTAAACTCGCTGCCAGCACGTGTGGTTTATAATCGGCGCGGTTTTTGTTCTGAATTGATTTACGGGCCGATCCGTGTTTACGTTCTGTCTTATGTTCGAGATTTGTGTTCCGATGTCGCGATTCCTCGTGTTTTTGTGTTGTTTTTCGACACAACGGTACAGTTTGTGTTTTAGTGGTCTAAGTAGGTGAATGTTCGTTCGAATCGGTCCATCGAACGCAAGTCCTTGAACTTGGCTCTGTCGCGGGGAGGGGGGAGATAAGCCGAGTGGTGTGGAGCGCACGCGCAACTGATAAGAGATAACGCCAAGGTCTCTCGGGGACAGACTCGTCGGCTCCTGCACATAACACGCCTAACTAATTCCTAATATTTTTAATTGACATTGTGGAAAAATATTTCAACATGCATATTTCACCAGACTTCGGTAATTATTTATTGAATTTTAACAATCGAATCGTTTGTTTGCTCCGCGTCGCTGTTTATCGGCGATAAGCTGTTATCTTTCATGTGACCCATCCATCCACCCGAACTCGTCCTCGATTAGATTGTTGCGTAAATTGTTTTCGACGCACAATAGGTCTCTAAAAATGATATCAGGCAGAACGTACGAGTCATCGATCGAATGTTGCTCAATCGGCCATTCCTGGAAGGAGTCGCACATACGGTACAGAACGCTCAAACGACGTGTTTTGAGAGTGACGTAATCTGAGTACGCGCTACGCACGCTACAGTCGACGGATGTTGTCGGTTTTTGAGTGCCCGCGGGGGGGGGCAGTCAGGGTCGGCCAGTCAGTGACCCGGCATTAAAGCCCCATCATCATCATTAACTCGTTCGCTTCGCTCGCATCTCGCGATACACGTGGGCGCGTCACGCATTCTGCGAGAGCTCGCGATGTTATCACTAGCGTAATCGCGTTAGCTACTATAAGCCTTGTACGTGACCGATCGTCATGTTTCTCCGCGATTCTTATCTTCGGAATGTGTGGTTATCTGGTAGTAGGCGGTTGCTCTTCTGTGATTGCTGGATTAGTAGAAGTGGAGACGAACTTACTGCACGAGGACCTTACTTTTTTGTAGTAAATACAATCACGGTCTCTTAATTGCGTGATATACAGGGTGGCGGCCATTTAAAATTTTAAAACTTAAATACTTTGTGAACGGTAAAATTGAAAATGGCCGCCATTGTGAATTTTGAGCTTGGATCATGCTAGTTATTTTTTTAATAATACTGTACTAATCTACTAGTGTAAAACACATACAAAATTTCAAAATAATCCGTTGAAAAGGGTTTGAAATAAAAAATATTTTGTGGAAAATACAAAATGGCGGATATCTGAGAAAATCAGCGTTTAGGCCATACCTCTATTGGAACTTTTTGCTTCCTTTTAATGTACCCAATCACTCACCGAAGTCCTGAAACGTTTTTCATGGAAAGTTTTAGACTCATAAATCACCCCTAACTGCAACTCACTTCACCTCCATTGTTATAATCACGGTACGACTCATGCTGTTTGGGACCCGTACTCTTTACGATAAAGATGTTGCCAAATCTGCGCTTGTATGACGCAAGCGGGCGGACCACGTGTACGTGTCGCAAGGCCATGGGGGCAGCGCCCGGATACTTTGTCTAAGGGTTTACCCGGGGCTGTTTTACGCTCTTTATCTCACGCCACCGGTTTCAAAACTCCGCAGCTGTCACCCCGAGATGCGCGTCTCCGCTCCACTAAGTCGCTCTTTGTCCTTTGACCACTGTTGCTTACGGGCGATTTCATCCTGTGACGACCTTGTTTTCGAGTTGCGACCCCATAAGGACGCTTGACCCCTCTGACCCCGGTTGACCCTTCCTTCCGGTGACTTCTCATAGGAATTATTCACACTGACCGATGCGGGTCGAATTAACCTCGTAAATAACTGGGGTTGACCCTACAAATAAGACTGTCAAAGAGTGAAATCTCCCTCGGACCCACCCCGCTATTGTTGCGCCTAAATCTCTTCTGGATGGTCGGTTTTATGTTTCACTACTTTTGTGTCGTCTTTTCTTCCCGGACCGTAAGAGGATTGCGTTTCTCGCACATAAAACCCGACCCTCTATTCTTCAAAGAGTAGAACGAGCGAATTTAAATCTTATTAGGAAAGGGGTTACTCAGAATTTATGAACGACGATGTTGTACACATGGCAGTTAGAGACTGGTATAACGATTGACCTAGATTCGCAGAGAACACGACTTGCGGCGTGTTGAAACTGACGTCACCACGACACCTATACACATACAAATAATGCTGCGCGCTTGTCACTGTAGTACACACACCTGTTTTTAAACGTACACAGTAATTTACCTTCCAATTCTTTATACGCCGTATGTTTAGCGTGTCAAACTATTTTGTGTTACTTTTGAGTCGATTCTAGATTCATTTTTTTGTTCAGGTGGGATCATCGAATGTGTTACCCGTTCGTCCAGCACGCATCCTCATAATGGATGTGGTTTTTATTGAAAACGGGTGACCTAGGGTAGGGCCGTTAATTTATCTTCCCCGTGGACCAGATGTTCTACTGAATTATAGGCTGCTGAGAGGTCCGTGGTTTATTCCTCGTTATCTCTCAGTGATGGTCGACCCTCAACCCCTGCTGTCGGGGTAAAAAGTGTAATTTTGCCCCCTAAAGGTGTTCATCTGCGGTTCTCGATTTTTTAATCGGTCAAGTCGTGACTGTTGGTTCTGAAATTTAGTATTGTCTACTGTTGTTGCAACTGTTACTGCAATTTTTAACACATTAAGAGTATTGGTGAAACTCTAAAGCATTTTTTTTACGAGAATGTTTTTTTTTGTTACAGATATATTCAAATGCCGCAAGAGGTCGTTCAGCGCGGGGGATATTTCATCACGGAAGGTTGCCGGCGCGTCGCTCGGGGATATCTCTTCCTCCAAGGTTGGCAGCGCTTCGGAGTCCTCCAAGCGCAAGCGCAGCAAGACGCGACAATAACCTCTTCTTCAACGACCTTACAAGATCTCATCTCAACTGTTTCAAAGTTTATTATGTACAACAAGTTTATATTAGACAAAATATATATTGTAGATACTTTAGATGTAATTGTATAGAACCAGAGATGTAGATTTAATTTATAAGAGTTTTATTTTGTACTATAATTAGATACAAAAATATATTATTTTATCTATTCTTTGATCTCCAGGTTCGTTGGTTCAGGAAGGGTTAGGCTGTTATTTCTTTGTTCTTATAATATACATTTTCATTTTACCATATTCACCATTTACACTAAACTGTATTGGTTAAGGTATTCCGAACAGCTTGTTTTGTTTAGGGTTTCTCTTTGGTTTCATTAAATAGTTGATTTTATGTTCACCACAATGTTTTAAATGTGTAACCAGCGGTTCCAATTATTTTATAACTGATTATTCGTTAATTTTGCCATGTGTTTGGGCTTATACAATTAATTTATCATAACTGTTAAGATTAAATAAGGATTAAAATGCCACGTACTCAATAGTTGTGTGAAAGCGTGATTATATACACGATCAAGTACAAAATTATAAAATACTTTTACGAGTGCAAAATATAGCTATTACCAAAATAAGTCAAACGTTTTGTGTTTGAATTACAACATGGATACAATTTTGTCTCTCTGTTTTACGGTTGGAAGTGTTTGTACTATATTGTCTCATATTTAAAATTTATTTTTGTAATGTTCTACTCCCGTAATCGATTCCCACACAATGTTCGAGGATTACTTAAGTTTCAGTAATGCTAAGGGCTGTTTATTCGCTTGAGGCTATGCTTAAGTAATGCTCACGAGTAAGGCACAGGCTATGTTAGGATTGGCTCTCGTAAGATCTCAACTGGACGTTCCAAAGAGTGTGGTACACCAAAGCAGCTGTTAGTAACGCTTTATGCTGGAGTGGGCACCACACCGTTTTAACCTCTTTGTATTCTAGCGATATCACAAACAAATTACCAATGTATAAACTTTGCTTAAAATTCCATAGTTCAGTCTTAACAGTAAAATTATGTTATCAGATTCTTTCTCAACCCTTAAATATTCTGCCTGTACATTTAGATTAATTTTCCACATTCTTTGCTGTTTTCTCTCGGGTTTTCTTTAATATCACTGTTTTCCTTCACCTACACTTTATCAAGTCTCCTTGACAAATTGTAGATAGTTATTCAATATTTGCATCATACTGTGTTCCATATAATCCTCTCGCCCGGTTCTCCGGGTCCGAACTTATTCCGGTGCTCTCGAATGAAGGACTGCTCGATCTCGATGCATTAAACAAAAACAAAAAAATATGTATTTCTTTGTTAATATCTAAGAATAACTGACACACCTGTGATGTATTAATATTGATCTCAAATTATAAATGTATTTGTGTAAAAAGAAATTAATGTTATGGTGTAGTAGGGTAAGGTCAAGATGGCCTGTGTCCATGCGGGGCATGAGAGTCATCTCGTTGTTAAAACTTCTAGATTATATTATATTGAGATGAAATAAATTGTTTAACACTAACTTTGACTTGTCATTTTTCCTCTGTTAGCGTATTTCCTATGGAGAAGTGAACTATTCACATTATAGGGAGAAGTTATGTGGAGAGTATGTTTCAATTTAATATGTACAATTTTTGAAAAGTCTAATTTTTATTTTATTTTTGGATTCAGCTCAAAAGCACACTCACTTAGCGAACACCCTTAATAAAAGCTTCTTAACATGTAAAACGACCCTTATTGCAGCAAACCTGCATACTCACTACAATTTGATTAAAGTTCTTTGAAAT
The DNA here is from genome assembly GCA_023375725.1 of Nephotettix cincticeps. NCBI lineage: Eukaryota > Metazoa > Arthropoda > Insecta > Hemiptera > Cicadellidae > Nephotettix > Nephotettix cincticeps. The sequence goes on along the minus strand of CM041789.1, from coordinate 16,108,906 downwards.
TCACTCTAATCACGCCAGGGTGCTGCGTGCGATCTGGTTTCTTTTGCTAAGTTCGTAGTTGTGATTATCTTTAATAATTAAACTGTTCATGCAAAGTGTGGCTTTGTTCGAGTAATCCGATTGTAAGGTACATGGAGAGAGTTATTTTTTAAATTGATTAAATTTTTTCCGATTCCTTAATTATATAGCCAGTAATTGGTTATATATTAGCCCTCTGATATTTTGTGGACGCTTTACTCTTTGTTGAAAGAGTATATTACATTGCCAAGAAAATTAAAGTTAGAAATTCTCAGCCTCAGCTATAAGAATCATAGATAGACGTATTATCCTAAAACAAAATGCAAATTATATCACACGTGCAATGGACGGTGGCGATGTCCTGTAATCCAGCTACTTGGAAGTCCCGAATTTTGGATAGTTGTGAGCGATGGTCGCTGGTGTAATGTTCTCTTGTGTGGATTAACGTCCTCATTATTTGACCAGTTCGTAATTCAGAGGCAGTGGTTCGGACCCAGCATTAAACTGTAGGTCCCTTAGTTGCCATCGGCTGTTGAGCTATTAATTAACAGTCCTGTCTAAGGAACATATCAGCTTTAGTCAGTAACAAGACTACAAGATCGCGCCACAATCATCCTATACTCATTTGTAAAAAGAAGCTATTATCGTACTCAAGCCAAAACCTAAGCCCGGGACCATGTTACTTTAAGTATAAATGGATGGATCTCGACCACATGACAAATAACAAGAACCAAATAACAAGTTTCAGCCAAAAATATAGATGAATAAGTGAAATATTAATTTTTACTTATCCTCCATAAAATTTACATTGGAGCTCCACTATACAATGTACTGTGCTTAGATTTTGTAATATTTCGGTAACCGATGAGATAGAGAAAAACTTTTAAATAGTAAACTGTGTAGTTTTTTGAGCTGATTATAATGGTAAAAGGTAAAATTTAACAATTTTTAAAGTTACATATAAAAAACTCAAACACCCCCATTTTTGGGATACAAAACCCCCCAATCAGACCCTCCCGATAGACTGATATGGTTGTACAGTATTACGAACACGTCCGAGTAAATGTAGGAATACACATCTCTACCTGTGTTCACAGACACATATATACATATTATAATACATGTATAATTTTTAACGACAATTTGTTTTTGTTTCTAGGCACCTCAAAACAAAAGAGTAACCTGGTCCCGGGCTTAGGTCTTGCCAAGAGATCTACTGTAATAGCTTTACTTTGAAAAATTTCCTAAAACTAAAAGAATTCAGGTATTGTTTAGTAAAAATGGGGTCAACCTTACAAACAATAACTTATGCGATAACATTGAAAAGTGGCTACTCAAGTTATTAATTTTTTACAAAATTCTTAATAATATTCTTTTGGAATTTGCGTTCACTTTTAGGAGGTTTTTATTCAGATTTCTATTATTTCACCGAACCTATTCTATACACGTCAAGACCGGAATATTTTTTCCACAGGTCCTCTTGTTTGTGAGGCCCAGGGGTTGGGGTGATGTTCTGCCTTCTACCTGCTGTGAAACACCTGGCGTTTTCCCGCCAAACCCCAACGACCTTCCCTCCCCCACAAGGACAAAACACGTGGTTGTAGTAGACCTGCTCATTGTAGTAACTCCCCAGGGCTGCCAACATACTCACCCCCACGGCCCCACACTAAATATACCTACAATGTTGGTCAAGATCGGTCTAGTTTTATTCTGAGATGCATGAAAATGTTTAGTGTATTTATCTTTGAATGCTGGATCAAAATGGTAATTTTGTATTCAGTATTTCAGGAATATTCTAATCATTCTGTTAAAAATAGCAATTCAATCAGACATACGAATTGATATTCTAATTGTCAAGGTCGATTAAACTTACCTACTCTATGGGTTTAGCCTATTAGTATTTGATCAAAACATCAATAGACCTATTCAGAATGATGAGGCCGATAAAAGAAAAAGAATATACTAACTAATCCAAACTACACGTAAGTCTACGTGCTCAGCAGTTAAAATATATACTTGTATTAAATGAAGATGTTTAGGGAAATATTAATCTGAGCCTATTGTATTCCACTATTTTATCGCAAACGAGAAAATACCTATATTAATAATGGAAACTCAATTTATAGGTACGGTAATAAATAAACTCCACCTGTGAATGTTTAAATTCTTATTTTTTCTCACTCTCAGTCATCACACAAGAGGACCCAGCTGTTAGATGGAGGGAAGCAACAGTCAGCTGTTAGTGGTGCAGGTAACATCAGCTGTTTTTGATTCCCAGCGCTTCTCAGCTGGCATCTGATACAAATTACAGATGCTTCCGGCAGATCTGCAATCAGTTTAAAATATTCCGGATATGACGTGTTTCTACACCTGCATTTTCTTAGTAGATTTAATACCGATAAGTTGTGAGACTCATTACTCATGTAAAATATATTGTTTTATCAAACGCATCAAGATATAATAACAGGCAAATATAAACACTTGATAGTGAAGGTCTTATATGTGTCCTTGTTACGAAGTGAAAACCAGCTGATTTTATTGGAAATTTGTTATTCATAGCTTAATAATAATAACTAATATCGTACCTACAGTAATAATAAATAGGTTTAGTATCAAGAAATCATAAAATTATGTCATGAATCCTCTTGAATTGGAACATTTCATATCTTGGAGCATAGTTGGACAAGATTGGCTCTAAAGGATATTATTACAATTATAAAATAGACAAAATACCCCCGTCGCAGCAGACCTGCATACTCAGCGAATTTCCAAATCAACAATATAATAATAATAATATTTGACAAGTTTTATAAAAATCTGTCCATAAACATGAGAATTATTTGCCTATTCTCCATAAGATTATCATGGGAAAGAGTGTGCAGGTTTGCTGCTGTGAGGAACACTGAAAGTTGGCATTTCTACCATAAACAATTTTTTTTAACATTTACACCAACTTTCATCAACATCTGTCCATAAATAAAGGAGTTTGCCTATGCACTATATGATTAACATGGGAAAAGAGTATGCAGGTTTGCTGCCATGATAAACACATAAACTATGATTTTTAAGCATAAACGGGTGGGTATCAACAACATGAAGGTAAATACCAAGTTTAATCCAAAAATATTGATTGATATGGGAAATATTAATTTTTCCTTATCCTCCATAAGATTAACATTGGAGCCCCAAAATACAACGTACTGTGTTTAGATTTTTTAATATCTCGGTAACCATTGGAGATAGAGAAAAACTTTAAGGAACTTAATTGTGCAGTTTTTAAGCTGATTCTAATGGTGAAAGATAAAATTTGAAATTTTAAAAAATTACATGTGAAAAACTCAAAAAACCCCATTTTGGGGTACAAAACCCCCCAAACTACCCGTTCCCATTGACCGATATGTCTGGTTTACGAACTCGTCCGAGCATTTGTAGGAATACACGTCTCTACCAAATATGGTCTCAATCGGACCATTTTTACGAGAGTTATCGTGTTCACAGACACATATATATAAATTTTAACGACTATTGTTTTTGGTCTCTGGGCACCTAAAGAAGAAAAAATAACATGGTCCCGGGCTTAAGTCTCGCCATGAGACCTACGGTAATAGCTTCTTCCCTATGGGAAATTCGCTAAAACCATAACCGATGATAGAAATTCTATAATCAGAGAAATGTTTTGGCCAAAATCAGAAGACAGTCTTGTTTATTGATAAATATTATCGAACGAGTTAAAAAAACAAAATTTCATGACATTCCGGGTTTTGGAATCCAGTTACATTCTCAGTTTAGCTGGAAACTAGAACATGACAAAATTAGAACAACTATGCTGGTATAAAGCTGGATACAAAATGTATAAATCAGTGAAAACACTAAGAAACAAAAGTCAAGGATACGAAATTATGTATCTCCACACGTCATAAGATTAAATTAGATTAGAATATTGAAATAAAATACCTACCCAGGTAGGTATTTTAAGCCAAGTATGAGTATAAGATGATTGTGGCGCGATCTTGTAGTCTTGTTACTGACTACCTGTTCCTTAGACAGGACTGTTAATTAATAGCGCAACAGTCAATGTTAAGGGACAGTTAATGTTATAAGGGACCTACAGTTTAACGTGGAATCCGAACCACCACATCCACCGACCATCGTTTACAACTATCCACAATTCGTGACCTCCAAATAGTTGGATTACAGGACGACGCCACCGTCCCAGTCATAAAGTAGATGAAAGTCATAAAGACTTGAGTAGATGAAGTTCGAGAACCCCTGGCATAAACCATAATCATCACCAACAACGAAACAAATTAAGACCCACATTGGAATATTGATAAGCCAATCTACACGATTCAATTGACCTAATAGCAAGCACTCGAACTGTCAACACTTAAGCGGGTGTTTGTTAATGGTCTTAAACCACTCCACGACGTATAAATACCTTAACTTGAGACCACTCTGACCCACTTCTACTAATCTTAGATCTGTTCGTCACCAATGCTGTCCGCGTAATGACATCTGATCAATTCCCTGGATGCTGAGAACTGAAAACGTCATAAAACATCTCCAATTTCCACTTGTACGATCTAAATAACACTTATACCTTTGGTCTTCTAACCCTTTTCCTTAAACTACCGTTTGGATCTCTATAAGGCGAATCTTTGTGCTCATCTTACGTACTTTATGCTGTAGGTTTCAGGTCACCTGAGAAAGGGATCAAATTCCAGATCCCGAAACGTCGTGATACAGTACTGTACTTTGATTGGGCAGTCGTAATGGAAAAGTTTCGCAGTAACAATCTAATTAACACTTTTGTAGTTTTACAAGGGTTATTTTTGCTACACGGTTCACTATCAGGGTTTTCTAAAAATACACCACTACAAATAAAAGTGTACGATAGAATTTGCTGTTTACCGTTCCAACGCGTCAGTGTTTTTAACTACACAACTTTTCTGGGCTTGGAGAAACTCCTGCGTTTTCAAGTGATTACCTAATAATTTACATTAAAATTTGAATGTTTAAAGTATATAGTAAATAATACTATATAAAGTAAATATAACTGTAACTTTTAAAAAATTATTAGGTAATCACTTGAAAACGGGAGGAGTTTCTCCACCTTTAGAAACGTTGTGTAGTTATAAATAAATAAAAGATATTAAAACGCGTGTTTTTTAACTCATTCAACTCTTAGTATTGATTACATATGATTAAACCAAATGACACTGGAAATTTTCAAATATCAGGTGCTGCCATCTAGTGGATAAATTGGTTTGGGATAAGACTACAGGAGAACGTTGTCCCTCAGATTCACGAATTATAAATATAAACCATTTTTCTCATTAAAGGTAAACCTTTCACCATATACTAAGTACATTATGTTTCATGAAATGTATTTGATTGATATTTAATCATGGTAGTTTTGTTGTAATTGGAAATTATCTCTTTTGTATCTCAAAGTTTAATAAAAGCATTTTCTACCAATGTTAATTTAAAGGCATTAAAAGTCAAATTACTAAATACTGTTGGTGGATTAAAAATTTTCTTTCAAACAAATCTTCCCCTGGCATTAAGGAACACAAAAAACGTCCAATTTGGTGCACTCGTTCTCGAGTTATGGAGTCAAGCCAAAAAAGGGATTGTGATATATCAATATATATATCACTTGATATTTGACTGGGATTGTGGCTTCATCCTGTAATCCAGCCCTTTGGAGGTCACGAATTGTGGATAATTATGAGCGATTATCGGTGGGTGTAGTGTTCTCTTGTGTGGATAAACGTCCACACTATTCAATACTACCATCCTCACGATTAGACCAATTCGTAATTCAGATGCAGTGGTTCGGATTCCACGTTAAACTGTAGGTCCCTTTGATGTCATTGGCTGTTGGGCTATTAATTAACAGTACTGTCATCCTTAGACAGTAACAAGACTGCAAGTTCGCGCCACAATCATCATACACTCAATCCTCGTCATTTCAATAATCTAATCTAATCTATAGATGACAAGGATAAAATACAAGAGTAGATCATTCGTGTGTTGTGAACCAATGCTGCATCAACACAAGTCTCACGTACTGGCATCTGATCAATTCCTTAGATGCTGAGAAACTGAAAGCTCCATGAACATCTCCAATTTCCCACATCTGCAGACAATGGGATGCTGGGTTGACGATTGCTGGCAATATGATTCCAGCAGATCAGAGAAGACACTGACCCTGTAGACTGCCTTGGCGTGTGGGAGCGAACTTGCATGCATCGTCAGAGTAGGTGTTGGTGACAAGGTCGAGTTGCCTAGGTCGCGTCGACAAGGTCAGGGATATGCAGCACATCGGCATATTGCTGATCAATAACATTGACCAGCACAAAAGTAAAACATCACTAGGCCTATACGTGATGTCAAACAAACGTTGATTTCTCTGTTGATGTTAATGAATTGATGGTGCAGTAGTTTGAATTACTATCAGTAAAATAAAGTCTCACGACGTATCGGAATCTTGATTCTGAAGAATCTGAATCTGAATGAGAAATGATTGTGGTGCGATCTTGTAGTCATGATACTGACTAGGCTGACGTGTTCCGTAGACAGATCTGTTAAATAATAGCCCAACAGTCAATTGCATTTCTAAGGCACCTACAGTTTAACGTTGAGTCCGAACCACTGCATCTGAATTACGAACTGGTCAAATAATAGTACGAACGTAGTATTCAATAGTACGGACGTTAATCCACCGACCATCGCTCACAACTATCCACAATACAAAGTAGTTTGATTACAGGACACACCACGGTCCCAGTTAGGTGACTTGTCTGATACTTGTCTGGACTTAATCTACCTTTTCATCTTCTAACCCTTATCATTTTAAGGTGGTACGAGCGGCTTTAGAGACAACTGAAATCCGCTAGGTCGGCGCTAGTGTCGCTTATTCGTTACGCTTATGTGATTGTTTCATGCAAGCTTCCTGATTGACCTGATTGATTAAGATTACAATTCTGTTTTTGAAAAATTCATAAGATTAAGATAAAATATTATTGTTATTATTCAGATCAAATGTGCGGCTTTAAAAATCATTTTTTGTAGTTTTTATTTCAAAATTTCACATAGGATAGGCCTACGTGAAAGAGGTCTGTTATTCATCCACGTTCTCAAACCTTTAGCTCAGTTTTCCTACACTCCTTGCATGAAAAAACGCAAAATTTCTTGATTAATTTCCCTGTAACTCAAATTATGCCAAAGCATATTTCTGATACACTCAACAAATAAAAACGGAAAAATTATGTTTTTTAAAAGATTTTTTTGCTCGCCCCACCTTAAACTACCGTTTGGACCTCTGTAAGGCGACTCTTTTGCATATCTACACTTATTTGACTTATGTAGCCCATTTGTCATGTTCTAGGTTCAAGCTCACTTGAGAAGGGGATCAGATTCCAGATCCCGAAACGTCGTGAAACTTTGACAAATCGTAATGGATAATGTCCGTAATAACAATTTAAATAATACTTTTTGTACAGAGTTTTGAAAATTCATAGTGACGTTGGTTATTAATTATTAAATTAACAATTAGTTGGACTTTTCCAACGCGTCTTGTGTTTAAAATCTACACAACGTTTCGAAAGTTGGATAAACTACTCCCGTTTCCAAGTGCCTAATGATATTTACATTTATACAAACAAAAAAACAAAACAAAACGTTTGTTTGTAGTTTCGTAAGAGTAATCTTTGCTGCACAATTGCCTATCAGGGGGTTCTAGAAAAACCAGCACAAAAAATAAAAGTGTAAAATTGAATTAGCTGATTTAAAGTCCCAAAAAATAATGTCACACCTTAGTGATGACGAAACTAGTGTCGAAAAGGTCAAAAGCCATCAATACTGAGGATCTAGTGCATTTGAGATTGTCATAGAAAGTTGAGTACAGAGACTACGTGTTGTGAGAGTAATTTGATTGCTTCATCAACCTTTGCTGCAACTGCAACAAGGACGACTAGTGTCGACAAGGTCAAAAACCATCTACAGCGGATATTGAGCGTTTGAGGTTGTGACAGTAATTCGAGTACACAGATGACGTGTTAAGTTTCATATACACGACGAGATCAGTTTTCGTAGCTCTTGCTCAAGAATAAACTTCTTGCAATGTTTGGTACAACATACTTTTAGGTTAGGCCTACAGAAAACTGGAGGTTTGGATATTCGTTGCAGAAAAATCCGGGATCCATGCAATCGCGACATAACAATCGTGCGACCGCATTTTTCTCGTCATTCCTCCATGTTTTCTCTCTGAAAATACATTTTTGTTCATCTATAGAATGTCAAGAAGGTGGGGAAAATAGATAAAATATATCTAGGATTTTTTTTATTGTCGGCTAAAACATGGAGAAATGGCGAGAAATATTGCGTACATGAAGTCCTCCCAAAAATACACTTACAGTAAATTTCTTGAGCCATCATAATACTAATATTAGATTAGATTAGATTATTGAAATGGCGACCATACCACAAGGTAGGTATTTTAAGCCAAGTATGAATGAGAATTGAGTGTAAGATGATTGTGGCGCGATCTTGTAGTCTTGTTACTGACTAAGGCTAACATGTTCCTTAGACAGGACTGTTAATTAATAGCCCAACAGCCGATGGCAACTAAGGGACCTACAGTTTAACGTGGAATCCGAACCATGGCCTCTGAATTAGGAATTGGTCTAATTATGTGGATGGTCTTTACGGATTAACGCAGTATTCAATAGTGCGGACGTTAATCCACACATATTGATGCTAAGATAAAAAATCTTCGTTCACTTTTATGTTTTTTTTAGTTTCTGTTACATTCAGTCATATTTTAACAAACAAATCAGTGGTACTGGAAATAAATTAAAAAATAGTTATCTTCATATATAATTCGAGTTTAAAATATAAATAACAGTGCTAATGTGTTTTGTAACTGACACACAAAACACTTATCTGTGAATCGTTCAAGTTACAACATGCAGCCACATCACGCCATTCTACAACAAACATCCTCTGTTATCTCCATTATCGGCTGGTTGCGAATCTCTCCGCTGTCGCTGTTGAGCGCCACCGTGCACTGTTGTCGGCGTAGGCTAGGTTAGTTACACAGGCCCACTGAAACATTGCCAACTGTTCAATTACTGATTGGCATTTGTTAGCTCGTAACCCAATCGTGGAGAACTGTTCGGCGTAGATTATGTAACACTGAGAGCGCTGTGGCGAAACATTAGTTGAATAGAGGGGATATTTTGATTGGTGTTACGTAATGGAAACATTTTGAAAGTCATTTCAAGATAAGTAGAGGTCAAAATTTCAAAAAAATATATTTTGGATACAACGACAGTTTTTGCAATATTTGGAACTTTCCTTATTAATACTCATTATTATTAGCTTTCCGAAATGGCCTTAACCAGTTAGATGAATGGTCTAAACCAAGGATGAATGAGGAATGAGTTTAAATGATTGTGGTGCGATCTTTTAGTGTTGTTTGTGACTAACTAAAGCTGACATGTTCCTTAGATAGAACTGTTAATTAACAGCCCAACAGCCAAAGGCATATCTAAGGGACTTCCAAGTTTAACGTGGAGTCCGAACCACAGCCTCTGAACTACGAGTCTTTATTTGATGGAGTTAGTACATTGGCGGACTAATCATCCCAAAGTTTATAAATGAATGTATAAATACATATATGTGACAATTTTATAATTAAATCAAAAGCATTAGTCAGTTTCATGCTCAAACATCTCTGACCCTCTTTCCATGTCAATCTATGGAAATAGCCTAATTTATGTTTATGGCAGATTTTATAATTAAATATGTATATAGGAATATAAATGGTGAATTTGGGTTTAAAGGTATTTTTTATCTATATTGATTGGGATATTAATCTTAAATTTTTTTTATTTACAAATTAGTAATGAAAATTGATACTAAATTTTTTAGAAATTATTTATTATACACATTATTTTTTTACCAATAATAGATAGTAGATTGTATGAATATTTTGTCGTATATGTCTTAGTTGTTTAATTTAAAAACATGAAAAAAAAAAAAAACATCTATCAATATGACTGATGGTCTTTTGGATATTTTGGATCAGTATTTACAGATTTTTCGTTCCCATCTTTTTTCTTTTTTTTTTTTTTTTCTTCATTCTTCTTTTTTCATTTTTTTTTTTTTTCTTTTTTTTTCCAGTGCTTTTTTTTTGACAAAACTTATCTGTTTTTTTTTTCTACACACCCTATTTCTTCGTTTAAGTTTCTCCGTTCGCCTACTGTTCATATCTTTTTTTTCTCGCGGAGATTTTGTTGTGTTTTTTCTGTTCTTACTGTTCTTTTCTCTTTTTTTTTCCCCCTTTTCATTTTTTTTTTTTTTTTGTTTTTTCCTTATTACCTTTTTTATTACTCTCCTTTTTTTCCTTCCTTTCCTTTTAATAATGTTTTTTTGATATTTTTAGTTTTTTCCCTTTCATGTTTTCCTTTTTTGACTGTTAATTGCAGCATATCTATCTTCCACGATCAGCTCCCAGTACTGAGTAGTATTGTTGTTTAGTTTTACTATTCACTAATCATCTTTTTATCATCGCTCATTATCCACGCTCTTTGAATAATGTAACATAATTTAATTTATTGAAAATTCCCACGCCTCCAAACTGACTGCGCGTTTTTCTTCCGCTTTGTTGTAAAAAATTGATGATATAGGAAAGTAAAGATGATTTATCGGATTTATTCGTGAGCTTCGCTCGTGCATCCTTCATACGTTGATGACCAGGTCCCTCCCAACAGCAAACGGATGTAAGGGTCCATGTAACCCCTCCTGGGGGGAGGTGTAAACCTTGTGAAGGTGTTAGTTATAGCCTCCAATTGGAAAGAGATTTGTTCTCGGCCTAACACCATTCCTGCTTTAAAAAGGTGATGTTACTACGGGCTGGAGGGAGCTTCACTCCCTCCTGGGTTTCGATTCGTAGTGTCAGTGGTTGGTGCTTAAATGCACTGGTCGAGCCCCTGTTCCCTTCCAGAGTGAGGTTTGCCGATGGAAAGGGTCTCTCGTCTCTGGGCGGCCTTCGGGTGGATAGCCGATGTCGTAATCAGTAAACTGGGGGGTCAGGTGGTAGAATGCTAGTCTGGGGGCTTCTCTTAGGGAGGCATCTACGGTCCAGTGTATGTAGTCGCTAGCTGCAGTCCGTGGAGAATGTTGGCATAAGCTATATCCCCGCTCAAGCAGTGCCTTGTCCAAGGGCAGAGCAGAATAGGCCTAAGGTCTCTTGTGAAATCCACGATGCATTAGGATTCACTGTTTACATGTTTCGTTACAGGCAAACTGTATTTAATCGTGAAAATTATGAACTCCTCACAAAGAGGCGACCAATAATTAGTTTTTATTAGATTATTGAAATGATGACCATACTTCAAGGTAGGGAATTTAAGCCAAGTATGAATGAAGATTGAGTGTAAGATGATTGTGGCGCGATCTTGTAGTCTTGTTACTGACTAAGGCTGACATGATCCTTAGACAGGACTGTTAATTAATACTGCCACCGGCCCAAGAGCCGGTGGCAATTAATGGACCTACAGCTTAACGTGGAATCCGAACCACGGCCTCTGAATTACGAATTGGTCTAATTATGAGGATGGTCTTTACGGATTAACGTAGTATTCAACTATGCGGACGTTAATCCACACAAGAGAACACTACACCCACCGACCATCACCCCCATCTATCCACAATTCGTACGTCGCCACTATCCCAGGCTTAAGTCTGAGTAGCCTACCTCGAACTGTCTCTGAGAATCTTCAAGAGAGACAATGAGGAAGGAAGGACGATGAGTGATGATTCAACATTTTCACAAAACCTTTTCATATTGGATTTGTTGTTAAAATGTTCTAACACAATTACAGGCGTCTTCTTTTGAAAACTTGGTAGGTTTAAAAAATTGCTTTTACGGCTTTAGAAAACAATCCAATATCTTTGTGAAAAAAATAAGTATCCATATGTCTCATTGTATGGTATACATATAGCATGCATGTATATGGTTATGCCAAAGATAACTAGAAATACACAGAGAAGTGTGGGTCACAAACAAACTGCCCGCCATACAAATGGTAATTTCTGACCAGTGACCTAGTTGTTTATTTACATAAATAACTTACGAATGTTCATCTTAAAATTTCGTCCATAACTTCTAAAATATTGTTAAATTCTATTTTTATGTAATTAACGTTTTTAGCTGTCGTAAATTTCTGGCAGTTGGTGTGTAAACATAAACATTTCTGTACCAGTAACGTCACTGTTTTACGTGATCCTTGCCTCTCTGTAAATTTCTAGTTACCTTGGTTATGCCTACTTTTTAGGAACTGAGATTTTTTAACCATTGCAAAGTTGGAAAAAAACATATCCTTTTAAAATCCAAATTTATTCCTACAAAAGACTCTGGTCACCCTGATCATATCGCTGTTTTTAACAATCCAACCATTCTCGAACTGGGAGCACAGTTAATTTGCCCTACACGCGTTTCTGTACACGACCCAAACGTATTTTTTACGCCAATTACACGACCAACCTCCAATTTTATTTTACAATTTTTTGCGAAACTCAAAGTATCTTGATTTTCGTCACTCTTTTATCACTATCTTTTTATTAACTCACTCTTTGGAGATGAAGACTATCCATTTACACCATGTATTAATAAAAAAAAATTTAAATTTTTTTTTTGTGTTAAGGCTCTTTTGACTAGATTCACAATACCACTGGATCCTGAGGTACAGAAAGCAATAAGCTCAGTTAGTTAAACTTATGAAATATCTCAACCTGTGGACAATGTTTAGTCAAATTTGTGTTGACACGATAAAGACAAAGAAGTAAATAATCTCCGTGCTCAGGTGAAGTGAAATTTTGAACATGAACTGGGACGGTGGCGTGTCCTGTAATCCAGCTACTTGGAGGTCACTAAGTTTAGATAGTTGTGAGCGATGGTCGGTGGGTGTAGTGTTCTCTTGTGTGGATTAACGTCCGCACTCTACGTTAATCCGCAGAGACCATCCTCATAATTAGACCAGTTGGTAATTAAAGGTAAAAGTTGTTAGTATTCCACGTTAAACTGTAGGTCCCTTAGTTGCCATTAGCTGTTGGTTTATTAATTAACAGTCCTGTCTAAGGAACATGTCAGCCTTAGTCACTTGCCTAGACACTTGTTGCCGAGTGATATTTCGGGTGAAAGCAAAGATTGTACGAACGCATTTACATCAAACGACACAACCTTTTACATATTGATTTGCGGACAGAAAACTCAAGATTATTTCCACAAAATTATGTGGAATCGCACTTTTATGAATCTGTCATTCAAATATTTTGTCGTCTGCTAGATGCCATAGAGGGCAGGTGTGTATGGTCGGACCCGTGCCACATTCCCAGGTGCCGGCTGCAGTCGGAGGATGCCGAGGTCGCCAATAGATCAAGCATTCAATAGCACCTCGGGGCCGTGACAAGTGCAAAATACCCCCACTTACATAATAAATCCTAATTTTTACCTTTCCAACACATTCCATTCAACAAAAGCCCAACGTCCGCCAGCATTCATGGTACTTTCGAGACATTGGTTTGATCGTTATCTGTAAGTATTGTATTCAGTTCTATTTCGTGTAGTATCAGCCTCAGTCTCAGACTGAGGACATGGCGTGTCCTGTAATCCATCTACTCACGAATTGTGGATAGCTGTGAGCGAAGATCAGTGGGGGTAATGTGCATTTTTGTGAATTAACGTCTGCACTACTGAATACTAAGTTAATCTGCAAAGACCATCCTCATAATTGAACCAGTTTGTACTTCAGAGGCAGCAGTTATGACTGAGACCCCTTAGATATGCCATTGTTCGGGTATTAATTAACAGTTCTGTCTAAGGAACATGACTACAAGAGGCCGAACTATAATCGAACCGACAAAAGAATATTTTCTATTGGGACGTGAGAAAACTGAAAAAGAAAATTTGAGGCCGATCTCCATAACAAAGAGTTTCTGAGAGCAGGCAGAAGCCGTGTGTGGTTTCATCCCTATTAGATGGTGGTGTTCGCGGATAGCGTGTGGGGCGCAGCTGACGGTAATCTTACACCCCCGGGGGTAGGCTCGCGTGCATGTGACACATGGTAGGCCTGCACCTAGCACTTGCACGACGGGGAGGATGTTTGTCTGGACCTGGCTGGACCACGGGAGACAAGGACTGTCCCACAATCATCCATCTCTTTACTATCTAAATAATAGTATTTCGAAGATGTAGTTTTTGTATTTCACTTATTTTTGCAAGAAAGACTTTTCGACTAGGATATTTTATAGACTGGGACGGTTACGTGTCCTGTAATCAAGATACTTCTCTTGAGTAGATTAACGTCCGCACTATTGAACACCCCGTTAATCCGCAAAGACCATCCCCATACTTAGACCAGTTCATAGTTCCGAGATGCCTTTGGCTGTTGGGCTATTAATCCTACAGTTCTGTCCAAGGAACATGTTAGCCTTATTAAGTAACAAGACTATTACTTGATTGCCCGACAATCATCTTACACTTATTTCTGATTCATACTTAAAGTACTTACCTAGGTAGGTCGTCATTACAGTAATCAACTTTCTGCCAAATATTAATTACTAATATTACTAACTACCATTACTGTATTAATGTTAAGTACAATATGAATTAACTTAGTTACTGATGTCAAAAAGTATCGCAAAATTATGAAAAAAACTAAAAAGTAAGAAGTATTTGTATCTTTGCCAAGAAAAAGGATTTTTCTCAACATAGTAATCTAGTAAGTAGTACGCCTCATTCTCCCTAAAATGTATAAGACCTTTTAGTGATATGAAACTGTCAGTGATCCTTATACAATTTTAAGTTCTATTTGTTAATATGTCTTGTATTCTATTGTACTATTGTCCATTAAATCAAATGTTAAAGTTTGATTACAAAGATTCTTTGGGCGTGTCACAATAGACAATTTTAAAATAATCGTAAACGAATAAAGGAACATGAAGATAAATCCAAATAAAGATTATCTCAACATTCTTATTAATACTATCTTTATCAACGAAAATCGGTCAAACGTTGATTCGACATAATTTAGGTGATTTTAGTGTTTTAAAATAAATTGCTATAAAAAACTCAATAAAAGTGAAACGAAATTACGTTGAACACCAAATTCAAGCGTAATAAACGTGTAAAACAAGCGAGGGGTGGTTACAAATCACTGAAATCAGGAATTCCACAGTCTTCATTGTTAACAACAGAGCGTCAGGTGGACAAGGAAGGGTTAGTTCACCTGAATAACCCCAATTTGACGGGTTAGGACGAGACCTGACCCCCGGGTAGTGGGTGGAAAAACGACGGCATGTGTCGGAACTGGCGTCATCTGGTGGTGGAGAGCACGAACTATAGACCTCCGTGTCACGGGACTGACTCATCATCACTCTCTCACCTGTCGTTGGGTCTTTGTTGAAAAGTGAGGGAAATATTAGGTAAGACCTTGAATATAAAAAATATCGGGAATACCCCAGGGTTCGCAATTAGGGACTGCCCTATTCTCTTCTAATACTTGTAATCTAAGTTGCAGTAAACCATTATTTCCACTCATGACAATGATGGCAATACTACTCCAACTTCAAAGATACATTAAAACTTAAATAAAACACTAAACATTTCACCTACTTCTACTTCGAACTTTTTGCTACGTTGGCATGAACAGCATTTTACGTTACATGAAAAACTTTAATTTCGTGCCCCTTTCTTCACACGTAGTAACAAAATTAAGGGAGGCATCAAAGTAATAGGGATTTTCTAGCGAAAAAGAAAATAAATTTGTTTTTTCTCTTACAAACAAACAATTATAATGTAATTATACCTGATAGTTATCATTACGTTTTGCAATTGGCTTGTGAAGAAAGAAATGTAATATTCTGTCATTTCCTCAGCAGCATTACCTCCTGTTTACGTCAATTAAAGTCACTTCAACACTATATTTTAACGACATTGTATCAAGTGAAGCTGTTGAAAAAATAACACTTCATTTTTAAAAGCCTAATATGCAGCCATTAGTGAAGAACGTACAGCACCTCCGCAGTCTTTTAATTTTTAGTCCTGTAAGATTAAATCTCTGTTTAAACATGAATTAAGAAACATATAATTAGTTTTAAATCTGAACATGTTTATCTCAAACATATCTATCACCGATTTATGGTAACCCTTTTTAAAATGTGTCAATTATTGTAGAGCTGATTTTTAAACTATTCTTCATCATCCACCGATTAAGTGAACAAATATGAAATTCGAATCTTATTGTCCATTATAAATTAAAACCATCTTTCAAATGATCAGCAGTTCAATATTTTCTGGTAAAGAATATTTTCACAGCGATTGTTTGAATTTAAGTTTGTTCGGAGGACGCAGGTACTGCATATTTTTAAACACTATTAAAATTATATTCCCATTATTCTGTTCCCATTCATTTTTAATGTCGTGGAGCATTGTAAAACACAGGATTTTAACTGTGATCAACTTATACAAATTCGCCATTAACGAAGACTCATAATTAATTCCATTTTTTCCTGTCGCTTGAACCGATCTCCCTTCCCAATCCGCGCAGTTGTTAGATTAGATTAGATTACTGAAATTGCGACCATACCACAAGGTATTTCAAGCAAATTATGAATTGAGTGTAAGATGATTGTGGTGCGATATTTTAGTCTTGTTACTGACTATGGCTGCCATTTGCCTTAGACAGAACTGTTAATTAATAGCCCAACAGTCAACGGCACATCTTAGGGACCTACAGTTTAATATGGAATCCGAACCACGGCCTCTAAATTACGAACTGGTCTAATTATGAGGATGGTCTTTATAGATTAACGTAGTGTTCAATGTGTGTGGACGTTAATCCACACAAGAGAACACTACATCCACCGACCATTGCTTACAACTATCCACAATTCGTGACCTCCAAGTAGCTAGATTACAGGACACGCCACCGTCCCAGTAGTTTACGAAGGAGCTAGGCAACGAGCAGATCCACGTCGGGAGTCTGTTTGGCCAAATGTTCGAGTGCTCTGTTGTTTACTACTACTTGCGTCACGCATTCCAACTGCTCTGAGTGCCATCCCGCGCCAGCTAGTCTCTGGTGGCAAAACTAGTGGCGCACTGACGTCACAGTTTATCCAACCATGTATGTACTCGTTATAAACTTGTGTGGAACTAAATAAAACCAAACGTTTTCTAAACAAGTCGTTTAGCAACCTACATGAGTAGTAGTTTTATGTTATACTTTAATTTTGACTAAATTCCGTATAAAGGAATTTTGGACTATGAAGATGTGCATTGATTTTTAATTAGTATTTTTAGTGGTCGAAAATAGAATAGAATGTAATAGTGCTTTGTTTACACTGTTAAATTAAAAAAAAATATTTTTTATACTTCAAAACACAGAAACAATAGTCATAAGCCCGTCAGTCCTGTGGAATAACTCTTGCACTGCTTTAAAAAATAAATTAATGAAAGTTTTAACGAAAAAAACATAGTTATAGCAATCAAAAAATGTATTATTGTTGTATTTTTAAATTAACAAAACAAATTAGTTTTACAAAACTTGACACAAGCAATAAACAAACTAAAATATAAACGAAAAATTATAAATAACGGTACAAAAATGCAAGAAATTTGGTAACAAACTGTATACGTTATTCTAGTTTAACAATTTAGTACTGAATACAGTATATCAAAGAAGTGACTTCTTATTATTTTACAAAATAAATATAAAATTAAATAAATAAATAAAACTACTGGCAGTATACTTTTGAACATCCTCTCATTAGATTTCCCTGGGAGATTAAGGAACTAATGTAATAGTTTTCTAACCCTAAAAATTAAATTAGTTCATTAACTCCCATCTACGGAGGTAATTTTGAACACATTCCTAACCCCTAACATTCAAATATGTTAAAAATTCATTAGAATCAAGAGTAATTTTTTTAAATAAAGCAGTCTTTGTAGCTCATCTTTATATCTTTTTCAAGTTTTGGTCAGGATCTAGTCTTTGATTTACGTCGATAGACAATTTTGATGAATGGTCTAATCACAATATACGGTAACGGCGACCCTCAGGTTACGAAGAGAGTTAATAAGATCTGTGATTACTTAAGATTAGTGAGTCAAGATCAGTTTGTGTTTCGTTACTCATGGCGAAGAAAGCTCCTATAACTTTTGTAAGAAAAAACAATTCGTTTTCCAAACTCAAATCTCTCGCGAAACTGACCTCCAAGGGACTTTCCCACCAGAAATCCAACCCGGACCTATCCCAACTGCGAAAAGGCTCGAGTGGAGACAAAAGGCAGAACGGCAAGCTTATCAATGGACATGAAGGCGTTTAAATGTTAAACAATCCAGCAGAGGCGGCTCTTCAGAGGCAGGTGGGACAGGGTGCCACAAAAGGGCGAGACAATGTGCTGCAACAACGAGGTCATTCACAAAAGGCTCCATTCACCTCCCTGCACCGCGAATCGGCCTGGAATGTGCTCCACCGGATGTCGGGACAGGTAAATCCGGTCAGGTCTTTTAAATATCCGGATGGGACGGACATTTAATAGGGTTATTGATATGTCCGGTGTCTTGAAGGGCAACGAATACTGCACGGACAACTGCCGGCATATTTCACTTCTGCCTATGTTTTCAAAATTTTAACCGTTGTCTTCGGCGTTGTGTGATAACTATTTCGATGGAATTCCTTAACTGTATTGTGCATGTTTGGACTGAGTTTGAGTCCGTAACTCTTGTTCACAGGTTGTGCTGAAAGAAAGTTACTGAATGAAATAAAAGTTACGATTTACTGACAGCAGTTTCATCAATGTGATACGCACAAAGTATTGGTAATATTTCATTTTTAATAAAGTGTCAAATTTCCAACGTTTAAGTTTAATTGTTATGGTGAACCAAGCGAGAACTCTGCATGTGATCCATCATTAAGTGAATCAGCTGGCTGCAAGCAAGGATTGCACCGTGACCGCGCATCACAAAGATGCACCATTATGCACAACTCATATCCATAATTCACCGTTCAGAATCAAGCTGCAGTCGAGTTAATATGCATAAAACAAAATCCCATCGTAATTCAAATCGCTTAGTGGATATTCATAAACCTCTTTGTTAACTGGAGACAACAATGGATTGCTTTTTTCCACCGTGTAATAAATTAACATTTGTCGACTCCGGAGAGGATGAATAGTGTAAACAAAGAAATTAAATGCCATATGCCAGGAGGCACGCCCCCGCGAGATCCCTATGTTGCTGCCGCCTACGTACCCTCCACTCGGGTCCATTCAAATTGAATTAGAGGCGTGGGTGCCCGGTTGCTGTGGGAGTGGGAATAACTCAGGGAAACTAGACGCATAAAGACCGTGTCGAAACTGTAATGCTACGGTAACACGTAATTAGAGCCAAGCGAGTTATGGTTCGACCGGTCTTTATGGGTGTTTAGGCCCTCAACTGTCTTAGCCATATTGGTTCGTGTACGTCCTGTTAGAATAATAACCTAGTATGTGTTTCACACTCATTACGCAGGTGATATTACCAACATTTGAGGAGTATTTCCTCAATTCTTTAACCCCTATAAGTTTTTTACAACATATGGACGCTGTAGATGTTCGTCTCCATCCAAATATAGAACTATCCAAATAAAAACAAATTACGTCTTATTGAGAAGTACATCGTAACTACAGTACTCAGATTCGTTCAGCCTAGTACGAAGTCTAGTACGAAGTGTCTATTCACACGTCCAGATGTACATACTCATACTTGGGTTAGGTTAGGTTCTTTGTGTAGTTCTAAAAGATACCATTAACCATTTTGGCAAATGATGAACCTCTATGTTCCTGGATACTAGTTTTTCTTAGAAAAAAACGCAATTTTTATAGAAATATTGACGTCATTGTGCGGTAACGGTGCACGTAGACGTGTGAATAGCCTCTGCCTTTACCTCAAGTTTAAAACTATCAAAGCCATTCTAATACTCAAAATCACCCACTTCTCACGCGTAATATTTCAATCAAAAAGTTTGACATTTTCGACTCCAAATTAGCTAAGGGTGAGTCAAGACGCCATCTTACGGCGGGAGGAGGAAGTGCAGTTGATCGCAACATCCTGCGCCTGCGAGCTACAGCGCAGAGGCAGGTGCAGCGCAGCGCGGGAAGACGACAGGTGCAGGCAAGCAGATGTACGCGTGCCAGATTGTGGAGTCTTCTCGAAAACCGCCCACAACTCCACCAGCATTGTCCGTCAACAACGAAGCTCTGTCTCGCGCCATTGTTGACCAAACATTCGGCGAACTCGTGGGCGATGCAACATCTGTGACGTCTCTGACAAATAAAAAGAGAAATTTAGGTTTTACCCAACTATCGACTCTGATTAAACAGTATTATGATTTTTGATGTATTTTATAATATATTTTTAATGTTTTAATTCATGGTTTACTATTATTGTAACGTATATAATGTTTCATCCGGTTCCACAACTTTATCGATATTTGGGAATAGAGTAGGTCCCAAAAACGAACCTTGGGGTACTCCCAATATTCTTTATATTGAGTATATGTGTATACAAATACATATTGGGTGTCTTGCTCGCCTAATGGTTGGGCTTCGTTACAAAAGATCCAAGATACCCATTTGGGTTCGGACTGTTTGTGTGATATAACAAAAACGTATACATTCTACACACTACTTACATTGTATTAATTAATTAAACGTTATAATAATCATCATAACCTAATTATGATAATTATCCGTTATTATATAATTCCCAAAATCTCAGTTTCGGTCTCAGAAGCGAACCCTGTAGTATTTAAGCCTAATATTCTTTGTATTGACTATATGCCTCACAAAATCCCAAAATCCAAAAATTGTACAGTAGAAAATTGAACATTTAACCTCAATATTAAAGGTGGTATTGAGTGTTTGCAATTCGCAAGCCAGATCATACAGGAATAATGAATTGGATGAATAATAGATTCACTGATGGGCTGTAAACTTGTTTTATTCTCACTTTCAAAGCACCTGCGGTTCAGTGAAGGTTAGGCATTGTAAGGTGCATCGCTGCATACTAATTCATGCAACCTTGCAGCCAGCTGTTAATGACAACCTTAGCGCAATGTCATCTAACCGAGCCTGTGCGGATTTTTTTCCATTCAGTGCACGATGTTTCGATTGAATATTTTATAAATACTTCGTGTTTATCTACTCTGATAATTATTTACCAACTACCTTATTTACAGATGGTAATAATATGTAAATTATGATTCAAGGTTGCCAGTTTTAACAAGTTACCATCTGAATCAATATGAGTTTTTCGTATGTTTCATATATTTAGCTGCGCTCTATACATTTCGACATATATACATTTGTGTTATAAGTGTGGTGGGATTTGTGGGGTGAAATCCATATTTTTTAATTTAAAATTATAATTAGCTAACAATTAATTGTAAGAATTTGTAAAAAAATAATAAAAAGAGGATAAGTCTCAATAGCGAACCTTGGTGTACTCCATATTCGTATTAATTGTCGGATATGAATTGTTAAGTGTTTCCACAAGGGAATGGATGAAGAATTCGTTTTGAAAAACAATTTATGTGACCAAAAGATATCCAAAATTTACCTATGCTCATATGCAGGATCATAAATTCTCATTGAATAATAAGAACCTAAGAATGCTATTTGTGTCGCCCCGCTAGCTCGGAAGCGGAATGTATTGTGCATGCTAAATAAGTAGAGTACAACATGATATAATTAATATCTGTAACTTAAACTTTAAATTTGTAATGTAAATTTTAGGTAATTACTTGAAAACGGGAGGAATTTCTCCACCCCCAGAAACGTTGTGTGGTTAAAAAAAGACGCGTTTGGTAAAGTCCAATAAAATGTATTTAATAATTAATAATCTACGCTACTATGTATTTTAAAGGGCAGATTATAATAATGTAGAAGTCAAATAGATAATGTAATAATCAAAGAAAAATGGAAAAAGGGAATGTTATTAATTCCTCTAAACAACTGTCCTTATAACCATATGACGACACTAACTAAATGATGTCACTGTTTCAAATTTTGGTCTCGCAAATTGCTAACACCCCCACCAGAGCTAAGACATATCTATGTCAAAATAGATTCAATCAAGTCCTAACAAATCAAACATATCACACATTTTTATAAGGACACGGATTATGATTGTTCGTTTTAAAATAGATTTAGAAATTAGAAATAGAATAGTATTTTTTACATTTGTGAGAAACGTCCTTAAAACGAAAATTATTGGCATGTAGGTTAATGAAAAATCAATACCTGGAAAACAAAAGCCCTGATTTGTTGTTAAGGTCTTAACCTCACCGATGTGGTCACCTCGAGAGCTTTAAAACGTATAGGGAACACTCTGTAGTAAATATTCTTATCAACAATTAAAATCAACAACTTGATTAACACTGAATCTACCAAAGTATTTGGTTTTATGTGATGAAATCTTCAGATTTTAGTTAAATATAAACTTCCAATAAAACCTCACAGTTTTCTTCGATAAGTTTTGTGCCACGTGTAATCGGTTGGTTGAACAAATCTCAGTGAAGAGATCTCATTTCAGATGGGTTAAGCCTGGGGTTAAGTGGTTTATGGAAACAAGATGGCGATAATGTGGACCAGACGCTAGCCATGTGGGAAACGTAATTCTGGGAATCCAACAAACAGCTGATTGTTAATAAAATGACCCAAACAGCTGATCGTTCATGAAGTAGATTAATAGTGTCCGTATTGTGCAGTCAGCTGAGATTAGAAATGTGTTTATCTCATCAGGTTTATAATGTTTCAGCTTTGACTCAACAGCAAAGAATAATTAATACTAAAATAGAAAAATACAAAATGTTTTTAAATCTTTAGATCAACCTTACAACAGTTTATAATTTAGTCTTCAGGTATAATTCTTTTTAAAATTAGGGGGCTATTTAATAATCTAAGAATACAATTTTTAACAGTAGGTAGTTCTTATACCAAATTCACAATCATCACGAATGATCACAATCCTTCTTGAGTGTCATTATTTGAGAAAGGGAATTCCTTAAAACGACATGCAAACTATTACAAAATTAAGGAGGGTAAAAATAATATATTTCATCACTAGGACCGAAAACTGGCGTTCTTGGTACGAGTACAAAAGTAGCCGAGGCTGTTAAATGTGCGAGTATATATAAAAAACCAATTTTGGGCCGTGTGATGAACTATAGTTTTCGTCATACTACAAATAAAATGAAACAAACTCTTAAAATATAAATAATTAACTGATTTAGTATCAATAGTTGTCGACCATTTTTGTCGCTTTAGAGTAATCAGCTGTTATGTTACTTACGTTACTTATGTCAGTGTAAGTTATTATTACGAGTACAAATAGTTCGACCTCAACCATTCGATAGTTCGGTTTAATAGTAGATTACCAGTTTCTCAATTTATATCTGGATAGTCCGAAATACAAAAAATATGGATAGTGATTGTTACATCTACTTTTTCGACTATTTACAATCGAATGATGACCTTGAATCAAAGGTATCAACAATTATCTTTTGCGGCTAGGCCTAAAAAATCATCATAATAGATTTAGTCCTAGGAAGGATATGAACAACTTTTGCTCTTCAACACATCTAATACAGCTCTTTTTGAAGCAGTTTGACGAAATAATTGTTTTTAACATTAGGTAGTTCTTGTACAAAATTCACAATCATCACGCACGATAGCAATTCTAACTGATTTTCACCATTTGAGAAAGGGGATTACTTAAAAAGACATGCAAACTATTACAAAATTGTGGAAAAAAATTGTTTTTAACATTTTGTAAGAAATCTGATATTAATTTTAAACCGTCGGCAATGAGGTGGTTAAACACGATAACCGCAGGACTGGCGCCGGGGCGCAAGGTGGCGGATGCGAGGGAGGAAGGGTGCCAGGTGGACTGGGATTTGGCGGGAAATCTTAAGAAATCAGAGGCGCAGCTGTCAGGGCCAGGTGCAACGATCAGCTGTCCACTGGTACCTGCGACTGCAGCCAGACTCCGGACTCCGGACGGCACAGAGCCAAGCAGGTAGAAACTACGATAAACCGAGATGGAAGTTTCAACTTTAATAATAAACTACAGTAAATAAAAAGTAAAATTGTTATACCCAAAACTAATAAATTTTACGAGTACTTAAATCAGTTTTATTTCACAACGATATATCTAATCATGTATTTCTATTTCTATTTTTGTGTCTATCAACGACTTTGATGTTGGCGTGTCCAATAATCCAGCTACTTTGAGGTTACGAATTGTGGATAGTGTTGGTGGATGTGACATTCTCTTGCGTAAATTAACCTCCGCACTATTGAAAACTACGTTCACCCACTCAGACCATCCTAATAATTAGGCCAGTTCGTGGTTCGGACGTTACACTTTAGGTCTCTTAGATGCCATTGGCTTTTGAGCTATTAATTAACAGTCCTGTCTAAGGAACATGTAAGTTAAAAGAATGCTAAATCGTGACACAATCGTTTTACACTCATTTCTCATTCATACATGGTGATTATTTGAGAAAGGTAATTACAATTTTTACGTTTTTAAAGGAAACAAAGGAACGTTTAAAATAATGGAATTTTCACTACGTAACGTATACATTACGTGAAATATGTATACTGACTTAAAGGATGCAAGCATTACAATTAAACATCTCTTACAATGTTATACTGGTCATAAATTTAACACCTAATGTTCCAATCCACTCTTCTTCCACAGCGTTATTCAATTAGGCTGCGGAAGTGAAGGGTGTTTCCGTTTGCTCGTTACAAACACACAGACAGACGGACACCTGACCTACCCCATCCCCAGAGTCGCACCCAGTCGTCAGTCAATATCGTACGTTTCCCACGGCCGCCATAATCACCTGCTATTAGAGCTTGTAACGCAAACAGTTGTGGTAACAATGTTGGGCCGAGTACACCACCTTGGGGTAGCCCCAGACTCCACCCCACACTTGTGTCCACGTCGCGCACTTGTTCATCCCCCGTGGACACAAGTGTTCCTCCCCCGTCAAAATTTCTCCTATTCTCAGAAGTGAACCCGTGGAAACGAGTAAATTTTGTTCCCGCCAAAATTAAATTTTTAAAGAGACTTTACGAATATTTCGGTGATGATCCGAGATTTTTTTATGTGAGATTTACATTAGTTATCTTTTGACAAATTTTCAAAAGTGCTGGGTAAGATTCAGACGTCTAAAATAACTATATTTATGGACTTTCAAAGCCTATAGTATGTAACATACTTAATAAAATCTGAATCTTTCAGAGTTGAATTATTTGTTTTAGATGAGTTATTATCCTTCTTATCACTTGACCAACTTCTTTTAATATGCCAACTCATTACATTAACCAAAATACTGTTACTAAGTTAGGATAAATTAGGTTAGGTTCTAAAGGCGAAATAACTTCTTCATAATTTTTTTAGAAAACCGACAGCCTCTTATAGTCTCATTAAAAAAGTCTGGAAAGCGAGACTTTAATTTCATCCGGAAAATTTTGAATAAAAACCTAATCACTCATTACAGGGCAATTTGAAAATGCAGGTGCATCCAATTTCCCGCGGAAATCGCGACTAAGTAGTCTTATGCAGGTTCGATTAATTGTGAATTAACGAGAAGCTAACGATGCTGTTTCGCTCGCAGCGCCCATTATGATGGGATAATCACCATAATTATCGGTCAAAGTGAAAATCACGGTGACCTTGGAAATGAAATAATTAAGTGACGCGCGGCCAAGTTTGTAATCTGGTGCGAACTAAACACGGCCGGTAGTTTTCAGAGGTTATTAAAGAATTGTTAGGGGACGGTAAGAGAACATTTAGTGTAAACGAGCAATTGTTTAACTTGTCAGACACCTTTGGATTCTCGATCAGTTCGTTCACTTCTATAATTAATTGTGTGACGTAGCATATATTACGTGCCACAATTCAATGTTATTATTATTGCTGGCATTTTTCATATAGATTGGTAGTACAAAGTTTGAAGACGTTTCGGAATCTGGAGTCTGTTCCCGTCCTCAGGTGAGCTTGAACCTAGAACATAACAAGATTAGTATATAATCCCTTAGTCATAAAGCTTACAAAGAATACCAAACAAAGAAAGTCACGCACACAAAACAAGAGCACAAAAAACAAAAACAAGTCACACACACTCAAGGAACAAACACAAACACAAAAACATGCAAATACTAAATAAATAAAATAGTTTTATGTAATTTGTTCTAGGCATTTCCGATACTATATTCTCTTCATTAGGAATCTCTCCTAAAAGTAACTTTCCAAAAGAAAAGCTTTACCAGAAGAAGTTTCAAGAAGAGTTTCCAATCAAAATTTGGCTGGTTTCAAGACTAAAATGTGTGACTAAATCCTGTTAATTTTGAACAAAGGGTTGAAACTTCTGAGCTATGAAAAATATTCTTACTTTTCTCAATATCTATTTATCTACGAATACTGACTATTTAGTACGAATTTGTGCAGGAAGTCACTTCAACGGTCAACAAAACCCGTTAATTTTAAAGCCATCAGTAGAGCAAATAACCATGAGCCAACAAGATGATAGCGAAAATTTCCACAGCTTGACCCAGCGATGCCCTTAGGTTCAACGGTCGCCGGTGATACCCAGAGGGGCAGAGCCCTAGAACCTACCAGGCGTTGATGAGGGTCAGGGAGGTGATGCTAAGACAACGTCAACTCTCAGATAGTCACTAATTGGAGCCCGGTTCACAGATAATACAATATTGAGGTTAGATTTGCCAATTTCTGTATCTGTCCTTGCTTGAGGTTTTGTTGTGATAGCTGGCAACCGGGTTAGCAAATCCGCTCCTTTTATAGAAATGACGCAATTAAATTAGTGATTTTAAATATTGGTGACTGGTAGTTGAATTGACTGTTGTTGTTGGTGTTGTGGTTTTTGTGTGTTGTCTTTTTCTAGGATTTTTGGTTGTTGTTGTCTGTTGGATGTCGTTTTTGGCTTTTGTTGTTAGTGTTGTAGTTATCGTCTGCTGTTTTGCTCTTGTTGATGATGGATGTCGTTTTTGGTCGTTGTTGTGATTGGCTGTTGTTGTTACTACTGTGGTTGTTGTTGTTGTCTGAAAAACATTTTACATTTAAAAACTCATAACTTTTGAATCATTTGTTTTATACGGGTGGTGTCATACTGTTTGGGACGTTAAAAGCTATAAACCATAAAATTTTAATCAAACTATTTTGAGCGGATATTGAGAAAAATGTATTTTTCACATTTTTAAGTGTTTATAGGTGTAAAATTACCCTTAAAAATAAAAATTAAAAAGTAGTCTGGAGATATGCCCAAAGAGCATCGTGTACCAAATTTCATAAACATTGGACGATCAGTGATGTCTCGGGGACAGACAGATTGACAGTTAGGCAGGCCACTAAAACCGATATAAATCCGAAAACCACTGTTTCGGATTCAGAGAGCCTCAAAACGGATATATCCACTCTCATCTCAAATTCGAAAATTTTGGCGAAAACAATACTTTTTCTATACACTATGTATAAGGGGAGAATGTAAAAATGGACATTTGTTACTAAAAATAATGCAAACACATTTTCATCGTCCTGTTCTTATTGAACTAAAGTATATATTATTTCTACATACGATGAATGAATCACACTTCGCAATTTGGATTTTAACACAAAACTATCCATTGGTGAGAGTGGTGGGATTTCATATTTTCGCAGCACAAAATTTTTTAATGTAGCAGTGTTTAAAAATACGATATCATAAATTGTTTATCCTCCTTTATATAAAGTAAAGTCCACCACTGAACAGGCTGAGCCCTTTCAACCCTAAACCTTTCACGCTAAATCGTCGGGAGACCAAAAGTCCCGTATTCATGTTTGTCGGCTTTCAAAGACGGATATATTTGCCAAAATAATCAATTTCGCTAAGGCGCAGCTGGTGTTGTTGGCTATGCGGAGACACGAAGTCATTCAGACTGGACCCAGGCCCAACTCTTTCTCAGGGAATCCGAAATCAGCTGTTCTGCGGCTATCAGCTGCCCACCACCTGCTCTCATTGTTACCAACTTCACGAAGCTAAGATTTCTTACTTAGCGTTCTACTATGTAAAGTACGGACATACAATATGAATTAAACATTTTGAATTCATTTATATTCATAATTTTGATTAATTTCGCGTTTTACAAAAATATAACATTAAGGTATTTTATTTAAAACTTTGTATTTAAATTTACCACTTTTTTGCTACTTAACTGTTATTTTTTTGACGATTGTCCAAAGTTACACAATAATATAGTAAATGAGTGTGATCTTATGTTTTTTTACAATCTATAATATTTTTTAAGACAAAACTCTGATAGAGTTTGGTGTAAACACAGATTTAGAGTCGTATGAAGAAAATCTTATCAAATAAACCACAAAGTTACATATTATCAGTTAAAGTTACATGTAATCAAACTGATTTCACTCACATTTTCATTAAACACGTAGCGTTGTTCCTAGTTTGAAATAACACGTCATTTAGGCATTTCAAACATAGCTATAAATGCATGAAGAGTAAAAATCATAAATAGAACAGATCAACGCCATTATGGTTAAATTTAATATAAATTTCTTGTATCTAACGTCCTCAGACTGGGATAGTGGTGACGTCCTGTAATCCAGGTACTTGAAGGTCACGAATTGTGGATAGTTGGAAGCGGTGGTCGGTGGGAGTAGTATCCTCTAGTGTGGATTAAAGTCCGCACTATTGAATACTACGTTCATCCGTAAAACATATACTCATAGATAGGCCAGATACACCATAGGTTGGCTGTTGGGATATTAATTAATATCCTTTCTAAGGAACATGTCAGCCTTAGTCAGCATCAAGACTACAAGACCATGCCACAATCGTCGTTACCACCTTCCTAAACAAACATATTCAATGAACTTATTTATACATTGTCCCATTGAAAACGTTTGGGGACTTCATAAGAATAGCATTCTGTAAACAGCCAACGCCCTGTGTCAAATGCTGACTCACCTTTCTCAGAAACTTGTCATTGAATAATACTTATCAATGAGTATTTACGGTATTTAGGTTTTTTGAATTGGTTTAATGGTGATACCTAAATTTCATCAAAATTAACCTATTTAACATATAAAAAATATTTTAGTTTAAAAGCGTTTTCAGTCAAAAACAGAAAAGCAATAGATATAATTTTATTTTGCAGTCAAACATCTACTAGACATCAAAAATCAACATGTTAATTTTATAAATTTAAATTTTTGTTTTAAGAATTTTGTCGGTTCGCTACCCATCACTACTAAAAATTAGAAAATTGTTAGGGTCAGGGAAGTGCAAGGACTGTGCAAAGATACAGTAGTATTTTAAACAAGTAGTAGAAATAATTATTTCTCCACACTACTGTGTAATCACTTGTTTTCTATACGTATTTATCACCTACGAAAATCCATCATTACATTGTTTACTACGGCAAAATAATGTTTACTATTGCAAAATGATTTTGCAGACATAGATAAACAAACATTTGTTATTGTGTCAAGAGCAAAAATGGACATACCACGTATAATTTTATTAAAAATTAGAGGCGATGAAGTAATCTTATATATTTAATACACTAGGCCTATTTTTGTGATAATTATTTTGGAGCGGCGGTGCTACCAATCACCATGTCCAAGGTGTCGTTATAAAGGTCTTAGCATGTAGTTTTGCCATCAAGTAAAAAAATTTGAAAATTCACCGTGGACATGGAAAATAATGGGGTCAACGTCGCAATTTCCCCATAAACTTAATATGGAGGTAAACACCGACGATCGAGAAATCAGCTGTTTATTGAAGGAAGTGGTTAAATAAACAAATCAAATCTGACAGTTAAACATGGTTCTTTCTTTTTTTTGTTTAATGAAGACATCATCGTACAGTTGGCAATAAAACACCAGTTTTTATTTGCACAAAACCAAAACAACTAGCGCACACAGTTCCCGATTATTGTGGCATTTGCTATGACCATAAACAAAGCTCAGGGCCAATATTTGGGTAAGGTTGGAGTAGTTCTCCCAGAATCGGTGTTTGGTCACGGCTAACTGTATGTCGCAGCAAGTAGAGCCCGATCATTTGATGAACTCAAAGTCTATATAAAAATTGGAAAACACCAAGGCCGACTTCGTCGAGACAACCGTATTTATACTCGGAATATTGTTTATAGAGAAATTTTATAAGGTTTATTAATAAATTATTTTTTATCAAAATTAAATTGACTTGATTTTTTTAATAGCAACACTTAAGATAGACTGCCTACAAGCATTGGTGGGCAGATTGTCTCCTTGACAGCGCACGATTTCGTGCGCCAGTTACGCTAGTATGTAAACTTATTCCGGAAAAATTCAAGAATAGAAACAACGATGAGTATAAGTTATGTATAATAGAGCAGGAGTAACATAAAAATGTTAGATGTTTAGGAATGTTTTTCTAATTTTAATAAAAACTATTTCTTAAAAACAACTATTATTCTTTGTAGTGTAGTGGAAAGTATTGTCCAAAACACGTGTGGAAAGTGGTTCCCATATTCCCGACCAAGTTTAAAGTGCTCGATAAATCTCGTACTTCAAATATATGGCCACGAATATGCTATAACCCACTTTCCACTTTTGTCATGAAATACTTTATTGTACTTTACAAGATTACATTAGATCATTGAAATGGCAACCATACTACAATGTAGGTATTTTAAGCCAAGTATGAATGAGGATTGAGTGTAGGATGATTGTGGCGCGTTCTTGTAGGTTTGTTACTGATTAAGGATGACATCTTCCTTAGACAGGACTGTTAATTAATAGCCAAACAGTCGATGGCAACAAATGGACCTACAGTTTAACGTGGAATCCGAACCACGGCCTCTGAATTACGAATTGGTCTAATTATGAGGATAGTCTTTGCGGATTAACGTAGTATTCAATAGTGTGGACGTTAATTCACGCAAGAGAACACTACACCCAGTGACCATCTCTCACAACTATCCACAATTCGTGACCTCCAAGTAGCTGGATTATAGGACGTTGCCGTCCCAGTACGTTCTCTTTTATGACCTTAAAAAATTATTGGACCAGTTAATTTAGGTTACTTATTAATACTAATAATACTTCACTTACAAGTCCACACCAAAGACATGCAATTTCATGAAATGAATTATACCACATTTTTGTGCCGCAAAAATGTGTTTCCGTTCAAAACCTATGTAAACCAGTAACGCTTTCACATAATTTACACTGTTCTTATGGGGTTAAAAGGATATAATTCCCCATTAGTGCTAAATAGAGACTCTTTAAGAAAAGGGCATGTCACTTTGACAACCTTACTTTCAACAATTATATATTAAAATACTATCAATATATACTTTTACTCATAAACATACTGTGATCCCCCCATTTCCTATAGATAGAGCCAGAGGTCCAGAGCAGTAAAATCAATTTGTTTACAAAATCGTTTGAAATTTCTATCTCTGTGTGGTTGTTGGAGATCGGTCCCGAACAGGCTGTGAGACACTCATCCTCTCTGTACAGCAACTCACTCACTCTGTTCACACTGAGACCACTTCATTCACAAACAACATATGCCGTCGTGCCAAACGTTCTGCCTAACAAACATTGTTTTCTCTTATTTTGACACGGATATGTCTTGTGGTGGAGGGGGCGTTGTTGGTGATTTGTAAGATGGAAAATATGTAAAAAATTTTCAATAAAAAATACCAGAGCTGTTGTATTGAATTTTTAATACAAAAGAATAAGAACAGCTGTTTATATGAACTGAAAACATTCCTTTTAGAAATATCCATGATCTAACCTATTTCCCACAGTGAAGTAAATACAAACTTTTTTGTTTTCTTTTATCCTTTACGGTTATCGTGAGTTAAATAGTCAAAATGTATCTCATATTTTTATGTTTTTAGTTTACAAATACGAAAAAATATGTTCCTTTTTATTTCTACTGTTTAATGTGATTTTACTTTTTAATTTTTTTTCAAAATTCTCGTCTGTATTAAAAAAAGCGTACCCGCACACAGCCTACGCGAGAACATTGTATTCCGATACCTTTTTTTAGAATTTTGTAAAATTGTATTATATATTTTATTTTAACCACATAGTCTGTGAGGAAAGTAAACATGACTTAGTGGAATGGTATTGGTCGTACAGAAGGCAACCAGTCTATTTGTGTTAACAGTTTCGTGATAAGCGTTTATAGTATGCCCCCATTACTCGCCAACAACCCAACAAGACAACTCATTATGTAATGTTGTAGTTTTTTAATCAATTGGGCCGTGACGTCAGTTGCAGTTTCGCGCCATTTAACGCGACCGCACTGCTGTCTGGCGGCTAGTTGTGGAACCTGCACTAGTTTAGAGGCTAGCAGAATGTTGTAATACGTGAAAATAGTTTTTAATTTAAATTGAAACTGAGATCGCACACAGCACGCTAGCGTGAGTTGAGCGAATTTCATAGAACTTATATTATTCCCGTCATAGCAATCTAATTGTACTGAGTATGCAGGTTTGCTGCAATAAGGGTTGTTCTACATGTTCATGTAATTATATTATGACTGTTCACTAAGTAAAAACACACACATTTTATCAAATTATGTCAATAACTAAGCAAGTTATACGAATTGATCTATTAAGAATTGAATGTAATTGTAATGAGTACGTAGGTTTTCTGCCGTAAGAAACCTTAAATTTGGGGATTTTATGGATGTATTGATGAACTTTAACTAGATAGAATCGAGAACAAATTTTTGAAAGAATATTTAAATAATTAATTGAGTTATTGATTTTTACTGTGATATTTTAATGCACAGTGTTTCCCATTTTGAATATCACAGTAACCAATTGACCTAGAGTCTTGATTCAAATACAAAAATGTATTTTTCAGCTTACATTTCCACCAAAAATAAATCAGTGAGAACAAAAATAATTCATTGGAAATTAACTGGACACTTTATTCAGTAAAATGTGGCTAGTGTACACAATATTTATCAGTCTATACTTATCATTTGAGTCCAGGTTATCAGCCAATCACATCAAATTACACTTTAGCCACCACCTGTAGCGATACACCATTTAACAAAGAGCGTAGCTTTTTAGTTAAATATTGCAAAAATAATTTAAATAACTTAAATCTACTTAAACATAAATTTATCTAAATATATAAAACAAAGTCGTGTTAGTTACACGCATTATAACTCGAGAACGGCTGGACCAATTTTAATGTTCTTTGATTTTTCGGATTCGTCTCTGCTCCGGTCATGCTTTAGGCATATTCAGTTTCCATAAATTCAATTAGTTTCCATTTTATAGCGTTTTAATTTTCTAATGTTAACCTTATGGGGAATAAGTTTGTTTACAAATCATCTACAATCAAAACATTTGATTTCATAAACCAGCTGTTTGTGTACTGTCCGTTAGCAATATGCTTTACTATCCAATGCCATCTGAATCATTCATTAATGTAAAACTATGAAGTAAATATGTGCTGTACAAAATGAACAGCATTATCCGCCACGTTAATAGTTTACGGTTTTTGGGAATTATGTACTGTATTTATATCTCTTTATTTTCTGTATGATTAAAAGTCACGTGTTTATATGTTTGCCATATAAAAAATAATTACAATGTTTATACATATTGAGTTTATTATAATAATCAGCTGTTGTATATTTAAAGCTTTCACAACGAAGCCGCAATGCTAATTGACTTCAGGACATGACCAATCTTAAAGTTAACATGTATTTATTGTTAGGCGTTACGAAGTTCGCCGGGTCAGCTAGTTTTAACATAAATAAAACCTCAAAAAAGAACTACATTATTCATTTTACCACGTTCCTCAGTAACCAAGTATCACTTATCTGCGCTAACTAGCTTTTAATACTTTTACTCTCTTGAAGGGGGGCTAAAGCCCCCTTAGCCCCCAGCGCGCGTGCGCCCCAGAATGCAGATATGATAAGAGATCACATATACCTAATCAGTGTCTTCCATGCAGCCCGCAAAACATACAGTAGCCAATTACCAGACGCTGTCCTCAACATTGAATTATTTCGATTTTGTCAAATTTCTGTACAAAATATTTGAAATATAGAAAGATAAAAAACTGATCGGGCGAAACGTCGAACAAGAAATGTCGGCTACAAACTTTAACCTATTTCTGGTTGGGCACTCATCTTGAATGGTTGTAAATATTTGTTTCGATGCTTTAAATTAACAAAAGAAGAGATTTTATATAAATGAACAATCGGAATAAAATTATAAAAATTTATTGTCCTTGACTCTAACTACTAACACGAGTACAACAAATATAAATTTAGACTAGACTAAAATTTAAGAAATATACCCATACAATTGATTTCCCTTTAAATTATGATCACATGTTTTTCCTGGCGATCTGTGTTTACAATCTAAGACTAACTTAAAAATATATTCCAATTTTATTTATGACCAGTAGTTAACCCATCCTTTATTGTAAGGGGTGTAGTATTCAGTGGCAAGAATAAACTTATCATTGATACAAGATACGATCTCCATCAAACACATCAAAAATGTTAAAAAACGACCTAAAAATTATTTCTGGTCACAAAATACACAGCCAATGACATCTAACGAATCTAGAGAGAAACTCCTTTGACTTATAACTGGTCAAAAGTGACAGTGGTCTTTATGGATGACACATAACGTCAAAACTGTGACACCACAAGAATATTCATCAGCTGACCGCAGATTTGTCGGGAAATGGCAGCGGTACGCCCGCTCTCTCACGTAACTTCCTGTAACCACAAGATCCATCACACACATCGATTATTTGGTCGGTGATAATATCCTGTGAGAAGTACTGCTTTGATATTAATAACAATTTGTTAGTTGTAGCACATGTGCAATAGAAAATTGAACTTTAATGTTCATATACCCCTTTAGAGATTTCAACTTACATCAGTATCCTCTGATGATGTGTTGGTCTGTTGATTTTGGTTTGCAGCCACAAGAAATGAGATAGAGAGAACCTTGGAACCTGGGTAGAGAATTTCTCATAGGATAACTTTAGTAACTCTGAGGCCTCGTAAAAAAACTGGATACCTCCAACGAAGAATCTTCGATTTTATGGCGTGGATTAACGTTCGATATAATGAATACTACCTTCACTCGCAAAGACCATCCTCATAATTAGACCAGTTCGTAATTTAGTGGCAAAAGTGGTTCGGATTCACGTTAATCTGTTGGTCATTTAGATGCCATTGGTTGTGGGGCTATTAATTAAAAGTCATGTCAATGGAGCTTTAGTCAGTAATAAGACGATCGCGTCACAATCACCTTACATTCATTTCCCATTCACACATGGCTTGAAATACCTACCTGGGTAGATCGTCATTACAGAAAGGTAAAAATTAAAATATTTTCAAGAGAGAATTCCGCAGCATCCACCTTTTGATCCTGAAGAACTATTACTACCATTGAAAAACTATCAGGACCTTAAATTTGGTGTCGAAATCCTGTCTACAGTGTAACTGAGGTAGCCACTTTAATTCGAATTCGTTTAAGTGAAATTTGGGAACATAATTTTACAAGGTGTATTTCCAGAAAAATTCA
This sequence comes from Nephotettix cincticeps, assembly GCA_023375725.1. Classification (NCBI taxonomy): domain Eukaryota; kingdom Metazoa; phylum Arthropoda; class Insecta; order Hemiptera; family Cicadellidae; genus Nephotettix; species Nephotettix cincticeps. The sequence continues at coordinate 16,073,176 of CM041789.1, read as the reverse complement.
CAAATACCTATATTTTGACTGTTTTCCCTTAAGGGTCTCCATTCCCGTAAATCCTTGTCATCCATATGTTTATATCTCACACTTCAATATGTTACCAATACTACTTACGTATAAGCTAATACGTAACAAGACATTGAGTAACTATTACGAAACCTTAGCAAACCGGGATATATGGGAACATAATCATCCGTATTTGCTATGAGTTCGTCCCTGGTTGTCCCCATTACAGCTATAGCTCATATAACGATGTAGAATCCAATCCCATTCTCCTGTTTCATTTTCATTTGCTACTGTATCCCATTATACTGAGTTTGTTTCTGTATTAACTACAACTGATTGTCTTTACAATGAACCAATCTCTGTTTACTGTGAGTTTTCCCCTCCACGTATTTAAAAATAATCCCCATACATCCCGATGTATTTATGTATGAACCAATCCTCATGTCATACCGAAAGATATACTACGTTCACCCACAAAGATCGTCCGAATCCAATGGTAAACTGTAGGTCCCTTCGATGTCATTGACTGTTGGGCTAGTAATTAACAGTCCTGTCTAAGAAGCCTGCCAGCCTTAGTCAGCAACAAGACTACAAGATCGCGCGAAATCTTACACTAATTTCTCATTCATACATGTCTTGAAATACCTAACTGGAGAAGTCACCATTTTATAAGGTAATTTAACGTAATTTCATCTCGGTTCGCTTCTCGTTTCTTTCTGTTACAACTAAAGCTCGTCCTCTTTTCATATAAACGTAGGCTTTCACATTACTGAGCATAATTAGCACTTACTTGCTTTTCCGTAATGTTCCGCGTAGTTTTGGTGCATGTTGCGCAGTGGTCCTCGACGCTTCACCCATCATGTGTTGGGCGTCTTCAAGAGGTGACTTCTTGCGCGCCACCGTGCAAAGCAAACCAATGCAAGAAGTAAGTGTTAGTGAATACCCATTTAATCCCGATTTTAAGTTTTTCCCTGTAATAACTACAACTCACTATCTTCACTGGAACCAATCCCCATTTTATATCAGTTCGCTCTGAGTTTTCCCCTGTGGCAACTGCAAATTACTGTCTTCATGTATACGTACCAATTTCCATTTTATATAGATTTTCTATGAGTTTTTTCCTGTCATAGCTAAAACTCACAGTCTTCACATATGAGTCAATCCCTATTTAACCCCGTCATTTTCCCAGCTCGGGTCACGGTTAGGGACAACTGTGACCCGAGCTGGGATTGTCCCCGCCGGAGTCCGTCATTTGTCTGGTCGACCTCGACTGTCTCTGGCTGCAGTTGCAGTTGCACTTACATGTTTTAAAGATGCAGTTCGTCATTGCAATGCAGCCGCGTTGCATATCCGAGTGCAACTCCAAGGACTCTTGTCAGGTGGCCGCCATCGCTCAAATAATGACGTCGGACATCGATGGAAGTATGACCGTTGCCGTGGAAAGCGTCAACAATGGGATACGGAAGTCATGTTTAATCAGTCTTGGGGTATTTCATTTCTGTTTTTATTGTAGTAAGTATGCATTTTACTAATACTCATACTCATGGTTCCTGAAAGGAATCATCATAAAAACCGGAGATCTTGGTTTAGTTTAGTTAGTTAAAAAACTAACTAGTTAAAAACTTTACATTCATTACATTAGGGAAAAACTAGTTAAAAAACTACGCATCACCATGATCCATGACTGTGCGTTAACGATAAGTTAAAGGCATTGATTTACCGTGAAGGTTGAGTCAAATAGGTTTAGCGGTGACCGCTCATGATATGTCAGGATAAATAGACACAGGTCCTGGTTGATCTCTATACTTTTATACTTTATACTTTTAACTGAAATAGCGACCTACCGAGGTAGGCATTTTAAGCCAAGTATGAATGAGGAATGAATGTAGGATGATTGTGGCGCGATCTTGTAGTCTTGTTACTGATTAAGTATGACATCTTCCTTAGACAGGACTGTTAATTAATAGCCCAACAGCCGATGGCAACTAATGGACCTACAGTTAACGTGGAATCCGAACCACGGCCTCTGAATTACGAATTGGTCTAATTATGAGGATGGTCTTCGTGGATTAACGTAGTATTTAATAGTGCGGACGTTAATCCACACAAGTGAACACTACACCCACCGATCATCTCTCACAACTATCCTCAATTGTTGATCTATCTAGTTGATCCATCGACCTTAAAACCTTAGACTTACTAGGCCTGAACGTAACCCTTGAGTTACCGTGTTGGTAAAAACCCAATATTGGTATTTGTTTTGTAGCCCCGGATAGCACATCAAACCTTTTCAACCTTGATTTTTCAATTTTACAAGTAGGAGTTAACATTGAACACAATCTGTTGACTTCATTTTGGCTCGATGCTTAAAACGTCCAAATATTCAACGAAAGTTTCAAACTTGAATCAAACTAAAGTTCCAGGATTGAATCTAGCTGTTACAGTTGGATTTAAGCTAGAAATATCATAGTTGACGGACTTTTCTAAGTCTAACTGGATTACGGCTGGAAATATCAAGTTTGAATTCCCAACTCCTCTGCTAGCTTGTTAGTTCAGTTAGTTCTACTTTTCATATGACACCAGGAAAGCCGAATGGAAATTGTCTCCAAATTACGTTTGCCTACAACATTATGAACCGTATTTGCGTTTAGGGAAAACGAGACCACCCCCTTTAATGAAACATTTTTTCGATAAAATATTCCTGAGCTTCAATTACCATATCGTCCAGGATTATAAAAAAAAGATGGATATCGGCTAAATAAAGCCAAACCCAAACAAAAAACTTAACTGTAAAGTAGCGACAGCTCTGAGTGACGCCCTTTTACAAAAAAATCATTCAAATAATACCTAATCTTTAAGCCTGGGCTCAAGGATTGTCATTGACCGTGTGTCTATTGTTTGTAAATCAGTCTAGTAGCAAAAATTTACTAGAAATATTTTCATGAAGAATATTTTTACAAATTACACAAATTTTTAACGACTACTGTGTTACATTTCCAAAAACATTTACCTAAACCAATATCCAATATCATTCTATTCGGAGAAAATTATTGTAACTAATTATTTAACTGAAACAACATGAACTATTTTCTGGTACATCGACCGCCTGTATCTGCGTTGTAGCCGTAGTACAACTCAAGAGGGTTATCTCTTGCAAGGGTCGAGAAGCGGCGATGACCTCAAGTTGTTTGGACTGTTTTTTTCACCAGACCGTTACAAATTTAAACTTTAACGAGTTGAAAACATCTCATATGCATGTGTTTTTTATTTCCAAAGTTGTTTCTAGAAATAACCAGATGTTGTTGAGTCTGCCTTACTGGCAGTATTTCGTTTCAGCCCAGTAAGAGAAATGTTAATTTTGTCACAGAAAAGAACACACAAAACATAAAAATGTAATCTCAACCCTGAGGTCTTCATTTCGTGGCCAACCTTTTTTTGGTTTAGGACAATATCTGAGTGGTCACAGGCAAAGCAGATTCTCTCAAACCTACCCTCCACATAAACTCCATCTTCCAAAATAATCTCTAGAAAAATTATTTATGCTTAATCTAACCAATATAATATGACACATTCTATGACAATAACATAAACAACAACGTAAACATAAACAACATTCATAAACAAACACGCTTCTACATAAATTTTATTCTGATTACCATTTTGTAAAAATCATTACAAATATGTTATAAATATTTTCAACGTAATGGTAAAAGTGTAAGTGGTTCCTGTGAACTTAACATGTTCGCTGCTGAAACTTACACAATTGACTGGGACGGTGGCGTCATCCTGTTATCCAGCTACTTGGAGGTCACGAATTGTGGATAGTTATGAGCGATGGTTGGTGGGTGTAGTGTTTTCTTGTGTGGATTAACGTCCGCAATATTGAATACTACGTTAATCCGCAAAGACCATCCTCATAATTAGACCAATTCGTAGTTCAGAGGCCATGGTTCGGATTCCACGTTGAACTGTAGGTCCCTTACTTGCCATCGGCTGTTGGACTATTAATTAACTATCCTGTCTAAGGAACTTGTCAGCCTTAGTCAGTAAATAGACTACAAGATCGCGCCACAATCATCCTACATTCATTTCTCATTCATATTAGGCTTAAAATACCTACCTTGTAGTATGGTTGCCATTTCAATAATCTAATCTAATCTAATCAATAGATATTGGATAAAATGTTAAAATAAAAATTTGCTTACTTATTTTTGTTGTTGGCCGTCCTAACTAATTTAATGATGAAAGATAAAAATTAAATTTGGTATTTTCCGTCACACCAAATCGTACATATGGCATAATCTTGCACCATTACGCAAACTTGCCGTATTCTTCTTCATATATCTCTCTTAACTTCCCGGGTGGAAGGTTTTTGGTAATATCTGATGCATTTTTAATACAATTTTTAGGAATACTAGACATCTTTGGAGTTATGTAAACCCGCACTACGCTAATAGCAAATAGTAGCTTGTGCTTATATATGTTTACATTTTATTTGCTAAACTATGAAAACAGCTGTTTTAAATCATAAAAATAAATTAGATACGCCCTGCTCTAATTTGCAAGGAAAACATTTGTTTTCATTGAAATCAGCTGTTGTGTTTTCACAACATGCAAACCACATGTTGTTTTTCAACATGTTTGGTTGGTCTAAGTGATTTACTTGTACAGTGACAAAAGGTGGTAAATTTTGATCCTGATTAAGGGTCTATTACAAATTGAGGGTCGAAGTACGATCAGTAGTATTTTCAGTTCCTTATAGATATCTAAAAAAATAGCTTTACAGCATTCAAAAATATAAAATATACGTAAAAAATAGGTTATATTATGGATATATCTGAATAGAATGTTTTCAGTTCCTCTAAACAGCTGTTCTCAAAACCATATGACGTCACTTCCGTCTATATTTTTGTATCTTGCAAAAAGACATATCCATGTTAAAATATTTCGATGCACATGTAAGAGATTAGAAATACAGATCCAGTTTCAGTGTTTTCTGAGTCGGTAAATCCTTTCTCTGGCAGACTGCGAGTCAGTGACAGTAGTTCGGCACCGCCGCCACAGAGCGCACAGCGTCTGTGCACAGCGCAGGTTTATGTTATCATTACTGCGCATGATTTACTGGTGTAGTGCGCATGCGCGGGGCTACCAGCTGCAGCCACTGGCTTGTTTACGACGGCGATTACTCCTAATTACGATCAGACCGCTACTGACCGCCGACGATAAATCAGACAGTGATTTGTTACAGATGGAAAATAGAACATCTAAAGTAAGGGTCATTTACTTTTGTAATTTTTTTAATTATGCCATGAGACACAATATCACTGACCGTTCCACTTTTCAACAAGCCTTCTCAAACTTTGTAGTGGATCATATAATTGTAGATATGATTTTAATACAAATAATAACCGAATTCTTCTGACGGTAATTTTGTTCATCGAATTGTACACATGAAGTGGATTATGGGCAATAGATGGTGGATGTGATATTCTCTGATGCGAATGATGTTGTTCTTATGCTGATTACTAAAAATTATATTTATTCATTACTCAGTTTAGATTTGGTTAGCATTTTATATGGTGACCTACCCAGTTAGATACTCTAAGCAGATTATTTTAAGAGGTATTTTAAGTATGAATGAGAAATGAGTGTAAGATCTTACACTCATTTCTCATTCATACTTAAAATACCTCTTAAAATAATCTGCTTAAAATACCTACCTGGGTAGCTCAACATATGTGGCGCGATCTTGTAGTCCTGTTACTCAATAGAACCCTCTAAAATAAATTGTTACTAATTCATGGGGAAGTTATCGGGAATTTCAACCGAAACCTAAATTATTTTGTCAACTTGTGAAGTGAAAAAGTATCTGTCTGTTTACAGACACTGTTTATTTGAACATTTATACTTTTCAAGACGAATCTGACGAATACTAAACTTATTTTTAAAATGTAAATCGCGTGTAAATATTATTGGTGGTACAAGTGGAGACCAACGACAGGCGACCAATCAATGTAGAGATTTGCATTTGCCTCAGTCTGGCTTGCTGTGGTGATTAGCATTCGCAGGCCGGGAACAATAGAGCCTGCAAGCCGTTGATGGTTGGACATAAAGATGTCCCTGCTACAACTGACCATCTCTGCATTCTACATTGTCTCACTGCCAGCCAAAGAAAATGGACACTTTTTCTTTTTTCACTCTTCACTTCTTTCACTCTTTGGTAAGGTCCGATATATTATCCTTTACCTATTTCAGTAAGACGTTTCTGAGAATGGTGACCTCTCAGGTCGGTATTTTAAGCTAAGTATAAATGAGAAATGAGAGTAAGATGATTGTGGCACGATCTTTTAGTCTTGTTACTGACTAAGGCTGACATGTTCCTTAGACAGGACTGTTGATTAATAGCCCAACAGTCAATTGTACATCTAAGGTACAGTTTACTATTCCACTTTCACCATAATTACAAAACGGTCAAGTCATGAGGATGGTATTTGCGGATGAACGTAGTATTCAATAGTGTGGATGTTAATCCACAACCAGAAAATATATCATCGACCATTGCTCATCCACAAATCGAGCCCTATAAGTAGCTGGATTACAGGACATGCCACCGTTTCGGTTATAATAGTATTCTACAAGTTTTGAAGATGAGTCGATCGGCTTAAAGGAAATTAGCTAAAGTACTGGTTCTTAAATCAGGTAAATAAGGCTGAGAGGTGTAGTGATGTATAGTTTTGTGTTATTACTTTGAAACATAACTGGGACTAAGAAATCAACTATTTAATAACAACAGAAAGGTCTGGATACAGTTTGACTAAGTTTTCCAAAACATTTCAATAAAGAACTTTTACAAGTTTGTTTTTATTTCGTGAATTTATACAGACTATGACCATGGCTGGCCATGACTGAAACAATTTTTTTCGAGGATTATTCCATCAAACTGCTTTGTTTGTCCTTGGGCCTTGTTAAGGGTAGGTCAGTTATAGGGATTCATGGTATATGACTTTGTATTCTCCATCAAATCCATTACAGTCAATCTTTACTCACATATTTATCTTCAAATGCCCACATTGTGGTTCAATAGGTGTTTCACGAACCATAAAAAAACGTACATGACATTTGATAACACTCTGGGAAGCCAGAAGACAGCAAATAGAACTGTGATTTCTGAGTAAAAAACTGGCCAAATTCTTTGTCCTAGTGTGACGGGTTTTCCTAGCACTTTGATTTCCATGTTTCTCCAGGAGGATTCATTGACTCCCAGATGAGCCTGAAGTCTGCCCAGAACTCTTGGGGAGTGTTGTATCCCCACCAGGGAGGGGTACCCTTAGTTAAAAAATTGAGGACACCCTGTGTACCTTTGGGACTTTTGAGTCGTTGAATTGTAGCATGTGTCTTCTTCTTGTATTGAATGTCCTGAGCCAGTATCTAGATTGATTTAGAAGATTTTTTACTTTTCTGAGAATTTTTAAGACCTTCCATGTCCTACTTTTCCAATCCTTATGAATCCTTTCTTTTCCATGTCTAAAATGTTCTTTGCTAGTGCCTCCTGAGCCTCCACAACCTAAAATCCATCAACTGCTGTATAGGGACTATCCAGGAGAATCTTCACAGATGCTCACTGACGGTAGAAAGCCTTGACCGAACAAAGCGGAGATGGATCTCTCTGGTGGACGATTACCGAGTTAAATGCCACAGAGGGACGAGGGTGCGTAGTCCGTGGTCTTGTGACTAATAGTGTAATGGTCACGCACGCACGCTCATTGCCACGCACCTTCTCCCGACCTTCATATGTCCTGGAGAAAGTTTCACTCTTGGTCTCGTGGTCGTAATTGATTCGTCCTTCTGATCCTGGAGATTTCTCCTCCACTAATAATAGTTTCACTAACTACTGATCCTCGGATCCCGAAATTACCCTGATCTTCTTTGTTCCCAAACAATTTCGGAACGTAGTTAAAAGGCATGCTAGTGTGTAGTTCACTTTAGCTGTTCGTGTTACTTTTTTTTATAATTACTTCAAAACGTTTAGCTGTAATTAGACTGGGACGGTGACGTGTCCTGTAATCCATATACTTAGAGGTCACTAATTGTGGATAGGTATGAGCGATGGTCGGTGGATGGGATATTTTAAGTCCATCCGCAAACACCATCTTCATAATTAGACTAGTTTGTCAGTGGTTCGGACTCCACGATAAACTGTAGGTCCCTTAGATATGCCATTGACTGTTGTCCTATTAATAAACAGTCCTGTCTAAGTAATATGTCAGCCTTAGTCAGTAACAAGACTACAAGATAGCGCAACAATCATCTTACACTAATTTGTGATTCATACTTGGCATATAATAACTGCACAGGTTGCCATTTCAGTAAACTAACTAACAAATCTTGAGTGTTTTATGATTTTCAACATGGTATGTTTTCATTCCTTGGTATACTCACATGTGTTTTACGTGTATAACTTCCTCTTTATTCTTGTAGACTCTTTCGTCACCTCGTATCCAATTTGTGATGTCAATATTGATGTACTTTGAATTCCCAATGAGAAAATAAGTAATTCATTTATATATTTCTGTACGCCACATGCCCCTTTTCCTTTTCAAAAGCGTTTTATGTAAAGAAGAAGGTGTCTTCCCCCACAAGTTACTAAAAATGACACTTAAAGGCTAGTGCTGAAACATTTTAAAATCGATTACTTCTTAGCTGCTGATATTGATTGGAACTAGCTGTGGCATAGAATGAGAACCATATCCTCTACAGTGGTGATCAGATGTTATGCTTGCAAAATTAGCCTCCTTTCCATCCCATATTACCAGTCATGCTCTTGACAAATTGTAATTTCAATTCTTACTTACTCTAGTGACCATGTAAACCTAAGATCGTTTTTGGCTTCACCAACAAACCGCCTCCATTCTCCTCGATCTTCAGCCATTTCCATTCTTGCTCCCAATTTTCTTGCATCCTTCACTCTAGACTCTTCACCGCAGTCATGGTCTTCTAGAGGTCCTCTGTCATGGAGTCTACCAGATATCTCTTCTCAATATGTGTCCCAGCAACCTCAGGTGTTTGTTTTTAATTAATGCAATTATGTCTGGAATCATCCAAGGAAAGGTAAATCCATTGTTGTAAAAAGACTAATAAACCTTTACACCATTATCTTTCTCCTCTAGATTCCGAATCAACTTTTGGTATATTTTAATATTTATATTTTCTGACTCACAAATATTAACATGTATATGGCTTAGCTCGGAGAGAAGGTATTGATAATCACTCAGACCAAAATTTTAAACAGAAGTCGTTACTTCTGTTCTGTTACTTCTGTGTCATGTTCTGTCAAGTGGTTATAAGGACAGCTGTTTAGATGAACTGGAAACATTCCCTTTAGACATATCCATGATGTAAGCTATTTCCCACAGTGAAGTAAGCTAAATTCGATTTATACCCAAACAAAAATCTTCATCAGTATTCCAAAATGTTCTCAAAAACCACCAAGAGCCCGGAGATGAAGAAACCACGGGATATTTACGTTGGAAATAAAAAGGTTAGAGTCACAGCGAGAACGAAAACAAAAAGAGGAGCGAGTGAGTATCCACTGAATCCGCAGCGGCCGCAGGCCCCTCGTGGCCTTGGAAGTTAAAGGGCTCGGCCGGCAGGTCCAGGCAGGCGGAGCCCCGGCCCCAGGTTCACAGACCTCCCCCCACCACCTTCACTCTGCTCCTGCTCTCCACGGCTTGATTGAACCGGTTCCAAACATCAACCCGGGTTTATTACCTTTTCAATTCAATGTTTGGATTTTCTTTCTTTGTTATTGTTGATGTTTCGTTTTTATTGCTCATTATAGGCAGTTGTCATCTCAACTTTTTATTTTTACGGTTTTTGATTTCTTCGTCTTTTCTTTTGTCTGACGATGTTGTGAACTGCGATCACGGACAAGTTGAATACTGCGTGGGAATTTCGTTAGGAAGAAGCTTGGTTGTCAGAAAATGTATATCGATTTTCTGATAAGTAATAATTTGTGAACGTAAGCCGTTCTTGGGGATGTGTAGCCCGTGGGAGAAGGAGTCGTCATGGGGTTCCGTCCGTTTTTGGAACGACAGGGTTGTCAAACTAACCTTTCAGTTTTCAGTTAGATAGTTGTGAGCGATGGTCGGTGGGTGTAGTGTTCTCTTATGTGCATTAACGTCCACACTACTGAATACTACGTTAATCCAAAAATACCATCCTCGTAATTAGATCAATTCGTAATTCAGAGGCCGTGGTTCGGATCCACGTTAAACTGTAGGTAAATTAGTTGCCATCGGCTGTTGGGCTATTAATTAACAGTCCTGTCTAAAGAACATGTCAGCCTTAGTCAGTAAACAGACTACAAGATCGCGCCACAATCATCCTACATTCATTTCTCATTTATACTTGGCTTAAAATACCTACATGGGTAGGTTGCCATTTAATAATCTAATCTAGTTTGTATTTAAAAACCTTGCAATTCATACTTCAGAGATGATTTTTCACTTTACCAGTAGCTGTAACTTCTGCAAAATGAGAATTTATACAATTTCTTTTGAGTATAATTTTAGTGTTTCATTCTCTTACGTTGATAAGGACCGATCAATACATACACAAAATTTGAATATCTTTTGTCAATATGGCACAACACAAAATCGCATATGTGGTGTCGTATATAAATTTGTATATGGCCAGCGTAATGTGTTAATATTGAAGTACGTGTATAGATTTTTGACATCACTTCTATGAGGTAACGGCTTTAATAATAATACTGAAGTCAATTTTGCTATTTTCAAAAATGGCACTAGTGTATAAAACGTCTTTTGTAAACAGATGTGAGTGTATGAAGTATTCAGCAGAACAATACGGCGAATTGGTAAGGCGCATGTTAGGCAATGTAACTACAGTACGCACATTGCCTAGCTGAAGGCGCTACGCTCTTAAAGTCTTTCTTACTGGCGCAATAATTCGTTTTAGTCCCATATGTACACTGTTAGTTTTGCAATATTATTGGTTATGTGATAGTTGTAAAACGTGGTTGAGGTGTCAAATATAGTAGTTTTGAGGTAAAATGGTTGTCTAGGGAATCACATTATTAATGTATTTTTTATATTAGCGAATTTCCCATACACAAAAAGCTATTACGTACCTTAAAGTTGTGCTCTATCTACAACGGTTACGTAGATATTAAAAAAATCTAAACACAGTACGTTGTATTTTGGGGTTCCAATGTTAATCTTAAGGAGGATAAGGAAAACATTAATACTTCACTTATTAACCTATATTTATGGATGAAACTTTATATTTAGTTTCATGTGGATTTATTTTTAAAAATAAGTTTATGTGTTTATCAAAGCAGCCAACCTGCTGCTGAGTACGCAGGTCTACTGCGGCTGGGGTATTTAACTTTTTCAGAAAATATAATTTACACGGAATTACATCCGATGATTAATACGTATAATCATAGAAAATAAAAAATAAACTCTAATTCCGTAAACTTTACCATCTTTTTACGAATGTCCTTTGGTTAGTAATTCTATCACAAAACGCAATTTCACAAGGTCACATCACTCAATAAAACCCGATCAAAAGGTTTGTTATTATCTCATGAGAGGGGGGGTAGTTGTGTATCTCTCTCGGACTCTTAGTTTTTAAAGTGTACTTTAATGGGAGAAAATATGGGACCATTTATTTTAACTTAGGAAAAATACTTCCAATCTGAAAATTTTATTTTAATTTAGATAGTTCCTATAGTATGCATAACCGATTTTATAAATTCCGACCCATATCATTCCAGTGTTTAGTTTTTATGTCTTAAAAAAATATCTTTAGATAAATACCCAATAAGACGTAATTATCAATAAGACGTTCCAGAAAAATTCTAGTTCTTATTAAATTTTTATAATATAGGAATTATTTAAAAAATTGCATAAGGTACATTTATACTGTGCTTATATTTTATATAGTGTAAATAAGTTAGAGCACAATATGCCCTGAAATAGAACATGTAATGTAACAATGCTTATTAAGGGGACTTGCTCAAAGGATAAAAATTGAAAAAATTCTTCTCAATATGTACTTTATTTTATTTTAAATCAGAAAATATACACTTCATCTAAGGTACTTAATTTTTAGTGGTTTACTAATTAAAGTTTTCCCAAAACTATACATATCATATCCACCTAATATCACAGCGCGAATTATTGATTATCCAAAAGTAGAGTTTTTCTATGTCTTCAGGACTTCAAATTGTATTTTGAAGTTAGGTAGATGAAACTTTTGGTGCCTATTAACAGGAGTACATTAGAGATTTCTTGTATTTTAAATGTTATCGGATGATTGCATTTCTGTAATTAAATATCTAAGAAAACAAAATTAGATTTTTAATTTATTTCCAAATTAAATATTTTTACTTTCTTTATAAACACAATGATGAAAATACATGATTTTTTAGTTTACTAAAACATTTATGATTTTATACGAAAATAATAAATTTTGAGTGGGTAGTTTTTACAAATTATTAATTTTTAATTACAACTTTTTTAGATAAATATTTTTTGTCATCAAAAATTTAAAAAATCAAAACTTTTTTGTTTTTTAGGTCTTTAAAACTGCCAAGAATTATTAGAAAATAAAAGAAATAAAAAAATGTTTTAAGGGTAGAAAATCCCCTTAAGTATTTAATTTTCGACTTTTCCAGGTCCCCCTGAGCTCTCAAAATCCAAACATATTTTGCTCCAAAACTGTAACAAGGTTTTCAAGTGAAGAACACAATACGGTACGCGGAAACAGGCGGGAGTGGTGTCAGAAATATTTACTGTTTATTTACATATAGAACACGATGGTCCCTCAGATAAAGCCGACATTACCATAGAATCAGATTCCGGATTGTCAAGTAATGACGTCATGGGTGCCATCGACCTCCAGTTCCCGCCAAACCACGGGAGGATTGACCAGCGATGACCCAGAAGCGCGGGTAAACATGCACCGGTACCCACCCAGTGCTACCAACCAATGGAAATACCATCCAACAGATTAAGTAGTTGACTATGTATTCATTATTAACAATAGCCACAATTTAATAGCCATACAAATCTGATTCTCGTTGAATGTATGTAAAAATTACACATTTACCGACCAATATCGTTCATACTCTTATATAAAAAATCTAATAAAAATGAATAATTTTCGTCTGATTTAGTACTCATTTGATACCTATTTTAAGGATAAAACTGAAATATATACCAGTAGCTAGCTATGTTTTTTCATATTAATGAAGGTAACGTGTCCTGTAATCCAGCTACTTGGAGGTCACGAGTTGTGGATAGTTATGAGTGTGATATTCTCTGGTTTGGATTAACGTCTGCACTATTGATTAATCCGCAAAGACCATCCTTATAATTAGACCAGTTCCTAATTAAGAGGCAAAATAATGGTGGTTTGGAACCCACGTTAAACTGTAGGTCCCTTAGATGTAATTGGCTGTTGAGACATTAATTAATGTCCTGGCTAAGGAACACGATAGCCTTAGTAAGTAACAACATTAAAAAATCGCGCCACACTCATCTTACACTCATTTCTCATTGATCATTATTGAGAGGTAAAATTATGGTTTGGATCCCACGTTAAACTTAAATGCCTTAAATGCTATTTCCTCGTCGAGCTATTTATTAAGGAGCCCGCTAGACATCCTTACTCAGTAAAAAGACAACATGATCGGGCCACAATCATCTAGATAAGGTAATAATAATACCCCCGTCGCAGCAGACCTGCGTACTCAGCGAATTTCCAAATCAATTATATAATAATAATAATAATATATGACAAGTTTGGTCAAAATCTGTCGATAAACATGAGAATTATTTGCCTATTCTCCATAAGATTAACATGGGAAAGAGTGAGCAGGTTTGCTGCTGTGAGGAACACTGAAAGTAGCCATTTATACCATACAAGATTCTATTTTTAACATTTATACCAACTTTCATCAACATCTGTCCATAATTAAAGGAGTTTGCCTAATCTCCATATGATTAACATGAGAAAAGAGTATGCAGGTTTGCTGCCATGATAAACACATAAACTATGAATTTTTAGCACAAATGTATGGATCTCAACCACATGAAGCTAAATATCAAGTTTCATCCAAAAATATTAGATAATAAGTGAAAAATTAATTTTTCCTAATCCTCCATAAGATTAACATTGGGGCCTCAAAATACAACGTACTGTGTTTAGATTTTTTTATATCTCGGTAACCGTTGAAGATAGAGAAAAACTTTAAGGAACTTAATTGTGTAGTTTTTTAAGCTAATTCCAATGGTGAAATATAAAATTAGAATTTTTTAAAAATTACATGTGAAAAACGAAAAAAACCCCATTTTGGGGTACAAAACCCCCCCAAACTACCCGTTCCCATTGACCGATATGTCTGGTTTACGAACTCGTCCGAGCATTTATAGGAATACACGTCTCTACCGAATTTGGTCTCGATCAGACCATTTTTACGAGAGTTATCGTGTTCACAGACACACACACACACACATATATATATATATAAATTTTAACGACTACTGTTTTTGGTCTCTGGGCACCTAAAGAAGAAAAAATAACATGGTCTCGGGCTTAACTCTTGCCATGAGACTTACGGTAATAGCTACTTCCCTATGGGAAATTCGCTAATAAGAAGGAGAAATCATCAAAAAATTGTAGGTAAATATTTCAAGTTTGATAAGAGAAAGGGTCAAAGTCGGTGCTGGAATTCCACCGAGCTAGACCCAGATGTATCGCTCAGAATGACTGTCAGTTTTATGTTTTTCAGCCTAGGTTCGCCACAGTTGTTTACTCTAACCGTCACGAAAATCTCCTAACTAATCTGTGTGTGTGTAATAAATCTAAAGTTCTGCCAGGAGAGCGCGCTGTGGGCGTAGAGATATGCTTTACAGCTGTGCGAGACTGGCCGAAACCTTTAGGGTCGTTCACATTCCAAGGAAGAAACTCGAGAAGAAAGCATCTCAAAAATTACTCTCATCCTTGGTTTATTTTAAGGACGATTACTAAAATCTCAATATATGTGGATGCGGGGAAAGGACGTAATTGGTTATTTTCCAGGATATGCTAATTTTGGACGATGGTCAACTGATATGTTGGTTGTAAAACATTATATTTTGTTTCCATGGTAGATTTATAATCTATAATTCATATATGAGGGGAAACCACTAAAACTTACTTGTTTTCCTGGAATGTCCCATGTAGATTTTGGCGCCCACTTAATTTTAACAAACTCCCCATTTCACTTTTTTTCTGTTCTTCCCTTGGTTTTACGATTCTGAAATTTCCAGTAATAGTGTGTATGTGCTATAACGATAACTCAGGCAAGTTCATAGAAGACGCATGAACCTAAAATATTGAGATTTGAGAGGTAATTGCTGAAGACCGTTCGAGACAGGACAGGTCTACCAGATGTTCTTTCTATAATTACAACTTCTTGGCCATTCCTTAGAGTTATTGGTCTTAAATAGTCCAGCTTGATAATCATAATCGATTAATAACCGTCAGTAGAGTAAAAAAGAATGTTTATAATACCACATTATTATTGTATGTATTGAGAATGAAAAAAACTCAATAAGAAAGTTTAAATCAATGTTTGTACATTAAATAATTAAAACACCTTACACTATTCGGGTATTATATTTACAAATAGCTAGTAAGTTCTAAAAATATGTAATTTCAATGCATTATCATAGTAAAATAATAAATATTTTTTTGTGCATTTAATTGTTGCTTAGAAATTAGTGTGCTATCTGACGTTATCAGGATTTCAGACACCGTGAGTGTATTTTACACCTAAGCTAAATGTCCTCTGAGCTTGTTCACAGCTTTAATGATTATTCCAGGCCTTGGCCATGATGGTGACATTCCCAATTGTGACGTCATGCCTGCCGAAAGTGACATCAACCCTTGTCCACGATTACCTATCTATGATGTTACACCTTCCTACGATGTCATCAATCAAAGATAAATTGGTTTTTATATATTGTATGTATTATGTATTGTAAAATTATTGTCTTTGCCTCAACCCACGTCCACGACTGCCCATTTGTGATTTTACACCTGCCTGCGATGGTCTCAACCCATGGTCCACGACCGCCCTTCTGTGATGTCACTTCTGTGATGCCTGCGATAGCTTCGACCCACGTCCACGACTGAAAATCTGTGATTGTACACCTGTATGTGATGGCTTAAACCCACGTCCACGACTGCTCGTCTATAATAGTAAACTTGCCTGTGATGGCCCCAAGCCATGTCCACGACTGACAATCTGTGATCATACACCTGCCTGTGATGGCCTCAACCCACGTCCACGACTGCTCGTCTATAATAGTACACTTGCCTGTGATTGCCCCAAGCCATGTCCACGACTGCCCATGTGTGATATTCCACCTGCCTGTGATGACCTCAAACCACGTCCACGACTGTTCATTTATAATAGTAAACTTGCATGTGATGGCCCCCTGCCATGTCCACGACTGCCCATCTGTGATATTCCACCTGCCTGTGATGACCTCAACCCACGTTCACGACTGTTCATTTATAATAGTACACTTGCCTGTGATTGCCCCAAGCCATGTCCACGACTGCCCATCTGTGATATTCCACCTGCCTGTGATGACCTCAAACCACGTCTACGACTGTTCATTTACAATAGTACACTTGTCTGTGATTGCCCCAAGCCATGTCCACGACTGCCCATCTGTGATATTCCACCTGCCTGTGATGACATCAACCCACGTCTACGACTGTTCATTTACAATAGTACACTTGCCTGTGATTGCCCCAAGCCATGTCCACGACTGCCCATCTGTGATATTCCACCTGCCTGTGATGACATCAACCCACGTCTACGACTGTTCATTTACAATAGTACACTTGCCTGTGATTGCCCCAAGCCATGTCCACGACTGCCCATCTGTGATATTCCACCTGCCTGTGATGACCTCAACCCACGTTCACGACTATTCATTTACAATAGTACACTTGCCTGTGATTGCCCCAAGCCATGTCCACGACTGCCCATCTGTGATATTCCACCTGCCTGTGATGACCTCAACCCACGTCCACGACTGTTCATTTACAATAGTACACTTGCCTGTGATTGCCCCAAGCCATGTCCACGACTGCCCATCTGTGATATTCCACCTGCCTGTGATGGCCTCAACCCACGTCCACGGCGCGTGGTCGTCCCGTACTCTCCACTCCACGACCACAACCCGAGGCTGTGCAACTTGTTTACCGATCGCCCATGTTTATGCATGGACCGCGCCCACCACGATTGTGCATTTCATATTTATTCCCTCTCGTTTGTCAACCGCTGTCGTGCCTTATTGGACACAACTCGCTTATTTATAGTTTACATGTCGTGATTTCTGTTCGCCCGACACATGTGACTAATGGCGTACCCGTAGTGCTTGATGTTGCAAATCTCTCCAGTAGAATTATTCAAGGTTTAATACGTTTTTTGAAAATAGGGATAAGTTATTTGTGGACCTCGTGAAAATGTCATTTATTGACGTGGGTATTAGCTAATAAAAATTATTTGCACAGTTCCCCTTTGCATGAATCCTAATTTCTCTGGTCAGTGGATGGCTGATAACTCAGTCGGCCTCTTTCATTCCCTATCAGGTGCCGCATCTCTAAAATCACAAGATCTTCAAGACGCCCCTTGTTGACAATAAACACGTCATTAAACCCCAACCCTCCCTCGGGCCCGGGTTTACGTAACCCTACAAGGTCCTATGTTTATAAACAGCCAAGGTCAGTCACCCTTGATCCGGCTCGCTGAGGACCAAAACTTGTCTAATTTATTCACTCATTTGCTCCGGGACACGCTGTTCCCTCTCCTCCCCCAACCACGACCTCTCCTGCCAGGTCACCGACTTCCCATATCCAGTATCGAGTATCTTCACTTGTAGTTGTCACTTCGACTGTCCACCAGATCGGAAGACGAACACTGAGCCTTTTTACGGCGAGGATTTCTCCTGTCACTAAATCTCTGAGAAACGGGGCGTTATTAAGTGGATCCTGCCCGGTGGGAAGCGGGATTTGAAAAGTAGAAACGTTTTCGATCACTGGGCATAGCCCATTGGCTCACAGGATAAAAAATTCAGATTCAGACACCGTGGCAAACCGATTTCGAATATGAACATGTCGAGGACCATATTCCTTCCAGAATATATTTAGATTCGCCCGCATCTTTCAAAAATTACTGAAACATAACTGATGAGTGACCCTCTGATTTGAGAAAATTAGTTTCACACAATTTGGGAGCGTAAATATACGCGGTCGTATATTTTTTATAAGATTATTATAATAAAATAATTCTCTTCCAAACCTCAAACTCGTTCCAACAAAATTCGGTCGCACAACACTCGTTAATAACAGGGTTGCCGAATCGCAGACAAACAAACCTGCAATTTATTCCCCAAATTTCATTTCGAGAATGAAGTATCAAATTTGATACCAAGTAGCAGATGTTGTTAGAGGTTGAACGCACCTCGAAATGCCAAATGGTGTTGCCTGGGGCGCAATCAGCGGTCAGGCACCTGACGTGCGTGCGCGTGCGCGTGCGCGTGTGTGTGAGGCGGCACTTTGATCCGAGATAAGCCAAATGCCACGGGCAGAATACTGAGCGATCCTTGAGACAATGGCACAGTGGCAGATCCAAACAATGGTTGGGCAGATGGCTTGAATGGCAATCCCGTCGGTCCACTCAGTCTCTTCTGCTGAGTGCTGATCACTCTCCTACTTGATGAATTAGTACCTCCAGCATCCTTTAGATTGAGTAAGGTCATTGCTCCATTTCGTTATCATTCTTAAAAAGTGTCCAGAATCAGAGTAGTACGGGCTGCCGATAGACAACAATCTTTGTCATTTTTATAGCCCCAGAGTCCAAACCAAAAAATGCACCACGGGACTTGAACTTGAGACCTCCTGCACCGAAGTGCAAGATAGTATCCACTAGGCTAGCATGACACAATAAAAACAAACATGTTTCTTCTATAGGACTAACGGGATATACAAATTTGTTCCATATTTCTTGTCATAAAGGGCTCAATTCACCTAAATTATGACTATATCTCGTCAAAAACACTGACGTAACATAAACTTAAATACACCTTTAACTTGTTTGGAGTGTGACTAATAAATTTATTTGTGATGTGTGTTGGCTCAGTGTTTTTTTACAAGCTCAGTCGTAATTTGTGTAAATTATATGCATTATAACAGATTAAATGTTATATTTAAAGTAAATAATTCCCACAGTAGACTTTGTAATCGGTCACCCCACTTATAAAAAATGTGTATAAATATAAAAACGTTAATTTGATCAAGTATATAAATGAAATCAAACACTGAGAAGTATATAAAACCGTACTAACGAGACTAGGGTGTCAGATTTGTTCGAATTATCAGTCCAAGATATCTAACGATTGTGGGTTTAGGGTTACTTATTAAAAATTCAGGGAAGAGCACCCGAAGGGAATTCCCTGGACCGAGGAAGCAAAAACAGACAAGTGAATACGCAGGGTGTTGATAGTGCGAGGGAGAGATGACAGGTATGATCGATCGAAGGCTGACCCTTATCAGCCAGGATCGAACCTATCACCTCTGACGGCTGTCCGGGACCTACACACAATGCGACTCCTGGCCCTGGCTGTGAACCTTGGACCCTTCACTTCGACGATTTGGAGTCTTAAGAGGTTCTTTTCAGGAAGCGGAAACTACTCATAATCTTGAGTTCGTTTCTCTTCTCAAGACGGCACTTCTTTTTCTTCTATATCGCAAATATTGACATGGATATGTCTTAGCTTTGTAGGGGGGCGTGGTTAGTGATGTTATAGCTTGACTATAAGAACAGCTGACAAGAGGCTTGTTCTTACAGGGAAGTAAATACAATCATTCTTCTTGGGCTCCAAGAAAATAGTCCTCGAGGACTCTTATCACTCTCCATCAGTGTCGATAGATAGGTAGAAGAGCCTGCAACCGCCACCATCTTGGATTATATTAATAAGAACAAAGTTAATTTGGGACATCATTACCAATCACTCGACGGAAGGCAGTACGGAAGACTTTGATTTTCTTCATAACCTCACATTTTAGTTCATGTTCATGTTCATTCGGCCTCATGTTAATTTTTTTTTCTTGTTAAATTATTTAGAAACCCCCATTATGGCACTGATGAATACTCATAAAACTGTTTGTTTCTGATTTCAAATAACTCTTTAACTAAGCTAATTCTAATTTGGTACAATGTGAGACTTTTCAATGTTCGTTTGAGTGAGACCGGACTATAAGTTTGTTTGTTTAAAACATTCGATTGATGATTAAATCTTTACCCAATACTCATTTTAAGGTAGGACGACTAATCTGTCGAAACTATATTTCAAAGGTTACTCTTCATTTAATAATATAACAAGTGGGTAAGGTGAGGAAATTTACATCCTATAAATTCTCGTGTAACTAAATGAACTATTAAAAGTCCAACTGCTAGGATAGCCTTTCCCCATGGGATTAATGATTTATTATGATTTAAAAAGGATTATAAACGAGTGTTTATCAGTGAACGAAGATTGATCGAGATTATTAAAAACTGAATGACTTCGATGAACAATTGAAGCGGCAATTCAAAGAGGAAACCTTTTATAACTTCACGTCCATCTGAAACGTTGCTCTAGTAAAATGCAAATCAATGATACACTTATCTCGTACTCAAAAGGCAAAAGGGCTTAGAAAACATAAACAGAATACCAAACATGAACACTGAATCACTATTGGATTTGGCTATTAGACAGATCTGATAAGCAGAGACAAACATTCGAAACAAAAAATGGTCGCAGACCCTAACAGCTTGGAAACGATAAAAAGTCAGGATGAGCGTAGCGAAGGAATCTAGTTGGCAGTGGCGATGGAGTCGAGGTGAGTGGCCGAAGACAGAACTAGATAGAGGAGGCAGTGGCTGGGAAGGCGAGTCACGATGTAACAGAGGACAACAACCTCGCGGCCTGCCATCGCCACTGCCACAACCACACGAGCCACGCGAACATTCACATCAACCGTCATTGTTGACATCGCCACTGCCACAACAACACGTGTCACGCGAACATTCACATCTACCGTCATTGTTGACATCGCCACTGCCACAACAACACGTGTCACGCGAACATTCACATCTACCGTCATTGTTGACATCGCCACTGCCACAACAACACGTGTCACGCGAACATTCACATCTACCGTCATTGTTGACATCGCCACTGCCACAACAACACGTGCCACGTGAACATTCACATCTACCGTCATTGTTGACATCGCCACTGCCACAACAACACGTGCCACATGAACATTCACATCTACCGTCATTGTTGACATCGCCACTGCCACAACAACACGAGCCACGTGAACATTCACATCTACCGTCATTGTTGACATCGCCACTGCCACAACAACACGTGCCACATGAACATTCACATCTACCGTCATTGTTGACATCGCCACTGCCACAACAACACGTGCCACGCGAACATTCACATCTACCGTCATTGTTGACATCGCCACTGCCACAACAACACGTGCCACATGAACATTCACATCTACCGTCATTGTTGACATCGCCACTGCCACAACAACACGTGCCACATGAACATTCACATCTACCGTCATTGTTGACATCGCCACTGCCACAACAACACGTGCCACATGAACATTCACATCTACCGTCATTGTTGACATCGCCACTGCCACAACAACACGAGCCACGTGAACATTCACATCTACCGTCATTGTTGACATCGCCACTACCACAACACGTTCCACGCGAACATTCACATCTACCGTCATTGTTGACATCGCCACTGCCACAACAACACGTGCCACGTGAACATTCACATCTACCGTCATTGTTGACATCGCCACTGCCACTACAACAAGTGGCACGTAAACATTCAATCCTCTTTCATTGTTTTCACACACGTAATAATGTTTATACACTTAATATTTTAATGTTTTCACATAAAAAATTTTTAATTTACTGAAATGTTCAGAATTGTGAATTGTTTAGGTCGGTATTTGAAACCAAGTATTATTAAGACGATTGTGGTGCGATTTTGTATTCTTGTTACTTACTAGGTTTGACATGTTCATTAAACAGAAGAGTTAATTACAGTTTAACATCCTAAGCCAACTTAGAAGCCTACAGTTTAACAAGAGATATGAATTACAATTTTACCTCTGAGTTATGATGACGATCTTTGCAAATGAATATGTCATTCAACAGTGCGGACGTTAATCCTAATCAGGGAATATCACATCCACCGATCGTTGCTCCTAATTTTCCACAATTCGTGACCTTTAAGTAGCTTGATTACAAAACACCCTACCGTCCCAGTCATTGACATCCTCACTAGCTCTACCACAATAAAATATTAAAATATCCCACAATAATTTCATCACCACCACCAAAGGTTCAATGTAGGGGAGGTTTCTCTGAGGTGAACCACCAGTAGAACATGAGGGACGTGGTGTGGTCACCTTACGCATGTTCCCACGACGTGATGGAGGATGTGGTCTCCGGTGACCTTGATCATCTGCGGCTACAGTCCGATAGATGGAGTCTTCAACTATTGCTACTCCTCGGTAGATGGCGTTGCCAACATTGGGTCCTCACTCCTGGATAGTTTCTGGTAAACGGACTTTTGTATTTAATGACAACCTACCCAAGTAGGTGTTTTAAGCGAAGTATGAATGAGAAATGAGTGTAAGATGATTGTGGCGGGATCTTGTAGTCTTGGTACTGACCAAGGCTGACGTATTCCTTAGACAGAAACGTTGTTAGCCCTTATCTAAGAGACCTACATAACGTGGAGTGTTAACCACTGCCTCTGAATTACTTAGTATTTAATAGTGAGGAAGTAAACCCACACCAGAGAATATCCCATCTACCGACCATCGCTCATAACTATCCACAATTCGGGTCCTCCAAGTAGCTGGATTACAGGACACGCTGCTATATTCTAACGTTATTTATACATTTATTGAGCACATTTTTCATTCCGAATATTAAAACATAGATTCATACCGTTTTTATGTTCCAGGTTCCAGATCCCCAAAACTTCGTGAAACATTGTATAATGTCCTCAACATAAAAACATATATACACACTACCACCAACAATGAATTACAAACAAAAGATATCTTAATGGTTGGAACTGCTGAAACTGTTAAAGGCGTCTTTTGACATTACATTTCTGTAGTGACTGTTGCTCATGTACACATCATTTTTGTAGGAACACATCGTTCTAAATTTAATTTACTCCTGAATTAATTGACGTTTGCAATATTTTGACTACTACACTTTGGACTCATCATTTTGATATAACATTAGGAGCGTAAACCTAATTGTGTTTCTTGTATATATTTGCGGAATTTCCAAAGGGAACAATCAAAACCGCCGTCAAAGTAACCGTCACAGCCTTAAAATCAAATCAAAACAAAAACTCTTTATTCCAAACAAAATTAAATATAATTGTTGAAAACATTATTTATACAATATTCTTCTGCATCGATTGCAAAATTGTGCGTGGAAAAGAGCTCCTAAAAATAAAAAACACCCTCATTAAAGTGAATTAAACATTGTAAGTAATGAATTAAAATAAATTATGAAAAATAGAGAAAAAAATTATAAATGCATTTTCGTTTATGCGTTACTTATTAAAACTCTGAAAATGAATGAAAAAATTAAGTAAACACATAAGAACTTGAAACAAAGGAAACGATGAAAAAATCAAGAACATCCGATAAGGTCTCAAGCGTATGGTGGACGAACCAGTGCCTCTTCAGCAGTACGAACCACTTGCTGAAGCCAATGACCTTGAACACCGTGCTGCTGCCCTTTTCAGCTCTAATGACCTTTGTTATTATTTTGTAAAAAAATATTTTTGATATCTGACATCTATATTTATCAAATACTAGCTGACGCGGCGAACTTCGTAACGCCTAACAGGAAATACGTGTTAACTTTCAGATTGGCCATGTTCTGACGTCGAATAGCATTACGACTTCGTTGTGAAAAATTAGTTATTCTGGGTTGCGGCATAGTTAATAACAATACTAAAACGATAAGACATATTAATAACATTACCACAAAACAAATAAATCTGAGTGGATTGATTCACAATGTTTCTAATCCAACCTAAAACCTAACTTTAATACGGCTTTTATAGGAAATACATACAACAGCTGATTATTATAACAAACGTAATATGTATAAACGCCGTAATTATTTTTTATTTGGCTGGTATAATTATAAACACGTCACTTTTAATCAGACAGAAAATAAAAAATATAAATGCATAATCCCCAAAAAACCGTTAACTATTAACGTGGTGAATAAATCTGTTCATTTTGTACAGTACACATTTCCTTCATAGTTTTACATTAATGAATGATTCAGATGGCATTGTATAGTAAACAAACAGCTGTAACTTAAGAAATTTAAATGTTTTATTGTAGAACATTTGTAAACAAACTTAGTCCCCATAAGGTTAACATTAGAAATTTAAAACGCTATAAAATGGAAACTAATTGAATTTATAGAAACTGAATATGCCTAAAGCATGACCGGAGCAGATAAGAACCCGAAAATTAAAGATCATTAAAATCGGTCCAGCCGTTCTCGAGTTATAATGCGTGTAACTAACACGACTTTGTTTTATATATTTAAAGAATGACTGCGACCTTCATATTACTTTGTAGGTAATAATTCTTTTGATTGTTTATGAGACTTAAAAAATGTCAAAAGAAAATCCAAGCAATTAAAACCCCCAGTACCATGCTAACAATAGAATTTCCCCAAGAATACAAAGAAACGGTCGTTTGAGAAGAGCTCAGGTTATGGAGGTATGACGCATCGGAGTAAGCTCATCTGGTTTATTGTTCATTAAAAGCCCGTTTTATCGCCACTTGTATTCTAATCCTCTTGTTACCGGGCTCCGCCCCGCTGGCGTGTATGCTATTGTCTGAGTAACCATGAGCCACAAAAACATCCATTACCTGTATTAGAGAGGGTAAAGGGCTACGGTAGATCGCGTCTCGATCGCCTTGCAACGGTTATCCGACGTAATCATTGGTTACATAATATATCCGGGTTTTCAAAGGACCATATTTTATTATTATTTAATATTAAACAGCAAAACTCTCAACAATAGAACCTCACTAATTCGAAAACCAGTACAATTGGTAAATATTGTCTCTTCCCTTGAGAAAACCTCTAGTATTAAAAAAAGTGTTCCGATAGTTCGACGTGTTTCTGACGCATAACTTAGTCTGTAGAATTCTATTCTATGTTCCTGTGACTCGAAAACCTATCTCCAAAATTTGAAATTAACCTTTATAATTCGAAACTGTTCCCATCAGCATAAGATGGATGGTGGAATAAGATAATTATAACGCTATATTGTAGTCTTGTTACTGACTAAGGCTGACATGTTAACGGGACTGTTAATTAATAATAAATAGCCAATTGCATATAAGGGACTACAGTTTAATGTGGGTTCGAACCACAATATATTGTCTCTGTATTACAAACTGGACTAATTAATTGTGAGGAAGGCCTTTGCGGGTGAACGTAGTATTCAATAGTGTGGACGTTATTGCACACCAGAGAATACCTCATCAACCGATCATCACTCACAACTATCCAAAATTCTCGACCTTAAAGTATTTTGAATACAGTAATGTCACTGAATAAGCCGAACTTGAATGTTTAATCCTGAATGTATAAGTTGTGGGTAACGTCAATATATGAAATTTCAAATAAAACGGTTTTGGGGTGAAACTCGGATGTGTGTCTTGTCACTGACTAAGGCTGACATGTTTCTTAACGGAACTGTTGATAAAACAAACAGCCAATTGCATCCAAGGGACTTAAAATTTAACGTGAGATCCGAAACGCAATTTAGAGAATTATTACGAACTATTCTAATTTTGAGGATGGTGTTTGCGGATGAATGTACGAGTAGTATTCAGTAGTGCGAACGATACTCTATACCAAAGAATATCCACTGACCGCCACATATTTAAAAATACTCATACAATGGGAATATTTCCTAAAAAATAAACAAAATCGCACCCAATTTATTCGTATAAGAGTGTTAAGTTAAATCCCACACAAAAACATGTAAATTTGGTGGGAATCTGATATCATCGTTAAGTTATTTCTCAACTCCCTGCGTCACCTTTATTATTTTTTATTCCTCCTTCGTGCTCCATGTAGTCGTTTGCCCAATGGACCTTGGAACGCTCAACCGTTCATTCCCCAGAGCGACCAAATAGACTCACATTAACCTAATAGGATTATTTTGTTTTTTATCGTAGTTTCCATCTAGAAACAGGTCTTGAGAAGGACATTGCCTCACAAGAAAATGACTCTCAAAACGAGTATTTTGGCGAAATTTGGGGGCTCCAATGGGATTGTGAACTATGATTGCCGCGCGGCCTCCGCTCGCGTATTATTCATTCAGCTACTTCATCTCCATTCCTCTTGCCTATATACCCCATTCCTTCAGTTCTGTCACATCTATTCTTCCGGCTACTTCACCTCCATTTTTCCAGCGACTTCGCCTCTATTTCTTCAGCTACTTCCGCTTTATACCTCCAGCTACTACCAAAATTTCTCTAGCTACTTCACCTCCATTCCTCCAGCTATTTCACCTCCATTCCTCCAGCTATTTCATCTCCATATCTCCAGATACTTCACATCTATTCCTCCAGGTACTTCCCCTCCATTCCTCCAGTTACTTCACCTAAATTTATTCAGCTACTTCACCTATACTTCATTTGCTACTTCACCTCTATACATCCAGCTTCTGCACCTAAATTCTCCAGCTACTTTACCTACATTTCTCTAGCCACTTCATGTCCATTTCTCCAGATACCCCCCTTCATTCTTCCAGCTACTTTACCTAAATTGCTCCAGCTACAACACCTTTTTTCCTACAGGTATTTGACCTTCATTTTTTAAGCAACTTCACCTCCTTTCTTCCAGTTACTCCCAGCTTTTTATCTACATTCCTATAGCTACTTCACCTCCATTCCTCCAGCTTTTTTACCTTCTGTACTTCAGCTATTTCATCTCCATGCCTCTAGCTTCTTCACTTCTATCCCTTCACTCACGTCTTCTCGATTCGTCCTCCTACCATCTCTATCTAACTCACATTGTTAACTTTTTAGCGTTCAGAAAACGTCGCGAATAATGTTTTACGTTGATAGTTATCAACAATGGTATTTAAATATCATCAGTTGTAATTATTCACTGTTATGTATTGATTAATTGAAGAAATTCTATATACCAACCCTCATACTTCTACAGATTATACTCAAACACAAACGTAACGCCAGTATATTTGTTTGAAATATTAAAAAGAATTATATTTTTTGCAGCCAGAGGCAGTAAAAGGATTCAAGGATCTCAACTTACTTTTTGAAACTCATTTTACACCTTGTGTAGCAGCTGGGGAACATGGAGTGCCTATCAGTCTTATTATAGATCGATGCAAAGAGTGTATAACCTTTATGCAGTCGATTTGCTCAGTTCTCATAAGTTAATCTTATTAAACCCTGTCCAACTAAGATTATACAATTTATTAACCTGACATAGGAGCTGGTGTCATTCCTACATTTTAATCAGGATGTAAAAAGACATCGACAGATTGCAATGTCAACCAAGCGTCGAGCCTGACGTTGTTTTACGATTATGGGCTTACCCGTATAAAATCCTAGAGCAATAAAATTATCGACTTGCAGTTCGAAATCAAATTGCCACCAACACGCTCGTATATCGTGTGTGGACAGCCCACTCCACATACCGGCAGACGGGTGACATAAATAACAGTTATGCTGTAATATATCGCATACATTAAAGGATAGGTCCAGTTTTTGCAGCCCACAGTCGGGGTAACGGTCATGTCTGGAATCTTGCCAACTCTATTTTAGTCCGCAAGTCTTTTTATTCCACCAGACACTCGTTTCAGCGGGAAAGAGGACCAGTGTTTTAAGGTCACCGAGAACCAACAAAGAGGGAGTACGACGTGTTTACGCACCTCAACCATTGCTGTATTTTCTTGAGACTTCCAACTTGGTAAAATAGCTCAATGAAATCTTTCGTCTCAAAACAACAACAACTATCTTTATTATGATAAAATACGCCTTTAAAATGGAGTACAGAAATAGTCTAAAGTATAGAATTACCTTGAGGAATGGAGATGAAGTAGCTCGAAGAATGGAGGTGAAGTAGCTGGAGGAATGGAGGTAAAGTAGCTGAAAGAATGAAAGAATGGAGGTGAAGTAGCTGGAAGAATAACCGTGAAGTAGCTGGAGGAATAAATGTGAAGAACCTGGAGGAATGGAGGGGACCTGGAGGAATAGGTGTGAAGTAGCTGGAGGAATAGATGTGAAGTATCTGGAGATATGGAGGTGAGGTAGCTGGAGGAATAGATGTGAAGTATCTGGAGATATGGAGGTGAGGTAGCTGGAGGAATAGATGTGAAGTATCTGGAGGAATGGAGGTGAAGTAGCTGGAGGAATGGAGGTGAAGTAGCTGGAGGAATAGATGTGAAGTACCTGGAGGAATGGAGGTGAAGTACCTGGAGGAATAGATGTGAAGTAGCTGGAGGAATAGATGTGAAGTAGCTGGAGGAATAGATGTGAAGTAGCTGGAGGAATAGATGTGAAGAAGCTGGAAGAATGGATGTGAAGTACCTGGAGGAATGGAGGTGAAGTACCTGGAGGAATAGATGTGAAGTAGCTGGAGGAATAGATGAGAAGTAGCTGGAGGAATGGAGGCGAAGTAGCTGGAAGAATGGATGTGAAGTAGCTAGTGAATTAGGTGAATTACTTGAATAAACGTAGGAATGGAGTAAAGATTTTAATTTGACAGTTTATTGTTTCTTTATGTAAAATTGTTCAAAAATGGGGAAAATATTGCCAATATTGCTCAAAACTGTGTTTTTGAGAGCTTATTACTAAGTAGACTAGATTGTGGATCAGTTTAAAATATATACAAGCGTTCTCCAGTAGTTATAGAATGGTGTGGTACATCGGCCCCTGGAGGTCCGCGATAACATTCTAATAAAAATAAACATTTACTTTTCATTACTCACATCAAAAGGCCCTATTTCTGAAACTAACAGTTTTGGTTTTGGTCAACAAATGGCTATGAACAGGAAAATATTGTTTTCCTTTGTTTTTGTAAGTGTTCATCGGGGAGGTGGGGGGGTTGTTAGGGAGGGTAATTGTTAAGTGTCCCCATTACATACATAATTTATTCCGGGGGTCCTTGAGTAGATGAATTTTGAGAAGCAATTTATCAAAATAGTAAATGCATTTCATTTTTACTATCGTGTAAGCGAGTATATTTCGTAACTCCTCACTTCTGCCACGGTACCTAGAAGACTAACAGGGACCATAAACAAAAATAAATGACGTCAGTGAACCGAATGTAAATAATCCATCCTACAAAATATTATTTTGATTCAATTAACCATCATATACTTAATTTTTTTATTCCCTTCCCTGTGAGAAATAGGTTAGACCATGTATATGTCTATAGGGAAAGTTTTTAGTTCTCTAAACAATTGTCCTTATAACAAAATGACGTCACTGTTTCAAGTTTTAGTCTCGTAAATTGCCAACATCCATGTCAAAAATTTATTTCCGTTCAGTACACTGACGTCATTTGTTTTTGTTTCTGCCCTCTACCGTGAGTCTGCTAGTCTTCAATGTGAATGCGAGCCAAACTCGAAGTGAACTGGGAAAGTAATTCGGAAGCGTCCCTGAAGAGCGCAGCACGCGGTTGGATGCTGTCCAAGTCGGCCCCGGCTGCTACTGGATTACTGGCCCGGTACGACCAACACAACCAGTCTCCGACCCACGATCCACGATACGAGACGTACTCTTCTCTTTTTGTCCTCGGCCTCAGAGATTGTTCTCTCATCCGTGGTAAATCACCGGATGTCTTTCAGCCGTAGACGTGTGTGGCACCTTGAAAAATTATAATCCCAAAATTTGTCACGATCAAGTAGAATTATCTTTTCTGACTATGAAATTAAAAATCCAGTTAAAGAGCTTCTGTCTTACTGAAATATTTCGTTTTAACTCCATAAGGTCAATGTTAATTTTTTGGCAGTATTACTGATTAAACGATGAGAGAGAATGTGAAATGTACAAAGAAATGTAAAGTGGTTATCTAAGGATTTCATTACTTATTTTTTATTTATAAAATAGTCACCAAACAATTTCATCTGATATGGAAATAAAAGATGACGAAGGTATTTACAAACTCTTAAAATTACCCTTATTTAATATTTTATACAGAAAACCCATTTGTACATGTTGATTGAACAGTGTTGAACATAGTTGATTGCACATTGTTGATTGTTAATTGTACATTCATGATTGTATATTGTCGATTGTACATTGTTGATTATTCATTGTCTATTATTCATTGTCGATTGTTTATTGTCGATTGCACATTGTTGATTGTACATTGTTAATTGTACATTCTTGATTTACATTTTCGATTGTACATTTTTGATTTACACTGTTGATTGTCCATTGTTGATTAACACTGTTTATGGTTCATTGTTAATTGTACATTGTTGATGGTACATTATTGATTGTACATTGTTCATTTACATTGCTGATTGTACATCGTTGATTTACACTGTTGATTGTACATTGTTGATTGTGTATTGTAGATTTACATTGTAGATTGAAGTGAGTGTTATGGATTTCAATTTAATCCTGACAAAACTCTGCTGATTCATTTGCTGTAATATTTTATTAGATATTTTACATATTCAGCTGTGTTATTATGTATCGATATATTGAGAGACTCTAAGCCAAAAGATATACTTCAAGAGAATAAAACTTTACGATTTTCGGCCAGGAGAACCTATACCATCGAAGAATCTGTAAATACTCATCATAGACTCCTCGAATCCCTATTACGTAAAAATCGTCATTCAAGATATTTATTTACCAAGATTTTTATTTGAAGTTGTTAAAAAAATGTATTCAACCGTGAGGAATCTAATACTGTTTTACTCTCGAATGATCAAAAATTGACTTGTTTAAATTGGTATAATGGAATAATCAATGCAATATTCTCCTCAAATCGTACATTCACGTTAGGTAGTCCCGCTTCCCCCGTTGCGTACAATATGAAGTAATAAATTACTTGGGAGATTCCTTCACGATTTGTGGGGACTGTGAATTTGGCAAAAGTAATTTTGTTCCTTACCAAATACCTGGTCATTTCCAATTACTGCCACCGCAATTTGACGCACTGGTTGCCCATTCATTGTAATCTGATATCGGAATCCTCCTTAGGGCTTCTCGCTGGTGTCTGAGAACAAAGTTTTTAGTTTCATTTCAGCAAATTTCCCATATGGAAGAAGCTATTAGCTACTACCGTAGGTCTTATAACAAAACCTAAGCCCGGAACCATGTTACTTTTTGTTTTAAGGTGCGTTTTATATATGTATTTTTAAATTTTATCTTATATCAATAGAATCAGCTCAAAAAACTAAACAATTCAGTACTTTATGATGTTCCAGTACTTTTCTCTCCAATGGTTACTAAGATATTAAAAAATCTAAACACAGTACGTTTTATGTTGTTTGCTGTAATGTTAATGTTATAGAGGATAAGTAAAAATTAATATTTCACTTATTAAACTTAATTTATGGATACTTGGTATTCAGTTTCATATGGTTGAGATCCACATGTTTATCATGACAGCTAACCTGCATACCTTTCCATGTTAATCATATACATAATAGCCAAACCCCTTTATTTATAAACAGATATTGATGAAACTTGGTATAAATGGTCAAAATAAAAATTGTTTATCATAGAAATATCTGCTTTCAATGTTCCTTATAGAAGCAAACCTGCATATTCTTACCCTTAAGATGTTAATCTTATGGAAAATAGGAAATAAGAGAAGTCTAATGTTGAATGGCAAATCAGTTGAAAACCTTAGAATCCTTGGTATCAGCACATCTTCTCCTTTCCGATGAACCTTAAAACCAAAATTTAAACAAAATTAAAAACATAAATAAATGCAAGCTGTTAATCTGTGGTGTATATATTTTTAACTAACAGATATATTAAAGCAATCATCGGATGAAAAGAAAATAGTTATAATGTAAATAAAGTTTTGGTTCTATAGTGTGGGATCTTTTTGGGCTTCTAGGAAGAAAATCAATCGAGCTACAACAAAATTGATGAGATACAAACCTTCTCCATGAGACGGATAACGGTGTCCGAGCGCATAAACTTCAAATATACCAACATCCTTATACGTATACTTTATACTTTTACTTAAATGGCAATCTACGCAGGTAGTTATTTTAAACCAAGTATGAATGAGAAATGAATGGAAGATGATTGGGTGCGATCTTGTAGTCTTGTTACTGACTAAGACTGACATGTTCTTAAGACAGATCTGTTAATTAATAGCCCAACAGTCAATGGCATATCTAAGGGACCTAGAGTTTAACATAGAGTCCGAACCACTGCCTCTGAATTATGAACTGGTCTAATTATCCCGGCGACCATTACTCACGCCTATCCACAATTCGTGGCCTCCATGTAGCTGGATAACAGGCCGACGCCACCGTCCCAGTCCTATTTTATAAATTTACCAAGTAAGCATCCGAAAATCTGTAGAGGGTCTGCCCTTTAACCAGTTCCCACGGGCGTCAGCCCAGGTCGTGATCTGGGAGACGAGAGAGATGTTGAGTATTTGTCGAAAGAAAATAAAACCCACGTCGTGCGCACGAATCCCTCCGAAACTCCAGCGGACCGATCGTGTACGTTCTAATTCGTCAAGAACCTCCAGCTGACACTGGATTACTAGCGGGCTGGGTGGTCGACGGAGTGAACCTCTTCTACTATGTGTGATATAATTAGGAAACCGCGAGAATATAATTTATCTGGAAAGTGTAGGACATTCCGGAGTAACAGTAGGGGTGCCAAGACGTTACCCTGAGTGACTCCACAATGGAGACGAATTAATCTGCCATATCACATAAATGGGAGCTACCCTTTGGTCAGGGTTCCAATCAGGGTCATCTTTTTTGTAATCTCAAACTTTCTCAAGCAGACTATGGCTCTTTTTAAGGTGTTTTCATCCCCCTTTCTACTAACTATTACTTTTCTGATATGGCGACCTAAGCAGGTAAGTATTTTAAGCCTACTGAATGACAAATGATTATGAGATGATCGTGGCACGATGTTTTAGTCTTGTTTCTGACTAAGGCTGACATGTTCCTTAGACAGGACTGTTAATTGATAGCCTCTCTAGTTCATGGTTTCTATTTGGCAGTGCCAGGATTGAATGAAGGGTGTTTCTCACATGACATTCGTCAGAAGGGGTGGATGAGGTTATCTGGTGACCTCGGCTTATCGACGGGATCCGCCCTCCGTTGCAAACATTCCTGCTGTTATCATCCAACTCATATCTCTCGCAAAAATATTCTCAGAGCCACTCCATTTTTTTCTTTTTGCACTTTATACCTTTACGAAATAACGACCTACCCAGTTAGGTATTTCAAGCCAAGTATGAATTGGAAATGAGTGTAAGATGATTGTGGCGCGATCTTGTAGTCTTGTACTGACTAAGGCTGACATATTCTTAGACAGAACTGTTAATTAATCGCCCATTAGTCAATGGCATATCTAAGGAACTACAGTTTAACGTGGGATCGAACCACAATACTTTGTCTCTGAATTACGAACTGGTTTAATTAATTGTGAGGAAGGTGAACCTAGTATTTGATACTTTTCCATTTCAATGAGTAAATCAAATGTCGGGTTTATTCTACATTGACGTGAACATGTGCGTTGAAATGGACATGCCTTAGCCCTGGCAATTTGAGCGACCATAATTTGAAACTGTGACGTCATTTGGTTAGTGACGTCATAACTCGGTTACAAGAACATCTGTTTAGATAACTTGAGAACTTTCCTTTTAGATGTATCCATGATTTAACCTATTTTCCACAGGGAAGTAAATACAAACATTTCTTTCTCTACTAAAACCAGTTATCAGGAACGCCTGTTGAATGGGGGTTTTCAGTTTATTTTTTTAGATTAAAGAAGTTACATGCTCTAGTTGTATTGAAAGCAGCTCGCCCAGTTCCATACTCGACGCCAGCTACCGTGCGTTCGTTGCAACGTGTTATTTGCCTGGAATTAAGTGTTTACTCGATTTACATAAATCAAGCAGCGACGGGCGCCGCCGGGCCACTTTTAATTGCCGGGACGCGAGGGCTCGAACCCGGGACCCGAGGCTTCCATTTAAATTAAACATGCATAAACAACAGGTCCTGATGACCGCCTACTGGCTTACGCCCCCCGTAATGGCGGGGTGTTGGGACGTGCGATGAGGAAGGAATGCACCCCCAGCTACCGGGGGTTGTCATTAGTAATTAAATTTGTCACATTAAAATCAATCTTGGAGGAATGGACGGGCGGAGCGGCGCCTGGCGGTGCACCTGCTTCTGGGCGATGTCGTGGGACGATAGCTGGGAGATCAGATGGGAGACTGTATCAATGTCTACCTGGTCACCGCCGATGTGGTGTCGGACCACACGGGGGAACTGATAAAAAGATTTATGTATCAACGAAAACATTTAATGAACTAGGAGATTATCTTTGAAGATGAGAACATCTAATGAACTTTATCCAAGAGATCGCTGATCGCAGGAGATAGTTGTTGGACCTCACTGGAGTCAACTAGTAAACACTTTAACTGCAATGAAAATATCTATTAAACTCTAACAATCAGATAGGATTAGGTTATTGAACTAGCGACAATACCACATGGTAGGTATTTTAATCCAAGTATGAATGAGAAACGAGTTCAAGATGATCGTGGCGCGATCTTGTAGTCTTGTTACTGACTAAGGCTGACATGTTCCTTAGACAGAACTGTTAATTGAACTGAGAACACTACACCCACCGTCCACAATTCGTGACCTCCATGTAGTTGGATTTCAGGACGACGCCACCGTCCTAGTCTTCTTAGATGATCTAATAAACAAGAACTTAACTGGCTGGGTTGCCCTTAGCAACCCTCGGTTATAATGCCTTCAAAATATTGGTCGCTGGATCAAATCAAATCTAGATCCAGTTTTAATTTCGTCATTAGGCTATTAATTAATTATACTTCCTAACAACAGGTCGACGTAAGCTAGTAAAAAGACCGAGGTTTGATCTTTTCCCCGTCAAAACGCTACAAATTCCAAAGGCGTAGAATAACAAAAAACAAAACTCATTAGATTATCTTTAAAGGAATTTTAATCGATGACGTGTCTAAGAGGTCTCTGATGTTTTCCTTTTCAATAAAAGTTGAGTAAACTGTTCAAACCCCGGTCTTGTTACTGCTTACTTTGATCTGTTGTACGAAGCATAATTTGTTAGTAATCCATAAACAAATTGGCTACTGGGTCCACATTAAACAAAATTTTGGGATTTGATTCAGTGGCCTTCAGTTTTGAATGTGGGTACTATAGCCACATACCCACTCAGCCAGTTTAACAGTATTTTAGCAATACGTACGAATATCCTTCGAACCTTAATACTTTGGTGTTGTCATTTTCAAAACTCCAGTAGTTTTTGAGAATGGTTCTTGTTATAATCGTAGCTGAAATGATCCAAAATAATCAATAGTTTTCTTTAAAGACCTAGAAGAGATTCACTGAGTCTCACATTGGCTATTATCGCCACAGTCGCGCCAGCACAGAGCCTAGAGCCGCGCGGGCCGCGGGGGTCAGAGTGATTGACCTTTGACCTCTAGAACCCGTCCTCTGACTACTCGTGACCCCTGGGAGGAGGGGGAGGGCACGATGCCCGAACGTGAGTATAAGAGTAAAGCTCCGGACGTGATTTGGAATTCGAATTGGACACTAAAATCTAGATGGATTGTAAATGCAAATCCCCGGCTTCAGTGATGTTGGAATAAATTTGGTTGTTTTTCTACTCAAGTCGCCTAAGAGTACAAATGTCAGTTCTGATGTAGAACCAGATATTAGCCTTTGACTCTACTGTACTAAAATTACTTGATTCAAATTCCTGGTTTTCTACAAAAAGATTCTTCGTGGAGCACTATGATAGCTGTTTGTTACAACAATAACAAAAACATTTGCCGATACATAAAATAACTTTACTATGGCGCTGTCTGAGCTTACTTGATAAACAAGATATTTCCACATTCAAGTATAGGATGACTTTATATTGTTTATAATAGTTTCGACTTTAATACTAGGACGGTGGCAATGTCCTGTAATCCAGCTACTTGGAGGTCACGAATTGTGGATAGTTATGAGCGATGGTCGGTGGGTGTAGTGTTCTCTTTTGTGGATGAAAGTCCGCACTATTGAATACTACGTTCAGCTTCAAAGAATATCCTCATAACCATACCAGTTCGTAATTCGGAGACAAAAGTGGTTCGGACCCCACGTAAAACTGTAGGTCCTTTAGATGGCATCGGCTGTTACGCTATTAATTAACAGTCCTATCCAAGGAACAAGTCAACCTTAATCAGTAACAAGACTATAAAATCGCGCCATAAACATCTACTCATTTCTCATTTTGGCTTAAAATAGGCCTATCTAACTTTCTGTATTGTCATTTCAGAAGGTAATAAAAGTGAAGATGGTATTTTTTCTTAATTATCCCTGGGGGAGCTAGTAGAGATCCTCAGATTACGTCCCCGTTTCAAATTTTGGTCGCGTAAATTGCCAATATCCCCCAGAGCTAAGACATATCCAATATCCATGTCAAAATTATATTGGCAGTTTAATTTATGGGTTTTGCACCAGTTGAAAGTTAAAGAATTTAACGCACCTATTAATTGAACATTTGAAAGAATTTGCTGACTTGGTAAGAAAAGAAGTTAGAATATATTAGTATATTACATCAAACGTAACGAAGCAGCCTGCTACCAGCTTGCACAACTACTCTGCGCACGATACACCACGTCAGAAGCCGGTACATTCCCGTAGCCCAAATGTCAAGTCAGTCCCGCGTTGTTGGAAACCACCGCAATCAAGGAAGAATGCAAATTATGTTTGCAGAAGCGGAGAACATGTCGACGCCAGTAGAGCGACACGGCCGGGCGATTCTGACCGCGCTAATGGTCGTTGGCGATGGGCGCCGAGCCTGGTGTAGGCTGTGAAGACCCTCATTGCCATTCAAGGCTGCACTTTTAATCGTGACATAATCGCGGTGCGGACATTGAGTTGTGGGGACGTCGCCCGCGCCCAAACACCACACGCTGTATAGCAGTGGTTCCTAACACCACACGAAATATCTAGCAGCGGCTCCTAACACCGCACAAAAATCTAGCAGAGTCTCTTAGTAGCACACAAAATATCTAGCAGAGGCTCCCAACACCACACA
Source organism: Nephotettix cincticeps (assembly GCA_023375725.1). Lineage (NCBI taxonomy): Eukaryota > Metazoa > Arthropoda > Insecta > Hemiptera > Cicadellidae > Nephotettix > Nephotettix cincticeps. The sequence continues at coordinate 16,035,658 of CM041789.1, read as the reverse complement.
AAATGTCTAGCAGCGGCTCCTAACACCACACAAAATATCTAGCAGCGGCTCCTAACACCACACAAAATATCTAGCAGCGGCTCCTAACACCACACAAAATGTCTAGCAGAGGCTCCTAACACCACACAAAATGTCTAGCAGTGGCTCCTAACACCACACAAAATATCTAGCAGCGGCTCCTAACACCACACAAAATGTCTAGCAGCGGCTCCTAACACCACACAAAATATCTAGCAGTGGCTCCTAACACCACACAAAATATCTAGCAGCGGCTCCTAACACCACACAAAATATCTAGCAGTGGCTCCTAACACCACACAAAATATCTAGCAGCGGCTCCTAACACCACACAAAATATCTAGCAGCGGCTCCTAACACCACACAAAATATCTAGCAGCGGCTCCTAACACCACACAAAATATCTAGCAGCGGCTCCTAACACCACACAAAATATCTAGCAGCGGCTCCTAACACCACACAAAATATCTAGCAGAGGCTCCTAACACCACACAAAATATCTAGCAGCGGCTCCTAACACCACACAAAATATCTAGCAGCGGCTCCTAACACCACACAAAATATCTAGCAGTGGCTCCTAACACCACACAAAATATATAGTAGTGGCACCTAACACCACACAAAATATATAGTAGTGGCACCTACCACAACGCGCTGTACAGCGGTAGCTCCTAAAACAATATCACGCATAACAGTGTTTCTCCTAACACCACAAAAGTAGCAGTTGCTCCTACCACCACACGCTGTACATAATGCTGGATTATATCTCTCTCGATACTTGTACACTTATGCAAGTCGTTTTATATCGCCTATAGATCGCTTTATCAAGAGTTTTGCATAAGCACTTAAATGCAAATTGAATGTTCCGCCAGGTGACTCGAGATCGCCGTGGGGAGAGCTGGAGATGTTTGAATAGACGCAAAGTGCAAATCATTGTCAATCTCCACGTCTATACAATATAATCGGTTTTATCACATATAACGTTTAATTGGTGCTGGCATGTTGTCAATTTTCCTTGGTTTAAAAATACTATTTAGGGCTTAGAATAAAAAATATGAAAGACATCAGCTGTGATTTCCTCAGAAGATTTAAATACATAGATTCAAGAAGGCATAAGGTTTAAAAATACTCGTACTCTATTTTTTTAACTGTTCCATGTTTGATAGAGTTTGTAAATAAATACCCGAACCATGAGGTGCCTTTTTTTTAATTAGGCCTACAGATTGCATTTAGTTTACTAAGCCATGAGTTCACTCTGTTGTAGAATGAAATTAGTATCCTACTAGATTGGAATTAGAAGATATTAGATTTTTAGGTTTAAAGCTAAGCAAAGCCGACTAAGGACGTCTTCCTGTACATAAGGATTCGTAGGTTAGGTTAGGTTAGGAGAAGATTAAGAAGAAGGAACAATAATACTTAATTAGTAGAAACCTGATTCTCAGAAGGGTAAATATAATTTTTAAACCAATAATGATCCGGGATGGGCCACACAAAACCCTAACAAAAGTTAAACTCCAACTCAACACCCCCAAGTCTTCCAGACAAGGAGAGGGTCCACCTCTGGGAATACGGAATTTTTCATTTCAAGATATACGATCTAGTTAGTTAGTTAATAAAGGGTGGCCTACCCAGGTAGGTATTTTAAGCAGAGTAATAATGAGAAATCAGTGTAAGATGATTGTGGCGCGATCTTGTAGTCTTGTTACTGACTAAGGCTGACATGTTCCTTAGACAGAACTGTTAATTAATAGCCAAACAGTCAATGGCATATCTAAGGGAGCTACAGTTTAACATGTAGTCCGAACCACTGCCTCCAAATTACGAACTAGTCTAATTATGAGGATTAACGCTGTATTCAATTTTAAACCAAAAAGAATTGGTGCTCAGAAAAAAACTCAATTTAAATTTGAAAATAGAACTCAAAAACAAGACAGAGCCCTTTAAATACGAATTTTTTTTCAAGATATGAATTGTTAGTTTAGTTAATAAAAAGGGTACCCAGGTAGGTATTTTAAGCAAGTAATGAGAGAATCAGTGTAAGATGATTAGCGCGATATTGTAGTCTTGTAGACTAAGGCTGACATTTTCCTTAACAGACTGTTAATTAATAGCCAAACAGTCAATGGCATATCTAAGGGAGCTACAGTTTAACATGTAGTCCGAACCACTGCCTCCAAATTACGAACTAGTCTAATTATGAGGATTAACGCTGTATTCAACAGTGCGGACGTTAATATACACAAGAGAACACTACATCCACCTACCATCGCTCAAAACTATCTACTATTCGTAACCTCCAACTAGCTGGAAGAAGAGCTCATCCGGATACCGCAGAATTTCTTTGTAAAAGCTTACGATTTATTTGTTAAGCTCTATAATCAGTGTGTCGCTGTGGATGAGTCACAGTTTGAACAATTTTGCACTCTCCTTTATGGCTTTAATGGAATCTTTGTAATTGCGTTAGATTTGTTTAATTGATATATTTAACATTTGACCAGTTTCAATGGTTTATGAAATTTTACCATGTTTTCACACTATTCTGTAAATTAGATGGCTATTAATGGATAATATTTATATGTATGATAAAAACAAACGTAAACTCATCTACACTATAACTATTAAAGTGAAAATATCGATATAATATCCGAATACTGTAAATTTACATCGATGTTTATTTGTAAGCTCTATAGTTAGATCTATGTCGTCACAGTTTGCAATTTTAGCACTTTAAGTTTTAAAACATTACTATGTTGGGAAATAACTCTGCCACCATTTGTTTAACAATCTAAAAAACTCAGACATGTTTGTGTATTACAAATGGAGTTTAAGAGGTTTAATGGAGTTTTGAAAACAAATTTTCCTCTCTCAAGTGAATTTGTGATCACGACTATATTCATACTTTTATACTATTTACGAATTTATATCGTACGTACCGAGTTAGTGTCTCATGCTGTTCATTAAACGTCCCGCACACTATGTCATTATACATATACATCCTCTATAATTTCGTAATAATGTGGTTCGGACTCGTTAATGTAGGTAGGCCAACACTGTTGGGCTATTAATTAGTCCTGTAAGGAACATGAGTTTGAAAAGATTAATGGAAATAGTTTCGAAAACAACTGGAATTCCTAGCTCTCAAGTGAAGTTGTGATCAAAACCGACTATCCTAGGCCTTAACTAGAGTTGCATGTTTCTAAAACGTTGCACTGTAATATCTGTGTATAACAAGAGTTTCTTCATCTTGCTAGTGCTCACTTTAATGGAGTTACCGACAATTGACACGTTGGGAAAGTGGTGTAGCTTGTAATCCATCTACTTTGAAGTAGTGAATTGTCGTTAGTTATGAGCATAATCCATGTAGTGGATTACCGTCCGCGCTAAGTTCATACGTAAAGACCATCATAATTAGACCAGTTTGTAATTCAAAGGCAAAATTATTGTGGTTTGGATTCCATGTTAAAATGTTGCTCCCTTATATGTCATTGGCTGGTAAGCAATTTAATTAACAGTCCTGTCTATAAATCATGCCAGCCTTAGTAACAATCATCTTACACTCATTTCTCACTCATACTTGGCTATAAATACCTACCTGAGTTGGTTTTCATTTCAGAAAGGTAATAATAATGAAGGTGATACCACACTTCATACGAAAATGATAAAATCCCCCACTATATATCATCATTTATTGTACTAAAAAATAAACTGTTATAACTTATACGTTGTTTTAGTAAGTCCGTATGAAATACTTTATTGATAATCCGAAATGCAAATTAAACATCCAAGATTCATCTTTCGTGTAGAATTTTCAAACCATCTCGTGTAAACCAAAATTCATAACGGGTCGTTGTAATTTTCCCTAGAGAGCGTTGCCTGTACTCTGTACTCTCAGGGCTTCGTCTCCAACCCGACCAACCACGGCTGTTCCTGTCGCTGCCCGTGGTCGCACGTGTGGGTGAGTCACGGGGAGAAGCCCCACTGGCGTCACAGTATCCGGGCTCCGCCCCACTGGTGTCCGTTACTGCGGTGGGATCGTAATACTCTCCCGTCTAGACGTCCCCTGCAAGCTTCATACACTGCAGAGTTTCACTTGTAGAGTGGGATAGTATTAACAACTAAGCACCCTATAAGAGGTTGGTTTTTGCTTTAGAGTTAGGAGTATCACTTAAAATTTTGTGTTATTTTTAAAGCGACTAAAAAATTTCCCGAACCGTTGGTGCTATGAATTTCAAATCATTAGGCTTCGCATGGATTTTATTGTTGAAATTTGAAGAAGTATAATGCTCAAACTAGCACCAAAGTACGGTAGCCCTTCGAAACTTATTCTACAGAAAGAGTTTTTTAAGCATAGGTCGTGAATTGTGGATAGTTTTAGATTAGATTAAATCATTGAAATGGTTACCGTACCACAAGGTAGATATTTTAAGCCAAGTATGAATGAGAAACGAGTGTAAGATGATTCTAGCGCGATATTGTAGTCTTGTTACTGACTAAGGCTGACATGTTCCTTAGACAGGACTGTTAATTAATAGCCCAACAGTCAATGGCATATCTGAGAGACCTACAGTTTAACGTGGAATCCGAAACACTGCCTCTGAATTACGAATTGGTCTAATTATGAGGATGGTGTTTGCGGTTTAATGAAGTATTCAATAGTGCGGACGTTAATATACACAAGTGAACACTACATTCACCGACCATCGCTCACAACTATCCACCGTCCCAGTCATTGTGAGCTATAGCGACTATTGAATACTATGTCTATTCACCAATACCATCCTCATAGTTAAAGCAGTTCGTAATTTAGAGGCAGTGGTTCGGACTCCACTTTAAATCTTGCCATCGACTGTTGGGCTATTATTAACAGTTCTGCCTAAGGAACATATCAACCTTAGTCAATAACAAGACTTCAAGATTGTTACACAATTTACTTACACTCATTTGTTTTCTCATTCATACATGGCTTAAAATACCTTGTCAGGTTGCCTTCAGAAACTAACTAACCTACATTTATTTTTAAACGGACGATGAAAAACACACAGTAATCTTTTTTGTCGTGCATTTCCATTTTTTGTCGTACGTCATGAATATTTTTTCGTACATTTACAAAGGATTGTGGGTAGGGTGGCAATGCTAGTTTCTTTCTTCAAACCTATAACAACACAAAGATCATCTCTTATATGGAAAGCTTAAAAAGGATGTTCCTTATCGGTGATGTAGCAATGAGAGTACCGCTATCATCTTATAAGACTCTCCCAGTAAGTTTAAACCCTCTCATCTTTTTATTTTCACATAAAACTTGAATTCCAAACTGTTGTTGCTCGCTGTAAAAGTTCCAACGATAAAAGTGATCTCTGTGACTCCAAACCGTTTTGCTACTTCATAAAAGGTAACAGCTCATGTGGAAAACTTTTGATGCGTAAATATAATGTTACGACGATTAAGATATCTAAGACTAGACGTTTCCCTAAGCTCAAAAGACCTGAAAAACTTGAAAATACTCAAAATGTTTCCTAGATGGACCTAAAGAATCGTCCATACTATTGCAACAACGTTCTATACAAACTTTATAGCCATCTTTGATCGGTCAGAGGATGGAGGAAGTAAAATCGTCTCCTCACTAGCACTAGAACACTCTTCCTGACCCCTGAAAGCGTGTAAATGATATTCATAAACTTTTCAGGTCAGTATAAGCTCTGAGACTCTCTGTACACTCCCCTTTACTTGGACAAACTAATCTTTAAAAATTCCACCAATCTAACACCCATCAAAGCCACCATGCCATCCACCCCTCTGCACACGTCACTCGTCCAGTACAATTGACATAACCATAGGCAAAGGCCGAGGAATTGGTAAAAGCCGTTGGAAATGGTTAAAAGCTCGTCAACCCGGTTATAAAAAGCTCGGCTCGTTGACCCCTTCATTTAAAAATCATTTATATCAGTGTGTCGCCGGATGCGTTTAATAAAATCAATCTCGCTTCTCGGCGATACGGGTGTTTATAATGCAGCGACACTGACGCTTCATTCTCGAGTATTCGGTTGCCCATAACGATATTTATATCGAATATCGTTCGATTCAGCAGTTTTTTTCTTAACCTTGTTTTACCAACGACAGACGTAGCTGAGCTACTCGGCCTCCTAGTTCACTATTTTTATTCAATTTGCTCATCTAAATTTTGTGGTCATCCCGGGAATTGAACCCGTCACCTTTTGTTTCGAAGTGCAAGACGCTAATTAGGCTAGATCTCCCAAGATTCAGCAGTAACCAATAGATAAAGCGGAAAAATATCTAAAACCTCAGTAAAACCGAATCCATGTTTTACAGAATAAAATTAAGCTAAAACAAGTCAGCTCTATTTAATTGTTGATGTACAATTTTTTCTTTCAGTAAAGTACGCGAAGGACATTATTACACAATGCATTACTTAAACGGGAGCGCGTCAAAGTGCCGATCTGACAAATCACCGATGTTGCAAAATCGGCAGTTTGACGGGGCGCAAACGTTGAAACACCAGTTTCTGAAATAATTTGCGGTTGGAAACTCAAAAGTTTGAATCTTAAATACTACTAATACTTTAATGAAACTTTATGTTTTAGAGGAAAAATTTGTGTTATGTTTGAGGAATCATCAATAATTATTATTGATTGTACCCTGTTACAGTAATGCAAGCTAATCTGAACCGGGCGGTGGCTTGTGGGGACAGCGTAGGTGCCCAAGATCCTTCTACATCCTTGCTCGATATTCTGAATCAACAGCAACAAGGGCCAAGAATATTGAAGTTTGGAACAACTATTCCGTCAACCCCAATCCCCACAATCTTCAACACACCAGTTGATGGTCCAAAATGCACCTGAACCACAAGTCCATCTAGTTCCAGGCCAATCTAAAATTATTAAAGTAGCTCCAAATGCCCCTCAGTATCATGAAGCACCTCCTAACCCATCTTGGGGAGCGCGCTGGTCTAGAGGTAGAGCGCGGGGCTTTGGTGCCCAAGACCCCGGGTTCAAATCCCGCCAATCATCAATGGCATTTCGCTATGTTATCACATGTCTCAACCCACTAGGTCTAGCCTGTAGTAATAAGCAAAACAGTTCCAGGCGATTACCTAGTTCAAAAAGTCATGGGATGAGAAGTAGGATATAAAAACCCCCTTTACAATTTGTCAATACAACGCGAAAAGCCGAATAATCAATCGTATATCTCCATCATTGGCCTATCAAAATTGTTGTTTTCTCTTATTAATCGTATGGTTTGGGTTAACATTAATAGCTTTTTTATAATTTCAATGCAAATAATTTTAGCTAATAATAACTGGATGTTTTAGAGGACATACATATTTTAAAGTTATGTTTGGGAAGTCTAGCCACTGTGTGGCTTTCTGTCGTTAACTAATAACTTTAAGTCGCTAACTTGTAACTAATAATAAACACTTCGTCGTTCATTATTAGTTACAAGATATGAAGTTTTCACAAATTGGAACTAATTAGGGCATCAAAAATAGTCGTTTATCCTACTTTATTAAAACAACAAATATCAGATGAGCATTTAACTGTTATTTCTTTCTTCTAGAAGTATGTTAAGATTGAACCCAGACTATCACCTCCTTGGTACCAAATCCATTCTATCCTGTGGCTGTATAAAAAATTCCACTTTGGCCGCAGTTAACCTTGCCAATTTTTCTGGAGCTGAATTTGTTTTAAAGAGTACACGTTTAGATTGCAAATTACAAGGATCAGTATATCTTTACAACATTTGAGAGATACAAGATTCTGTAACATGTAAAAATCTTCTGTAAAAATACTCAAAGTCATATAGTACTAAGAAAGTTCAATGATATATATATTTTTTATTATTGAATAACTGTTTATGTTGTGACATTTTGTTGGTTTATGCTGATTATATTTTCATTTCTATTGTTTTAAGTATTCCTTGTGGGAAAAGAAATATTTATTGTAGATAGTTAAAAGTAAGTAAGTTTCGTATAACCATCTGTCCAAGTTTAGTGTTAAAGATTCCATGTCACACTAACGTGCTCTAACGACTACATTATGTACCCTGGAACAACGGCTTAATATGCAATCTGAAGCACAATTCATTGTAGGTTAAATTGTTTTACAAACACGGGCACATTTAGTGCCACTTAACATTTGATGTAAATATTTATATATTGCAATTACAAACTTTTAAACGAGAACCAACCAATAAATCTTTAAAAATTTGTTTAGACTCAACCAAAATAAACTTTCTGACTTCTGATTCCTTAATTTTTTGCCTTTCCCCACTCCAAACTCAGGGCGTTTCCTCCTAGTGACGGAACCCTCCATTTCGTGGTTCGTGCACCATGTTAAGGACACATGGTGTAATCAGTGTGAAAAAATCGGATCACGGCTCACGACAAACCCACGAGAACAATGGTGTGATTTGCATGCAATCAGGCGGCTGTCACGACCTGGGGAAGACATCGGCTGCAATTACAACTGTCTGATTTGTGTCTTGTCCGGCTCAAATTGCGGTGGGTTATCGAGGTCCTGCCTCGTGATCGGACCAAGGATCTCATCAGGATTTTGGACAGTGACTCATTTAGGGGCGGTAGAACGTGGCTGGCCGCTCATTGGTCCTTGTCAGTCCTATAATTTTCGCCGGCCAATCGGATTGTAGCAAAAAGTTTCGCTTTGATTCTTGTTGCATTTCAGATTGATTTCCTCCATCTTATTTGCCGAATTTTGGAATTTAACACATTAAAGATTTTCTTTTCAAAACTGTGCATGACACGATTGCAAGAAAAATTGAAAAACTGAAATATCGTTGGATACTTCCTTATGGGAAGAGGTTTGAGGTTAAATGATAGTTATGTCTGAAGAGAATTTTCACATGGATTTGTGTTAGCTCTGGGGAGCATGTAAATAATAAACAAATGTTGCTAAAAATCAGCTCTACGAAAAATATTACTAACACATTCCAAAGAGGTTTTAATGGCATTTTAATAACCTACGATGCTGATAAATATGTTTACGATAAACGTCTTTCGATTTCAAACTGATTCTGTGTGTCTTAATTTGAAAATACGTGTTTGAAGAGATGCTCATTTTTGGAATAGAACATTGTTTTTACAGGATTTAAAAAAACTCTACAGTTTAGGTACTAGAAGACTCTTAAGAGTCTGCATCAGTGGTAGGCATCTTGAATTTTAGTCCCGTAAGGGCAATGTTAAATTCTGGCGGAACATACCTTCACTTTGGCGTGTGTAGTGGCGTTAATTATCAAAGTATTAATGTAAAACTTTGGAAGTAGATTGATGAGATGTGGCTCAAGGGCATGACCTTTTTAATATGTTCAATGTATTCAAAAGTTTAACCTAATATAAAAACAAAAATCCAGGAATATTTTACAAAATAAATCATTATTATTTTTTTATTGAGAGCGAAAATAGGAAGTTCTGTAAGGTGGTGCCCTGGAGGACTGTAATGCCTTTAATTTGACACCTCTTCCGTTAATTTATGACAATAGGCCAAGGAGATATAGGCGCCAGAATTTAACATTACTCTTACGGGACTAAAATCAAGATGGCTACCACTGATGCAGACTCTTAAGTCAAGTGATCGGGAAAGATCAACATTTTTTATAATCATTCGTCAGTTTGTCTTGAACATTTGATCAAATTTCAGATCCTTTAAGTTAAAGTTTGGCTTCTAAAATCGTCAATTATAAACTTAGAGTCATAGGTATATAAAAAGCCATCATTAGTCTAAATTCACGAGAATCACAAAGTGACCGAGTCAATTTGGTGGTGTCAGGATTGAATGAGGGGCGTTTCTCACATGGCATTCGTCAGAAGGGGTGGATGAGGTTATCTGGTGACCTCTGCTATCGACGGGATCTGCCCTTCGTTGCAGGAATGCTTGCTGTTATCATCCGGCTTTTATCTCTAGCCAACACCTTCAAATGGACACTCCATTTTGCTAGGAAACTTGAAAGCTCAGTTAGGGCTAGTTAAACCGTTAGTTGAATTATAACACTATTTAGTCTACTGATGTGAGAGAGCAAAGTACTTATGTGATGCCAATTTTACATAGCTATACAACCACCAGTTTTCTGTGCAAGCATAAACATTAGAGAAAGTCTGATTAGTAAGTTATCTGACATCACATTAACACCTTTTGGGAAAGCGGCCCAAGCTGAATTGGGCATCCCGGGATTTGAACCCGTGACCTCTTGGACCGAAATCCATGGTGCTACTAGGCTAGCAAGACACACATAATATATTTGTAAATCGCATGTTGATATTACAACTAATTGAATTGTTGAAGAAAGTGTCTATGGTCACTGAGGAGCAATGGTTTAAGACAACTAACTCTTTTATTTATACCATCACTTACGTCCCAAGAATTGCGGTAATAAAAATGTACAGCTCATTTAGACTTATGATTCAGCAAAAAGGTAAATATTTGTCTTTAAAAGGCTCCGCTAGTATCCGTATCTGATGGATTCAGAGATAGATACCATGGTCCGGATTTCACGTTAAACTGAAGGTCACTTAAATTTTATGAGCTGTTGAGTAATTAATTAACAGTCGTGTATAAGGAACATGTCAGACTTAGTGAGTAACAAGACTACAAGATCGTGCCACAATCATCTTACACTCATTTTTCATTCATAACTTGACTTAAACATCTAGATATGTTGCTATTAGAATGTAAAAGTAATGCGGTGTAACAAACACTGATAATCAACCCCTGTGGTCGACATAGTACATAAAGTAATTACTTATAGTCGTTGAGGTGAGGGAGTCCAACATTCCATAAAACCTGTATGGATTATGCTTCACCGAAAAAAGTCATAGAAAATTAAAATTTTGAACCAATTAAAATAGTTAAAAATATATAATTTTTTGTTAAATGTTTTGTAAAATCTTACATTTTCATCTTGTTGTTAAATTGCCAATTCCATCGATTGCCAATCCTCATAATTCGAATATGTATAGTTTAACTCTGCGAAGGATAAACTGCTGATTACAAAAATTACCAACCCATATCATTTCTACATCTAGTTTAACTGGAAGGGTGAATTGCTGATTCCACCAATTACCGATCAATATCATTCGTTCACAATTTTGATTATTGGTTCCCCGACTCTCTCCCTTATATGGCGGAATGATTGGTCTGTGTTCAATCTGAGGAAGATGCTCCTACATTACAGACCAGTAACTCCAGGACGAACTGTTCCAAAAGAACGACTCTTTGCTCGGAACCATACCTCCGACTCCGACTGTAACTATGAGTTCTTCAAGGAACTTAAATTCTAAAAGTAATGTTTTCTCCAAACCTTACTGAACTATCTAATGTGTTAGACTGAATGTAGATATTATGAGACATGTTCGTATGGTTAGTTTCCAAATGCTATTGATGAATAAGAAATTGCTTTTTCCTCCTCCTAGGAGTAATTTATAGCAGTGCCGAAATTGAGGTCGATAACTAACCTTTGATAGGTTCGACCATATTTCTTACTCATTTCATATGCTTTTTGTTGGAATAAAGGAATGGTTTTATGAGTGTTACTCTTAGTCGATTTTATGACGTGGGAATAGCACCAGTTTAGTTCCGATATAAATAGGAACGATAAAGATGGAACAGAAACTCTGGTTGTTCAGTGACTTTGTAACCAAAGTCGGAACTACTCCGAGGACTGATCAGCAACTCCGGAACGAACGACTCCGCTGAAGAACAAGCCCACCTATATCCTCCACGCCCGGACCGACCAATTAGGGCTCCGCCACAACCGATAAACCACGGCAGGGGTCCCGAATGTCGAATCCGCTTCGTTATTTGTGGTCCAAACGTTCGCCGGATCGTGTTCCGGTTCTAAGTTATTCTTTAACTGGTAATATCGTATGGCGATCGTTACTTTGGTGGTTCACAATTTTATTGTATGTGATTTTAAATTAGGTAGACATGAAAACGGGAATACTTCAATTTTGTAAGAGAGAACTTCAAAAAATGTATTTTTAACTATAACAATTATCCTACTTAGATGTATTGAAAGATACAGGGTGCGGCAAAAGTCAGCGTACAGAACTGTGGGAGGTGACTATCACCATTGTTTATAAACTTGTAGCACCTTTTCTATACTGATTTACAGGTTTTATTCTATATCATACTGTATTTATAATCTTTTAATGTTTATGTTTACAATGTAATTGGATTGTAAAATCAGTTTTGCAGCATTAAAGAAATAAATAAATATCTTATTTTGGACTTTTCCAACGTGTCTGTATTTTTAACTACAGGACGTTTCTAGAGGTAGAGAAACTCCTTCCGTTTTCAAGTGATTACCTAATAATACACATTGCAAATTGAAAAAGGTTAAGTTAAAGATATTAATTATATCATGTTGTACCTAAACCACCCGTAATCTGAACACAATTAAAATACAATCACACTGAAGTTATTATATTAGATTATTGAAATGGTGACCTACCCAGGTAGGTATTTTAAGCCAAGTATGAATGAGAAATAAATTTAAGACGATTGTGGCGCGATCTTGTAGTCTTGTTACTGACTAAAGATGGCATTTTCTTTCGACAAAACTGTTAATTAATACCCCAACAGTCAATGGCATATCTAAGGGACCTATAGTTATACAGTCCTAACCAGTGCCTCTGAATTACGAACTGGTCTAATTATGAGGATGGACTTATTATTCAACAGTACGGACGTTAACCTGCGAATAGCTGGATTACAGGACATAATGTAAAGCCTTCTCTAAAGTTAAAAAAATACTTTCATAAATTTATTATTAAAGGTAGAGTGTCAACGAGTTACGACGAATTATACTGGTAACTGAAGTAATAACAATTCAAAAACCCAAATCTTAAATTTATGAACACAAAACTCGAACATAAATCTGAAAAATACGCAGCTGAGAAGATGTGACACGGCGCGCATCACCGGAATGATGGCGCCACCGCTGGGGCGCGAGCACGAGATATGGGCAACGGGCACCCATAAACAATCACTACGAGACTAAAATGGGAGACGGGCTCAAATAACAGCTCTTAGGCCGGACATATATTGCCGTAGAGGGCTGGATGGTAATGCTTGTCCCGGCGTCGCATTATGCAGATTTGTCGTCTTGAATCATTTAGTAGCTACCGAGAACAAGCCACACAAACCTAGCCAACCAAGCCACGTAATAGTACCTTATTACGTATGAATTTTACACGGTCATTAAGACTTGCCAATAAAACAAAAACTGGGATGCTGCGTCTGCGCCTCACGGTAAGAGATGTCCTAATGTAATCTTGTTACTGACTAAGGCTGACATGTTCCTTAGACAGGACTGTTAATTAATAGCCCAACACTCACTGGCCTAAGGGACCTACAGTTAAAGGTGGAATCCGAACCACTGCCTCTGAATTACGAACTGGTCTTATGAGGATGGTTTTTGCAGATTATTCAATAGTAGTACGCAGTACGACCATCGCTAACAACTATCCACAATTCATGACCTCCAAGTAGATGGATTACAGGACACGCCACGTTCCCAGTCATTTAATTTAGTAAATAAGTAAAAAACTACTTGGTCATGAATAATGTATATAAGGTCGCACTAGTACCTCTTACATGACCTAACGGAGATGTTACAACTGCGCCTTTCTGTCAAAACAATCCCTGCGCCTTGCGTTTACTTTTTTTACTACCTACATATAAGTTATTGTAAATTAGTAACATAATAAACTAACCGAATAACCTTGTTTCACACTGGATAAAAAACTGTTACCTTCCACTTCATCATTGGGAGGTATTTTTTGTTAGCCTCATCAAAACATATTTATTTTTATGGATCATCGAAGAGCATTCCGACAACGAGTTAGATTCAAATTAACACAAAAGTATAAGAAAGTAAATAAAATTCAAACAATAAAACCAGATGTTTTTCTCCAAAATTCCAAGCGATTTTGACATGGATATGTATTAGCTCTGGGGGGTGTTGGTGATTTTGTTTGTAAAATATGTAACAGGTTTCCATAGAAACTACCTGACCTATTGTATTGAATTTTTGATATAAACGAATAAGAACAGCTGTTTAGATGAACTGAAAACATTCCGTTTAGACATATCCATGATCTAACCTATTTACCACAGAGAAGTAAATACAAACATTTTTATAGAAACATCACCAGGATGGAATACTTTTTATTTTTGAAATTTTCATTTTCTTTTAAATAAGTCCATGACAAACTGTATGGTAGTGTTTTACTATTCAATGCTTTCCTTAGCTTTTTATAAACTGTAATCAGTGATTTTAACCATTGGCAGGGTGCGTGTTTATTTGTAAAAGAAGGAAAAGGAATGGAGTAGAGAGGGGTTCTGGCACTGACCGTGTGCTGTCGAAGACAAATTTTTGAGGGTTAAGGATCGATTTCACTGACCACGAGTCTCAGTCTGTATACACTACACCTAAGAGAACATAGCTTTATGTTTCGTTTCGACTTTATTCCGGAGTGGAGCAATAAGCCCGTTGTAGGTCTGCGACGAAGCCATACTCTCCAATACTGTCGGGCCCCGATGTTCCGTGGGTGTCAGATCATAAATCCACAGTGACATTTATACCGTGGACCGAGCGCCAATAAAACTCGGCCAGTTTACAACAAACGGACTGAGACCAAGGCGTGATCGAAATGTCTTCTCTTTGCTTTTTCAGGCGACTACAAGCCACACGTGGAGAGAGCCTCGGCTTTATCGATACTGGGAGATAATTAAAAAAACTTTCGAAACAGATCATAGATAAAATTGAATCATACAATGTTCCACGACTAACGGTAGTGGGTATGGTAAGATAGTAGGGGCCCTACAGTACGACTGACGGTAGTGGAGCAGGAGTGGGTATGGTACTACGATGTAGTAGGGGCCCTACAGTACGACTGATGGTAGCTGAGCAGGAGTGGGTATGGTACTACGATGTAGTAGGGGCCCTACAGTACGACTGATGGTAGCTGAGCAGGAGTGGGTATGGTACTACGATGTAGTAGGGCCCTACAGTACGGCTGATGGTAGCTGAGCAGGAGTGGGTATGGTACTACGATGTAGTAGGGGCCCTACAGTACGACTGACGGTAGTGGAGCAGGAGTGGGTATGGTACTACGATGTAGTAGGGGCCCTACAGTACGACTGACGGTAGTGGAGCAGGAGTGGGTATGGTACTACGATGTAGTAGGGGCCCTACAGTACGACTGATGGTAGTGGAGCAGGAGTGGGTATGGTACTACGATGTAGTAGGGCCCTACATTACGGCTGATGGTAGCTGAGCAGGAGTGGGTATGGTACTACGATGTAGTAGGGGCCCTACAGTACGACTGATGGTAGCTGAGCAGGAGTGGGTATGGTACTACGATGTAGTAGGGGCCCTACAGTACGACTGATGGTAGCTGAGCAGGAGTGGGTATGGTACTACGATGTAGTAGGGGCCCTACAGTACGACTGACGGTAGTGGAGCAGGAGTGGGTATGGTACTACGATGTAGTAGGGGCCCTACAGTACGACTGACGGTAGTGGAGCAGGAGTGGGTATGGTACTACGATGTAGTAGGGGCCCTACAGTACGACTGATGGTAGCTGAGCAGGAGTGGGTGGTATGGTTCTACGATGTAGTAGGGGCCCTACAATACGGCTAATGGAAGCTGAGCAGGAGCGGGTATGGTTCTACGATGTAGTAGCGGCCATACAGTACGACTGACGGTAGTAGAGCAGGAGTGGGTATGGTACTACGATGTAGTAGGGGCCCTACAGTACGGCTGATGGTAGCTGAGCAGGAGTGGGTATGGTACTACGATGTAGTAGGGGCCCTACAATACGACTGACGGTAGTGGAGCAGGAGTGGGTATGGTACTACGATGTAGTAGGGGCCCTACAGTACGGCTGATGGTAGCTGAGCAGGAGTGGGTATGGTACTACGATGTAGTAGGGGCCCTACAGTACGGCTGATGGTAGCTGAGCAGGAGTGGGTATGGTACTACGATGTAGTAGGGGCCCTACAGTACGACTGATGGTAGCTGAGCAGGAGTGGGTATGGTACTACGATGTAGTAGGGGCCCTACAGTACGACTGATGGTAGCTGAGCAGGAGTGGGTATGGTACTACGATGTAGTAGGGGCCTTACAGTACGACTGATGGTAGTGGAGCAGGAGTGGGTATGGTACTACGATGTAGTAGGGGCCCTACAGTACGACTGATGGTAGCTGAGCAGGAGTGGGTATGGTATCGTAGCTGTGCCCTACAATAGGACTGACGGTACGTAGCAAGAGTGGGTGTGATATTGTAGTAGGGGCCCTACAGTGCGACTAATGGTAATTAAAATTCATAGCCGAGCTACTGAGCGCACCGGAGCGAATAACCATGTTACAGTAGACTCGAATCAATCGATCATATCCTATAGTGGAACAAATTAGGACCCGAGTCCAGTCTGGACCGGTTCTGTCCTTGACTGCTTGTACACACGCGCATCCACCGTCTTACTCGCGCACACACATTGCACCGACTTCTTTGACTTGTGCAACTCAATAATATGTTGACAATATTTCATTAGTCTATTTTTGCGGCCTTTCGTATACAGACGTTTAGTTTTAACAACTGTCATCGTGTGTATGGGATTTCGCTGTACATACCCTTCGTTCTTAGCCATGGTAATATTTAATTCCTAAAATTATTACCGTGGATTAATAGTAACTATAGCAACCAATTTTAGTAAAAATTAACCAAAATTTAAGTTAAAGTTAAAATTGCAATGTTGAATCGTTCACTCCAATGGTGAAACGTAAAGTGAAGCTAGCACAGGTTGTGTGTGCTGTGTACTCCCTCAACAAGCCAAGCGGGGTTACAAAAAGGGAAATTATAAAGTTCTGCAGGAACCGGTACGGGTGTAATTGTCCGACCAAGGAGTTCAACATTGTGATAGAAAGAGCCCTGGACGAGGGGTTGTTGGCTAGCTTCCACAGTCGGTTCGTGGTAACTAAGCTACGACACGGCATCCTCTGGATCGGGGACACTGGGGTTGAGCCTGCGAGAAAACGTGCGGCGAAAGGGAAAAAGAAGAGAAACACTGGAGTTATCTACAATAGGAAACGTGTTGCTACACTAAACTACGAAAGATTCCAAAGAGGAAAATTTATACTTGAGGACTGTATTAAACATAACTCAACGCTTTACAAAGTTTGGAAAAAGGAATTAAAGCGGCAACTAGCTGCGATGAAAAATAAAGGTAGGAAAGAGTCAAAGTGTAGAAAAATTCTTGGTGAGAAAGTAAATGGCTCAAAATTGAAATCGGGGATTTTAAAGAAAAGGGGAAATACAAAAAAGGTAAAAATTGGAAAAAGGAATAATTTAAAAAGGAATACTAACATCAAACAATCAAGACAAAGTATGAAAACCGGAGATAAAAAGAGATCCAACAAACATTCAAGTTCCAGAGAAAGCAGAGAATCAGAAAATCAACGCGAACGCTACAGATCGCTCTTCAGACAGACGAAGTATGCTGTGGTCCACGGCAAGTCATGGGACAGGCTGAACGAATCAAGGCAGGAGAAAATTAGGGAGAACCAGGAAATGGTGAAGAACTCCCAGTTGGTCCAGAAGATCCTGACGCAGAAACACGCTGCTTCCTGGGACGACCTCAACTCGAAGTTGAAGACTATGAAGAAGGCAAGTTGCAGTCCTCAAGAAGAAAGAGCTAACGGAGATGGAGTGCCTCAGCTCGGCGCCAGTGCTAGCGTTTCGTCCTTGTGACAGAGCACAATCTAAATTATTATATTAACTGAATAAATATTGAAACTCAGTGTAATACTTTTCACTACACGCCAAGATAATAGGATGCGTTCAAGGTGCGGAAAGGGTGTTAGTCTTCAACTTGTACGTGGTGCAAGGAGCACCAATATCTCAAATAATAATTTTTGATTAAGTTAGTAAAGAGATAGTAAGTAGAATATTACGACTGTTTAAAATGAGCCAGCTGCATTGAAGTTTAAAATATTTATTTTCCATTACGTATTGAAGGAAAAGATCCGCAATAATATCTCAAAAAACTTAATCATCATCGAATTTGATTTTTTTTAAAGTTACTCGTTTAGGAAAAATACCTTTAATGTTAACTTAAATTATGGATGTACTAATTATAATGGGATTTTTCACTAAATGAATTTTATCCAAGGACACCTCATATGTTTTACTATACTCCGAAGAAACATAAATAAATATTAAGCCATAATTATTCGTTTGGCCTAGATTTCGATACATGAATTAGTTTTAATATAGTAATGTGGTACTCATAAGTTTGACTAGTCCAAGGAGAATATGACAGGAATTAATTAATTAGTTTTATTTTGTAATACTACACTGTTAGTTTATTCATACATCAAACTCATAAGTGTTCACAATTTCTTCCATAAAGACCTCGGTGTCCCTTTGAACATAAAAAAGGTAGAGTCCAAAAGGCAGACGGCTGTTAAACCGTATGAAAATAAATCCAACGAAATGGCAGTTTTAACAAGGATGAATAGTTTGTGAATAGCATTCCAGGATGAATGAAAGTGTAACAGGGCGGAAAGTGTGGGACATTCCGGAGTAACAGTAGGGGTGCCAAGACGCTGCCCTGATTGACTCCACAATGGAGACGAGTTCATCTGCAACACCTTATGAATGGGAGCTGCCCTTTGGTCAAGGATCCAATCAGGATCATCCTTTTTGAGTCTCACACCTTCACCAAGCAGACCTTGTCCTCATTTGAGGATGTTTTTATCCCCCTTTCTACGTTTGCTTTTTGTAATAGCATACTACCCAAATAGGTATTTTAAGCTAACTATCAATGAGTGTAAAATGATAGAGGTGCGATCTTTTAGCCTTGTTACTTACTAAGACTGACATGTTTCTTAAACAAGACTGAATTAATAGCCCAAAAGCCCAACGAAATGAAAAAACCTACGGTTTAACGTGGAATCTAAACCACTTTTGCCTCTGAATTACGAACTGGTCTAATTATGAGAATGGTCATTGCGGATGTGTTTTAATGGTGCTGACGTTAATCTACACAAGAGAATATCACATCCACTGACCATGCTCGTAACTATCCACAATCCATGACCTCCAAGTAGCCAGATTACAGGACACGCCACATATCCAGTCAAGCCTAACTAATCTTAGCTGACCTTCCTTAGCTGTGGAAACGAGATTGTCGACCGTAAAGAATTGTGTGCTACATTTATTGAACCATTCAAAACACGATGAGGTTCAGAGAAAAAATTAGTTCTATTGACTGGTACATTTTGTGGAAAATTATTACTGTGGGTAAAAGGAAAAAATGGGAATTCAACTGAGGGAATATTTTTTTTAATTAACGACGTTTCTCTATAGTTTTTTTTATCAGAAAAACGTTGACATTGGGTGTGAGCACACACACTATAACGATCAACTCGTCATTCCAGGGTCATGTAAAGACACGTTTTTCTGTACAAGTACTACTATCGTAAATTATTTTTTACGACTTTCAATAAGTTGAGTTACTTATTTATGGTTGAAAAAACAAGATTCCTACTTTTTTGTGGCAAAGATTTATTTTATTGCCCCATAACGTTTAAGTCACAAAATTAACACGAAGCTAATTCGACATACAATCTATAAAAGGTTGAAATGATTGCCATTTGGCCACAGAGAAGTCTTGTAAGTGCCGGGTCGTAGCGTTGTCACATCCATCCGGTACTTGACGGCAATGGTCCGGACCGAGAACTGAATGAGCTGACCTGTGTTGTGATTGGCTCATTAGCTATGTTAGCTGACCTCGTTAGCTACTCACCATTAGCCATCCTCTGCTGATCTCAGCTGATAGGAGAGGGTCCGTTCAGCTGAGATTGAACCTTCAATGTTGACCTACGATAAGGACAATTACCTTGATAATTGACGTTAAGTGGGTCCAGAGATGTTGGACCTGCCGAAATTCCTGCGTGTCTCTGTATTTTACGTGGCTCGATTCGGAAGAAGATTCCGAATTCCTTTGTAAGTATAAACACTAATCTATATTCAACAGCTGAATTGGACTATACTATCTACCTTTTTAATACTTTATGTTTCTGGATCAATACAGAAACATAAAGAGACCAAAATTTGAAACAATGACATTATATGGCTAGTGATGCCATATGGTTATGAGTACAGCTGTTTAGGCAACTGAAAACATTCCATTTAGACATATCTATGATCTAATCTATTTCCCAAAGGGAAGTAAATACAATCATATTTTAGATAGTACATCCTATAGTATAGATAGGATGTCCACCTATCTTTCTTTTTACTCTCCTTTTTGTATCTTTCTTCGAAACCCTCTCCTCAGATAATCAAGTAAGGAGTCCTCCCTCTCTTCCCTCCTCTTTAACAAGATTAATAAAAAGCAAACCTTTCCCTCTAAATAGTTTTCTGATATCGAGTGGTTTTAGACTATAAGTCGTTCCTGGGTGACATGCAAATCGTGGAGGAGATAAAGAGAAGAAAACGTGGATGAGTTAAAGTGGAGAATATGAGGGGGGGTTGAACGTAGTACTCAATAGTTCATACCGTAATCCACACCAGACAATATCACATCCACTGACCATCACTCAAAACTATCCACAATCAATTCACCAATAACGTTCTAGCCACGTAGTCTGGAGGTCACCTGTTCAATTTCGAGCCCATTATCATCAGGATTTAGGGAATTATTACCTATCCAAAAAAATGTCGACGATAGGTAGTAACAAGACCAGGATTTGAACCGTTCCGTATCTAAACTTGTACAAAATTCTACGTAGCAAATTCTAACTAAAAGGGCAATTCGCAACTTCACTTTCAACAGTTGCGAGCTACAACAACGAATGTTTTCACAACGAGTAGTAGCGGCTTGTGGCAACAATGTTTGCGCCCCGGCCAGTACGCTCTGCTACCGTGATACCCGTCGAGTCAATTTCATTAACCCCCGCCTGCCGGACTATCCATCAAACAAATACAGGCTCACTAGCGCTGCCGTGTCAGCGGGCGAAACTAACACCATGGGAAACCAGTTCCACCGGTGGAGTGTTTGCAGGCTTTCGTCATGGCTGAAAACAAACAAACAGTTTGTGGACAAAAGAGAGTGTCAGCTACCGAATGCACTTGGACGTTTGAGTCGAGAGAAAACAGCTGTGAGGCGACTTCGACGCTCTCACAGTGATAGAAGCCCACCCTAAACATTAGCAATTATTGCACTAGCTCTATAACGCCGTAGGGATCTTCAGAATTTACAACTACTGTACAACTAAATCTATAGCGATTCTTTAGTGTGTTGGAGGTCACGAATTGGGCACAGTCGCTGGATGTGATGTTCTCTAGAGATTAACGTCCGCACTATTGGATACAATGTTCATCCACTATGACCGTCCTCATAATTAGACCAGCTCGTCATCAGAATCAAAATTAATGAAGGAATGAATACTTTTTTATTAAGGCGAATGTTAGGACCTCATGGTCCTTTCTTACAGCTAACCTCTTTTACAATGAAAACTAAATTATTTTATAAATCAAACTTAAAAAGAAAATCTCATTTTATTTAAAAGATAACAGAAAAAAATCTATATACTTTAAAACTTGCAAACACACACACATTCAAAACATGCCACAGCTAGGCCTAGCGCACGCCATCCCGCCACACTACGATCATCCGGTTAAGGAAATAGTTTTTCAACGCCACCGTCAGCCGAGAACGGGTTTCAATAGATCTAATTTCATTGGGTAAAGAGTTCCAGAGGCGGCAGGCTGTTACTAAATAGGACTTGTTAAAAATTGTGGTTTTGTGACGCGGAATACGTAGTGTTGACGAGCCAGAGCGGGTGTTTCTTACGCCTCTTTCATTTAGAAATTAAAAAAAAAGAATTAAATTTAATAATTTAATAAAATTAAATTTAATTTAATTTTAGAATTTAATTTAGAAATTAATTGTGGTGGTTCGAATCCCACGGTAAACTGTAGGTTTTATAAATGGCATTGACTGTTAGACTAGTAATTAGTTGTTACTAATGTAGTGTTGTTAATCATTCTACACTCATTTCTCATCTATACATGGCTCGAAAAACCTACCTGGGTGCGTTGCCATTTCAGAAATAATAAAGGTAGTTTATTTACCGACACGGTAGCCAGAATTAATGCGCCGTTCCAGTAAGACAAACCACAAACGTCGTGATCAAACGTACCTGGTTCGAATCCAGTAGTTAGCTACTCCTGTCACCAAGAGCTGTCATCTCTGGATATGTGGATAACACCGCTACAGTATCTCCCTGTCTTTAATTCCCAACTCATACTGTCGATCCGTAGTTGAAGCTATATATAACACATATAGCGTGTCTCAAAGCTAACACATGAAGGCAAACTAGCGCTTGTAACCAAACAGGTAGAGAAGTGAATCCCTTTCGACATCTAGTGACTCCGGTCCTCCCGAAGCTCTATATATATAAAGGTTAGGTTATGAGATAAAGGCTGGATTAAAAGGAATGTACAGGTTAGCTGCCATGATTAACACTTCAACTATGGGTTTTAAGCATAAATGGATGGAACCAAGAACAAAAGAACCAAGTTTCATCCAAAAATATACGTTATGAAGTGAAATATTAATGTTTCCTTATCCTCCTTAATACTAACATTGAAGCCCCAAAATACAATTTACTTTACCATATTTAGTTTATCACCTCGTTAAGTATTAGGATAGAGGAAAACAATAACACACTAAATTGTTTACATTTTTAACCTGATTCTAACCGTAAAAGTTAAATGTAAAATATTTAACATCGAACTTTTATGTTATAACAGTTTTTAAATTCTTCTCCCAGGTCAATGACGCATAACGTATCTTTAAATGTAGCGTGTTGACCTCAACGCGTTCAAATTTGACTTGCAAAGTTCCAAAAATCGATCACAACCGCCTAGCCGTTTGTCAAAACTTAAATGTCCACAGTCGTTTTAAAATACCATTCCAAGGGAGTAAATCTATAATATTATAAATAAGAGGTGGTGTCTGTATGTTTGTTTGTTGTGGCAAGTAAACGCAAAAAATACTGAACCAAACCGTTTGAAATTTTACACAAAGGTAGATTTTAAACTCATGCAACACATAGGCATACTCATTTCTTTAAAATCCTCTCGGGCTAAGCCCTGTGAACGTCCTTAGTTTCAATGTTTACATTTTTAGAGAATGAAAACATAAAATTACTTGAATGTCAACAGCTGTGAACACTAAAATTTGACAGTTCGGGAAGAAGAAGAAGAAAGAGCTGCCGTGACCGTCATAGGTTTCAATGTTTACATTTTCTAATGACAACATCCGTTTGCACTATATTTTGACAGTTCGGGAAGAAGAAGAAATAAAGTTGATTTTTCAGATAAACTGCTGGATCGAAATTAGTGAATTATTTGAAATAGTGGAATGGTAGATTTTAAGTTTTTCCGACGACTGTCTCTATTACATTAATCCTTATCCTCTCTCTCCCAATAGTTGACAGATGTTACTTTGAAATGTTGTAGACACTCGTGTTTTGTCATTTTGTAAACAATGAAGAATTAATTAACAATAACTTAAATGTATCAGTAGAACCTACACCTTTCAGCCTTTTTAACCCGTGCAAAGAACGGGTACTCTGTCTAGTCTAAAATAAAAACTTCAAATACATAAAAACCCCAAAAAAGTATGTATAATTTATCAGTTAGCTATTTAGGATACGTAATATCCGGAACAGTTTTGGATTACAATGTAGCCCGGAACTAATAGTGTAATCTTGTTTGGAATTTAAATGTGTCATAAATATTCAGGATGTTAATTGGGGAATTTGCCACACTCTGATTAATTGTTTTCAATTGGACGTATCAGATCGACACGTGCGTATTATCTCCGAATTGGGCGGGGCTAAACGTCCTAATGAGCGACAAATTTGAGCCTTCGGCGTAGTTTAATTTAAAATAAAATGTAAGAATAATAAATAGCACCTTCTTTCCTCACCTCCCAATGCAGGCTCCAGTGCCTGCGTTAAGCAAGCAAGTGTCAAAATACTAAGTTGTAGTACCAGAAACAAAAGCATTTTTGTTTTTGTGTTTTTGTAATTTTCATTTACTGCTTCAGTCAATTTTTAAGCTTTATGCCGGCTTAGTATGGATTATATACTAATATTTTTATATCTTATCAGGCTTTTACAACGTTTCTGTGTTTTAAGCACACAAGTTTTCTGGAGTTGGAGGAACTCCTCCTTTTTCAAGTCATTAAGAATTTGCATTATAAATGATATTTAGGTATGGATTTAAAAATTCCAATTTAAAACTTAAATAATACCTATTTATCATGGACAGAAAAAATTGAATTTCGAAAATACTGTCATGTTGTAGGTTTCAGCTCACTTGAGAACGGATATATTTCAGATCCCGAAACGTCGTGAGACCGTAAAGGAATATGTCTACGATAAAAATCTAACTAAAATAAACCACCATCGCCAACAACGAATTTCAAACAAATAAATAAAGTGAAATAATTGTATTCATTATTAATTTTAGATGTTAAATTATCGTAATCATAATTTCCAAGGAAATTAAAGGAACAAATTACTTTATTTTTGATACTTGCACGTAATTTATTACAGATAGTTGTTACCAAGTATTAAAGTGATTTTTTAGTAAAATGCAACAAATTTGATTTTTATTATTCCCTTGATAACAACTATAATTTTCATTTAACCCCTCAACCATCGTTTTACGATTATTGAGTATTAACTTTGTTATTATAGTACTAAAACCGCATACGCCGATACTGGAAGACTCCTAAGCAGGATAATAAATTTTATGAGTAGGAAGTTGTAAAATAGCTTCTGTGGGACTCCACATATTCCACCTTTCCGGCTATATAACTCAACAATGGCTTAACTTCGCTAAGACGTCATTTGAATGTCAATGTGCACGCATCACGCTGGCGTGAGTAGAGCGAATTTCATAGAACTTATATTATTCCCATCCATGAGCAAGTTTGCTATATACTCAGGGTAAAGTATAATTTGACTACACCACTGAAACCAGCTTACAAAACTAAACTAATTAGTATTTTGAATTATTTTTCTGAGACTAAAGGTTCCAGAGGAAGGTTAAATTTACTGTCTGTGGTAAACGCAGTACGTTGTCCAAGAGCACGCAATGTTATTCTTACAAAGAATATAATATAAGATATAAGAATAATATAAGATTCAAGTGAAAAATGTTTGTATTTACTTCCCTATGGGAAATAGGTTAGATCATGGATATGTCTAAAGGGAATATTTTCAGTTCTCATGAACAGCTGTTTTTATTCTTATATATAAAAACATATATAAAAACCCTGTTTTATAATTTTCATCTTACACATTGCCAACACCCTCCCCCCGAGCTAAGACATATCCATGTCATAAGCTCGGTATTACCGTTGGGGAGGGGGTTTAAATGGGCAAAATGTTTAGCTTAGTTACTGAGACCAGCAAATTTGTGAAATTAGGAAAGTTTTTCTAGAGTCTACTCTGTAAAACGGCAATGGTCCAGATTCTTTTTACGGAACACACCCTTATATGTTGTTATCATTTGGTTTGATTAAATTTTATCACTCTGGATTCTACTCCTGGTACTACGAAGGTAATTTCATAAATAATGTACAAAATTTTTTTAAATTATTTTTTGTTTTTCTGAAATATCTCATTACATTCCTTTAATATAATCTCCCTGCTTCTCAATTACCGAATCCCAACGTGTTGAAAGCCTTACTACATCATCAATATCATTTTTGTTCACATGGATGGCTCGGGTAACGGTGGTTAAAAACTCTTCCAGAGATCGAAAAGACCACACATTGATTGTTTCAATTTTGGGAATAGGTCAAAGTCGGGTAAACTCATCTCTGGGCTGTATTAAGGACCTCGCAAACCCCGTTGGCGTAAATTTTCAGTTACAAAGTGTCCAATCTGATGAGCGTTGTCATGAAGAAAGATTGGTCTAACGTAGAGCAGCTGAGGTCGGACCTTTTGCATTTTTCTACGCAGATTCTGCAAGAAATCGCAATAGTAAACTGCTGTAACACTTTTTCCAAACGGAACCTTATCTGTAATGACGATTCCTTGGTTATTGTATGTAAAGCTAATCATTTTTTAACCTTTGATTGTACTCGACTTTTTTGGTCGTGGACGTTTTCGGTCGTTGAATTAAAACTTCAGTCCAAACTGAGGTTTTAACTCAAGAAACGAGAAGGGTTTATTTTGGGGTTTTCCACGTAAAGTTCCAGAAGGCCTACGTCCATTGTCCTTTAATGGCCACAGTACCAGAAACACGTAAATTAAAAACCCGACTCACTAAATATGAAACAATATAACACACTTCTTCCTTAAGTTTTGAAGTTGAACTGACTTGTAGCTCATTGTTGCAGTTAATCTACCCTGCAGTGGTACCAACCTGTGCAATATTTGAATGAAATTTCCCTCGTATGTCTCTCAAAGCCAATCCTAATGACAGATAAAAACTACAGTAATGCAAAGGAGGTATAAATTTCTAGACTCCTCTAGACCAGTGGTGAGTCGTTACCCATGCCCCAAGGGCACTTCGGCCAGGCCCCAGGCTCTCACCCCCTCCCCCTCCCCTCCCCCACGACCTCTGACCCCCTGCCATGCCATTACCTCCCTCTCTAATGTCAGGCTAATGAGTGGTTAATGTTCCCGACAACTGGTCTAAGACACGAGGCAGTCTGTTCCAGACACGCTCAGATTTATCGCTGCATTCGGATGTTCCGATATCGTATATCGATACAGCTATATCGCAACGAAATATCGGTTTCGGCGATATCTCATTAATCTTTATAACCGTTATTGATGAATAGATAGAGTACTAGCCAACCGCCTCGTAGAACGTTTACAATGGTAAGAGAAGACTGAAAATAGATAGATTATTTAAGTCTCGACCAAAGAATATTTAGAATTTAGACGCCAGATAGGGAACTTCAATCCCTAGTCTAATTTTTATTATAAGTTATTGATCTAATTAATAATTACTTGCGACGTTTCAGCAACCCTATGCATGTCCAGAGTTTGCATGATCAAACATTATTCCGACATCGAGCATCAAGCTTTGTATCATCCATTCAAGTATGTGAAAGGGATGTTTCTGTCAGACATCGAATTAGGAATATAACAAATTACCCTCTCACTATTTAAGGTTTGGAAAAGTGGAACTAGATGAAATATTTGAGAGTATTCAATATATTTTATTGGACTTTTCCAAAGCGTCTGTGGTTTTAACTACACAACGTTTCTGGAAGTGGAGGAACTCCTCCCATTTACAAGTGATTACCTAAAAATTTAAATAAAAAAATGTAATGTCTAAAGTTACAGATAACTTAAAATACATCATATAATTAATATCTGTAACTTAAAACATTTCATTTTTAATGTTAAGTATTAGGTAATCAGTTGAAAACGGGAGGAGTTTCTCCACCTCCAGAAACGTTGTGTAGTTAAAAACACAGACGCGTTGGAAAAATCCAATAAAATATATTGAAAAATTATTAACCAACACCATTATGAATTTTAGAGTAGTTTCCAGGGGTGTATGGGGAAAATAATTGAGATAGTAAAATATCTCACTGGATAGCCCAAAGTACTATTACAGTTTTATTTGATCTACCCATTATTGTGAACTACCACTAAACAGGCACCTCAAACGATATGGTTTGCAAAATACCCAACTCCAATGGAACTCAAAACCCAAATTCATTGACTTTGGCGTGGACTCCGGCCGTATAAAGCGATCCGTCTCTTTTTGTGCAAAATCTGAAGCCTCCATAAATTTCACCGATCGTAAATCTACAATGGAATATTTCGAAAGGAAATTAAATCTTTATTCTTCACAACAGGTCGAATGGAGTGGGGCGCCATTGTATGGCGTCCTGTAATACATCAGACATTGGCAAGCAGGTAGCTCCCTTATTGAACAAACACGGGGAAAAAGTTCATTCAGGGGGAGGCGATCTTGTGTCGGGGTTGCGAAAATCCGGAGCGGAGCAGGTAGACGAGTTGGCACCCACCCTAACCTTCACCCTCGGTCCACCTCCCAGACCACCACTTGATTCACCTGATCGTCCAGTTAAGGTAATACCTTTACATCAAATGACACAAATTATGTAAAGCCGATTATACAAACATAATATTTGAACTAACATAAACTCAATACACCCCCGTCAAAGCAGATCAGCGTACCTTCCCAAATAAAAAATATAGTAATAATGATATATGACAAATTTTACCAATATCTGTCGATAAATACTTGCCTATTCTCCGTAAGATATTACATGGGAAAGAGTATGCAGGTTTGCTACTGTTAGGAACACTGAAAGTATGCATTTCTATCATAATCAAATTTATTTTTACCATTTATACCAAGTTTTATCAACATCTGTCCATAAATAAAAGATTTTTTTCTTTCCTATGAGAAATTCGTTAATACGAACGTATTTCAACGGTCGTGTGAATATAGTGATAAAATATTAAATTTTATTTATTATCAAATATAATTAATTTTCGTTTCAAAGTTCTCGATTGAGCTTATTTATACCGTTGAAAAATTTAAAACATTTTTGGGTACCTCAGCAGTAACTTGTTCGCCTCATAATCCGATCGATGCTTTACAAATTAATAAGTGACCGAATGTACCAACCGGATGAGTTTCTAATTCTAGTTTTTAATTATTAATTTTAATTTTTTTAAATTATTTTATTTTAGCCTTTATTCTATTTTATTTTTAACTATACTAATTTTTAACTATAATCCTTATCAACGAATATGGAGCTGGGACCATTTGAACATAGCTGTGAAGCATCACGGAATTCTTGGCAATTTGTATTTTTTCACCATTTTTACCTGTATCTCCACTTTCAGGTGAGATAAACTTCTGAAATCTTTTCAGCTTATACAATGTTATAATATGATACTACTGTAAGTAGAACAGTGAAAAATCTCAATGAAAACACGAGATATAAAATTATAACTAAAAAATAAACAAAACAAACTTTTGCGTTTATTAAAAAATACTGTTTTTTAAAGCAGTTACAGTATTACTTCTAGTACAGGACCTTCTTAGCATCATGTAGAATATCCTGTAAAACGTTCAGGAATAAATTTTGAGTGGTTATTTGGCAACAGGTCGATACATTTTGCCGATTATCCCATTTAAATGCATAGGGAAACGTTCTTCCCTTAAACTAGCAGAAAACAAATTTCAATTTTCTTCTACAATCAAAATATTTTTCAACCGTCTCTCAAGAAAATAAAACTGCAAATATCTTTCAGTTTGTCTGTAATTGGTCCGAAGACAAGATTTGTCTTCGGGAGTTATCAAATCACAAATCACAAAGTGACAAATCTTGTCACTAGGAACTTGAACGTGGTAAAACAATATTGTGTTAAAAATTGCCACTGAAAGATTCGGTTCCCTGTTGTTTTTGCATGATCTCACTAAACAATTTGTTTTCCAAACGATACTGTGATAGACGTAAGTGGACCACTGAAAGCTTTAAAAGTCATTTACTATGACTTTGACTCTTTCTACCTATTTCTTCCTCCAATTTGAGTTCTCAGATTAGATTATTGAAATGGCGGCCATACCAGAAGGTAGATATTTTAAGCCAAGTATGAATGAGGGCTGAGTGTAATGATTTTGGCGTGATCTTGTAGTCTTGTTACTGACTAAGGCTGACATGTTCCTTAGACAGGACTGTTAATTAATAGCCCAACAGCCGATGACAACTAATGGACCTACAGTTTAACGTGGAATCCGAAACACAGCCTCTGAATTACAAATTGGTCTTAATATGAGGATGGTCTTTGCGGGTCAACGTAGTATTCAATTGTGCTGACGTTAATCCACAAAAGACAAAACTACACCCACCAACCATCGCTCACAACTATCCACAATTCGTGACCAGAGAGATGTGAGGGAAAACATCACTAGCTATACACTGCGTTTGGCAGTTTGGGAGTCTACAGACTTGCCAATCCTCACTGCACAAGAAAGCCGTGCAGCGCAACGTAAAATAAGTTATCCAAACCATCACACGATTCGATCATTTCACGAATCATCCCTAATAATCTCTTCCTTCCTGTTCCATTTATTCCCACCACGACATTTACATTAATGTTAGCCTCTTGGATAATAAAAGCAGCCCACCAGTACGTCGCTCGCGAGCCTCATGCCAGTGATTTTCAGAAACGTGCGTGCGTGATTGTGCTCATGAGTTATTGATTGTTGGTTTTGTTGATTGTGATCGTGAGTCGCCGGTTATTGATTGTTGGTTTTTGTGGTCCAGGACCGTCCGTTGTCCCGTGCGCCCTCGGGGTGGACGCCCAAATAATACACATTGTCCGGGAGATCGTAATTTTCATTGTACCACATTTAACTACAAGGATGAGTTTGTTACAGAAGTGCAGTCATCAAAAGCAAGCAGTGTCTATAAGGATTTTTTGGAAAATTAGAAAATACTGCCAAATTTGGCTCAGTATTAGCTTTCAATGTTTTCTGTGTATTAACCTGGAAGAGATGCCTAATAGTAACCAGTTTCTACGGTGTGTTCCCGATTTTTATTGTAGTACAGTAGTACATTTCGATCACCGAGGCAGATCTACAGACCTAGATTAACAGTTCTAGAACATTAAATTTAACTCGAACCCTAAAACATTTAATGAATCTCATTATTCCTTCTTGATGCTTCCTAGATAAGCTCTGAAAGTCCGGAGAATTTGTTTATCAAAGTAAAATATCGACTATTAGCCTACAATCCACCAACAAAAGAGAGCCACTTATTGATTTAATTTTTAATTTAGGCTTTACGTAATTGCGTACCTACTTCGGAGCTTTAATGAATTCCTGTGGTCAAATTCTCAAGACATATGTTAGCCATTTATATTCATTGTAACAGAATACATTATTCACACCATGAACTCATATTCACTTTAAAATACCCGCCAGACTTGATCAGTGTCTCAAAGATGAACGTGATCTACTTTTTTCCAGATTCTACCGTTCCATTTCATGCACATTACGCGATTTTCTACATAGGCAGAAACGGAAATGACTTAATATGGTTATTATTATTAAGGAAAACTGTTTACAGGAACTGGGAACATTCCCTTTAGACATAGCCATGATCTAAGCTATTTCCCAAAGGGAAGTAAACACGGATTTTTTCAGGACACCGGATCCACCAATTTAGCTACTTTCTAATTGTATACTTTTATATAGTTTTTTTTAATTTTACTTTTTCTTCTTTTTAAGATAACCGACTGTATATAGTCCGCTTCCGTAAAAACCGTAGGCCCACCGAGTCGAATAATTTTCCCATTCTTCCCGAAGGGAGAAATATTTATGATATGAGTAAGCAGACTGTATGAAGGTATTAGATTTAAGTTAACAAAGTAGTAACATTTATGTACCAGTTTTTTTGGACTAATTTGTTTCCGAATCTGCAATCCAGAATCTATATTCGGTAACACCAGTATCAGGCGAAGACACGCCGACGTCGTCCACTCTGCGGCGAAACGTCTGGACACCTGTGCCACAAAAGGGCGTTTTTGTACCGGACACCTGTGTAAACCGTATCGGGGCATTGTCGCCAATATCTGCCAGACCGTCGCAGACCGCGCGGCGCGCTATGGGTTGTGGGAAACGACCCGCTCCCCAGGGTACCGGGCCGTGTGTTCAACGTATTCTCCTCCGGTTGTTGCCTTCACCACCACAATACGCGGGTATTACAACACCTCACGGAGTAATCACAGGGTGACTCCAACATCAATGTTGAATTCAGTACTCTACTTCTAAGTGAGCAAAATTAAACCAAGAAGTAAACCAGTTTCTTTTACTTAACTTATACTTTTAACTGAAACGGCAACCTACCCAGGGAGGTTTTTAAGCCAAATATGAATGGGAAATGAGTGTGGTATGATTGTGGTGCGATCTTGTAGCCTTGTTACTGAATAAGGCTGACATTTTCCATAGAACTTATAATTTACGTTTTACGATTAGAGTTGTGTAATCGATTATTTTCAGAAACATTGTAAAACTGGTTCTTTTTTATTCCTCGTTCATAAACTCAAAAAGATCTGTCCAAAATATTCCTAAAATAGATAGGCCACCAACTCTATGCAGTAATAGCCCTGTCAGCGCACTGAGGTCCTCGCAGTGCGCATGCGCGTTGCCGGGCTCTGGTTGCAGCGCATGCGCTTCTCCCCGCTCTCTAATGGTAGGGTGGAGTCATGAGGTCTGCGTTTATTTTCCCCCTTCAAGATAATAATCCACAGTATGTGTCGTAAACGGCAAAATAATTGCACGTCTTAAGTGAACGTGTTTTGTGTGCTCGGCCGGTTACGTGTTTTTCTTATACTCGTTCTAGTTTTATTTTAATTTGCTTCACCTTTTTGCATGTTTTGGAACATCTTTATTATCCTTCAAATTCCATTAGTACAGATCACACGTGGATATGTAAATCTCATACGTAGATCCGTACATTCATTATCCACACGTGGACACGTCTATTTATGAATACGGTGACCTATGTATCCGTTATCCATACTTGGATACGTGTATCCATTTATAAATACGTATCTACGTCTATATGTTATTTTTACGATGATAGGTGTATGAGTTCCTTCATACGTGGAAGCGAGAATTCACTATCTATACGTGGACGCGTATATCGGTTATCCAAACTTGGACGCGGATATCCGTTATCCAAACGTGAACGCGTATATCCGTTATCCAAACGTGGACGCGTATATCCGTAATCCAAACGAAGACACGAAGGTTTACAATACCTACCAGTACCATACTAGTACCTACCAGTACAATACCTACATTTCAGTTACAAATACATAAAGTAAAAAAGCATATAAATTTATATAATACGTAATAAATAATAATACTATGACAAGTTTCTAAAACGTATACGAGTTATTTTTTATATAATTGAAAATATATTTTCTTAGAAAAGGACTAATTATACCATAAAAATTTTATTTTACATTTATACACCTTTAAATGTTAAATAAAATTTTATATAAAGATAACATAAAAAAATATTGTCTATGAAAAACACAAATTGTATTTTAAAAATGTTTGACTCAAACATATGACAAATATCAATTTATCCAAAAATATTAATAATAAGTGAAAATTAATTTTTTCTATCTATACGATTATACTCAAATACAGTCTGTTTTAGAGTTTTTTATACTCGTAATTAAGAACGGAAAACTTTAAGTATTAATTTGTAGTTTTTCATTTGAAAGATTTTATTTTTTAAAAATTACAGTAAAAACATCCACATTTTTGTTACAAAAAAACTCCCGTACTTGGATAATGCCGTGACGTTTCCATACTGTAAAAACCCCATTTATAAATTTGGACTATCAACCAATTACGGGATAATGTGCAAACAAAAAATTATATATATGTATATATAAATTTATATAAAGATTATTGTATATATTATACATTTTAAGACGTTTTTGTATCAAAAAGAAGTCAGAACCTAAGCTCCTTCTGGACAATGGAATAATATTAAATGTAAAAAAGCATAAAGTTATCCATAATTGGATATTTATTTACGTTATTAATACGTATACGTATGTATACTGTATCCATATGTGGATACATCTGGTTTTACGTTATTCATACGAAGATGCAGGACTATAATATCCATATGGAGAAGCCTGTATACGTAATTTTCATAAATGCGTTTATACGCTTTATTAAAAATGAAATACGAATATTAGCGAACTATTTTTCATTATGATATTTTCTTGAATAAAGCAATGTATCATACAACGCAAAAATGTATTCTAAAATCACGTTACACCATTGTAAAAATTTTGAAATAGGATATCGGACTACAAAAATATTCTACGTTGAAATATTACTCTGAGTCTATTTTAGAGTCTTTTTGACTGAAACAAGTTACAAAAAGGTGTCAAGAACGGATACTATCACTAATATATAGTACGTTTATTTATATAAATTCGTTTTTCCAACAGTATTGCCAACTTGACTCGATTCTTTTACAGCTAATAATTACAGACAGGCGTAGAAAAACACAACATAACAAAACATTGAGCACATTACAGGGTTCACGTAGGACGTGCGGCGCCCGTCGAGCCACTGGCGGGCACGTACTTGGATAATTAGCCTGCACGTAACCGACAGACGCGATAACTCCAGAACCGGTCGCCAAGTGTAAATTTCCCCGACTGACTTATCGGCGACATCGCAGGAAACTTGTTTTCGCCGGGTACACGTGCAAATTAAACGAACGCGATCTTTGTATTCGGTAGACATAAACATTTGTCGTGGCAAAAAGCAACGCAAAAACCTCCTGGAGCTCTATATGAATTTGGCCGACTTATGGAGAAGAAGAAGGCGCGACGCGTATTTGGCGGGAAGAAAGGGTCCATTGTGGAATCGGTGATGTGGAAGGACGGGTGTAACCCAATTGTGGAAACTGGTTGGTCTTCGGATGGACATGAGTTGGTGAATCAGAACTCGTGCTGGGACTGCTGAACGGAGGACAATGGATCAATGGTCATCTCAACTCCGGCAACTATTTTCAATTCAACTGATGTGTGACTGGTTGGGTTAGTTTTCTTATTATTCTAACTTCAAAACAGTATAGTATATACTGACTTAAAAGTTGGGTAGTCACTTACCGTTGAGTTTTATCATTTCCAAATTCTTGAAAGAGATCCAACATGCATACAAAATACTTTAGGACTTGGAAAGAATCTTGGACTTCCAGTCAAAAATAATCTAAATTTTCTTGAAATTTTCTGTGAATTTCAAATAATTGTAAGATATTATGGAACATTGTTATTAGTATTGTAACTATGGGATAATTTGCTGGTAAAATGTATGTCTAATAATTTCAGTTCCAATGGAGGACATTGGAACAGAATTTATTAGACATACATTAATTAAATGCGTATCAGTGGTTATGGATTGTTTGAAAAAATCCACTAAAAGTTTATAGATCCTACTACGATTTTATAGCAAATAAAAATTCTATTTATTCAATTTTTTAGAATCCATACCATCATTGAGCTCCTTATATTGTCCATATTTTTTTAAATGTTCATAAAGTCGTAACGGTTTTTAAATAATGAATTTCACACTTTGATATTGGTTCTAACATTTTTACACAATCTCCCAACAACAAACATAAAATATACTATGAACTTTAGTGGCACAATACTTAATATGTGGGTCTGTTCCATTAATTTAAAATTTTCATCAGGCTACACGCTTTTTATGAAGTTAAAAGGAACAACTCCGTCCATCTTGAGTCAATAAATCAGTCCTCAACTCGATTGTTAGCACCTACAAGGCTGAAAAACTCAGAAACACTAAAAAAGAAATACTTCACGCCGAATATAAATCGAGGCATCCCTGATTTCGCATTTCGGTCAAAAGAATCCGTTTCTGCCAGTCGGATAAGATCAGCTCAGCGGCTGATCAAAGGCGATCAAAACGGCCAGGTGGGCGGTGGTCATCCGGATCCTGTCACTTCTTGTTTTTATAGGTCTTTGGTCGTCGTAGTCAAAACAAATTAGAGGTGTTTGATCCGCCGCAGCGCGATCTTCGGCGACACCTCTCGGCCTTCCGTATCTCAGACATCCGAACTGGTTTTTGTCACAGACCGCAGAATACTTCAAAAACCGCCGATTCACTTCAATTAGTGGACAATGGTTGAGTAGAGAAGAAGAAAAACCCCCGCGAGACGAGATATTCCGAGAACCTAACTATCGACAAATACGTGAAAACACCCAATCGAACACTGAGGAATCAATAGTAATTCCGAGTAAATGGGTTTCTTGGAGTATTATCGTGGTTTTTCTATTTTCCTTCTAGTTTTTCCCTTGCACCATTGTTTCAACAGAAAACTTAAAACTGAAATTGCAACCTACCCAGATATAAAAGCCAGGTATGAATGAGAAATACGTGTAAGATAATTGTGTTGCAATCTTATCTTGTTCCTGACTAAAGCTGACTAAGACTGGGACGGTGGTGTCGTCCTTTAATCCAGCTACTTGGAGGTCACGAATTGTGGATAGTTGTGATAGATGGTCGGTGGGTGTAGTGTTCTCTTGTGTGGATTAACGTCCGCACTATTGAATACTGCGTTAATCCGCAAATACCATCATCATAATTAGACCAGTTCGTAATTCAGAGGCTGTAATTCGGATTCCACGTTAAACTGTAGGTCCTTTAGTTGTCATCGGCTGTTGGGCTATTAATTAACAGTCCTGTCTAAGGAACATGTCAGCCTTAGTCAGTAATATGACTAAAAGATCGCGCCACAATCATCTTACACTCAATCCTCATTCATACTTGGCTTAAAATACTTACCTGGGTAGGTCGCCATTTCAGTTAAAAGTATAAAAGTATGACATGTTGCTTAGAAAGGACTGTTGTATAATATCCCAACAGCCAATCACATCTAAGTGATCTACAGTTTAACGTGGGATTCAAACCAGAATTTTACCTCTTAATTACGAACTTGTCTCATTATGAGGACGGTCTTTGTGTATGAACGTAGTATTCAATAGTACGGACGTTAATCAACACCAAGGAATATGACATCTACAGGTCGTCATTTATCTAAATAAATTGAAACCCCCCATTTTGGGGTAGAAAAGACCCCAAAAAATGTAATCAATGTAGTCCGATTGCGTTACCCAATACGTTCCTCCTAGATATTACAGGAAGTAACAACTCCACCGAATGTTATAACAATCAGTAACAATCAATGTTATAACAATAAACGTAATAATTTTGGCCTTTATCGTGTTAAAATATAAAATTTTGAATGACCCCTAAAAACGTGTTCAAGTGGTTTAGTTATGAACTTCTGTCATGGTCCTGGGCTTAACTGTCACCTTCGAGTCATGTGAATAGATTCACTATTAGCGAATTTCCATAGGAAATTTGCTAAAGAAGAGGAAGATATAACGAAAAGCAAGACGCTAGCCATACTCCACAGTGAAGATATAGCTTCATGGACCAATTCGAATCACTTGTCACTGTAAGGATCGCATTCCATCCCATGTTCAACCTGGACGGTCCCAGGTCCCAGGTGCCTCGGTCCCATCCCTCTCGTCATTGTGTCAAACGCCGAACCTGACGGATAATCCGCATTCAACAGAGTTTACAATTACCCGACAAAAAGTGGACTGGATTGTTCGAAAATTGGAGCGAGGCCGTAAAAAGAGCTTGCATAAAGTGTCTCACAGGTGGGAGCGACAAAGGGCTCAAAGGCTCTGTGCGCTCCTTTCATGGACCAATGCGTTAAAATATTCTTTTCAACCTCAACTGGGGGAACATACTTTCTTTTTTGGGCCTCTTTGAATTATTTAAGAGGTTGCTGTGAAAGAGGTGGAATATTTTCGTTGAAGTAATAGATTCTACTTATTTACTTTTGTGATAAATATGTTTTAATCACTCCTCATAAGTATAAGCCATTTTCCACGACAGCTGATTTCAATGAAAAACATTAGAGCAAGGGAAAACCGATCAGCTGATTTTCCCTTACCCTAAATTTACCCTCCCTCGCTCTCAATTAGTTTACTGTTTGCTCACTAGACGCACTTGTGTATCTACGCAAATCTTTTGTATGAAATTACTTGTAAATCAGCTGTTTTTACAGTTTTACGCGAGATGCATTTCCCTTGCTCTAATTATTTAGAGCAAGGGAAAAACGGTCAGCTGATTTCCTTTATTCCAAATTTACTCTCTCTCGCTCTCAATTAGTTCACTGTTTGCTAATTTTGACATGGATATGTCTTAGCTCTGGGGGGGGGCGGGGTGTTGGTGATTTTTAAGATGGAAAACATGTAACAGGTTTCCATAGAAACTAACGGAGCTATTGTAATGAATTTTTAAAATAAAAGAATAAGAACAGCTGTTTAGATGAACTGAGGCCATTCCCTTTAGACATATCCATGATCTAACCTATTTCTTACAGGGAAGTAAATACAAACATTTTATTTTACAATTCTTTGACAATTTAAGTGTAAAAATAAATACGTAGAAGCTACTATTTTCTGTGTTTTAGCGTAGTAGGGCTTTACATTACTACAAAGATGTCTATTATTCCTGAAAATATAATTAAAAAAGCTTCAGATCTTACGAAAAAAACTTCTACACGAGAAGTCAAGAGCGTATGAAGAAGAATACGGCAAGTCTACGGACTGGCGCAATGGTGAAAAGTAGCGTTCATGACTTGTGCCTTTGATTTTATATACTATGTATGTAAATTCAATGCTTGTACCAAAATTGACTTTACGGCACTTGCTCCGATTATTCCCATCCTCGGCACGAATGAAATTTAGTGAAACTGGAAACTTGGGCGCGCACCGGAAAATCCTACTTCCGGTACTTATAATGAAATGTACTATTTATGTTTCCAGTAGAATTGTAATTTTCGAAACTCATCTTTTCAAGAATTTACATTGGTGGGGCACACAGTTTTTTATTTCAACCCTATAAGTTCATCTTTTTAACATAATATTTCATGTGAAAGGCATAATGATAGTTAAGGTGACATATTCAAGTTGTAAGGTTTATCTAAGGAAATGATTATACCTCAATGTTATTATAATAAAAGGAATTTTATTGGTGACTAAACAAACACCTTTTGATAACATAATATTTCATGTGAAAGTCATAATGATAGTTAAGGTGAGATATTCAAGTTGTATGGTTTATCTAAGGAAATGATTATACCTCAATGTTATTATAATAAAAGGAATTTTATTGGTGACTAAACAAACACCTAAATTAAATTATTATGACCATTGTAATGATGATGAGCCAGGCGCAACTAGATATGAGACGGCTGTTGATAGCAGAAGATAGAGACAGACAGATGGAGGTGCTGTGATGCTGAGGCAAGTACCGACTGGGGTACAAATGTCCTTGGCAGTAAGTAAGACTAGGCCTTGGCGTGTCCTGTAATCCAGCTACTTGG
Source organism: Nephotettix cincticeps (assembly GCA_023375725.1). Lineage (NCBI taxonomy): Eukaryota > Metazoa > Arthropoda > Insecta > Hemiptera > Cicadellidae > Nephotettix > Nephotettix cincticeps. The sequence goes on along the minus strand of CM041789.1, from coordinate 15,996,548 downwards.
AGGTCACTAAAAATGTGGATAGTTGTGAGCAATGTTCGGTGGGTGTAGTGTTCTCTTGTGTGGATCAACGTCCGCACTATTGAATACTACGTTCAATAGAAAACAGAAGAAGCAGAATACACAAAGAGCATCCTCATAATTAGACTAGTTCGTAATTCAGAGGTAAAAGTGGTTCGGACCGCACGTTAAACTGTAGGTCCCTTAGATATCATTGGCTGTCGGTCTTAGTTAGTAACAAGGCTAAAAGATCGCGCACAATCATCTTACACCCATTTCTCATTCATACTTGGCTTAAAGAATCTACCTGGATAGGTCGCAATTCAGTCAAAAGTCTAAGTAAGTATAAAATGTGTATATTTCAATCGGGTGCGGAGCAAAATGTGCATTTTTGAATCACCATAGTCGAAGAATAAAGGGTATACGAGGAGAAAATTCATCCTCTGAGGAATAGAATGAAAAGTAGCGTCGTCTGCGACGGACGGTCGGCCAGCCGGTCCTTCCAGACTTCATATTTCATTGTCCGCGACGCTTGATTTACTTGTTCCTCCTCGTCGCGTCGCAGCCGTATCTCGGCCCGTCTAATTTGAGAGCTAATCACAAAGCTTTACGGCCATTTTGACGTTGGGCCATGGTTCGAACAATTTACATCCACGCAGTCTTGTTAATGTTGCTATAAACTTTTCAAAAGGACGATCTCGCTTTTGCAGTTACAGACTCGGACGACGCGGACTGGGCTGTGTAAATCAGTAAAGACGTGTTTACTACTTCTGGAGAACAAAGGCGTATGGGGATGCAAGGTCGGAGATTGGGAGGAGAAAACTTGAAGATGTAATACCCCCATAGCAGCAATACTCTGCTAATCTCGTTTATTCAGGAATATTATGTAAGAAACGAAAATAATTGAAAGGTGTTCTACTAGTGAAAATGATTAAAAAAGTCTCTATAAACATAGGTTCGGTAATACTTCATCATCGAGTTTCAGCTAGCGAAAGATTTTGCCCGGATTTCACTACAACCAGTAAAATGAGGCTATTATGTTTTTTCCTTAATTTAAGTGCCAAATGTGTTTTTTATGTAAAATGAACTGAAAAATTGAATTTAATCTAGTCCCGGAACTGTAAGTCGAGTTTTTCTTGAGAAAGGTACGTACAGAATTAAAACTATAACTTTCTTTAAATTAATTAAGCTATTTGATCCATTTTGAATATTTTGTTGCCCATTAAAATTAATTACCGTTGCGAATCCTTTTTTCTTTTGATTTTCAATATATTTATATAATATTACAGTTATTACAGGCTAAATGTCAAAATGTTTTATTTGGGCTACGATGTTTGCGTTTAATGTCGGTTTTCTCAAAAACAACTAGATTCTGGTATCAGCTTTATTAACTTTTTCCGTTCATTTTGTATCAAATACTTTACATTGGAAACTTTAATAAACGCCCAAAAAACAACACGGCCTCGTGTTAGTTTCGCTATCCCGGATGGATAGGAATTTGCATCCTCAGGCTTTAAAATTCTGTGTAAAAACTTTAAATTGAGTATGTAAGTCAGTCTTGTGACAACTACCAATTTAATTTATGAAACCAATCTTTGTATCCTACATCTTGTATGAAGGTCAATCTCATCTGAATCAAGTCAAATTTTTAATGACTATAATGTGTACTCAATCTTGTATACGCCCAATCTTTGGTATCAAACACTTCGTATACAAAGTAGCTGGATTACAGGACACGTCACCTCGTCTAAATAAGCTAACATTGAACCAGCTTGTGTGTTATTTATTGTGTGTGTGTACCGGCTTCAACGTTACGCACGGTCCATTGGAACATCAGCTGGGTTATTAGTCTTGGCTACAGTAGCTGTATTAGTCTTGCCCACAGCCTCACAGTAGCTGCAGGCTAATCAACCGACGCGAGTGCCTATTGTCTAGCTATTGTCTACATTGTGATCCTCAAGGTCCATACTTCTCATTATTACTTCAAAGGTTTCTTTATCTCGATTCTGATTCTCAGCGGTAATTTGTCTTAGATAAAGGCTGGGAATGAATGTGATTTAATTTGAAGTGAATATAAGAGGATTACTACTTTGAAACCATTAACCAGTAAACCAGTAACCACAACCACAGTAACCAGTCCACAGTAACCACAACTTGAAACCAGTAAGGTATCATTTTTAAGTCATCCTTTCTGGTAACATATTTCATTCCAGCCCCATAATAAGAATGTTAATTTTCTGACAGCATTTCTGGTTACAGGATTGTCACAAAAAAGATGGTTGTGGAGCCTTTTGTTATATAAAGAATTAAATTAGTATTTTTAATAATTAAATATTTCCTGTGTAGTTTTTTGTTTTGAAAATAACAATTGGAAAATTTAATCACTATACCTATAATTTAACGACAATCGACTTTACGACTACTTTATCGAGTGGTCAGTAATGCTAAAATCCAAGATGGCGAAGGTAATGCAGACAATTAATTTGGGGTTTACTTGCAGTAGAGTTCTGATTCTATATAGGCAGCATGAAATTTTTTTAAATATATAATAAATTATAACACAATTAGTGTGGTATTTATCATTCCATACTCTCAGTGAACACCGATGTCCTGATGAGGCAATTGAATTGTGTCTACCTTTTAAATTAAGAAACAAAATTTAATACAAATGCTTTCAAATACAGTATTTCAGTACAATACTAAACTTGAGATATTCCATGTTGGGGTTTAAGTAGGCCATAGTATAGCTGGATAGGCACGCATTTATGTGGAATATTGTTGGAAAAAAGAGAATTTTAGGATAGGATGGATCTATCTAATTCTGTGGAAAGTAAAACAAATCCTAAACAATTTTAGTCCAGGTGACAGACACACTCACAATTCGTACTCAAACTCAATGACATTCTAAGCCCAACAGACAAGACTCTCTGGTACAACTTCAAAACCGAAGCGCGCCGGGTTGAATCCCATAAGCGTCAAATATATACCCAGTTTCCGTTTCGTCACTCAGCAAATAATTAATAATGGTTCCTAACAATAGCTACGAGACCGGAGGCAGCATGCTGGCGTGAGTAGAGCGAATTTCAACTTATATTATTCCCATCATAGTAATCGAATTGTTGTGAGTATACAGGTTTGCTTCAACAAGGGTCGTTTTACATAGTATACATAAAGGCTGTTAACTAAGGGAAACACATACATTTTTTTTAGTTATGTCAATGGTTAAGCAATTTATACCAATTTATCTATTTTAACCATAAGAATTATATGAGCAACGAGTTCATGGGTTTGCTGCCGTAAGAAACATTAAATTTGGAGATTTTATGGATCTAATGATAAAACGTAGCTGGATGAATTTACATACCAAATTTTCAAAGAATGTATAACCAAATGACGGTAGTTTTAGATCTCCAAAAATACTGCTGAGATAAGGTCACAGATGTTACATAATTGGAAAGAGGAAATTTTAAAGAATATAATATAGTAAAAGCTTAAAGTCAAAAAAAATAATTTTGGCCAATTTAGAGTGCTCTTAATATGATATCACTCCTAGACTGGGACCGTGGTTCCTGTAATCCAGCTACTTGGAGGTCGCGAATTGTGAGTTATGAGCGCTTGTCGGTGGATGTAGTGTTTTTTGTGTGGATTAACGTCCGCAATAATGAGTACTACGTTAATCCGTTAAGACTATTCCCATAATTAGACCAGTTCGTAATTCAGAGGCAGTGGTTTGAACGTTAAACTGTAGGTTAGATATGCTATTGACTTTTGATCAGACTACAAGATCAAAAACAATTTTAAAATACCTACCTGGGTAGGTTGCTATTTCAGTTAAACTATAAAGTATAAGTGTAAGCCAACAACCAGTAGACCGTCACCCTTAGATTATACACCTTATGACAGTACATTTTGGCTACATCATGCCAAATAAGAATACTTCCAGACTACTTTCAGGGGAACTACAAGTCGTCACCCCGGGAGTTCAGGCTCAGCCAGAGTAGGGCTCTCAGGAGAGGCAATAAGGAACCAAGGTCATAAGGAAGCCACCGACTACTTACCACTTATAAGGAGCACTTTATAGCCACTCACTGACCAGAACTGCAGCTCCTTTATAATACGTAATTTTAAACTCTGAACCAGTCTCAGTGCGTGTAGAGCTGAGTGAACAGTTAAGTAATACTAATGAAATAACCAAATAACTGTTCATAACACATAGATAAAACATTACCACTTAAAAAAAATAAAATTTATTAAATTATACTCGTATTAAAACTGGATTTTAATCAAAATAACCTAACAATACCCAAAATATTTCTCCTAAAAATAATTGTTAAAGTACGAAAAATGCTCATTAAATTGAAAAATAATTATGCCTTAAACAGTTATTTTACTGGTTTACCATTCAATTTCTTTTATAAATACTAGACTGCAATAACAATTTGTGTATTTAACCCCCGATGGGAAATAGGTTAGATCATGGATATGTCTAAAGGGAATGATTTCAGTTCCCCTAAACAGCTGTCATTGTAACCAAATTATGTTACTAGCCACATGACGTCACTGTTTCAAATTTTGGTCTCACAAATTGCCAACACCCCCAGAGCTGAGGCAAATCCATGCCAATAATCCATTTAGACAAATAAACCCTCTTTTGAATAAGTGGAAATTGAAGTCACAACTATCTCAAAGGCAATGCCCTCTAGAAGTAGATCGGCACACTAAACGATATTCCATTGGTTTAGGACGTAGGCCCTAATTGTGTAGCTTATCGTACATTAGCTTAAAGAATAACATTGGAAAAGATTAAGTAGGATTTCCATCACGAGAAAAATTTTATTTTTCAACAGACAATAATGTACTTTAACGAGATGAAGCGTTAAATCAAGTTACATAACACTAATACGAATTAGCTGTATCATTTTGATTACCACCCATAAGAATAATATAGGAATGAGTAAGTAGGTTTGCTGCCACGAGGAACAAAAATATTTTAAGTTTCCAGCATGAGCTATTAGATCTTAACTATGAATAAGTATCCAAGATGGTTTCACAATATTTCAAATAGTAATTGAGATATCAATTTTTACCCTTACCACATAATAACGCTCAAGATCTAAAGACATCGTACTGCGTTTACCAGTTTCCATATCTTAGTAAACGCTTGATATAGAGAAGAGGTATAAGTCAAATGACTTAATTGTTTATTTTTTAATCTAATTCTTATGGTGCTAGTACAAATTTGACTGGAACCATGGCAACTTCCTGTAATCCAGCTACCTGGAGGTCACGAATTGTGGATAGTTTTAAGCGATGATCGGTAGATGTAGTGTTCTCTTGTGTGGATTAACGTCCACACTATTGAATACTACGTTAACCCGCAAAAAGACCATCCTCATAATTAGACCAATTCGTAATTCAGAGACCGTGGTTCGGATTCCACGTTAAACTGAAGGTCCATTAGTTGCCATCGGCTGTTGGGCTATTAATTAACAGTCCCGTCTGAGGAAAATGTCAGCCTTAGTCAGTAATATGACTAAAAGATCGCGCCACAATCATCTTACACTCGTGCCTCATTCATACTTGGATTAAAATACCTACCTTGTGGTATGGTCACCATTTCAATAACCTAATATTAAATAAATATTTTTTTAATATATCATATGAAACTTTTAGGATACAAACCCTGTTTTCGAACACAACCTAAATGTAGTATTTTCCATCTCAGCCGAATTTTGTATCGATCAGACTATTTTAACGAGAGTTATCGACTTTACAGACATGTATGTAAATGCATAAATAGGTTTTTACGATCGTGTTTGATCTCTAGGGACCTCAAAACTAATAATTACCTTCGTATCGGACTTAAGTCTAGTACAGTACCACCTATTGCCATTGGTGGTACCCCTTCTTCCTTATGGGAAATTCGCTAAACTGTTTTGAGTTAAAAACGTTTCACCTCATTTGATTGAAAATTGAACGAATGAAACAAATCCGAGAAACCACTTAAACGGGTTGAAACCTGCCAGACAGCTATTAAGGGAAATGATTGGCAGCAGTCCAGGCGTTGATTATACGCTTGAACATTCAATTATGTTGGAGCTAGGCGCATTATACTGCATATTCAGATTGTGATCGACATGAGCGATGCACTCGGCTGCATACATCCTACATGCGCCTGCCTAGCATTGCAAATTACAGATTATAAACCGAGACCAGTTCCACATCTCATCAGCACACGTTTATTACCTCAAACGTGCTCGTTTTCTGACTGACTTTTACAAATGACTGTGCATTATTTTGATCTTTGGATTTACCAACTCGTTTTATTAATTTCAGCATGACGAATACTTCCTATAAAACACGTTTAAGCATTGATTGGTGACTACACCAGTCAGGAATACTGAAACAAACCAAACCTAACCGAACCTAACAGAGCCTAATCGAATCCAAACAAACCTGACCGAACCTATTCGGGCCTAGCCAAAACTAACCTCAAACTATTGTGATTATTTATCAACATGGAAAAATATTTTATTACTTTTACACTTAAAATCGTTTAAGTGACCTTTACAAGACTTTTATTTTCAGCATGACGAATATTTTCTATAAAACACGTTTAAGCATCGATTAGTAACTAATCAGGAATACCGAAACTAACTGAAACAAACAATAACCGAAGCCTAATCATTTAACCGATTTTCAGCCTATAACTAACCTCAAATTATTGTGATTATCTGGTTATCAACCTGGAAAAATATTTTTTTTCTACACACAGTAAGTCCGTCCTTTGTTTGGGTTATACGATTTAGTATTAAGAAGAATTACTATGTCAAAATATTAACCTGATTTCATAAACAAAAACTTAGAAAATATGTTATCTAGGGAATTACAAAAATAAAAAAATGATAATTTCTCTTTAGTTATCGGATAAAACTTTTATTCAGGGAAATAATTAATAACGTTATTCCCCAGACAACAAATTTAACTTTAATTTGACACGTCAACTATTTTGTTTGTCTTTCGTGTAACTAGTAATGCTGTCACAAAATTAACATTGTTCTCAGGATCCTTAACTAAAATATTTCGCCAATAAGACAGACTCTTAAATTGTTTTAAGCACACTACTTGAGAAAGTTATTAAAATGAAACAAATGTTACTGGTTTTCATGAGAATTAAATAAACCAGAAAACATAAACAATGCCTCATTCTCTAGTCTGTTATCTAGCCTTAAGTGATTATTTGAGCAAAATATCGCATTTAAGTTGTCAGCTTGAAGAATTCTTCAATCCTAGCAACATATGATGCCTAGGAACACATTGAGTCTAGTGGGGGATCCATATATTTGTATGGAAATATTTTCTCTTTTTATATGGATTGTATTGAACAAATAAATAAATTAAATTTGTTCCGGGGAAAAAAAGAAATTAAACCCCTCCTAGATTTATTGAAAACCAATATTTTCTATTGGAGATCAAAGCCTGTTTTCATTCCAGGGCATTTGTTTTTATTAATTAAGTTTTCATGTAGATATTATGTAAATTAATATGAAGTTTGTAGAGTTTTTACAAACTCGAACGGACGATAAAAGAGTTTTATGGCAGCGTAGCAGGTTGCAAAGCAAATGTTTGTATGTTGATCATAAAATCAACCAGGATTGCTAACAACACAATTTGTAGCCACGCGCTAATTTTATTCAAACGAAACGCTTTTAAGTTTCCTCGACGGGTTATTTCCATAATGCGTGTAAAGTACATTTTAAAAGCCCCCCTCCCATTCCCCCAGACGGTCCTGTGTCAAAGTAACGTTAATGGAGTGTCTCCGAATGCGAGTAATCAATTTGCATATTGTTCTTGTCAGCATTAATAAAGGATGACGTCATCAGTACAAAATAGAAGAGTGGACTCAAAATATGGGCGGGGTGAACGATCAATAACACGGGACCGGTTTGGAGTCGGAGCTGTCCGGCACGGGCCTCGGCCGCGCGGGGAATAGTGGTGTCTTGGGGATAATACAGATCCTTGAGGAACACCGAATGTTTTGGTTGTTCCTGAATAGTAGTGTATTGGGGTATAATACAGATCCTTGGGGATCCCCGAATGCTTTGGTTGTTTAAGAATAGTGGTATATTACGGATCCTTGGGGAACCCCGAATGTGTTGGCTGTTTAGGAATAGTAGTGTATTAGGGGTAAAATACAGATCCTTTGATTATTCGTGATTATAAGTGTATTGGGGGATATTACGGATCCTTGGGGAACCCCGAATGATTTGGTTGTTCGTGATTATAAGTGTATTGGGGGATATTACGGATCCTTGGGGAACCCCGAATGATTTGGTTGTTCGTGATTATAAGTATATTGGGGGATATTACGGATCCTTGGGGAACCCCGAATGATTTGGTTGTTCGTGATTATAAATGTATTGGGGGATATTAAGGATCCTTGGGGAACCCCGAATGATTTGGTTGTTCGTGATTATAAATGTATTGGGGGATATTAAGGATCCTTGGGGAACCCCGAATGATTTGGTTGTTCGTGATTATAAGTGTATTGGGGGATATTACGGATCCTTGGGGAACCCCGAATGATTTGGTTGTTCGTGATTATAAGTGTATTGGGGGATATTACGGATCCTTGGGGAACCCCGAATGTGTTGGCTGTTTAGGAATAGTAGTGTATTAGGGGAATACTCGGAACCTTGTGAAACACCGAATGCTTGGGTTTATTGGGAATAGTGGTATATTGGGGGATAATACGGATCCTTGGGGAACCCCGAATCATTAGTTGCTGTGAGAATAATGGTGTCTTGGGGGTGATTCTGCGCATCTTTAGGGAATGTCGAATCATTGGTTGGGAAATACTGAGGAAATATGAGTCCTCGTAAAATAATTCAATCGCTTGTGAGATTAAACTGATTCTAATCCTGATGGGGGAACAGTGGAAGCTTCTTGGGAAATTTTACTATAATATTTTTTAGAAACACAATTGTTGCTTGAAAATACTTTATACTACTGTATATGGGAATCAAAGTTAATTTTAATTTGTAAATAATATGACATGCCAAATCATACGAAAACTTTTCAGCTCCTTTTAGTGAATAATCCACTAGGTTTACCTTATTCGGTGAAGTAAATAATACATTCCAGCGTGCTCCAACGTCTAAGTCTCTCGTCATTGAACCTCTAAGTCTCTATCTATCTAGCTCTAAGCAATCGAGTTTCATGTTGTAACAGTGCTTCAGTATCTAAGTATTCTCTCAGCTTTACAGCCTCTGTGTAGGTATCTTTAAGTGCTCAATTTTTATGTTGTAACAGCCTTTTAACGTACTTCTTGTCTTATCTCCCATCATTGGAGCTCTAAGCCTGTATATAGGTCGAAGCAATTGAGGTTCGTGTTGTAACAGTACTTCAGCCTCTAAGTCTTATATCATTCGAACTTTACAACCTCTATTTAGCTATCTCTAAGCGTTCAAGATTCATTTTGTAACGGAACTTCAGCGTACTCTAGCATTTAAGTCTCTCGTCATCAGAACTTTACAGCCTCTATGAAGGTATCTTGAAGCACTCGAGTTTAATGCGCCTCCACCGCCCATCGTCCATCTTCTTGATGGCCTCAACACATAAAAAGCTAAAGTGCCCCGAGCTTTTTACTGCAGTAATAAACAGTTCTACATATACGCGAGGGGCACCAACGATTAGGACGCAGGCAGCCGGGCCGATCGCCACAAAAAATTATACTTGATTTAAAGCTGGAGTATAATCCTCTGCTACTGGAATTGAGCACCGGACCTGAACCCCCCCCCCCGGCTCCCAGACCTCACTCCTGATCTGTATTTTACTCTTTACGACAAAACAGGGCTCCTGCTCTCTGTGTAATTCATGGCTATTGTTTAATGACGATAGAAGCTTAATATCTGTACGAAAATAATTTGGGTTTGACTGTGGGGAAAACTATGATATTTTTAGTTATTTTTACATTTTATACCTCAGAAAAGCCGTGATGAATCTTTCTCAATTTCTGTCTGTCTGGAATGCTAAACCAGATGTTTTTGTAAAGCTTCTCTATTAAAACAAAAACACTGACAGTTATGAAGATTCTGTTCACTATTCTATACCTTTTTGAGAAAGTTTGTGGCTGTGCCTAACTGCTGTATTAACAAATAATGATATTGTATCACTATATTGTTACCCAGAAGCCAAGATTCTGTTTCTATTGATCGGTTAAAACTAGTGTTTTATTACATAATCATTTTCCGGCTAAACATGAGACTGACATGACACCAGTGTCAGATAACCCATTAAAGAACCAACCTGAAACAGACACATCTCCAGTCACCCAATAAAAAAAATGTAACCAACCAGACAACAACGGTGTAAACAACCTGCAGATAGTGCCAGAAAGAAACCTCCCCTCCTGAGCGGAAGACCAGCTTTGGAAGAGTTTTAAGACTTCCAAATAAACATTCCTCTTAACCATCAAGTTGTCCCTGGGAGAGTATGTGGCTGTGCCTAACTACTTGCATAGAGCTAGTTTATACATTTACAAATCATTTGTTTAGTCTTTAATTACTTTTGAATTATTCATTCTTTTTCATGATGTAAGAATCTTCTGATTATTTGATTTCTGAAAAATAATAATTATTCTTACTTATCATTACCCACGCTATAAGTTTTTCTTTACTGGCTTTACTGACTGAAGAAGTCTTTATTTCCTGAAAAACAAAATATGATACAGAATTTAATTGAAGGTTGTTTGGTCATGGAGGAAGTAGCTAATCAATGACTTGGATACTTTTGGAACGGTAAAGATTTTAAAAAGAAAATCAGAAAAGATTGTACAGTGAACCAAATCGTCCTAAAATTATAAATGAGGTGTACTTGAAAAGTTCCAAGGTCCTATCTCGTTGTTGGGCTGTTGTTTTTTTAAATGCAACCCAAATTTAGATTACAATTTAAAAATAATTGAGTCAAATAAGGTAAAACAACGTTCTGCATCAGGACGCAGGATTCCAGAAGATATGACTGGGGCCGTAGCTTTTCCTGGATTATAGGAAAAGTTACGGTTCTTGGAGGTCACGAATTGTGGATAGTTGTGAACTATGGTCGGTAGGTGTAGTGTTCTCTTGTCTAGATTAAAGTCCACACTATTGAATACTACGTAAATCTGTAAAGACCATCCTCATAATTAGACCAGTTCGTAATTTGGAGGCAGTGGTTCGGACTACATGTTAAACTGTAGGTCCCTTAGATATGCCATTGACTGTTGGGCTATTAATTAACAGTTCTGTCTAAGGAACATGTCAGTAACAAGACTACAAGATCGCGCCAAAATCACCTTACACTAATCTCTCATTCATATTTGGCTTAAAAAACCTGGTCTTGGATAGGTTGCCATTTCAGTAACTAACTAACTATTAATTGATAGCGATAGCTAAAAATAAACAGGAACTACAGTACAAACGAAAATGGTTAAGTAAAACTCTGCAATATTTTATTCAACGATAGATGAGTTTTATATTCTAGATAACACCGAGGCAAAAAAATATGACGGAGTATGATAGAGGCTTCAGAAAGAATGAAGTTGTGAGACTAAATAACTCAATAAGGAAACCTGAAATAACAGTTAAAAAACGTCAAAAGTAGTAGTTACTGTAAGAGAACGGTTGCGGTGCGAACACCAGGAGCAGGTTGTTATAACAGCCACCACGTCCGTAAATCATCCAGACAAACCTGACGATTCTATTCCAGCACGGAACACCTGGACGTCTTCTGTGAGAATTTCCTCTGGAAAACGATAAACTCCTGGAAAAATTTACAAACTATAAATTTTCATCAATGTCTCTACGTCTCGTAGACGTTGCATATAGGAGATCCCCTTGGGCAGCCACCTAAATACAAGCAACCCACCATGCTGTGCCAGACGCGTGGGCCCCAACCCACGGACTCCTAAATAATTGTAAGCAGTTTTTTGTGCTGGACGCGCTACCTACATCTGTCGCACGGCACAGCGCGCCTGAGGCACATTTTAATTGATTTAATTGCTTTTCTCTAGACGGATTTAAGTGTTTTGAATTCGGGATTTGTAGCAGTTACTTATGTTGTTATCTCCGTTTTGTTTGGGGGTTTTGATAGGGTAGTGTAAGAAAAATCTACGAATGGGAATTTCGATATGATTTTAGTGGGGAATTGATCACTTTCATCACACAGGTACGCCATTAATCAAATTAACTCAATTGACAGGAGCGTTAATCTATATAAATAAAATTAAGGTTTTGTCCGTACATTTCTAGAATTAAGACATTTTTGTAAATTATATTTTTCATAATGGGTGGTCATAACCTGAAGTGGGTCTTATCCCAATTTCTGTCTGTCTATCTGTGTTTCAGTGACGCAAAACTAGATTTTATTGTTAGACATCCCTGTGAAAAGAGCACCCACAGTAAATAAATCTTATTTTCATTATTCTATACCTTTCGGAGGTTTTTGTTGTTTACTTTAAAGTGATCCACGCACTATAGAAATGAAAATTATTGTATATACTACACTAAGAAATGGATACGTCTAAATGGGATGTTTTCGGTTCCTCTAAACAACTGTACTTGTAGCCATATGACGTCACCTCCACATAGCTAAGACACCTCCATGTCAATATTGAGCTCTCTAAAGTGCATTTCAAGCCATTTTTCCCCCAGGTTTTACAGAATGTGGTACAAAAGACGCGCTTACTGCTAATTATAAAAATACCTAAATAAATAAGAATAATCGATTACCTTGTTTAACGTTCAATAATCTGAGGTGTCACTGCTAATTAAATAAATACATTCAGTGGAATAAAATTTTAAACGATTTAAGGTTTTGAACACATAACAAATACAAGTAAAAATCTTGTTCTCCCAAGAATTTCCTGTCCTCCAATTTTTACAAGTGAAAATCCCGCAGCTCCCACTGGACTCTGAAGACCGAATGTCCTGCCACAGGGTTCCTCGTCTAGAAGACTCAGATGGTTACCAGCCTCCTTCTAAGACGTTCTTGTACTCAAAAATCATCTTCATAATTAAACCAGATCGTAATTCAAAGGCAAATTGTAGTTCGAATCCCATCCTAAACTGTAGGTCCCTTAGCTGTAAAAAAAGTAAAGTTCCGTGTAACCTTCTGGCCAAGGTCTAATGTTAGAGTTTTCAGGTCGCACTACTGCCTCTAATGTGACCTAACGACTACTTATGTAGCCGGGACCAACGGCTTAACGTGCTTTCCGAAGCACGGTGGCAGTCTGAGAAATTAAATTTCATGTTTCATGACCGGGAATCGAACCCGGGTTTTGACATTGAATTGAACCCTTAGCTGTCATTGATTGTTTGGTTTTGGAAGTGGACTATGCTATTCTTAGTCCGTGACATGAATACAAGATTGCGCCACAATCATCTTACACTCATTCCTCATTCATACTTGGCATAAAAGATGGGTTGCTATTACAAAAAGTTAATAGTAAGACTCAATACGTTATGGTAGTATTTGATCACTCTACAATTCACGTCTGGGATTTTCTGATCGTTTGCAATCACAACGTCATCTGTAATAGGTTTTAGAGCTCACGACTGATTGGTTCCCTGAGAGTGAGAGGTTAGATGCCCAATACGCATGCGCGGTCACACTGATGCACTCACGACTGATTGGTTCCCTGAGAATGAGAGGTTAGATGCCCAATACGCATGCGCGGTCACACTGATGCACTCTGCTGCACCAGACGCAAACGCAGACGCCAATCAATACCTTATTGTTACCATCGCGATCCGACCTTCAACCAATGATTAGCACATTCCAGCCTGCGGTCGTTGCGGCCTGGGATCCACCTTCAATCCATTCCTTTCCCGTGGAAATATCTCAGATTAATTTGATTCTTTCCCGATGAATCTTAAATTAAACTGATATTTCAAAGTAAGGTTGGTTTGAGGTGTTTTTTTGCTCATATTACTTTCAAGGCCCCACAATTCAAATATTTTGCCAGTTTGACCATACATGTGTGTAAGGTGATTTTATACACCAGAGATGTTTTTATCGTTTTGATATGGATCGCCCCAAATCCTATTCTGTCTTAATTAACTTAGGCATTGTACTATAATGTGACTTGCAATCCAGCTACTTGTCACGAATTGTGGATAGCTATGAGCAATGTGGATGTGGTATTCCGTGGTTTAGGTTAACATACGTACAACTGTAGATGTAATGCAACATTCATCCGTAAAGACTATCCTCATAAAACGTTTTAAACCCCTTAAAAACCATTGGCTGTTGGACTAATAATTTACAGACCTGTCTAAGGAACTTACAGCTTTCGCCAGTAACAAGACTACAAGATCATGCCACGTATTTCTCATTCATACTTGCCTTAAACACCTACATGGGTAGGTCGCCATTTCAGAAAGGTAATAGGAAATAATAATAGATAGGTTAAATGGTTATGTTAGGAAATACAGAAAATAGTATTCATCCTCAAAATACTCCACGTGGCTGAGGAGAAACTAGGCCGAAATCTTGTCGGATAATGGTAATTTATTACTAGCCCAATCACAAACATCTGTAACTAACGAAGTCATTGTTGTAGTAGGTCAATCAGTAATTTAATGCCTCAGAAAGTCACATTGGAACAAATCCAGTGGTGGGTGTTCCGGTACCTCATTGTTTTTAAAGTCGGTTTAAATCTAATTGAATTAAACCAGCTGTAAGTTCATGAAGGAGGACAGTTGAGGAGTAAAATGTTATTTGTAGAAAGTACATTTTATTTAAGATTTTATCTATATAAATAAAAAATAGAGTTTTGTATGCTCTTGTAATTACGATATTTTTGGATTATTTTTTTATCTTTTATACCCCCGAAAAGCTGAAATGGGTCTTATCTCAATTTTTGTGTCTCTTTCTTTAACGCTACAATGTCTTTTTGCAACACCTCTCCGAGAAAATGGGAGCATTCAGTTTGAAAAGGTGTTTGCTTGCTCTTAACAGATCCACAAGAAATGAGCTCCAAAAACAGGTTTGAGCGATAATAGGAAAAATTTCTTCTAAGTTTTACTAAACATGTGATCTATAAGAGTTAACTAGCTGTCCAATTAAAATCAATATTAGTTAGTTGACATGGACGTGTCTCACCTCTGGGTGGGGTGCGGGTATTGAGAAATCGTCAGACCAAAATTTGAAACGGAAGTATGGTTATAAGGTCAGCTTTTTAGACTCAAACCCCAAAACATTCCCTTTAGACATATCACAAGATCTAAGCTATTTCCCACAGTGAAATAAATATATATTTACATTATTTATCATTAATTTTAAACCTAGTCTAACTAGTAATGCTCATTTACTAATCTAATTTATCTAATTTAAATTTTTACTTGTTTTGATTTCAGATACATTTTTAGGTTTTGGTGCATTTTGCTTCTTAGCAATAACACATACAACCCACAAAAAGTATGGGCTAACTGTTGGTCATATTTAAAATCTTAATCTTAATCTTGTAGTTAATTTAACCCCAGAACGATAACAATTACATACCTGTACTTACGGGTACTGTACATACCTTACATACTGTTTGAGGCATTGGTGCCAACTTAGCACAGGCTCTCCAATGCCATCGAACAAAATAATCGTTTCTCTACACAGACCAACTTATTTGCTCCGTTTCAGACGTTACTACTGTCCACATTATGCAACGCCAGGTCAATTCCCCGTACGCAGACTGGTCAGTGATCAGTATTGTGTGTTTTTGCGCAGAGTTGAATGGAGCGACTTCCAATGCAACCGGATACTACTGTCGTCACTGAGACAAAAACTACTTTCGCGTCTAGACTGGCAAGACCTGCGGGATCTCTCAGAAAATTGCTCTCCGAGAGCCAAGTAAAATACTTCATTCAATTCAGATAGATTAGATTATTGAAATGGCAACCATACTACAAGGTACGTATTTTAAGCCAAGTATGAATGAGGGTTGATTGTAAGATGAAAATGGCGCGATCTTGTAGTTTTGTTACTGACTAAGGTTGACATGTTCCTTAGACAGGACTGTTAATTAATAGCCCAACAGCCGATGGCAACTAATGGACCTACAGTTTAACGTAGAATCCGAACCACGGCCTCTGAATTACGAATTGGTCTAATTATGAGGATGGTCATTGCAGATTAACGTAGTATTCAATAGTGCGGACGTTAATCCACACAAGAGAAGACTACATCCACCGACCATCTCTCACAACTATCTACAATTCGTGACCTCCAAGTAGTTGGATTACAGGATGACGCTACCATCCCAGTCTCAGAGCTAACGTGAATAGAGGATAGTTATTGGTAGATTAACGTCCGCACTATTGAATACTATGTTAATTCGCAAAGACCATAATTCAGGACGGAATTGTGGTTAAACTACAGGCTCCTTAGATGACATCGGCTGTTGGGCTATTAATTAACAGTACTTTCTTAGGAACATGTCAGTCTTAGTCAGGTAACGAGACTACAAGATCGTATCACATTCATCTTACGCGCGTTTCTCATTCATACTTGGCGTAAAATTGCTACCTGGGTATGTCGCCTTCTTAGTTAAAAATATTTCAGTATTAATTGTCCAATGTTGTAACACGGTGACGTTAAATAATAACACGAATTGTAACGTTATTTAACTAATTTAACTAACGAAACTTTTTTACGGTTTTGGTGTTTAAAATAAAAAGATATTCAAATAAGGTCACATTTTATTGATCAGTTAGTTACAAGACATTAATATCGGTAAATGAGTAGATACAGATTAGAATCAAGGAACATAAGTTTATGATTTTGTTTCATTAAAAGTGGAAAAAATTAATTTTTTTAAATTTTGTTCGTGCATTGGTATGTGAAAGCAATTATTCGCGGTTCATAAGGCGTCGAAAATATAGTTAACTCGAAATAAAAGGCGAAGGAAGGTCACAAATGACATTTTTATTTGAATTATGTTAAGTTTTTGTTAATGATGTTTTAATTCTTGTGTGTTTTTTATTTGTTAATGAATACAGTACCTGATTACACAAAGAGGTGAAACTGTGTTCCTTCAGCGCGTCAGACACGTGGCTTTTTGCGTACCCTTGTTGCTGAGAGTCTCATGGTCCTTCCAGACTTAAAAGTCTCGAAAACTGCTGTAGTCTTTTGTAGTCTGCTGTAGATTCTGAGTACTAGGGATCATATTCAATGAAAGAGTTTTTTATTCAATCAATATATTCCTATTCGAGTATGTTTCTTATGACTGCGGTATAGTAACTACAAAAGGCTTCGTTAGACACAGAATGCCAAAAATAACACCAAATATACGCTTTAGCAATTCTTAGAGATATCTTAGATCATCGACATGTCTAAAAGGGATGTTTTCAGTTCCTCTTAACAGGAACTGTCCTTATAATTATATGAAGTCACTTCCTTTTCAAATTTTGGTTTACCGTATAGCTAATACCCCATAGCTAAACATATCCATGTCAAGAAAGGAAGGGATATAATAAACAATAAATTTTAAACTTCGAATTAATTATTCGAAAATACTGTGCAGCAGATGCAATACAGCAGGTCAGTATTAGAAACAAATCCAAAGCAGCTGATGTTTCTGCTACAACATTGTTAACCATCACCCAGATGTAATAGAGCTCCTACAACAGTACTTTATACGCCCCTAACCACATGATACAGAACAGCTGATTAGGCGTTCGCTAAACAAGACGATGCAACAGGTTTCCGCCGGAAACACGTGTGAAGAGCGGTAATGATGTGCCGGAAATGGAATTAGGCCACAATTAAGTGCTTTTGGGGTGCCGTTTGACCCCATTGAGGGTCACAACTTTTACTCTATAATTTCGAACATTGCAGCATGCGAATGTTTAATACCGTATTTTATATCAAACTTTATAGTGTGGCGTAATTTTTGGAAATTTGTCTATGCTAAACAATAACACCAAACAAACAATAAATGTTTTTAAATGTCCCTCGCCTTACCATAACTAATTTGAAAACAAAGCAAAACAGTTGTCTAATGCAATCCCAATTAAGCCCCTACAACTTCTACCCTATCCAATTAAAACTGAAGGTCGCCGGATCGAATCTCGCAAGATGTCAAATCTGGACCCAGTTGCAATTTCGTCATTGGGGTATTAATTAAATATGCTTCCAAACAAGAGGTCGATGTTTGGTAGTAACAAGACCGGGGTTTGAAACGTTCTCCATAAAAACGTTAAAAAATTCCGAAAGGAGTAGAACGTCACAAAACAAACAAAACCAAACGTTTTACTCTACAATTACCAACATTGCAACATGCGAATGTATAATCGGTGGCGACGTCCTGTAATCCAGCTACTTGGAGGTCATGAATTGTGGATAGTTGTGAGCGATGGTCGGTGGATGTAGTGTTCTCTTGTGTCGATTAACGTCTGCACTATTGAATACTACGTTAATCCGCTAAGACTATCCTCATAATTAGACTCAGTGGTTCTGACTCCACGTTAAACTGTAGGTCCCTAAATACATTTACTGTTGGGATAGGTCTATTAATTAACAGTTCTGTCTTAGGAACATGTCAGCCTCAGTCAGTAACAAGACTAAAAGATCGCACCACAATCATCATACACTCATTTTTCATTCATACTTAGCTTAAAATACCTACCTCGATAGGTTGCCGTTTCAGTTAAAAGTATAAAGTACTTCAAATTGTTAAAGGTATCGAACAAAACTGGTAAGCTTGTGTCAAATAGGAGAACTGTTTTACTGAACTGTGAGAATCCTTCATCGGTAGAACACTCCTGGTGCCCAGCCAGGACCTGAGTTCTCAGAAGAGCTTTCCTGGCGTGTTGAGGATCACGCAGCTCCAACATGCAAATCCAAATTGTTTTACAACCTATAAGACAAACCATCCAAATTACAGTTCTCCCAGTTAATTACCTAATTATCATTCATTTGCTGCACGAACATGGAATGCACTTCGATAACACTCATTCTCGCATATTTTATATTATTAGCATCCTTGTTTGGTAATTATTTGACTCGTGATTTCCTTCACTCGATTGTTGTTTCCGACTTTCGATGAGAACCAGTCGTTAATTATCGGTTCGGAAGAGATTTTCGGTCACGAATGACAAAATTAACGGCAAGATTTCTATCTTGTTTTGAGATTCCGAAGAGGCGATATAGTGAATTATCGCTGTCTCAACACAAAATTATCCGTGGGCAATTTTCAGTCGTCAGGTGTTGACGACATCGGAAAATAATGTGCTGTATGATGCAACGATTGGAAATTATTACGTTGTAGTATTATTTTCTTAATTACCTTTCTAATGACATACCCAGGTATGTTTATCCCAAGTATGAAAAATAAATAAGTGTAATTAGTACGCGACCTTTAGTCTTGTTACTGGCTAAGGCTGACGTTCCTTAAATAGAACTATTAATTAATAGCTTAACAGCCACTGCAATTTAAGGGACCTACAGTTTAACATGGGATCCAAAACAAATTTTACCTCTGAATTACGAACTGGTTTAATTATGAGGATGATCTTTGTCAATGAACGTAGTATTCAATAGTGTGGATGTTAATCCAAATCAGGGAATTTCCACCGACCGTTGTTCATAACTAACCACAATTCGTGACCTCCAAGTAGCAGGATTTCAGGAATCGCCACCATCTTAGTCAATTATTGGTGTAAAACGTACGTTGTGTCTAGTTGCCTAAAATTTTTCAAGTGAAATACATTTACGAAATAAAACTTAACATGAATAAATAAAGTTATCGAATTTGTTTTCGCTACTCAAGTAGCTTCGAGAGCCCTCTCAAGAGTTGTAGACCGTGGCAGCCTAAGTAAACACTTTAAACCTGTTGATCGGATTACACATTTCAATATCACATTAGGTGGAAAAATGATTAAGTATTAAGAATAACCCCGTCGCAGTAGAGTACGTCGTCTACGTTCTCATCGAGTATCCAAATCAATAATATGACAACAGTAATGTATGACAAGTTTTATATCTGTCAATAAATAAGAGAGTTTGCCCTTTCTCCATAAGATTCAAACGGTAAAGAGTATGCAGATTTTCTGCTTTGAGGAACATTAAAAGTAGGCATTTTTGCTATAAACAATTTTTTACCATATACCATGTTTTTAATAAACGTCTGTCCATCTAAATCGGAGTTAGCCTATTCTCTATGTGATTAACATGGGAAAAAGGTATAGAGGTTAGTTGGCATGAAAACACATAAACTATGATTCTTTAGCATAAATGGATGGATCTCAATTAAACAAAGCTAAATACCAAGTTACATGCAAAAATGTAGTTTAATAAGTGAAATATTAATTTTTATCCTTCATAAGATAGATTAACATTCGAGCCCCAAAATACAATTTACTGCGTTTAGTATATTTAATATCTACGTAACAATTATAGATACAGCAAACTTTTAAGTAGTACTAAATTGTGTAATCCTAATGGTGAAAGATAAAATTAAAATGTTCTAAAAATTACGTATGAAAAACTCCCATTTCTGGGGTACAACGCACCCCCCTAACTACCCGTTTCTATTGACTGATATATATGGATTACGAATTCGTCCGAGTAAATGTAAGAGTACACATTTCTACCAAATTTGGTCTTGATCGGACCATTTTTACGAGAGTTATCGTGCTCATGGACTTGACATGAGACCTAAAGAAATAGCTTCTTCCCTATGGAAAATTCGCTAATAATGTGTATTATATAAAGTCATTATAGATAAGGAATTAACAATTGTTTTACTGTATTGGGTACAATACAAACAAAATGTGTAAGCTATTCACATTTTGCGTGATTTTGAATGAGGTTGTAGGCTTTTACCTTGTTTACATTTCAACACAATGTATAGAACCTTCAAGGGTCAATCTACAACCTTGAACAAAATATTCTAATTGCTAATTGAAGTGTGAATTCAATTTTATAACATACCCCGAGTCTTTCTAGAGCTTGGTCATAGACTCCAAATATTTTGTTTCATCATTAGCAGCAAGCAAGCAAACACACTAGCCCCAGGGCCTACTCAATTCGGTCTGTGAATATAGTAAAATGATTTACTGTCAAATTTGTATTAATTAGTAATTAAAAACTTATTACTATAAAAATTATAAACCGAAGAGACAAACTTCCAATAGAGAAAGAAGATTACACTTCTGGGTGAAAATCCATTTGAGAACAGCGACTTCAAGGCCAGACCAAGGGAAGAGGACATAAATCCAGAGGTTGTAGATTGGTCCCCTGATACACAGCGGCGTGCCCGAGATTGGTATCTTTATTGGGAGCTACCGGCTAACCGAGGTCTGGCGCTGTAAATCATCCACGGAGAATTACGATATGTGGAGTACCAGGGAGTAGAAGTGATGGTAGTAGTGACCAGATGAGTCTGGTAGGCTCCCGCAACAGATCATCCTACAGCACTTCTCTGATTGAGACTCACTTTTGGTAATGGTGGGTTTATTATTATGGTGTTAATGACTGGGACGGTGGCGACGTCCTGTAATCCAGCTACTTGGAGGTCACGAATTTTGGATAGTTATGAGAGATGGTTGTTGGATGTAGTGTTCTATTGTGTGGATTAACGTCCGCACTATTGAATACTACGTTAATCTGCAAAGACCATCCTCATAATTAGACCAATTCGTAATTCAGTGGCCGTGGTTCGGATTCCACGTTAAACTGTAGGTCCATTAATTGCCATCGGCTGTTGGGCTATTAATTAACAGTCCTGTCTAAGGAACATGTCAGCCTTAGTCAGTAACAAGACTACAAGATCGCGACACAATCATCTTACACTCAATCCTCATTCATACTTGGCTTAAAATACCTACATTGTAGTATGGTTGCCATTTCAATGATCTAATCTAATCTAATTATTTAGATTAGATTAGAATACCATTATTGAAATGGTGACTTACCAAGGTAGGTATTTTAAGCAAAGTATGAATGAGAAATGAGTGTAAGATGATTGTGGTGCGATCTTGTAGTCTTATTACTGAATAAATCTGGCCTGTTCCTTAGACAGAACTTTGAATTAATAGCCCAATAGGCAATGGCATATCTAAGGGACCTTCAGTTTAACGTGGAGTCCGAACCTCTGCCTCTTAATTACGAACTGGTCTATTTATGAGGATGGTCTTTCCACACAAGAGAACACTACATTCACCGACCATCGCTCACAACTATCCATAATTCGTGACCTCCAAGTAGCTGGGTTACAGGACACGTCCACCGTCCCAGTCTAATACACTAACTTGGGGTCCACACCCCAGAGGCCAGCCCTGTAGCTCTGTCCAGGTGTGTCGGCAACGTCTGAAGTTGCCGCCGGACCGGAACTGACAAATGCTGGGCTACAAAAACCCGACAAAGACAATGAGAATAAAACAAACTCAACGGTGAGAAGACGGTATTCTACAGACGTACCGCCTGCCTTGAGCTCTAAATTGTCTTTGTGGTGTAAAGAGTTAAAAATATATATCTTTCAAGAGTTTTGAGGTCCTTACTCTCTAATGTCAATGTACCTCAGGAGGTTGTTAAGCCATTAATCAACATAGACAACCCAGAAAAATAGTCCTGATTAAAACAGCTGATAAATTTTATCGTCTAAATTAAAGAAATCAAATCTGATGGATTGTATTCCTCATACAAGCTAACTTCGAAATAAATGCATGTTTAACTTCAGGAAAAGTACAATAAGTCCAAAATGGAATTATACAGAAAAATACCACTCAATAATGATTAAACAAAACGCTTCTTGGAATAAAAATAAAAAATAAGCTGCATATGAAAGAATACGAGTATAATAAAGTAAAAATAATAAAGAATGAACAACAAAAAAGAAAGAAAAACTGTTTTGCGCCGAAGAAAACAGTATACTAATTAACTTCATTAGTTATGTAAATAATTTCTGTAGTTAATACAGTATTTCAAAAGATAAGAAAATGAATAAAAGAATGGTAAATTTTAGAACCATTTTTATTTCTATTTGACATGTATGAAATTGTAGCAAAAACATGGGCGGGAGGGACTTAAAAATGACGTTGCGACGTGACGTTGCCGGTTGAGCGTGGCCTAAATTGATCACGATCGCGACGTTGCCGGTTGAGCGTGGCCTAAATGGGTCGCGATCGCGACGTTGCCGGTTGAGCGTGGCCTAAATGGGTCGCGATCGCGACGTTGCCAGTTGAGCGTGGCCTAAATGGATCGCGATCGCGACGTTGCCGGTTGAGCGTGGCCTAAATGGATCACGATCGCGACGTTGCCGGTTGAGCGTGGCCTAAATGGGTCGCGATCGCGACGTTGCCGGTTGAGCGTGGCCTAAATGGATCGCGATCGCGACGTTGCCAGTTGAGCGTGGCCTAAATGGATCACGATCGCGACGTTGCCAGTTGAGCGTGGCCTAAATGGATCACGATCGCGACGTTGCCAGTTGAGCGTGGCCTAAATGGATCGCGATCTCGACGTTATTAGTTGAGCGTGGCCTAAATGGATCGCGATCGTGACGTTACCAGTTGAGCGTGGCCTAAATGGATCGCGATCGCGACGTTGCCGGTTGAGCGTGGCCTAAATGGATCGCGATCGCGACGTTGCCTGTTGAGCGTGGCCTAAATGGATCACAATCGCGACGTTGCCGGTTGAGCGTGGTCTAAATGGGTCGCGATCGCGACGTTGCCGGTTGAGCGTGGCCTAAATGGATCGCGATCGCGACGTTGCCGGTTGAGCGTGGCCTAAATGGATCGCGATCGCGACGTTGCCAGTTGAGCGTGGCCTAAATGGATCGCGATCGCGACGTTGCCGGTTAAGAGTGCCGTAAATAGATCGCTATCGCGATTTTGCCGGTTTAAAGGCTCGTTTAACCAGCTGTGTTAACCAGGTTTCTCCAGCACCAATGTTTCTTTTACATATGCAAATTCAATAATCACTCGATATACTGAAAAGCGAAAAATCAAGCCAGCAAGAAAGAAACAAAGTGCAAAGATTGAGTTCCATAATGATAGGAAACCAGGCTCGAAAATAACAGGGATTAAGTGTAATGAGAATGGGTATGGGCGTGCAGATCGATCTGGGAACGACGGGCTCCTATCTGACCACGTGTTTAAAAGTCTGCGCCAGGCCACGTAATGAGTTGAAATTACTGATAGGCATTACATTGTAACGAGAAGCCAGATAAATATGTATTCTAATTATTTTGCTTCTAAACATCTTTTCATAGTTGGTAGTTGGTAGTCATATGTGGTAGTTGCTTTTAGGATCATCAAATGGATTTGAAAGAAAAGTTCTTGTAATTTGAAATTTGAAATTTTCTAGAAGTCCATGTTCTTGGCGAAGGAAAGCGTTTTACTATGGTAGAAAACGATTCATTACATAAAAAGGTGTTTTAACACAGCAACGAATTCCAATATAGAGGGTGTCCCATGAGTACCGAACTCTGGGAAAAGGTTATATGGGTCCAAAAGAGGAGAAAGCAGGGTTACATTTTTCAAAATGCTTCGTTGTAAACGAAATTTTAGATTAAACCAAGTAACTTAGATTTTTCCCCTACAGTAGGCCTCTTTTATTTAAACTTAGTTACCCAGTTTTATTAAGATTGGTTAAAAATTTTGAACGTAACAAATATTTTGTAAAAATACAAAATGGTGGATAACTGGTAGACGAAGCATTTTTGGGGAAACAATATTCTTCATTTTCTATTTATTTTGACCCGTGTAAAATTTTCCCAGATTTTGGCACTTTACTCAAGGTAATTAGACAGTTTTGTAATTCAGAGGCAGTGGTTCGGACTCCACGTTAAACTGTAGGTCCATTAATTAATTAACAGTTCTGTCTAAAGAACATGTTAGCCTTAGTCAGTAACAAAACTACACGTTTGTTACTTGTCTTAAAATACCTACCTGGGTAGGTCACCTTTTCACTAACTAACTAACTAGCCAACACCCTGTAATTATCCAACATTTAGGAAACAAGACACCGCAAGTTGTCGATACAAAGCGACTAACTATTAAGTTTTCCGTTTCGCAGGACCGATACTTTTTGGGCTTAATTGCTCCTCCGTCGGCGCCGACGTGGCGCCTACAGTACACAATGGTGCACAATGGTACACACAATACTAACAATGATGGTCAAGATCACACAGAGCCGCCCAATGGTGCCAAATTTGGCGCAAGGATGGACTCACTGGCGCATGCCTTCCACAAAGTATCAAATCCACCGAACGCGGCTAAACCAGTCGGCTTCTTTTTAGGATAGTTAGTCTTTTTGAATAAACATATTTTTGTACCATTGTACAGAATCTTTGTTCTGGCACAAAAGACTTTCTTTAAAGGATTCTTTTTCACGTCCATGTCGTTGCACGAGTTTTAAAACCAACAAAGTGAGGGGTCTGAAATATGATAGTTGTAAAATTACTAGATAATTACATAGCATTGCTTGACGGGAGCAAGGCCAGCCACTGTATTAAGTCTTGTACGGCTTCTGAATCACTATTTAAGTAACTATTTGAGTGGACATAAATTACAAAATGGTCCTGCTTCGATTCTTCCAAGTATGATGGATAAAAATTAGGACAGCCGAGAGAGAATCAAAATTTGAAAGATTACCTTGTTAAGAGAATGGAGCGGCTTTCCTGAACGAACTATCTAATTAACTAAATGAAGCCCAAAATAGGCTCTTGTCCACTTTAAATGCCTCTATTTATTTATTTTTTAAGGTAGGAGGTTATAATCTATTTACTTCCATTAAAAACTAAAACATATGATTATAAAGGTTAATACTTTGAAATAAAATAGATCAGCACCAATCGACATACCCTGAGTTAAAAAATGTAACACACATAGAAACATATTCCGTAGCTTATAATAGAGAACATGAGAAATAACTAAAACTAAATATTTATACATGTTTTACTTTAAAAAAAGGCTTGATCCCACTTTTAAATGCTTTAATACATTTTATCTCTGTTCAAGTGACGGTTTATTATATGTTTGAGGTCCAAAGTAGGATAAGGCCCTTTTCCCCAGCTCAGTTTAAACCCGCAACAATTGCAGATGACCTTTCTGTCGAGTGCGATGCTCACAAACCTCCGACATGTACACCAGATTTCTTAACAGATATTGAGGTATTTTTGTCAACAAGGTCTTATGTACTATAAGTGATGTGTGATGTTGTTGTGCTATTGTAGATTTTTCCTTCTAGGAATGCTAGACAGGTACATGTCTCTTACAAGGAATGTTGAGAGTGTAGATGTCTTTTCCATGGGATTTTTTTACATTTTAGATATTCCCTGCAAAGTATCTTGAAAAGTTCCAGTACGTTCGTGAACATTTCACCTTTGACTGTGGTTGGTGGAGAAATCCCTTCAAGGGACTACAGACTACACATATTTCGTCTCCAAGACCAATACGCAGCATATATCTCCTCTTATGTAGTGTAGATATCCCTTCCATAAGATGTTTAACATTAACATCTTTCCTCCATGTGATTTTGAACAATGTCGATATCTAGTACAGTACACAATGTGTAAATTTCACTTCCATCAGTGTTTAGTGTATGGGACTCCAAGGCCAGTGGGCATAGATCTCCTCGTGGGTAGTGTAGATTTACAACGGCCGTGTCCAGTAGCCGGTAACCGTGTAGGCGCTGCTGCAGACCGAGGTCGTTTACATGCAAATCACAAATCACCTGCCAGCTAATGGCTTATTGTTCGGTTCTCGTTAGGCCCACAATGTACCGTCAGATCCTCGGATACAACGTCTCCTCACCCTCGGTGTTTGGTTTCGGAATTGATACGGGCGAAGCGGTCCAAGATGAGGCTGTTCCTGGCTTATCACCTCCATCTCCGCAGCCGGGAACAAAAAGAGAGGATCAGTTTCTAAATTAGGGCCTGTCTTTGTTTCAAGTGATGATATGTAACTATCCTATCGAATTGGTCATCTCTTGATGGTCATTTTATACTTCTGGTTTTTATAAATTGACTTTAGAAGCGAATTTACTACGTACATTTTTTACTGTATGCTTAATCATTTTCTATTAAGGTTCAGGAACTGGAATCTGATCCCGTTCTTAGGCGAGCTAATACCTAAAACATAATACAATTAATACATAATCCGGACTTAGTCGGTATAAAGCTGAAAACAAAAAAGGTTTAAAGCAGATAAAATAAACATTTCAACAACAAACTAACAATTACGCACATAAGAAACATAACGTCCACTCGTCACGAAGACTCAAAGACGGCTGAATAGGAATGGATATTATCTCCCGGGACCGGAAACAAAATTTCCGCAATAAAAATATAAATAACAAAAATCCACAATTACCAATAATGAATTTCAAACAAAGAATTGTGGATAGGTTTAAGAGTGATGGTAAATTAAAGACTACTAAAGGGGTTTGCTACTCGCAAATGGATACAAATTGATTTTTTTCTTTTAATAAATATATAATTGATTTTACTATAAACAAGAAAATATACACTTCAAATGTGATCCATAATTTTTTCAGTGCTGTAATTTTAGTTCTCATAAGCCTTTTTACGTATACAACCACCTAATCTCACAGCGCGGAGTGTCTATTATCTGAAAGTTGATTTTTTTCTATGCTTTCAAGACTTCAAATTGATATTCCCAAAGGACGGTTGACGTTAGGTGGATGAAACTTTCGGTGCTTATTAACATATTTTTTTACTTAAAAAAATATGTTTCCATAAATTTAAATTTAGTTTACCTTAATACATTCAACACAATACCAAAACGATACATTTTCAGTGAGTAGTTTTTACAAAATATTAATTTTAATAAAAGTACAATTTTTATAGAAAATGAAAAAAATCAAAGATTTTTTCATTGCTAGGTCTTTAGGGTAAACAACAACTGCAAAAGATTATCAGGAAATTAAAGAAGTAAAAAATTGTTTTAAGTGTAGCAAATTACCTTAATTTAGAAACCAATCCAATCTTTTAGAGAACTCATCAGAGAACTTCGAATCAAATACCAATTCAAAAAGTCTTGCCAGTCACTGACACATTGGAATGTGTAAGGTCAAATGAATAATCGCTATTAAGACAAACGCGCCTGAATCTGACGCTGTGGAGTGACATATGAGGTCAAAGTTGAACTCTTGACAGGACCGGAGGGGGAGGGGGGATGAGGAGGAGGAGGAGGGTGGGGAGAAATATGATCCGCGACTAATTCATTACTGAAGAGTTTATTCGGTGTCAGTGATGAAGTGCTTCCATCTCGCGGACATTAGGGGAAACACCTGAACACCCGTGAGCAACACTAAACGACAGAGAGTTTAGATTTTGTAATTAATTTAATGGAGATTAATTTAAACTATAATTGGAAGTAAAATTTTTCAAAGTGATCGTAATTGGTTAAGCCGTATGAGAAAGGTCACTGGGTATTTTCGTGCATTTTTTAAGGTTGGTCAAGGAATTTCACGAAGTAAACTCTAGTCATTTTTAAAATGGTCATTTTGTTAAGTAGAATTAAAATGGGGGTAAACACAAGAAAGCTTACATAGATTTTTAGAACAAAATGGATAAAACTAATAGCATTGTTATACAGGATTCTTTGGTATAAGCAATTTAACTAGAAAATATAATTAAAAACATATGAATAATATCTAACAGTTATGATTTAAACTAAACAAAATAGAAACATAATTGTTAACAGAAAGGAACATATGAGATAGAGCAGCATGACGCCCGAATTGCGTGTTGAGATTTAGTAGCGTGAACAAAATATTGAGTGTAAGATGATTGTGGTCACGTCTTGTAGTCTTGTTACTGACTAAGGCGGACATGTCGATAAGAACAGGAGTCGTATTAATAGCCCGCGATCACATGGAGGAGTTCAATGTTGGAACTGGGCTCCGAAACACAAGCCTCTGAATTACGTGGATTGGCTTATGACGTGTAAATTTTGAGTTAATATTCTTATAAAAATACGTGATAAATTAGATCCAGTCGCCATTTCAAATGAGTAATTGATGAACGCAAATATACAGTTCCACTCTCATCACGGACTGAGTGCAATTCTTTTTGGTCTCACGAATGAATGTAATATTCATTATAACAGTTATAATTCATAATTGTGGTTCAATACCTTAAACTGTATCCCTGTACCATCCGTTTGGCTAATTATCTCAGTTAAGGAAAGCCTTAGTCAGTTACAAACTACAAACGAAACTACGATTTCTCATTCATATTTGAAACAGAGGTCGCCATTTCAGAAAGGTCAAACCAACCCCCAAAACCCCAAATCCCTCAAACCAAACTTCTTGCAAACTTAAAAGAAACTCCTCCCCCCGAAAATGAAGGGAAGGATTGGAAGTTGGGAGTTTGAAATACACATATTGTATATCCGAAATATTACTTTAAAGTAAGATAGGTTCTATCATACAGACAGGACGGGGTCAAATTAGACATATTTAATATCAGCAGATGTCGGAGCAAGTCTCAAAACAATTTTCCCTAATTCACCGTATTTTTCGCATTTTTAGCACAAACTCCATCTTTTCGATTTCGTACTATACATTTGCTGAAAACCCAAATCAGACAAATATATAGGGGAGGGGGTAGGGGGTGTAAATATTCATCCTATTCTAATACTGGGACGGTGGCGGTTGGCGGTAGCTGTAATACAGCTACTTGGAGGTCACAAATCGTGCATAGTTGTGAGAGATGGTCGGTGGATGTAGTGTTCTCTTGTGTGGATTAACGTCCGCACTATTGAATACTACGTTAAACCACAAAGACCATCCTCATAATTGGACCAATTCGTAATTCAGATGCCGTAGTTCGGATTCCACGTTAAACTGTAGGTCCCTTAGTTGCCATCGGCTGTTGGGCTATTAATTAACAGTCCTGTCTAAGGAACGTGTCAGCCTTAGTCAGTAACAAGACTAAAAGATCGCGCCACAATCATCTTACACTCAATCCTCATTCATACTTGTCTTAAAATACCTACTCTAATCGAACATACATCTCACTTTATTGTTATCCCAAGACACTGTAACTCACATGTGATTAAAGATAATTGTTCTAAGTTGTAAAAGCATATGTTCATTGTTACTCTTTTAGTTTACTTTCATTTGTTGTTCTCAGAATGCCTACAATTGAAGAAAAACCTCCTGTTTCTTAAGATATGATAAAATATTTTTTTCATGACTTTAACTGACTGTTCGTTGAGTCGGATATATTTCACGCTCTTTACGTTTTCGGAAATTACCTTGTTGTAATTTCTGAACCAGCTGTAGTCGATGGCTTGAAGCACAAATTTTTCGTAAAACTTTTCAAACAGTCAACTTAGGTACGCCGAGTTCACGACTTGCATTTCTTATCGACTATTGAGACCCTCGTTCGTACCACTGCCTGACCCTATTTATTGTATCGAGAGTTATACTTGGTCGATCAGGATTCTTACGTTTCAGTAGGCTTCCTTTGTTTTTGAACTACCAATACCATCGCAAAATGCTCTGAATAGTTGGAGCAAGTCTTACAAAGTGTCTGAGGAATCACTCTTGAAGAAAGGCATAGAAAGGGTTTTCTTCAATAATTTCAAGCATTTTGAAAACAAAAAATGAAGGTAAACAAAAAGCTTAACAATGTACATATGCTTATAAATTCTCTTGAATCACTTGTGAGTCACAGTGTAGTGGGAGAAAAATTAAGTGAGGACTATATTTTTAGAATAGGATGCATATTTTATTGACACCCGGTATTTATATAATTACTGAATAAAATATATGAATATTTTTGCTAAACTAACTCAATATGCATACCGGATAAAATTTCCAAATCCCTTTCAAAGCAATAAATAAAGCTAAATTACCACACATTATGTTAATTAGTTATGTTATTTATCGTATCAGATAGTCACCACCTAACCCAACCGGACACAAATCACACGCTAACATTCATATAATTTAAGCGATCATTTTACATAATTAACAATTCGTTCCGAGGCGGCGAGAGCTTGATAGCACTTAAGTGGCTGTAAGTGTCCGAGATTACTGTACTAGTTGGCTATCGCCCTTCCTCATCAGGAGCCACTGAGCTTGCTCTTCAAATCACTATAAATTCGACGGGATAAAACTGTTGAAAGTAAACACGATTACTAAAGATGACGTATGTTCGGAAGGTCAGTTCCGTTTTTTTTGTAGCTCGTGCGTATGCCGCAATGCGTGTGTGCGTCGTACCTGTTGCAATTTCAGTCCTGTAGCTAACCTGTGTGGTTCTCTGGTGTGCTTTCAAAATGTTTAAGATAATCAACTCGCCCACCACGTGTAAGGTTCGATCAGTAATACGGGTTTCGTTAGCAAGGAACCTGTCTGCTACAGAAATTGATCAACAGATTTAGGAAGAGTGCGGTGATACTGTTATTGGTGACAAGTGCGTAAAATAATCCAGAGGTGGCCGTGACAGTGACCATAATGGCAACCAATCCTGTATCCCTTTTTTGATTCCAGACGATTAGGTGGCTTCAGTTGAAGCGAGGATTCGTAAAATCAAACGTTTCTCAATGACAGGTTTCTCGAACGAATTTGTTGCTGTGCCTAGATCTTATTTTTAACGCCTATAAGGAAACTGTGAATCACCTAATGTTGCCGTTGGGTCTCTAAACTCCCACAAAATGCTTTTTCACAAAACTCAATGATTTTAGTGTACGGCGGGAGAGTTGATAATCATAAATATTTTCAAAACACATTATAGGAACCGTACAGGTTAGCTATAGAGCTAAAATTGAGCGCAGTTGTTTCCCGCTATACACGACACGTACACTTATTGCAGTACACGCACGAACTACTAGTGTCAACAACAAAGTGGAGCTTACTTTCCAAACGTACATCGTAATATTGTGGATGAATATATCCAACCTTAAAACGGACTTGCTTAACGAAGTTCTAGTATAAAAACACGTGCGTGGCGAATCAATATCCTGATGATATATTAGTTTACAACACATAAAACTAAAATATCCTCTCGTAAATGTAATCCCAGAGAAAAAGTATCCACGATACAATAAAGATCCCCTCCGACCATTTTATACGTGACCCAACGTACAACCCATAACACGAACGCTGGCTGTAGACATCTCCTGGTGTCCCACAAAGTAGTAGCGTGAGAGCGTTGCTCTTCTTTTTTTATTCAAGGCACCACTGTGCTGCCATAAGCCTATCGTGGGCTGGAACTATGCTGGTGTGGTGACGTTCTGGAAACTCGACAGCCTGGATAGCTACGATTATACAAATTATGTTATGGATTTCCATATTAGCAGAATTTGATATTTTGATGATGGATGGTTAATACTATGCTTATGTTTGATTTTCCTCATTTTTTATATCAAATGACTCCTTTATGTGATTTTAATTAAGATTTTGGTTTACTAGCCCCAAAAGAACTTTAATGTTCCTTGATAGCTCATTTTAATCATTGATTATTACTGTTTTGTTCTTGATGTTCATGTTTGTTTGTTTTGTTAATTTTGTTGAGGCTTGCTACGCAAATATTTTATTTGTTCTACGACAGTAAATATGATTAATTTTGTGATATTATTACAGGTTACACGATAGTCATAAAAATATGGTTGTGGTGTCAAATTGAAGGTAAAGTGGTTCCCGAACTGATGTTTTGGAGTTGATACTCCATCATCAGGGTCTGAACTGTTACTAGAAATTTCTTAAAACATTCATAGACACATTATACACGGAATTCAGGGTATATTGCTGTCCAGCAGAACAGGTGTGTGTAACAAGTCTGTGAATGTTAAAAAAAACGAATTTTAAATGTAAATAATTTTTTGTGTACTTAATTTCTATTTACATTTTTTACCCTGGTGATGGAGTATCAGCTCCTAAACATGAAGGATAAAAGATAAACTACAATATTTCAGGACTGTTGACAGAAAGGTATGTAATCATTATTTTATTTGTCAATAACTTATCTTTTATAGTTAAAGGTTTCATAGCCTTTTAGTCTCGACCTAAAAATTTCAATGATTCTACTAATATTAAGACAACAGGTGTTTCATAATGCTACTACCTCTACATTTATTACATATGTTCCGTCGCTGGTTGTCGTCACCGGCACGGCGTCCCACAGAGTAGCAGCCTGGGGCCAATGCTGTTCCTTGTGCAGTCAAGGCCACGCTGCATTATTTGCATTGGACGCGTGCCAACTGCCAACCGTCACAATGGTGCATCTGGCCTCGCTACACATCGCGCTGTCACGACCGTATATGGAACACGCCTGCGCGGAGATGCCAATGATTCAGCGGGAATTATTGTGCTGTTCGAGAGGCGTGCGGCACCGGTTGGCGAACGGGCTTTGACATGACAGGACTTGATGCACACCCACTCGCCGTTCCTAATTCGAAGTGTCTATTTGTACGTCAAAATGTACATAATGATGCTGAATTAGGTTAGGTTTTTTGTAACCTTAGGTTAGGTAATCACAAAACCATCAATTATATCGGCAAACGATGAACCCCTAATGTTCTTGGATACTAGTTTTTTCTAAGAGATATGTTTGTATCTACTTCCCTGTGGGAAATAGGTTAGATCATGGATGTGTCTAAAGGGAATGTTTTCAGTTCGTCTAAACAGCTGTTCTTATAACAAAACTATGACGTCACTAACCAAATGACGTCACTGTTTCACTGCCAATACTCCCGCCAAACCTCCATGGCATCCTACCTTCATGATTTGCAGAGGTTACCTCCACGTTGACATGCGCCGTTACCGCACACTTTCATCCCACAAGACGGCAATATTTCTTAGAAAACGCGATTTTTTCTTAGAAAAAATAGTATTTAGGAACAGTAGAGGTTTATAGTTTGCCGAAATGGTTTATGGTATCTTTTATAACAAAGAACCTAACCTAACGCGAGTATCAGTATGTACATTTGGACGTTCGAATAGAAACCTATTTCGTAATTAGATTGGTTTCTTCACTTAGCCGCTTCTCAACAAGTGATTAATTAATCTTCTCTATACATTTTGTAGAGTATTGAAAGTGTTGGGATCGACAGTAATCAATTACCTCGGGGAGACATCTCGGTCGGGCGATTCCCACGTGTCTGTCCGTCACGATAGTTACGTCACGCTCGCGAGTCGCTCTGATCAATCTGTGATCACCGATCGGCCACGGGTAGGCGACCACGGTCGGTGACACTCGCCCAAATTTGAGTGTCCGCCCCTCACAGCCCTCTTGTTACCGCGCCGCCCCGACTCTCCGATAATTACCGCGCCAAGGACTCGGTGCATGGTCAGTCTAATGAGCGGTTCCATGCCGTCTATTCTTTACACCAAAAGAGAAGGTTTCTATAATAATTGTAATGAGCATTTAATCCGGTTAGAGGACAACCGAGAGTAAATTTGGGGGCTTGGACATAAACGTTGAAGGGGCCACTTTGAACATTTTTATTTTTGGACCATAGTGATCTGGGGTTCGAGACAAATTTCTGTCTTTCGTTCCTTTGTGGCGGTTATCCAAGGTGTACTTATATTGAACAACAAAATTAAATTAATAACTACCTCTGAAATCGTATGTTGTATATACAATATGACTGGGACCGTGTCATGTAATCCAGCCACTTGAAGGTCATTTATTGTGGATAGTTATGAGCGATAGTAGCTGGGTGTAGAGTTCTCTTGTGTAGATTAACATCCGCACTATTGAATAACACGTTAATCAGAAAAAAACACTAAATATATATTTTCGCTGTTTATTCTATTATACTACTGACCCGGTGAATTTCGTACCGCCTAGCAGGTTTTTCTTCAGTGGAGTGATTTCACTTTATTCCAAAGTCGAATAGTATGCTGGCTTTTTGTGAAAGATCTAGGTCGCGGTATAGTTAGTAAAAATATATTATATACTGAAATATATTAATAACATTCCTACACAAACCTAACACAAACAACACAAACTAATCTAAGTAGATTGATTCACAATGTTCTAATCCAACCTAAACCCAAACTATACCTAAGTGCAATATGTTTTTAAGAAAGTTTAAATCTTCTGAATCGCGGCTTTGTTAACAATAATACTTGTATGATCTAATATTCAATAATTAATTGTACTTGCACGAAAACAAAAAACATTAAAATTATATTTACACTCTAATGACCAAAACAACCAGTAATCGTTAATTTTTTTCAAAACAATCACAAAAATGGCGCACAATGACGTTAGCTGTCGACTAATGAAATTAAAGCGTGTTGTTTTAATTAAAATTCTGAATCGATCACCATCATAAAATTCTGAAAAGATCATTAAAATTGGTCTAGTCGTTCTCGAGTTATAAATGGAGTAACTAACACGACTTTGATTATTAGTGATTTTTTGTGTTTTTGACGAATCCAGACTATTCTCTAACAAGATAATTTAGATGAGTGTAGTAAAAAACTGAAATGAAAAATAAAATTTCATGCATGTTCAATCACCTCCAACACTTGGACTAATGATCGACTTTTTGGAGAAAACTGCCACATTTATTTCACCCTGACACTGAAATCACGCCAGTGACTGCTAAAGAAAAAGTGTAAGCATTGTGCAATACACGAGTGTATATAAAACAACGTAGACAGTCGAGGCCAAAGAGGATTCGAAATGTCAAGGAACGGTGTGTCGGCGTGGCCCGTAGACGCAGACGGGTCGCAGACGTCACCATCACCGCCAGGTGGACACCCTCTCACATGTGGCGGGGTCCAGACCCGCACGCGCGTCCCGGAAGCAGTCTCAGCCACAGCGGAAGCCAGAGATTCATTAGTGACACCGAGATGCATGGGAACACCTTTGATACACCACATTTGGCGGGAGGGGTCCCGCAGGAAGTTCTAGGTTTCTTCACCTACTTCCGCCAACAGCGAGGGTGCAACGCGACGCCCCTGTGACGTGCTTGACGCTTGACTCTGGTCCCGTTATATGTCGACTCCTTTGTTACAGCGTCCCTAGCTCCTTATAATTAGACCAGTTCGTAATTATGAGACAGTGGTTCGGACTCCACGTTAAACTGCAGGTCTCTTAGATATGCCGTTGACTGTTGGGCTATTCAGTAACAGTTCTGTCTAAGGAACATGTCAGTAAAATTACTACAAGATCGCGCCACAAGCTAGACAACTCAACGTTAGGTTGTCTTTGAGTCTTTGTGACGAGTGGACGTGTTTTGTTTCTTGTTTGCGTAATTGTTAGTGATTGGTTTTTTGTAAGGTTTAGCACTGCTTTAGTTTTCTTGTTTTCAGGTTTATCGCCTAAGAACCGGATCAGATTCCAAACCCCGAAACGTCGTGAAACTTTATTTACTAAAATACGGAAATAACAATTTACGTAATAAAAACTTAACTACTGTACTTTTGTTTACAACTGTTTTTTGTACTATGTTAGAGTACTTTTACTTTTATACTTTATACTTTTAACTGAAATGGCGACCTATCCAGGTAGGTATTTTAAGCCAAGTATGAATGAGGAATGAATGTAGGATGATTGTGGCGCGATCTTGTAGTCTTGTTACTGATTAAGGCTGACAGCGATGGCAACTAATGGACCTACAGTTTAACGTGGAATCCGAACCACGGCCACTGAATTACGAATTGGTCTAATTATGAGGATGGTCTTTGCAGATTAACGTAGTATTCAATAGTGCGGACGTTAATCCACACAAGAGAACACTACATCCACCGACCAACTATCCACAATACGTGACCTCCAAGTAGCTGGATTACAGGACGTCGCCACCGTCCCAGTCTTAATGTAAGTCTTTTATGGTTTGGTGAAGATTACAGTACAGTATATCTGGATCTTCCTTGTTACAAGACCTGATGGCAACGTGCGAACGTTGCCTACATTGTTCTTCATCTACACATTTTAGCGTAGATTAAGAACAATTCACTCTTCGATTCATAGATATAGTTTTACGATCGCCGTCTACGCCGTCGTAGCCAATTTACAAATTGTAAATTCAATATAATGTAAAATTTCTCTGTGGATTCGATTAACCTCAACAACCGGGTGATCAGTCTGTTGATTATTTCGTTCAATCGGGGTTTTCAATCGAATGATCCACTGATCAAAACCACTCACCTTATCCAGTTGTTTCCATTCTCCAATAATTTACGAGTTGGTTGAATCTATCATTGAAATCAATCCCTACAACTCTCTGATTGGTTTTAGTGCTTGTATTTTTGGACTATTTTAAGTTTTATAATCTATCTACTAGAAACGAGTTTTTGATCGGAAATAAAATCTGATCATAATGAAGTAATATTTCGTTTAAAAATCCTATTTAGGCTAAAAGCTCAAAATATTATATTTTTTTCTTTCATCAAAATCTCAAGAATCAACCATAACTGTTAATTAGGGGAGGGATTTATGGAAAGTGAGAGGAGTTAGTCAAATAAATATTGCAGTAAAACTTAAGCGACTTTTAAATAATTGGACCAAAATCAGTTGATAACAAGTCTTACTGTAAATTCAATTGAACAATGAATCCATTCATTCGATCATTGAATGACTGAAAACAGTAAGTCTGTTTCAAAACTGTCTTCTTGAAATGAATATGTCTTAACTTTGGGGAGGGTGTTGGTGATTTGCGCGGACAAAATTTGAAACAGTGACGTCATTTAGTTAGTGACGTCATAGTTTGGTTATAAGAACTGCTGTTTAGATGAACTGAAAAAAACGTTTTCAGTTCAGCCCTTTAGACATATCCATGATCTAACCTATTTCCCACAGGGAAGTAAATAAAATTAGAGTCGTTTATTCGTTACATCGATTGGAAAATCTTCGAAAGATATATTCAGGTGTTGAGAAACAACTTATTCAATCTGTAGTTCCCATCACTAGAAATAGTATTGTCTAACGCTATCATATATATCTAGAAAGCGAAATTTAGCATACAATAACAATTTACGTATTCAATTAATTTCCAACACAGACAACATTACAAAATTAATTAGATCATGCATGAATTTATATTTAAACTAGTATTAATGGAAGATATATGAATTTTGTTATAGTAGCACATTTTCATTTGAACAAAAGAATGAGTCTTCTGATCGAATAGAATGATTGGCCACATCCAGACCCTTGTGGAACACTAGGGTGAAGCGACATCATCAAACCCCATTAAGATGTTATCGTAAGTAAGAACAGCTGCTTTCGACGATATTAGGGGAACTCTATAGTACAAATAAAACTTAATTGAATTGAAGTAGGCTCTCTGTTGATGCTTACTACGTCGATCATACAAAATTGACTCTATTTTTTTTTAATTTATTTAATTACATAATTTAAAGTCTACAATTAGATTAGATTACCTTATGAAATAGTGACCTACCCAGGTAGGTATTTTAAGCCGAGTACGAATGAGAAATGAGTGTAAGATGATTGTGGCGCGATCTTGTAATTTTGTTACTGACTAAGGATGCCATTTTCCTTAGACAGAACTGTAAATTAATAGCCCAACTGCTGATGGCATTTAAGGAACCTATAGTTTAACGTGGAATCCGAACCACTTTTTCCTCTAAATTTCGAACTGGTCTAATTATGAGGATGGTCTTTGCGGATGAATGTAGCAATCAATCACATCCACCAACCATCGCTTATAGCTATTCACAATTCGTGACCTCCTAGTAACCGGATTACAGGACACGCCACCATCTCAGTCCATTAATTTATCTCCGCCAGCTAATTTTAGTTCCATAAGAATAATGCTAATTTTGTGACAGCATTACTGGTCACTTAAGAGTCGTAAAAAGATTATCGAGGTCCTAAATTAAAGGTAAAGTGATAACAAAACTACAAAACACAAAACATAACAAACAACAACAAGTGATAACAAAACAGTGATTATAAAACTAAGTTTTCTATCTTTATTTTTCTATAGTAAAAAGATAATTACCTGTTAGTTATCTCTATATATAAAACTTCTCTATATATAAAACCGAAATCTGACCCATTGA
The DNA here is from genome assembly GCA_023375725.1 of Nephotettix cincticeps. Classification (NCBI taxonomy): domain Eukaryota; kingdom Metazoa; phylum Arthropoda; class Insecta; order Hemiptera; family Cicadellidae; genus Nephotettix; species Nephotettix cincticeps. The sequence continues at coordinate 15,957,560 of CM041789.1, read as the reverse complement.
TCACAGTTTCTCAAAAACTACAAGGATTTGGAGCTTCAAATTTGGTACACAGATTCTAGGTAAGGTAGATGCGTACTAAGAAAGGGCTTTTCGAAACCTCTAAAGGGCTCTGCCCTACAGAGGGTCAAAGTCCCTACGTTAACCAATCAAAACATTCTAAAGCTAATGCTGTTGGTTAACTTTCCATTAGCAATGTGAACAGCAATTTCACAGTTTTGGGAGTTTATGTATCTGTTTTATTTATTCGACTGGGATGGTGGCGTCATCCTGTAATCCAGCTACTTGGAGGTCACGATATGTGGATAGTTGTGAACGATGGTCTGTGGATGTAGTGTTCTCTTATGTGGATTTAAGTCCGCACTATTATACTGCGTTAATCCAAAAAGTCCATCCTCAAAATTAGACCAATTCGTAATTCAGAGGCCGTGGTTCGTATTCCACGTTAAACTGTAGGTCCCGTAGTTGCCATCGGCTGTTGGGCTATTAATTAACAGTCATGTCTAAGGAACATGTCAGCCTTAGTCAGTAACAAGACTACAAGATCGCGCCACAATCGTCTTACACTTAATCCTCATTCATACTTGGCTTAAATATACCTTGGTCGCCATTTCAATAATCTAATAATAATAATAATAATAATATTTTTTCATGTCTAATTAAATGTCATATGTTAATAAATGCTATAGTATTGTATATTAATTGATATGTTTATATTATCTATCTAAATAATAAAACAAAGTCGTGTTAATTACACCATTCATATCTTGAGAACGGGTCATAGCTATACCGCGACCCAGAATATCGAAATATTTCACAACGAATCCGTAATGCTATTTGACTTTGGAACATGGCCAATCTTAAAGTTAACACATATTTACTGTAGGGCGTTACGAAGTTCGCCGGGTCAGCTAGTCACATAAAATTGCTTGGTAATTCTTCCCCTCCTGAGAGTAAGTAAACTGTCTCTCAGTTCTCCCTCTTCGAGGATCGCAGAGGACCTTATAGGGTTAGGTAGGTCAGAACTCAGACTCATTGTAGGTCTCATCAAGGGACACGGACATATGAGGAAACATCTTGCTCGCATGGGATTCTTTACTAGAGACCCAGTCTGCAGGAATTGCGGGCAGTCCGAGGAGACTGCTGACCATCTGCTGTATGACTGCACCGGGCTTGCTGAGGTAAGGGCTGCCACTGTTGGCGTTATGGAGACGGGTAGTCACCTCCTCCGGGAGGAGCTGGTCGGGAGACTACGGCAGTTCATCAGGCTTATAGGCCTGGAAGGTCCATGAGACATTCAGCTTCAGGGGTGCGCAAAAAGCCACATGGCTGACGTGTTGTACGAACACTGTTCTGCCCCTTTGTGTAATTCAGGTCATTCAGGTGGTAATTCTATATTTCTGGAAAAATATGAATATTAATAATGTAATTCCTTCAATAATCACTAAACCCTTGATTTTACATCCCAAAAATCTTGTAACCAGTTATCTGCTGTTCCAAAAATAACTTTCTTAAGGGATTAAAACTAAGTATTTCGCTAAAGGCAGTGCTTCTCAACTGTGGGTTTCGTAGCACATGTACAATTGTTAACTTTTGTTGTAATTACAAATATTAGTTAGTTACCTGAGGTCTGAGACTAGGATTCCACTTAAAAATTTCTCAACGATTTTAGTCATGCGGCATTTAAAAAAACAAAGCTTTTTACTTTTGATAACAATGCTTTTGCTGAATGTATTACATTTTATACAATACATAACAATTCTAACAACCTTTGCAAAACATTTGTGGATGAAAATGTAAGAGTCAATGTAAAAACATATAATTACAAAATTCCCATGAAACTGTCACATTTTAGACCTAAAGATATCTTCTTTGGAATAATAAAATACTAAGTATTTTACGTATCACATTACTGGCTTCTGATAAAAACTTTTAACTCTACTATATACCTTCGACCCATCAGTTATTAAACTAGTAGGTCTATAAACCCCACACAAAAGAGGAGGAGTTGTGATGACGGTTCATCACAATAAACCAGAACATTGGAAAGACTCTTGTTTGACGCGTCAAATGACTTTGCTTCCTATCTCATTTTTCACGTGAATTTTTCATTGATTTCAGGTGAGGTTATGTTATTTGCCATGTCACATTAATAGCTTCTTCTATGGTGATTGAAAGTTGACTCCTACATTTCTTTCGAGGTTAAATTCTAATAATGCACCCTAATAATGTGTGTAGGACTTGCTCCTGTAAATCTTTCCGCCTCAGTCTATAAATTCCACGTAGCTATAACTATTAAGGCATAACTTCAAAGTGAACCTTCGTATTAAAAGCTCAGAGTGCTTCCACTTCTACTTGACCACCTGAGGGAAGATCATAAGTGCTATCAATATTCAAGTTTGTGAACTTTTTTTACAAAAATGACACTGAGTACCCAGCTCTCAACTGAAGATACTATATTTGAGACCAAAGCCTCCGGTGAGAAATCTGCAATCTCCATCTTATTTGTACTTCCCACAGTTCGTACTCGAAAAAAATGTGTGGAGAGCTTCGTCTTGGACATAATCCCCGTATCCACAAGCCGGACTGTCGACTTTGCAAATTTTGTACAGGTAAGAACGAAATAACCAATGTCTTGTGAGGAACCGAGTCAGGTGGACCTTTCATCTCCATCTTAGATTTCAGGTCACTTCCAGAATTTTAAATTACTACTAAAGAATGTGTATGAGCTATATGAGTGTGTATGACTGGGACGGTGGCGACGTCCTGTAATCCAGCTACTTGGAGGTCACGAATTGTGGATAGTTGTGAGAGATGATCGGTGGGTGTAGTGTTCTCTTGTGTAGATTAACGTCCGCACTATTGAATACTGCGTTAATCCACAAAGACCATCCTCATAATTAGACCAATTCGTAATTCAGAGGTCGTGGTTCGGATTCCACGTTAAACTGTAGGTCCATTAGTTGCCATCGGCTGTTGGGCTATTAATTAACAGTCCTGTCTAAGGAACATGTCAGCCTTAGTCAGTAACAAGACTACAAGATCGCGTCACAATCATCCAACATTCATTCCTCATTCATACTTGGCTTAAAATACCTACCTGGGTAGGTCGCCATTTCAGTTAAAAGTATAAAAAGTATATCATTGAACACCACATTAATTATAGTAGGGAAAGCTACTATATAACAACCGTGTATAAACTGTGGTGGTTATGGTTACTTGTTACGTCCAGCTCCATCAGCCCACATCCGAGGCGGCCTTCAGCCGATCGTAAAGTGTCGTAGTATCGTAGGCGGCTGTCGTAAACGCACTACATTTCCGCCGAGCCTAAACCAACAGCCTGCATCTTTTACGAGGCGATGAGCAATTTGTTCAATACCTCTCCTTCCCGAGAAACCGTCAGTTTGCTGGGGTAATGGCTTGTGACGAGGTGTCGGGAAAGTTTAAATCTCGAGGATGTTGAACCTCGTACATTACTCAACAAGGTTCAGTCCTTGGGCCGATATTATTTTCGTTATTACTTCCCTTGATTATACAGTTGACGTTTTGGAAAATTTCACGTTGGGTGGTTTCAAACAATAATGAACTGTTAAAGATCAGACGGGGTTTTTCAATAGTTTGACACCATTTCAAAGCACTCGATGTTCGAGTACTTCTGAGAAAAGGACGAAAGGTTTTTTAGTCGGATCCATAGTTATAGCAGTTTTAGTAGGATTTGTTGATTTCTTTGTGTGCGATCACTGTATCAAGACAGCTATTTCAAATAACTTCTATGACCCTATTGTATCAAGAGAATGTCGGTTTTGCGGTTCCTGCAACGGAACAAACGACGGAAACGAGTGATCTATCAGGATATTTTGTCGTGCACACAAACCCCTGACACCTAACAACACTGACCACACGCTATACGTTCCAGTAACATGCTCGTTTTGCAAGATCGCGTTTATCACAAGTCACAGTAAACACAGGAGGTGAACGTCCCTGGTCACGTCGCGAGGCTGTGGCGTGGTCGACGCGTGCCATCCGCCATCCGCCATCCTGTCCCGTCCCATCCGGTCACGCAGCTCTCGCCTCCTCCCGCCCACGTGTGCCGGTAATCACCTACAAACTAAACACTACCTGCCCAATTGCCGGTTGCAATTTACAACCAATATAGTTTTTTAGGATCTTGAACAAATGGGGGAAACCTTTTGAAATTATCGCGCAAGCCTGTAGTGCAGTCACGTTTTCTGAACTGCCTGTAAGAAGTGGAAGTTCGTGTCATAAGAGACCTGAACGGGTGATGAAGACCGTATCGTTGATGACCTGAACGGATGTTGCAGGTGGTATTGTGGATGACCTGGACGAGTGTTGAAGGACGTATAGTTGGTGACCTGAACTGGTGTTGCATGTGGTATTGTGGGTGACCTGGACGGGTGTTGAAGGCTGTATCGTTGATGACCTGAACTGGTGTTGCATGTGGTATTGTGGGTGACCTGGACGGGTGTTGAAGGCCGTGTAGTTGGTGACCTGAACTGGTGTTGCATGTGGTATTGTGGGTGACCTGGACGGGTGTTGAAGGCCGTATAGTTGGTGACCTGAACTGGTGTTGCATGTGGTATTGTGGGTGACCTGGACGGGTGTTGAAGGCCGTGTAGTTGGTGACCTGAACTGGTGTTGCATGTGGTATTGTGGGTGACCTGGACGGGTGTTGAAGGCCGTATCGTTGATGACCTGAACTGGTGTTGCATGTGGTATTGTGGGTGTTGAAGGCCGTATCGTTGGTGACCTGAACTGGTGTTGCATGTAGTATTGTGGGTGACATGAACGAGTGTTGAAGGCCGTATCGTTGATGACCTGAACGGATGTTGCAGGTGGTATTGTGGGTGACATGAACGAGTGTTGAAGGCCGTATCGTTGATGACCTGAACGGATGTTGCAGGTGGTATTGTGGGTGACATGGACGAGTGTTGAAGGCCGTATCGTTGATGACCTGAACGGATGTTGCAGGTGGTATTGTGGGTGACATGGACGAGTGTTGAAGGCCGTATCGTTGATGACCTGAACTGGTGTTGCATGTGGTATTGTGGGTGACCTGGACGGGTGTTGAAGGCCGTATCGTTGATGACCTGAACTGGTGTTGCATGTGGTATTGTGGGTGACCTGGACGGGTGTTGAAGGCCGTGTCACGGCGGTGACACGCGTGTCGTGGGTGACCTTGCCCGACCTTGTTCGGCGACACGTGCGCGCATAAACCCATCACAAAGCGGCATTGTTCGCAGCGCACCTGCCTCGCCTCTCAGTGCGGCGCGGGCGCGGGTGTGGCGACGCCCTCTCAGATAATTGCAGCGGTCTTGTGTCATGGGCGGACAGTGGATGTCACTCACTATGTTCGGTTTAGGCATTAGGCACTAGGTAGACGCTGAGCAAGTAAGTTCTCGTATCCGCGAACCTGGGAATCAAATGCTCAATTCAACATCTCTTCATTTATGAATAGTCGTCTTGAACTGCAATTTACCCATTTTTACCTTGTGAAATATAAATAAAATATTCATATAAATATATTTAAGAGTCTTGGTTTGATTTCTGCTATCATCTCTTACATATACGATGATTTTTAGGGTGAATGGGCACAAAAGGCATTAAGTTTAACAATACTGATTAAAGTATTATTGCAAATTCTGGAGTCCGAAACAAAGACATCGCCGCTCCAGAGTTGGTACAGAAACCGTAATCCGAAAATAATCATAGAAATTTACTTTCAGTACCTATCATCAATAGTATTCCATGTTTTAACATAATCTAAGAAAGACATTTTGAAAACGGTAAAATAAAACTACGGATGACAGCTACGACAAGAGCACAATTTATCGCCTCGCTTAGAGTCCCTTTCTTTCAGGGGCGCAGCTGACCAAGAATTTTAATGCCAGTTTTTAATCTGACATAAACGTCACCCTAGTCATGATTTAGCACAGGATCGAGCCAGACTTCCTGCCACCCACCGGCCAGCCTAGTGACACGTTTCCCAGACGTCCAGCCAAGACCCCAGACGTCTAGACGTAACTCTCAAGACTTCCTAGAGATCTCATTTTCAAAGATCGCAAGATATTTAAAGACCTCTTCAAAGTTAAGTATCAGACACGACATTTGTGTGGTAGTTTTGCAATAATGTAATCATTATTAACACATAACAAGACACAAAGTACACTTCGTCTGCACGCAAGCAATTTGTTTAAGCAATCGTCTGCATTGTTGCTTCAACACACACACACAAAGAATCGTTTTGGATTAACACAGAAAATGTCGCTGGTGTTGTAGTATTTTACTCGGATGGATTAAAATAGAGGATCAGAGTGAAAATAAATGATTCCACTCCAGTATAAACGAACAACTTGGTGTCGCACGACACAAATGTGTAAGTTAGCAGAGTTCATAGATACTTTATGGACTGTTAAATAGATCTCTGGTAACAATAATTAAGGTCATAACATTTACCCTTCACTCCTAATCTTCTTAAAAAACCCACGTAGGTTGTGTCGGTGTCCTAAATAGTAATCTCATAGAAACTTCTAACCTCTGGTCCACAAATCTGATATTACTGAGAGTCGTTATTAGGTTTGCGAAAATATATTGGATATACCTCCTTCCGGAGTACTTGGTAGAACAAATGCCTCATTTTCCATAGTGACATTCTTCCATTGTGGAAATTCAACCGTAAGATTAAGGAGGGTTTTCGTAATTTCTCCCTATAAATGATGTTCTCCAAGACATCAAGCGTTTATCAGTTTTAAAGGTTAAGGAAAGGCACAGAGAAAAAAATTATTCACTGTACCTTTCTTGTGCCTTTTTTAGCCTCTGTGTGTATTTGATACACAGAGCTCCTTTCGACGTAAACGGAATATGGGCCTATCAGATCTTAAATTTGTATATAATACTTGTGACTGCTCTGTATTAATCGGAGTCCCACCAGATTGACGTCATCTAGAATCATCTATTGAATGCTGAATTCATCCGCAAAGACCTCATAATTAGATCACTTCGTAATTTACAGGATCCCTTTAGATGTCATTGGCTGTTTGGCTATTAATTAACAGTACTGTCTAAGGAACATGTCAGCCTTGGTACACTCATTTATCATTCATACTTGGTTTCAATTACCTACCTGTGTAGATCACCATTTCAAAAGGCAATTTAATCTAATCAAGAAATTTCAAATTGTCCTTTCTGAAGCTTTTAACTTCACCTACACAACCGCAAGCAATACAACAATCCCATCTAGAATTTCTAAGCTCTCACTCATCGCTCTCGGCTATATATCCATTTACATCGAGATTCCTCACACCGGGCCGACCTCTGAAACCGAAACCAAAGCCTATTAATCATTGTGCCGTGGAGGCGAGTGCGAGATGGAGTTCGACAGCCAAACCATTATTTTTCGAGTGTCGCGCCTCATGCATATTCAAGTGGAATGATTCATACTGTCGTAAAGTACTGGTCTGCGGGGTTGGAGGTTTTCCTCCGGACGAACGGACGTGCGTCACCCGCGTGGGATGTCCACCTGCGTGTCTACTGTAGCGGTTAACACTACAGAACTGTTTTTATATAGCACACCTCCGGTTTCAGTAGTCTAGCTACTTGAAGATCACGAATTTTGGATAGCTAGGAGCGATGGTGGGTGGATGTAATGTTTCCTGGTGTGGATTAACGTCCGCACTATGGAATTATACGTTCATCCGCAAAGACCATCCTCATAATTAGACCAATTCGTAATTCAGAGATAACACCGTGGTTTGGACTATATGGCCCTTAGATGTAATTTGCTGTTGGGCTCATAATCAGTCCTGTTTAAGGAACATGTCAGCCTCGGTCAGTAATAAGACTACAAGATCGCGCCACAATCATCTTAGAAGGTAGGTAAGGTAAAAAGGATATTTTGAGGGGAGATTCAGCTGACCGTGGTCTAGAAAATTTTACTTCTGACTGTCGTCAGCCAAGTTCAGAAAAATCCTCTTGGAAACGAAGGGTAATATTTAAAGAACCCACGTTAAGTACATTCTGTAAAAATGACTCAGAAAAAGGGACATTAATTTATATTTATATATCTGAGACATTATTTATATCTTAAGGTAGATATGAGTGAGGGGTTGAGCCTATTGAGTGTAATGGATTTGATCTTCTGTAGCTTTGGTATTGACAACGACCAGCTGATTTATTTTCCAACAAAACAAAGACACCTGGAATCAGTAACAAACCATCACAAAATGGCGTCAAAATGTAGCTCAGGATCGAACCAGCGACCTTCTGATTGAGAAGCGAGCATTGCAGCTGAGTAGCTCAGAGGTGAAGTGACTAATTGGGCAATTAACTACGTTTCTAACAGGCAAACGTAGGGTAGTAATGAGACTAGGGTTTAAACAGTAGACTGGAGCAAACGTGCACTGACCACTAGCAAAAAACACAAAATGACAATATTAAGTTAAACAACATTTACTACACGTTTTCTTAATATTTAGGTTCTGTGCCTCATGCTAGTCTCTTTTGTACCTCATCTGTACAAAAGAGGCCTAGACCCTGTGTGGTGAATTAAACACTGGGTGACTCACGCCTCACTGGGAGCCTGTGAGTCACGAAGGCAGTTGTCGAGTACTAGACCAACAACCCTTCACCTCTAGCTTTTGGTTGACCATATGGTTCCTGACTATTGCCACGCTCACAGCTAGCAATCTGTTTAATGAGTGACAAATGTACTACAGTATTTATGTAGGGTATTCTGTTTACAATCAATTAAAGTAAAACCATTTTCTAGTCTCCAATAATACGGTTTAGGCTTTGTTACTTTTTTGGTAGACGGATGTTTTCCTTAACTTCTCCAACTCCATTATTCCTCCAAAGGTCCATTATCATAAAAGGACCATTAAAATAATACCTCACAACTGTGTAGTATGTAGCCTGGTGAATACTGTACTACAAAAAATCCCCACAGTAAGTCATTATCAATGGGTTCTTTTAAGTATATAAGGATTTTACGAAAAATTGAAATTCTTTCCGCGGCGGGCCTTGGACATGTGATGAATTAAACATGTCCGACTTCGGGCTTGTGACCAACGGAGTACCGTTTCTAAGAAACCGCTAAGAAGCGACCGTTCTCGGCCGAAGTTTTTATAACACTCACGACGACGGATGCAAATCAGTACGATTGGAAAAGTGAATAATATGTAATTTTAATCAAAAGTAGGTCGACCCCAAAATTAGTCCCTTTATAACGGTCAGATACACAACAACATAAATTCCCATAATACAGATATCACTACCAAAATTTCCACAACAAACAGCTCCAAAGCCAATGCTTGCACCAACCACACAACAACCCCCAAAAAATTATCTTCACTAAAAATGCTAAAGATTTTCTTTCTTTGCAGAATAGGTTCCCTGAACCATGGCATCCACAGTTTCAAACTCTAAAACAGAATCTTTAGAGTGGAAATTTGATCTACCTACGATCCTAAAACTACAGCGAAATCCCTTAAAAAGAACTTCAAACACTATTCACAAAATCACAGTTGGTATTGACTGGGACGGTGGCGACGTCCTGTAATGCAGCTACTCGGAGGTCACGAATTGTGGATAGTTGTGAGAGATGGTCGGTGGGTGTAGTGTTCTCTTGTGTGGATTAACGTCAGCACTATTGAATACCACGCTAATCCGCAAAGACCATCCTCATAATGAGACCAATTCGTAATTCAGAGGCCGTGGTTCGGACTCCACGTTAAATTGTAGTTGCATTAGTTTGTTAGTTGTCATCGACTATTAGGCTATTGATTAACGGTCCTGTCTAAGGAACATGCCAGCCTTAGTCAGTAGCAAGACTACAAGATCGCGTCACAATCATCCTACACTCAATCCTCATTCATACTTGGCTTAAAATACCTACATTGTAGTATGGTTGCCATTTCAATGATCTAATCTAATCTAATTCTCTGAAACAGCTCCTTTGCATCCACAAATCCAAAAATATATATTCAACCATTGCTAAAGCCTTCTCCAACTCAATAAAACGCTAACATCTACACAATCAACCCTAACAAGCGTTAGGGTTGATTCAATTACTCATTGTTAGAATGTTTTGATCCTATTGGATCAAAACATCCTCTTTCCAGTGATTATTCCCTTCCGACCATATGGAATTGTTAAATCCCCCATTTTTAAAAGCCTAGAGTGGGTCCGCTGAAAGAGGAATGGTTATTTCTGTCCAAAACCAACGCGACGCGGCTACGACGCCGTGTCAATCCACGGAGGTTTTTTGTTTTCTCGAAATGTGATATCCAGCGAGCGGCTAGCGGCGTGTGTCTCGCATATGGTTTCGATTTTACACTCCCCCAACCTGGTGTCTGTCAAAATAAGCTGGGCTTGGGTTACAAGACGCGTTTTTTCTTTAGGGTTTGAGCTTAATTAAAATCTCCTTATCGGTGTGACAAAAAGTGACAAGCGAAAATTGACTTTCTTGATTAATCGTCCAAAAGATCTTTAAAACAATTTGTAAAGTCTTTTTTCTGGGTGCATAATTTGTTTTATCTTTTCTTCATTGTACTTCATTAGATTGTTTAAAGTCCAACGTGATTTTAAATATCATTCCAGTTTGTATCTTTTACCAATTGAACCAATGAATTGTACATTGTACATTTTGGATATTTTGAGAAAAAAACTCATTGGATACCGGAAAAAATTGAAACTGCAATTACATCGTGTTTTTCGGTGAATAGTACGGACGTAAATGTTTAGGCTAAAGGGAATAAAAACTTATTTTCAAGGTTTTTCAGATCATATTTCAAAGCGATATCTAAGAAACTATCCAACATATTGCACTCTTTTGGATGATAATGGTAGCACTAATGGTTTTCAAAAAAAATCTAAGAGTAATCTTTAAATTAAAAAAATGTTTTTATTAACTTCCCTGTGGGAAATAGGTCAGATCACGAATATGTCTAAAGGTAATGTTTTCACTTCATCTAAACAGCTGTTCTTATTCTTTTATATTAAAAATTTAATACAATAGCTCTGTTAGTTTCTATGGAAACCTGTTACATGTTTTCCATCTTAAAAATCATCAACACCCCCCCAGAGCTAAGACATATCCATGTCAAAAACCAGGAACATACATAAAATTATGTTTTTACCGTACTACGATGTAATCACCTGTTTTCGATACGTCTTTGCAATGCCGAAAGTAGCGATTTACCAGCATAATTTTCGGCCCGGGAAAAACAGCTGTACATTCAAAATTTATAATAAAAATAATGACGTATGATGGGCCATTCCGTTTATAAGCTTTATGTTTCTTTTTTTCGTTGCTTAGTAATAAGAAACAACAAAACAATTTTTTTAAAAGGTTATAGTTGTTGGTTTTCGAATAAACTTTTAAAATGTAATAATTCTGTAATTGTTTTAAGCTAGAGTAGTATAGTGAATAGTATATTTCACACCTCGAGCTGAAAATGTTTTGCAGACCCACTTAAAAAGAGAAAAAGAACTTAAAAAGTTCTCGGGTCTGCAAAACATCATTTCGGCCTAGTTGCGAAATATACTATTCTAAGCGACATAATGACCTAAAAATCCAATTCTACCTAAATGTTTAGTAAAAGATATACTAAATATGTGGCGAAAATATTAACTTTCTATCTCAACTGGTTCTCAAGATATATCAATACTTGTCTTTTGATAACTTGGTTAAGTAACCGTGTGTTCAATACAAAAATTTCACATATATTTTTTAAGTTTATGGTTGTGAAGTAAATTTACACAATATATTAGGGTAGGTCAAAAGTTTGTACTATACATAAATATTAGGTAACATTATCATAACAGTGTTTAATAAAAATTATACATGTTAATAATAATAATATATACATAATGTGAATTTTCGGCCATTGAAACATACATAAAAGTTTTTGATGCTTAAAGTTACGATATAGGTCTTGCGGTACATTATTCTTGTTCAGTAGGTTCTAAATGGCCAAAAAAACATTTTCCTAACTAATTTGACGATTTTTCACTCTTTTTCAATTGTGGATCCTTTTAATGAAATTAGACACAAATTGTGTTAATAAAAAAATAAAATAAGTGTTAATAAAATAAGCGAAACGACTAAACGTCTTATAATTTGTGACAACCTGCTGGATTACAAATTTCCCTCCGTGTACCTCGAGAACATTATTCCTGACAATGGAAACTTCCTACCCGGATAGAATAGTTCTAGAATGAACCACGTCTTAGAATACTTGTCCCGTGGAGTCTATTAGTATTCATCCACTTGGGCCATGATTAATGAAGAGGTCCAAGACAACTCCCTCTTGATACAGCCAAAAGGACCAAGACGCTGGACTCTTGTCCGTTGTGAATGGCCGGACAGTTCGGTTAATTACATTATTGTGGCATTAGAATAACAAAGTCACTGCCCTCTGGACCGGCTCTGGCAGTGGGTCGTGGGATGTGGGATGTGGGATGAATAGAGGAAGCATCCTCACAGGCAGTGGTTGTTTATCGTAAAACAAATTTATAAAATAATCCAGAACTCTCTACCAACCTTTCCAGTCAATTTAGCACATTTAATTAGTCTAGAAGTCGTCAGTTACTCATACTGACTGGGACGGTGGCGACGTCCTGTAATCCAGCTACTTGGAGGTCACGAATTGTGGATAGTTGTAAGCGATGGTCGATGGATGTAGTGTTAACGTCCGCGCTATTGAATAATACGTTAATCCACAAAGTCTATCCTCATAATTAGACCAATTCATAATTCAAAGGCCGTGGTTCATCATCCAAACTGTAGTCCCTTAGATAAACCATTGATTGTTGGGGTATTAATTAACAGTTCTGTCTGAGGAACATGTCAGCTTTTGTCTGTAACAAGACTACAAGATCGCGCCACAATCATCCTACACTCTTTCTCATTCTTACTTGGCTTAAAATAACTACCTGGGTAGGTTGCCATTTAAATAATCTAATCAAACAACTGCTCAAAAACCTACAAACTTTTCTAATGTGCCAATTTGATGGTGGTTTGAAAAAATTATAATGGGAATAACTTAACTGGGAATCTTATAAAAACTGTAGAAAAATATATACATTTTGGTGATCTTAAGAGAAATTTACGAGGTACGCTTGTTTTTACAAACAAGAAATTATTTTTCGTGGCACAAGGCTGTTGGAGTACATACGTTGGTGATTTTATTGGTAATATGCAACAATGAAAAAACCACCTGGATTGGACGTAGGACCTACTCCAATGGCCTTGCGCAACAAAAAGTGCCATATCTTGATTTTATTCGATAATGAAAATTGAGTCATCGTTATATTTGCCTTAAGATTACATAAAAAATAAGCAGTTCATTAGTTTGACGAATACAACTGAAATGGCGACCTACCAAGCTAGGTATTTTAAGCCAGTTTATGAATGGAATGAGTGTAAGATGATTGCGTGTAGTTTTGTAATGACACCTAACGTAGTTTAACGTAGGATCCGAATCACAATACAGCCTGTGAATTACGCACTTGTGTACTTATGAGGATGATCTTTTCGGACGAACCGGAAATACTGGGAATTCTGGGAATACTGCATCCATCATCCATCGCTCTTACCTATTCACAATTATTTGTGACCTCCGAGAGCCTTGTAATTATAATTCTGGTCTTTGGAACTCTGCTGGAATTGCATTTTGCTTAAAAGATGTACAGTGGAGATGCTGGCGACAGTTATGGGCGTTGTAGACTGAAAGAATGTCAGGAACACCCGGACAGGGAAAGGTTAGCTTCCTGTGCAGACGAAGAATGCATTTAACGAGTCCAGAGTTGTGAGTCACCGGCATTGACTCATGGGAATGCGCGGGAACTCTTGCAGCAACCCTGTCGTAGTAGGTCGGCTGAGCATATTTAAATGTTAGGATAGGTTATGGTAGGGTAGGTAACGTCTTTGGTCTTTTTTAGATTTCACATGAATTATAATTTACGTAAAATTATTAAAGATTTAAAAATATCATGAATTATATAATTCATAATATTTTTATATTTTTCATCGATTTAACATGAAATTTAATATCGATCCATGATATTTGATCAATTTCACATAAATTATATAATTCATGATATTTTTTAAATTTTTATGAATTTCACATGAATCATAATTAATGATTTTTAAATATTCCCATTTTTAGAATTCACATGTATTAATTTATGTGAATTATTACTCATGATATTTTTTATTTTTCATCGATTTCACATGAATCATAATTCATGGTATTTTTTAATGATTAATACTTTTACATGAATTATAATTCATGATATATTTTAATTTATCATAAATTTCACGTTAATTATAAATTAATGATATTTTCAACTTTATTAATCATTCATGAATTATAATTCATGAATTTATGAAGTTTTGAAAAAATTCATGTGAAATCGATGGAAAATATCATGAATTACAATTCAATTGAAATTTATGAAAAAAATATATAGTAAATTTTAATTCATCTAAAATGGATGAAGTATTCAAAATGTCATAAATTATAATTCGTGAAATCTTTAATTTGTAATAATTTTACATAAATAATTATTCATGTGAATTTTTTTAAATAAAAAATATCATGAATAATAATTTATGTGAAATCAAAGAAACAGAAAAATATCATGATTTATGATTCAAGTGAAATTTATGAAAAAAAAGAATTATATTTAATGTCAAATATATGACCAATATAACAATATCATAAATTTTTATTCATGTGGCATTTTCAAAACTATTTTGAATTGTAATTAATTTAAAATAAAGAAAATTATAATTATATAATTATAAATTAATTTTCAGTATCAAGATATATAATTCATGTGGAATTTATGAAAAACTACCATGAGTAATCAATGTATTACATTTCTTCATGCAACATGCTATTTTGTTTTTATAATTCATGTAAAATCGATGAAAAATATCATGAATTATGCATTATGTGAAATTAATTCATACTATGGACAACTAGTCTCCATTTGGGCCTGATGATGTTCGGTGTAACTGGACGAAATCGATCGCCAATTTAACAACTTTTTTATATATTTACCGTTGTATATAATTACAATTTAAATGTAAATATATTAAGTAGTGTTGAAAGACGTGAGTTTTTACTTTATACTATAGTAAACCCAACACGTATAATACTAATGAGTTACTAAGTTAATCATAAGAGTAAAGTATCATCTACATTGATCATTTGCGGCCTAGGACTCAAAAAATCATCATAATAATTGGTTTAGTCCCAGGAAGTAAGGGAACAAAATTTGCTCTTAAAAACATGTGTCTAAAACACCTGTTTTTTAAGGAGTATGACAAAAAATATTTCTGGAACAATACTAAATTTGGACTTTGAATAAACAATTTATATACCGATTTTATCTATTTTGTTTGACAATCTTCAAATTGTTATTTGCCATGTTTTTGTTAACAAGCTAAATAAAATACAGTGACTGTTAAAACTTCACTTAAAAATTGATATGGCTATGAAATTAAATTATTAATCTAATTTAATTAGTGACTGTTAATTTTTATTAAATAAAACTAATATCAGTACTACGATTACTTTAAAATACCTCCCTGCACACTTTCTGTTTTGTCTTTTTATTTTGTTAATCAATAAAAATAAATTTTCGGCACTATCCATAGCTACTAGCACAAAATCCTAGCAATGGGCAACACTATTTGTCGCCCAGTTAACATGTTATTTTATGCCCAGGTAAATCCTAGGGTTCTATCGTAGACTGGGACGGTGGCGTGTCCTGTAATGAAGCTACTTGGAGGTCACGAATTATAGATAGTTATGAACAATAGTCGGTAGATGTGATATTCCCTAGTGTGGATTAACGTTCATACTATTTAATACTACGTTTCTCCACAAAGACCATTTACATAATTAATTAGACCAAAATTTTGGTTTGGATCCACGTTACACTGTAGTTCAGATTGGCGTACACTGACGGTACCGATGTGACCGGCAGCATGGCTCACGACGTTGTTCAGGTAGGGTCTGCTCTCTACACGTCTAATTTCAATGTGTTCAATAAATCCCCCCCCCCTAAATAGAAACAAATATTTCCTTATCAACAAATTTTGATCGCATAGTGAGAATATCCGTTTCGCAGCTTGGCTCCCTGAATCCAATAAATTTAGTTTTTGGTCTGATGTCTAACACCTATCTGTCTCCCATTGTCCCAAATTAATAAACATTGATAATTTGTTAATGTTCTTTTTAGAATACAATAGGTTAACCACATTAAAACAATATGTTACCGTTTTTAATATTTGTGATAAATTTGTGTTCGTCAGGTAGGTTACAATTGGCAATTTGAATCAACTCTTCCGTCAAAACACCGATTTGGCAAACATTGTCGACGATCTGACTCCCAAGCGAAACACTCCGCGACGGCACTTTGTCGTTTCGGCAGTTTTACGACACACCTTTTTTCGTAGCGTTTACGCGGATTTTTCCAAAGGCTAGATCAATCTAATAGCCGATGTTAAGCAATTTTTAAAAACATCGGCGATTTGACGTTCATGATAAAGATACCACATCGGCAATCTGACGTTTCGGAATTTTGACGACGATTCTTATTTCGTAGCGTTTACGCGAATTCAGCCATGGGCACTTTTACATCAGCGAACACCCGCAGTGTCGAAGTGAGAAAATTAAATTAGGAAAATTTGACAGATTTACATAATCCTTAGTGATCAATAACCACGTGTGTGAGACTCGCGCGGGCGCTTCTGATTCACTTAACACCGATTAGCATTTTAAAATTAACAAACGCCAGATGGTATCGGATACGGGAGCCGTAGATCGATTTGACTAATTTAAACAGCAATAACTAGAAGTTGCGGCGGTGGTGAGGTTGCGAACAGACTGTACGAGTGC
Source organism: Nephotettix cincticeps (assembly GCA_023375725.1). NCBI lineage: Eukaryota > Metazoa > Arthropoda > Insecta > Hemiptera > Cicadellidae > Nephotettix > Nephotettix cincticeps. The sequence continues at coordinate 15,940,632 of CM041789.1, read as the reverse complement.
GGGCCCCGGGCTAGAGCGAATTACGGACCACCCAAGTCGAGGGCTGGGCCGCTGGTGGTACGGACCGTTCCTCACCGTCATCAGGGAGCGGCGTCCGTGCTTTACAGGTTCAATCATTTCACAAATTTTCGGACTGGGACGGTGGCGACGTCCTGTAATCCAGCTACTGGGAGGTCACGAATTGTGGACAGTTGTGAGAGATGGTCGGTGGATGTAGTGTTCTCTTGTGTGGATTAACGTCCGCACCATTGAATACTACGTTAATCCACAAAGACCATCCTCATAATTAGACCAATTCGTAATTCAGAGGCTGTGGTTCGGATTCCACGTTAAACTGTAGGTCCATTAGTTCCATCGGCTGTTGGGCTATTAATTAACAGTCCTGTCTAAGGAACATGTCAGCCTTAGTCAATAACTAGACTATAAGATCGCGCCACAATCATCCTATATTCATTCCTCATTTATTCTTGGCTTAAAATACCTACCTGGGTAGGTCGCCACTTCAGTTAAAAGTATAAAGTATAAAAAAATAAAAAGTATAAAATAAAGTATAAAAAATAGACCCTAAGTGTCCGCCTTGTTTGCGAAATATTTTTGTTTTAGAAATATTATGTTAATTTTTTGATAGTTAAATTATAAAATCTTTGACATAATGTCTTAGCTCTGGAGGCGATTAGCAACCTATCTGACCAAGATCTTTCTCAGAAACCTAAGTGATGTCTTTGGTTAAATGGACAGTTGTTTAGAGGACCTGAAAATATTCCCTTTAGACATATCCATTGGTGGAGTTCCAGATCATTTGTTGGGGGTGCATAACATTCGGGGGCGTTTGGGGGGGTATGAATTACTCCCTTCCTTAGGAAATGTTTGAAAAATACAAACAAAAAAGTGTTTTTATGTTATTGTAAGTACATTTTTGTCTTCAAGAGGTAAAGAAGAAAATTTTTGATTTATCAAATTTCAATTTAGAATTTGGTAGCAATTGTGACGTTAATATTGAAGTAATTTTTATTATAATACTAAAATATTTTTTGTATTTTAACTCTTAATATAATTTGTATTTAGATCGCATACTGGGTGTTCCCTTACGAATTGTAAAGTTAAATTGTCGCAATCTATTAACTATAAAAATATACGTATCTACTAACGGCTTGGGGGCAATGCCCACCCCTTAATCCAGTAAATCATGGACATATCCATGATCTACGAGATACAATTTCCCAAAAGGAAGTAAATACATTTGGAAAAACTATAAACACAGTACCACGCTATTATACCGGGTAGTTAGCATGTAACTATCTTTTTGTGATTGAAAAAAAATGGAAAATGTAATTTAACCAATTTTCCTTTAATTTGACACCTGAAAAGCTTGAGCAACCTAGGGACTAAAATACCAGTAGGTCTATCTTAGAAAAAACTAAAGAAAATTTCTGATCGAAATAAATCCATTTTGCAGAAAACCCTTAACCGAAATCTAAGTGTAAATTGTAATAATAAGTGAGACTGATAAAATTAAATTTGTCAAAGTCTCATCTCCAGTGATACAGTGGATTTTGACTAATGATTAGGATATAGATTAATTTATATTTTTATTAAAAAACTAATACAGTTGAAATAACACAATATGGTGTACCTTTGAGTTGCATACCCAAATAAAATTACTCAAAATATCAGGGGGCAGGGTAAATTTGGGCAATGGAAACTGTAATTTTCCTGATAACCTCAACCACCTGTTGAGGTGTCTGTCTATCGTGCAACTAGAAATGCCGTAACAAAATTAGAATCGTCTATTACAGATTGTCTTTTTTAAATTTAATATATTACTTATGAGAAAGATTCATCATGGACTAATTATGATAAATAAAATATTTTTTTATTTTAACTCTTAATATAATTTGTATTTAGATCGCATACTGGGTGTTCCCTTACGAATTGTAAAGTTAAATTGTCGAAAACAATTAACTATATAAATATACGTATCTACTAACGGCTAGGTGGGACAATGCTCCTTCATGCCCATCCCTTAATTCAGTTCATGGACATATCTATGGTCTATACTACTTTCCAAAGGGGAGTAAATACATTCTAATTTTTTTCGGAAAAATATAAATACATTACCACGCTATTATACCGGGTAGTTAACATGTAACTATCTTTTTGTGACTGAAAAAAACAAAATGGAAAGTATAATTTCCTTAATAACCAATTTTCCTTTAATTTGACTCCTAAAAAGCTACCTAGGGACTAAAATACAAGTAGGTCTATCTTTGAAAAAAACTAAAGATAATTTCTGATCGAAATAACTCCATTTTGCAGAAAAACTTTAGTCGAAATCAAAGTGTAAATTGTAGTACTAAGTCTTGAGACTGATAAAATTAACATTTTCATTTTCTAAAAATTTTACAGGAGTCTCATCTCCAGTGCTGTAGTGGTTTTGGACTAATGATTAAGGCCAAGATTAATTTATATTTTTATTAAAAAACTAATACATTTGAAATAACACAATATGGTGTACCTTTGAGTTGCATACCCAAATAAAATTACTCAAAATATCAGGGGGCAGGGTAAATTTGGGCAATGGAAACTGTAATTTTCCTGATAACCTCAACCACCTGTTGAGGTGTCTGTCTATCGTGCAACTAGAAATGCTGTAACAAAATTAGAATCGCCGTTATGGGACAGAAATTAAACATCACACCAGTAAGGCTGACTATTAATTCCACAGATTTCGAAACGTTATTGGAATCCTCATTTTAATTCCATATCAAGAAACATCCTTCCTGTTAGACTGCCCTTTGTAGTTTATGAGTTTAGTTCGTACAAAGAGTCTGTAAAGAATAAAAATCACTTATCATGTCGAAAACCAATCAAACTGGACCTAATGGTTTCAATAATTACAAGCTCGATGGGCTCAGTAATTAATATTTCTAATGAGACTGGAACTGCGACGACGACACGACGGCTGGAGTAAGGGGCGTGGCGACGGTTGGATATCGATGATAATGGGAGTGACTGGAACACTCTCTGGTGGCGTCTGACACGAACTATCACAAACACGTGTTATCTGCGGTGTACTTTAGGCCCTCTATCTGCAGACGGCGCTTTAGCACGAGTCCATTAAAATGGCGTCATTGAGATGACAACGGAACTGTTGTTCTCTCTTACTGGGGAGAAGAAGAAGAATAGGGTTGAGATAAAAAAGGTTGCTGCATTTTTTGCTTTTTTATTGGAGAAATACCTTTCTGAAATGGCGAACTACCTATGTAGGTATTTTAGCAAAGTATAAATGAGAAATGAGTGAAAATTTTTAGCGCGATCTTGTAGTTTGTTACTGACTATAGTTGAAGTTCCTTAAACATGACTATTAATTAATTCCAAAATTCAATGGAATCTAAGGGACTTATAGTTTAACGTAGAATTCAAAACAACATTTTACCTTTGACTTACGAACCGAACGACTAAAAAGAGGTTTAACGACTAATAGGGTTATTACTAACTTTTTTTACTGTGTAAGAAAATAAATGTATTTTTGTAAATTTGGTGTGTTCATACTATTGAATCTTTGCTAAATTTTCCTATGGGAAGATTCACCAAATTATCAAATCCAATTTGTTCATTATAGGTGATCAAAATTTAATCGTTCGTCTCTTCCCGTCAATCGAACAAAGGGGAAAAAGCGGGCGTGGTTAGCACATACTTCTCTTGACCCTGTCGAGGTCGAGGGGGAAGGGGGTGGACACGTGGTTCCAGATTTTGACAAATGACAGACTCGATGCGGGGGCGGGCCTACATTAATCATTGGGGCAGATTTTTGAGCGCAGCTGTCGCCCGCGCCGGTCACAACATGTGTCTCGATCACTTTACCCGTTTGCCAAATCTACTGGACTTTATTTTTAGCGGAAAACTATTCTAATTTTCAATCTACAACCTTCTTGGGTGACATACATATTCAGAAGTATTTATTAAGGAAGGTTTAGGCCTTCCTTAGAACTACAAGGAAGAGTTTGCTACCTTCCGGGTATCGGATGGAACCTCTAGTCTGAGTCCGACTCTAATAACATGCTTGAAGACCTCTCGCCTAAGGACCTCTCATCTAAGTTCCTATAGCTAAGGTCCTCTTGCCCGAAACATGCCGACTAAGGGCCTATTGCCTAAGGACCTCTCATCTAAGTTCCTCTAGCCTAAGGTTCTCTTGCCCCAAAACATGCCGTCTAAGTGACTATTGCCTAAGGACCTCTCATCTAAGTTCCTCTAGCCTAAGGTTCTCTTGCCCCAAAACATGCCGTCTAAGTGACTATTGCCTAAGGACCTCTCATCTAAGTTCCTCTAGCCTAAGGTTCTCTTGCCCGAAACATGCCGTCTAAGTGACTATTGCCTAAGAATCTCCAGCCTAAGGATCTCTTGCCCCAGGATATCTCGCCTAAAACTCTCCCGCCTAAGGACTTCTTGCCTGAGGATTTCTTGCCTACGGATCTCTCCCCTATGACTTACTTAAAGACCTCTTCGCTTGTGACCTCTCGCTTAACAACGCAACCCTGAGGACTATTTGCTTAAAGACCTCTTGCTTGAAGACCACTTGCCAAAGGACCTTTCGACTGAAGATATCTTGACGAAGGACCTCTCCCCTAAAGACCTTTCGTCTATAAGGACATCTCTTCTAAGGATTCTTCGCATGAGGACCTCTTTAGCCCAACCGAGTAGTACAGGAATAGTCCTGGAGACTCGTAATTATTCGTCTTTGAGTAAACACCCTAGGACACTCACCATTAACCCTTCTCGCATAGCCCAGTTAAAATACCCTGAAATATTGGATCCCTGTGACCAGAATTGATGATTGAACATACAAGACTTTAGGATCCTTATTACTTACCGCACCCCTCAGAAGAAAACCTGCTACTATTGTAAACACGAAAGGTTTACAAAAGTGTATCAAAGTCCTTCAGAAAGATACTAGATTAAAAAGGCTACACACTTTACCAACTTTACAGTTACCATCATACGTCACTGGCAGTGACCAGCAGCCCAGGAGCCCAGGTGGCTGCATTTGTAACACAGTTGGTTTCCCCGACCTTGGTCCTGCGCCCACACGTCTCCCTACATGGACACGGGCACGTGCGTCGTTAACCTGCCCGATGTGGCCTGCGAGCAGAAGCTCCCAAGTCGACACCTGTGTCCGTTATTACTGAAGCAGGCAGTCTATACAAAGTAATAGTAACAGACAAGAGGAAAATGTCGTGTTTGCAATGGTAATAATAGCTGTAATCCAGATACATGGAGGTAAAGGGTTGTGGATATTTATGAGCGATGGTCGGTAGATTTCATACTCTCTAGTGTGGATTAACGTCCACACTATTTAAGACTAACTTCACCCGCAAAATCCTCACAATTAGACCAGTTCGTAATTCAGATGCAAAAGCGGTTCCGATCACACGTTAAAATGTAGGTCCCTTAGACGCCATTGGCTGTTGGGCTATTAAAATTCCTGTCTAAGGAACATGCCAGCCTTAATCAGTGAAAGATTACAAGATAGAGTCACAATCTTACATTAATTTCTTATTCATTCTTGGCTTAAAATGCCTACATGATCACACTTTACAAACTCTTAACTGGTCCTTAGACGCCATTGGCTGATTGTGGCGCGATCTTGTAGTCTTTATACTTTTAACTGAAATAACGACCTACCCAGGTAGGTATTTTAAGCCAAGTATGAATGAGGAATGAATGTAGGATGATTGTGGCGCGATCTTGTAGTCTTGTTTCTGACTAAGGCTGACATGTTTTTAAGTAAAAACTGTCAATGTATAGTCCAACAATGCATCTAAGGGACCTACAGTTTAACGTGGGATCCGAACCACAATTTCGCCTCTAAATTACGAACCGGTCTCATTATGAGGATGGTCTTTGTTGATAAACGTAGTATTTATTAGTGCGGATGTTAATCCACACCAAAGAATATCGCATCCACCGTTCTCTCATGACTATCCACAATTCATGACCTCTAAGTAACTGGATTAAAGGACACGCCACCGTCTCAAGCAAAACTTCATATAACTATACAGGCATAAGGGTTTTGTTGATTCTTGTATGCTAATGAAAGAAAAATATACATTTTATCTCACTAATTTTCTCAAAATACTTCTACAAAGTGTATAGAACAATATTCTGTAAAAGGTTCATCACAATGTGTAGGTGTGAGAAATCCTTGTGTAGCTTTTGCGACTGCGGCCGTTTCGTGTTTTTGGAACACATCTTCAGGTCTTCAATATCACAGTCAACTGTTTACGTTACACTAAACACTACTATTTACACTAACATTACACATAGAGTACAAAGGATCTCTCGACAGACAGGTATTTTTTACTACAATTTCAAGCAATTTACGGTGAAACCTTTAATTTTATTCGTCTGTAGTCGAATATGATGAAGAGTTCCCTATAAGACTGTATGGTTCACGTAAAACGTTCGTTCTCTCCGTTGCCTTGACGACCATACAGACTTAGTGAGTCAGGTCAGTTGCAGAGGTACGTTACCGACGTCCGGATGTTGAAGGCATTACCGAGGCGCCACAGAGCGTTGCATCATAATGACATCATAACCTGCATCACAATGATGCCGTGCTCATCTACTATCAGGCTTACTACTCGAGAAACGCCCTCTTGCGTATCTCCGAAGAATTGTTAATTTTCCAAAATGATTTTGATTCCTGTTATAAAATTTTCAAATTAAAACTACTGTATTACAGTTTAAAATAAAAGAAAAATTTCGTCAATAAAAACCCAGTTTTTTCAAATATTTTTTTCCTTAAGGATCAGCAACACCTTCCTCTTTCTCTGATTTAGTCCTATATGAACAATGTTAATTTTGTAGCACCATTACTGTACTCGATAGTAAATGTTGGTAGGGTGTCAAATTAAAGGTGCAGTGATTATCTAGAGAATTGCATTTTCATTGTTTAACTTTCTATCATAACGAATAATTACTGGTAATTTTATTTTTCTGGAAGATAAAATAAAAAATAATGAATAATGCAATTCTATTGTATCAACTATCTTTTCATCTTTAAGTAGTAATCTGTCACAAAACTAACTAATTGTTCGAAAGGGGCTAAAACGAAATATTTTGCCAGTAGGGCAAGCTCTTAATATCACAACGTAACATGTTGTAACATTGAATTCGGGGACAAACTTAAAGGGATGGTAGTACTCACCAAAATAACAAAATTATCCACTATACACATGTCAAAAATCCTTTGAAAAATATTTGAACAATAAATATGTGCGCAAAGTTTGATTTCTGTAGCTTAATTGGTTCTAGAGATATATCGATTTTTGTAATGGCGGCTAGCGGCTAAATTAAGGATTTTTTGTCATATGTTTATTGGATATTTTTTGTTCATTTTGATGAGTACTATCATCCCTTGAAATTTGCCCCCAACATTAATGAACACCCTGTATACAGAGAGGTATGGGTCACTAGCAAATGTTCCGCCAAACTTATGGCAATTTCTTACCAGTGACGTAATTGTTTATTTACATAAATAACTGAAGAATGTTTATGTTAAAGTTTGTTTAACTTCTAAATAACGTGTTTAGCTGTCGTAAAAAGCCAACTTGTTATATATTAGGCTGTAAAATAAAGTAAAAAGGTTCCTGTCGTTGTATCGTTCAAAAATATAACTAATTGTATAAAAGAGTTAACCAATTAGGTTAGGATCAATCATCTTGACATTTGAAAGATTTAAACATTTCTGGTAGCTTACATGTCTGTACATTTCTAGTTACCCTACCTTGAGGGGGCTACATTTTCTATCCACTATCAAGTTCTGTTTATTTTGTAATTTTAATTCAAGTAATGCGTTCGAAATGAGGATAATTTGAAAAATATATTTTACGCTAACACGGCTTTAGGTAAACCAGCAATTTTTTTAACTTATATATTTTAGTTATATTTTTTATTGATAGTTATCTAGCATTGAAAGAGTAAGGTTTACATTAGAACTTACACTAAACCCGGACATTTAAATATAAAACATGTAATTTAGCAATGACAGTTAAGCGCCTTAGAAACGGTAAACGCAATATGAATACTGTATCTGAATTGCCTATTGTATAATGTACGGAGCGCAATACCGTCTAAATATTACAACACTAGTTTTTATTCTCTATCAAATACTTGTACTGTATAGTGCCCATGGCTAAATATGTTCTTGATTGTTCAAAGGGAACACATGTTTTAAAGAGACACGTAAAAGGCTTAAATAAGGACCTGTTGTTCTATTTTATTTAAAATAAAAATAAACGGTACCAGTGAACTGACACAAATACCATTTAATAATTTATTGTTTCAAAAACAATCATCCCATTTCTGAAAATAAAAACAAGAGAGACAAAGTTAAATTAATTGTTCAAATTGTATGGGGGGGAAACACACCCCCTCCCGGTAATACCAAGCTTTTTTGAGTTGGTTCTGTTGGGTGATTTGACCTCACACTTCATACCAAGTTTCATGGAAAACAGTTAAAAAATAAGGAAGAAATTGATATTTTAATATTCTCCATAAGAATAACATTGGACGCTTTCAGACAACGTACTGTGTTTATCATGGACAGTAAATTTAACTTTTCTCTGGAACAGTTAGTCGTAGACAAATAATTCAAATTACTAATTTGTTTAGGTTTTTAAGCAGGTTTTAATGGTAACAGTCAAATTATACTTTACTTTTATTGTTTTTGCTGAAAATTTAAAAATTTGATTTTTCTGACATTTAAAAGCCCATAACTTTTGAACCGTCATTTTTACAGACATGCGGGTTGTGTCAAATTATTTAGTACTCTGTGCACTAAAAAACTCTGTGAACTATAAAATTATAATCAAAATCGTTAGAGCCGTTTTTGAAAAATTTGGATTTTTCCGTGACCTTCAAGTAGCTGGATCACAAGACATGGCACCATCTGAGTGATATGTGTATTGTGTATCTCTACGAATTAAAGACTGATTCCTACTGGATTCTCATTTTATTGTGAAAATGTTATTTTTTTTTTAACTTCACGAAACAAATTCACATATTTATTTCTAAATTTTACGTTATAAAAATGATTATGACTATATGTGTTTGAAAACATAAAACTCATAGTGAACAATTTACTAAAGCTAGGTTGAAAAACCGTCAACAAATCATGAGACAACTTAAGTTTTACTTACATAAACACTTTTATTACCTAGAGATTGTTTTTGTAAGTAACATGGGTTTAGTAATAAACAATTTCAAATTCAAACAAACTTATTTTTTATTTGAGGTGAAACTACAAACATGAAACATAAAACATTACATTGTTGGGATTTTCCTCAATTTCCTTTTAGTAAACTTGTCAATGACATCATCAAAGTTTATTTTTAGGGTTACATCACTTTCGGTACACATGATAACACTTTTTCACCGTCAAAAAGCTTTTTTTCCTTTCTTTCTTAATACACTGCTTCTTCATTGTTTATTCATTTTGCAGAAAAAGCATGTGATTCAACGATTTTTACGATTTATGATAAACGAAACGATAAACCCGAACATAAATTCATGTTGAAACAGTGAGAAAAATATTTTAATGCACTTAATTACAAGCCAACTAGTAACTTGTATCTCACGCGATTGAATAAAATGAACTGATGGATAAAGACAAAGCAACGATGATTGTCGACGATCAAGAATCTGCATGCAGGAAGATGCAGTGATGTGTCAAGAGTGAGAACTGATTGTGCCCCCAACAAAACTAAAAAACCTCTTGCTTCTCTGGGTCCGGGCCCAAAGGGCCCATTTACAAAATCCGAGCTGGAGGTGGATGGGCTTAGAGTTGTTGGCTCTCCCTCCACTGGTGACCCAGACAGTCCTTTCCTGCCTTACTAATCTTCATGAACCCTTTTTTCCAGTGGCTGCTCAAAAGATTGGCTATGGTGCCTGACCAGTTTTGCTCAAGCTTCCAATTCCTATTCTAACAAAGACAACAACAATCTTAGATTTTCCTGTCCTTGTCTGGAGAAATCTTTGGGCTACAAGGAATAATTTCAGGACATACTTCTCCTGATCCAAAAAATTATCCTATCTTGAGTTCTACAGATAACCAGGGAAAGGCAATGATTGAAGATGTCTAAAAATTGTGTTTATTTGATAGTTTGTCTCCCTTGGATGTAGAATACATCTTGCTTTTGTCGTTGCTGCGGTGCTGGGTGGACCATGATGATGTCTGTGCGTCTTTGATGGTAACTGTTCATCAGAGCGCGGTTGAGAGGGCGAAGGATGAATGCGTAAACGACCTCGATGGCACTGATCACACTGAACCCCAACAGCAGGCTCAGCAAACCTCCACATGTACCTGCGAACATACAATTTAATTTTAATTTTTAATTTTTTTTGGGAGACGGAGTAGTATTGCACACCGCAGAGACCCAGTAGTGTGGCATTCGCACCCACTAAACCCTCCCCCTCATCTCTTAGGACTAGCCTGGAACTGCTTCGCACATCACTTCAAACTAGACTTTTTGATTCTTACGCCATTATCTTGGCTTTCCTCGTCGAACTGATTGCAGAGCTAAAGACGATCGAGATTGACCTTTATCGCCTGAAGTATGGATTGTACATAGCTATGCTCCAGGGAGAGAGTTCCAGATATCATCTCCCTGGAGCATAGCTCTGCCAATGTTGACAGGATGGATTGCTACCCCGATCCCTGTAGTGACACTCTCTGTGCAATCCATCTGTCACATTTGAAAAAAATGTATTGTTCCGTGTCTGCAATGCTGGGACAGCACATCTGCCGTCTTTGCCTATCTTGTGCAGATAGGAGCAAAAGTACCCGTGTCATGAATAAATCGACCTTTCCGTGTTGCATTTCCACCCTAGGGCGGATTCTGGGACAGTTTATGGGTTCAACGTCCCCTTACTCCCATTCAGACTACCATAGGTAGGCAGAAGTGACCCTCCTTATCGCTGGACTCGGGAAAGCTGGTATTCCTTTTAGATTGGCATGTTTTTTGGTTTTGAGGGATTAACGTAATAAGTATAGCTCATTCCAGTCATATAGTCATAAACTTTGCCCTGTCTTAGTGTTTTAGCTTATTTAATTCTAGAATTAAAATGACATAATAATAGGCCTAGACTAAAATATGAGTATCTTCTTTATTACATATCATTGAATTTCAAGAAATTTGACCATCCACTGATACTTCTACAAGATTTATTATTAGTCTTAACTTTTGATGGTGGCAAGTCCTGTAATCCTGCTACTTAGAGGTCACTAATTGTAAATAGTTGTGAGTGTAGTGTTCTCTTTTGTGGATGTCAACACTATTGAATACTACGTTAATCCGCAAATACCATCCTCATAATTAGATTTGAGAACTAATGAGAACTGTAGTTCCCTTAGATATGTCCCTTATAATTAGTTGACTATTGGGCTGTTAATTAACAATCCTGTTTAAGGAACATGTCAGCCTTAATCAGTAACAGGACATCAAGCAAGATTGTATCAAAATCTCACACTCATTTCTCATTCATACTTGGCTTAAAATACCTTTGTAATACATACATGATTCATTCACAGTGTACAGGTATACAATCCTGAAATTGACAAGATGATGAAAAATGTTTAAAACTCACCAGCAAACTTGAGGTCGGTGTATCGGATGACTCTGTGTTGCCCCAGGAACTGAGAACTCTTGAAATAAACCATCACACGAGTCACCGAGTTCCTGAACATTTGCTTCACTTAAAATACTAAAATTAATTGCAGTAAAGAGTATTTATATAACTTGTGAATATCTTGTTGTTAGAATTAACACTGTGAAAAGTCTGCCTTAGGAAAATGGAGTAATCGCAAGGTCAGAAATGATAGATATATGTAGGAGTGATGTTTGACAAGTCTGGAAGCAGTAGTGGAGACTTAGAGGATAGAATTTAGAGAGGAAGAAAATAACAAGGAGTTTTCAGTTCTGATTGGTGGGATAGACTTTTTAATTTTAAAAAGCCTATGATGCAAAGTGTAGTACTGTATGGCTCAGAAGTTTGGTAACTGAAATAGAAGAATGTGAGGAAGTTGTTAGCTACGGAGATGGATGAGCTGAGGAGTAGTAGGAGGACAAGATTGAACAGGCTGAGGAATAAGAACATAAAGAGGCAATTAGTCTGGTTTGGCCATATAAATCGGATTTAGGAGGGCCGACTCCCACGACAAGGGTTGGAATGGGTTCCGCCATGAAGGTAGAAAAGAGGACGACCCAGACGCATTTGGCAGATGAGGATTCAAAAGGCAATGGCAATTTGGTCATTTATTTAATATGCGGATGCTCTATTCCCCTCTCAAATCCGGATTTTTTGCTATCTGGATCGGTCGACAGCACATTAGTCCAGATTTGAGAAGTTTTACTTTACTATATATGTCAAAATTATTTCAGGATTATACTCAGGAGAAATTGGATGGATGGCTCAGTGATCATAATATCCTCGCTATAATCTAAAGGTTGCTGTTTTGATCCTAAATAAAATTGGCACAATTGTCTGATGGTTGGATCTTTGATCCCATTGCCTTGCAAATGAGTCAGCTGATCTTTGTCCAAAACAAAATTACACGCTATAAAATCTATTACATTCATCACTCACTCTCCACTCATAGTTAGGGTCTCAAATAAGAATTTCTAAGATAAAAAACATAAGCAATATAATACATGGAATGTTTTACGTACGGTCCTATTGTGGTTCCATTGGCCCAGTATGGATCTATCCCGGTGTACAGGAAGTTGGTATAGAAGTCTGTTGACTTGTAGTAAATTTCTTGGCACCCTTGCAGGCAATTGCACGGGTTCCTGGGCCCAATGTTTGTTTTATCCATGGTTTCAGAAGTTAATTTGACTGGTGAAAAATTAGTAATCAATAAATCACTATTTGTATGATATAACTTCCTAAAACTATAATTAATATCCCAGACAATCGAGGAAGCTTTGCATGACATAGCAGTGGTTATTTCTCATGACTTTAGTATATTTTTACATAGATGGAACAGTATTCTGTTGTTCTGTTGAAGATATGAGGTCTTGTAGTTTTATACTACAGAAATTTGTAGAAAAATCAATCAAGAGTACAATAGGATATTCCACAATGTACCAAGTACTCTGTTCAACGGTAAAAACACAGTTAAGGCGTTGAAAATTTATTTTTGAATGAATGAATGAATAGGTTTATTTCCAGAAAAAATAACACAAAAAAATAGCATCAGTAACACATACAGTGAAACTATTCCCCACATAGGCAATCCTGTGTGTGGTTAATGAGTTCTATGCAGGCAAAATTTCTACAACTAAATAAATATTAATTAGAAACAATTTGAGTTAATTAGAAAAAAGAGGCCACAAGAGAAATATGATTTGGTTTGATTACGTATGGAATACCCAAAGTATCCAATACCCGGCCATTGTATCCAAAACCCGGCCATTGTATCCAATACTCGGCCATAGTACCCAATACCCGGCCATAGTATCCAATACATGGCCATAGTATCTGATACCCGGCCATTGTATCCAAAAACCGGCCATTGTATCCAATACTCGGCCATAATATCCAAAACCCAGCCATAGTATCCAATACCCGGCTATAGTATCCAATACATGGCCATAGTATCCAAAACCCAGCCATAGTATCCAAAACCCACCCATAGTACCCAATACCCAGCCGTATTATCCAATATAAACTATAACTTGATCAGAAAACTAATTTACAAGAGTTAATGTAAACAACTTTCATGAAGAAAAAAGTAGATAAACTATTTCATATTATTTGTTACGTACCTCTAGCTATTTTTATACAGATTACATCCTTTTTTGAGGAGCAAAGTCTTGTGTGATTCCAACCTGGAAAATATATCACAGCTGTGTTAGAGATATAGGATTAAGTATTCTGGAAAATATATCACAGCTGTGTTAGAGATATAGGATTAAGTATTCGGATAAGTAAATGGAAGCTCAAATTCATACAAATTCATAAAGAAGGTACCATCAAGCAACTTTTTACTTAACGAATGCATTGTCTTCTTCATACAATTATTGATCTCTTTCTCTCATTACTCTTTTCTGTCTCCTGAAAAATGGATTCACAAAAGATCAAAAGTTATCACTTCCAGTTATTCCTTTATTCCTACCCCCTCAGGGGTCTCTAAACTTTGATGGACTGATTGTGGGGCTGAATTGGGTTAGAACCCAACTCAGGTCTGTGCTTAATAAAGCACAGACCCTGAGATGTTCCGGTGATTACCAGAACATCTCAAGGTAGTTTAACTCTTTGACCAAACAATTTCTGTTAAGATCAACTCTCTTATTCATATAAATACAAAATATAAAATATCTGGATGGATTGTGAACTTCACTCACTTCCACTGAAGTTGAAACTCTTGGAACAAATACATTGTGACAATATTATTGTTAATGATGATACTGAAGACCTGAAAATGTGTTCCAGCAACACAAAACGGCCGTCGTCGCAAAAGCTATACAAGGGTCTCTCGACCGACAGGTATTTAAATCCACAATTTTGTTCTTCAAAGATCCAGAGGCTACCCACAATGGGATATTATTGCCTTTAGAGATGACCCAGGTAGCTAATTTCAAGCCAAGTATGAATGAGATATAAAAGTAAGATGATTTGGCGTGATCTTGTAGTCTTTTATAGATTTTTACTACAGACATTTTCCATTATGATTTTAAGTTAAACAAAGTTTAATGACATTTCAGGATCCCAGATCCCGAAACTTTGATTAAATTATTAATCATAAATTATTATTATTTAACGTGGTATAGATATTTATTTTAATGATGGTAGAAAAAAATTAATTTAAAGTAAAATACAGAATGTATAATTTTATTCAAAGTGAACTAGGTTTTGAAAATTACTAAATAAGTTGTTGACACAACAAGTCTCCACTGTCGACACTGCTACAGTATGGTGAAACGACTTACGAGGGTACTTTAAAGGAACGCAACCACATTCGTTGAGAATATTCAAGCTTTTGCACTCGAGGACACAGTTGTGGTAGGTGTAGAGGGTGAAGTACTTGAGGTGGCGCTCGTGAGTGAAGTAGCAGGACCGCACTCGGGTGGGGATATGCTGCAGGCTCGGGTTGGACCCGAGTGCCACGGGTGTCACCATGAGGCTGGTCTCTCGGTTGAGAAAGAGACGCTCATCAACCTTGGGGTTCACAGGCTGGTCGGCAGGATTCGTCAACCGAACCTAGTGTGGATAATTATAGTGAGGTTGAGAAATTCCACATTTATAATGTATTTAAAAAAAATAATTCAATATATGCACTCTTTGTATGAATAGAGTCAAAATAGAATAATCTGATATTCGAATCAATTCAGATATTCTTAACAAACACACACACTTGCAGCAGAGTGGTGGGGTCAACGCTTCGACCTGATTGGCCAAAAAATATGGCGTGATTTATATCCGTCTTCAATTCCACAAATCACTCAAGAAGAAATGACAAATGACGAATGACGAATGATGGATGAAGCGTACCGACGCTATCCAATGAGGTCAGGGGTTGAACGCGTGGCATCATCTACGTTTCCCGTATGCACTCAAAAACCACAGTGCCAATCTCTCTCTCTCAAAGCTATTGTGCTAACGTAACTTATCACTAATTTAAGTCTATTTTATTTTATCTCTCTCCCCTCGCAACCTGTTTCATTGACTGTGTGACGTCTATCACGCCCTGCACAACTTTCTCTCCAAGTGTTGGCACCTTTCTCTCCAGTGCTGTGTCCTCTACAACAACCCCTTATGTGTTTCAGCCCTTTTGGTCAGTGATACCCCCTGTGTGCGCCCACATCCCCCCAGCACTAGTCCACTAGCATCCCTCATCACCCCGACATCCGGTGCAGCCACCTGTCATAGATGCCCTGAGGTCTCTATTGCTGATAGCCTACATCCATCTTTGCTGGGGACCTCTACCTCAATCCAAACACCGAATGGAACAATGGTGAGTCACTAAATCATTCCGATTTTCACGTCCACATGTTTCCATTGTCTCAAAGAGGCTTATCGTGTCGTTTCTCAAATTAAATTGTCCAATGAATAAGTATACTCTCTACTTTGCTAATTTCTCCACTGAGATTTATCTTCTCCTCTCTCACATATAGATTATTCAAAGGTGTCTATGTTTTTAACTAAAAAACGTTTCTGGAGGTGAAGAAACTCATGTTTTCAAGTGATTACCTGATAATCTACATTAAAATTGAATGTTTAAGTTACAGATATTAATTATATCATGTTGTCAATAATACTATACAGGTACTTATCCCATGACACAAAAACTTTATTGATAAAGCAACAAATAATCACAACACTACACCTCTGAACTAGCGGGGCGATACAAGAGAGTGTGAGCTCAGAATGAAACTCAATCGTGCTACAACTTTCGTTCCGAGCACTTGCTATCAAGTGTCGCCCCGCTAGGTTGAAGGGGGAGTGGTTATTTTATTGGTTCTTTTATCAGTATATTTTTTGTGTTGTGCATGATAGTTAAGTATAGTATTATTGGCAACACGATATAATTAATATCTTTAACTTAAACATTCAATTTTTAATGTAAATGATTTAATGTAAATGATTATTTAATGAAAATGGGAGGAGTTACTCCACCTCTAGAAACATTGGAGAAGTTGATTTCAGACCTTTTACACCATGTATTCCAGTAATACCTTGGGTAGATTGCATCTTGCCAAAAGTTTCTTTACATTACCTGAAATCCAGTCTGGCCACCCGAACACATCATCTGCCACTCTGATTTGTTCTGGTATAACTCAATTTGTAAACCATTACTTTCACCAGCCACCTTCAAATTACCAGAACATAATTATTACAGTAAGAGTTGTGCTTATAACAATATGATTAACGAGAAAAAGAAAATTGGAAAAGTCGTATTCACTTACAGAACAGAATATTATGCATTAGCGAATTCTAAAATAGAAAATGGAATTCTTCACAGAGACAGAGAATACTTTACGAACTTTCAACCAATAATAAATATAAAAAAATGTGACTCCTATTATACTTTACAAAAAAAATTATGTCAGTTAAGTCTTTGACACATTCACAACAACAGAAAATGGCCAATTTGGCCAAGTCAAGTATATAAAATACTTGACGCAAACCCTAAAAAAGTTACTTGATTTTTTACAATTATTTCTAGATTATATGTGTGTTATATTGATAAAGGTACATCTTTCTATGCATGTGGGGTGTACCACTTTGTCATAAATTTATAAAATATTATATTAAAAAACTTTTTATAGTTTACGTTTATTTTTATAGCTTTACGTTTATATATTTTTAAAGAAGTGGAAATGGTGCTGTGAGTAGAACAATAAAGAGACTATTTTGACACAATCCCTCACTACAGTAAATACAAACTTTATCCATACTAGGCTCATCAGTTTTCCCCACATTTTTTTTGTTTAAAGTTTTGCCCACAACATTAAAAGAATGTGGAAACAAAAATAGGTTTGTTAATGTACATAAAAGCTCGTAAGTAAAAATTAATGTCTGCTTTCTCAGATTCACCTGAGCCCACTTAGGAAATATTTTCTCTTTGAGTTTGTGAAGTTCATCTACTGGATAGCCTTCATCAGGGTTCCAAAACTTAGCGTCTGCGGGATATTCCCTATCTCCGTAAGGATCATACCTGAAAATAGTGAATTGTCCTGTAGTAGGCAAAGTCATTTCCTATAATTTGGAATTTGAACATGAATTCAGAATGAAATTTTACTACTAGATTTGTTCTCTATAGGTGCCAAAAATGGATGGACTGGTAAAAGAATTTAAAGTTTATACAAGTCCATTGAGAGTCTCGCCCTTGGACAAAGGATCTCACCTAAACATAATATACATCCATTTTGCCTTCTTTCAAAAAAACAATTATCTAAAAATTCTACAAGGTTAATCTGTAAAAATGGTTATGTAAGCAGAAACCTAAATGAAATTAGCAGTATTAATTATAGTATTATGATAAGTTATGACACAGATACAAGATAGTAAATTTTAAAAAGGTTCATGATATTTTAGGGCACAATAACTTACAATAATTTTTTATTTATTTATCAGTTGTTCTTCAAAAAGCCATAATTTAAAAATAACACATTGTTTAAAACGTACGTAGACTTTCTCAGTATTTGAGCGGCTGGCAGTTTATTAAAGGTGAAGCACAAGCCATAGTCGGTGATTTCTGGTTCAAAAACTTCGCAGCAGTTAAACTTGTGGCCACGAAATGTGCAAACTTTCAGCATGTCTTGACAGCTCGGGCTTGCCTGAAAAACTTCAGTTAATAGTTTCAGAAATAGTAGTTTTATTTCAGACATACATCATTTTAGAACTACGAGACATGATCCATGGAAAAACTTTTTAAATTTACTAAATAAATGTTTATATGGTGTAAAGACACATGGGCTCATTTTTTTTATACTATCAATGAAATATTCAAAATCTAGTAGATATTCAACAGACTATAACATTTCATATTCTGTCAATTGTCTTTAAAACTATTAGATGACAGGAACTGTTGAAATGTTGACATTTTGCTTATAAGACTAAAATTCAATATCACTCTACTAAGTGAAAATGTGTTAAATAGTTTCCAATTAAGTGTCTAAAGAAGATGAGGGTTTTCAGTGAGTTTTGTCTCACCTTAATAAGAAGGGTTTCATCCCTAATTACAGGCTGGCCAACTGTATGCATTAAAATATATTAAAATAGCCCCATGCAAAAAATACAGTATTTTCTTCCTTGTGGGAAATAGGTTAGAATATGGAAATGTCTGAAGGGAATGTTTTCAGTTACTTTCCAGAGCTATTCTCATAACCATATGATGTCACTTCCGTAACACTTTTGCGTTCCGCAAATTGTTAACACGGCTTCCCAGACCTTACATATATCCATGTCAAAACAAAGGAGTCTCTTTAATGTCACAATCTCAAAAAATATTCTAAAACTTAAAACTAATAAATTTATAATATGCCATTTTTACAGGCCGAACCTTTACCTTTGAGATAAATTTTTTTAGAAACGTTAGCCTATGATATATTTAGTCCTAAAATATCATATTATACCAACCTTTAATAAATAATCGTAGATTTCGTTGCCAACATATTCAGGATGATTGACCATCTTCAGGATGTTTTTTGAAGAACAAACTAAACTTGCGTAGAACAATAGCGTCCTATTTAAATCAGCCATGAAAAACAGTCACGTACAATTCTAATATATAAAATCAAGTAGAGACAATGGAGAAAAAATTAGATACTTAAAATCAATAGATATGAAAATAAAATTTGCTCTATAAAACATTTTTATACAAAATATTTTGAAAAATATCCTCAAAAATTGAAATAAGAATTTAAATAATATTACAAGAAAGATTAATTAAGATAATAATGTTATAGTTACTTAGGACTTATTAAAAATTTTCTAATTTTTAAACTTTTGCTTCATACGTCTCATGCAAATATCTGTAGCTAAGTGGCTTTGCGAAGTATAAGCAAAAGAGGCTACCACCATATTGGAAAAATATAGATAATTTTTATTTTCTCAGCTCATTTCATCATTAAACTAAGTACCCTCTTCATATCATCTTTATCCCCCTTACTGATTCTTCGTGTTGGCAATATCCAGAACTGATCGCTTGATGGGAATGGCCGAACATATCGTAACTGCTGGGAATGGAATCGTCCAGACCGGAGTCATATACGAGTCAAATGTTATGAAGAAAGGTTTCTCTCTCCATAACTCCCAAACCTCATAAATCAGGTTAATAGCAAATCCCAAACATGCCAGGAAAACTCCCAGCCACAGATATCTGCAACAAAACATTAGTTAGTTACTGAAGTGGTGACCTACTCAGGTAGGTATTTTAAGACAAGTGTGAATGAGAAATGAGTGTAAGATGATTATAGCAAGATCTTTTAGTCTTTTTACTAATTAAGACTGACTTGTTCCTTTGACAGAACTGTTAATTAATAGCCCAAAAGTCAAAGGGATATCTAAGATGGGATATATATGGGGTAAGGGACCTACAGTTTAACCTCGAGTTCAAACCACTGTGTCTGAATTACGAACTCTTATAATTATTAGGATGGTATTTGCGGATGGACTTAGTATTCAATTGTGTGAACGTCAATCCACACAAGAGAACACTACACCCACCAACCATCTACAATTCGTGACCTCCAAGTAGCTGGATATTCCAAGGTTCCAATCTCAAAAATTAATTTCTCATTTATAAACCTCTGTCTATTTTAATTTTCTAAACGTAGCTGCATCATAATTGTCTGGATTATGGTTACCAAATTTGACAGGTTTTATCATCCTTCCCTAAAAATAACTTCTTGATGAAGGCTTTTAATATCCATAGGGGACCCTGACTAGCATTATCGAAGTCTAGATTTTTTCTTGTTTTTTTAGTGTTTTTCTTGAAGGAAACAAGTATCTCTAAAAACATTTTTTATTATTTTTAAATGAACAATGTGGGATCGCCTCAAACGACTAAGGTAAATTGCTGGTTTTAATAACAACAAATTAAAATAAAAAAATATCTAAATATATCGATCAGTGCTAACCTCTCAATGTACGGCAGTTCTGTGTTGCTGATGTATCGCAGTCCATGTAGCGACGCCTGCTGGCAGTATTCATAAACGACTCTCCACACAGGCGGAGGCAACCCTAGTAGCCTCATGGGGTGATTCTTCTTGGCCGGCGGGGCTCTCGCTGCCTGGGTTCCTTGCGCGGCCTGCGGCTTAATAAAAAATATACAACAAGAATAAAACACAGAAAGCTTTCAAGAAAAATTTTGGAATAGGTAACAGAACGACTAAGAGAGTTCCAATGGTTACACTTTTCCTAAGAAATATTTCAGGTTAAGTATATTTATGTGTATAAAAGGATCCAATAAGCATCTTGATTCAATGGAAGATAAAGTTAGGACATTGACACGTTTTGGTATTTTACATCTACCAAAAAATGATTGGTTATATGGGTAAAGGAATGTCATGTAACCAGTTGGAAAATACATTGTTTTTATTTGTTTTTAACAATGGTATTTTTCATTTGTTGCTATCACGTTGTGATGTATTTACTTCCCTTTGGAAAATAGCTTAGATCATGGATATGTATGTCTAAAAGGAATTTTTCTGTTCTTCTAAACAGGTGTCCTAATAATTACATGACTTCCGTTTCAAATTTTGGTCTGATGAATTGTCTATTTGCAATTCTTCCCCCCTCTCCCAGAGCTAATGTCAATAGGTCCAGTATTGAACCTTTTGAGTCAAGATCTATAATGAATTGATCAGTCATCAATGAAATGAGTAATGATCATTTTCCTCAGTCCCTGAAAGTCTGTCACTAAACATTTCTCCCAAGCATACAAGTAAGAAAATACCCTTTTACTTTGTAATCTGCTATGGGTGCTCCCAACAAGACATGAACGTGATAAGAGAAACATGTAGCACTTAACTGCTAGACAAGAAAACAGGGATGGCCAATTTCAACCCTTGCCACAAAAAAATTAACTGACTAAATAAAAATTTCTGTATAATTGAAAAAAAGTAGCATAATGTTTGACATGGATTCGTCTAAGCTCTGGGGGGTGTTAGTAGATTTGTGGAACGCAACAAAGAGAGCAGCAGATGGTTATAAGAACAGCTCATCTAAACAGAACTGAAAACATTTCCACGATCTAACCTATTTCTCAGAGGAAAGTAAATACAATAAATTTTTTAGTTATGAGTCTTCCTTACTGGCAAAAAACCAATGTTAATTTTATGAGAGCATTTTCAGTGTCCAATTAACATGCGGGTGGTCGAGGGGTGAGCGCAGCGCTCACTTTTTATTTTAAGTTTCAACAAATCATGGAGTTTGCAATATATCGGCCTGAAACTCGGAATAGCTGTTGTTTGAGATGTCATTGGTCTGGCTTACCAATGTGGTGGTAGAGCTTAAGTGACCTTAATTCTGTCTTGCACCTTTGTTTTGTGACGAGTTACATTGCGGATAGCGGAGTGCTTAACCCTCGTCCATCCGTGTCACTGTTGCAACAAACCTTCTATTGTAATAGTTTGTCTTTTAGTTTTTTGTTTTCTTTGTTTATGTCTTATTTTATGTTATTTTTGCTGTCTTTAACATCATGGATTGTGATTGTCTCCTATTTTGGAGTGGTTAGATGAGGAATCAGAACTTCACAACAATCCCGATTTCAATTCTAGGGCGATTCTGAAGTTGATCAAGTAGAACAGAGTGAATATAATAAGTAAAGGTAAACTGAGTGCAGGTTAAGGACCCTTGGACAACAAGACTCAAGACAAGACTGAAAACCCCATTTATGTGATTTGTACATTTATTGGTGTCTTGTGTTTTAAACTATTAAGTAAAAATAATAACAAAATTAATTTACTAAACATTTTAAGTTTTTTTAATTTTTTCACTTTTTTAATGTAAAATTGGTAATTTTTAGTTTTTTATACAACTAAAGGTTAGTAAAATGGTTAAACAAAAGTGGTATGATATAATTCGTTAAAAACTTGTGATAAATAAATCATTAACGAGGCGTTTAAAAAGGTGAGACTGCCCTTACCCGATTAAACCATCCGTAACTAAAGTCACCTCGACCAACGGCGGGTTAAACATAGTGTTTATCTAGTGATTTACACTTTTTTCAGCAAAAAAATTACCACACATTTAAGTTTTATAATTCTTAACAATTATTTTTTATGGAAAGTATAAAAATAGAAAATGTAATTCCTTTAATAACCAGTTTAACCACTTCATCTTTAATTTGAGACAACCATCTTTTTAGAACGATCGAGTGACCACTAGTGCTGCCACTAAATCAACTTTTTTCTTTTTTAACTTTTTTTTATAAACCCAAGATGGCGGAGATATGAGACTCTTAATCAAATAATTGTGTTATCAGAAAAATAAAGTGGAACTCCAAAGTAATGTTTATGAAAATCCCATATTTTGTAGATTATCTGTAACTAGTGAGCGAAAAACAACAAACCTGTACAAACTTAACTCTTCGAGGCATTCTCAAAATTGTTCACTCTCTCTTCAACGGCTGGGAGGTCGACCAAAGTGTAATTGAATTCTTTACATCGGCCATGTTGACTGTCGCATGCACGCTTGATTACTGAACTAGATAAGCAATAGTGGCAAACATGATTGTGATGGCATTGTCGCCTGACAAAACGACCGTTCCACAGGCAAAGTAACGCTCAATCATGTAGAATAAATACTGCTACGGTTAGTGAGAGGTTTAAGTATGTACAGTGAATTGACGGTTGATTTGGTCGGGTAATGTGTTCCGTTATTGTGGATGTGATGATTGATAGAATAAGTAAACGGTATCGGTGAACTGGCACATACTTTCTCCCTTAAGTAAATTTAAAAACGACAATGTTTAATAAAACTATCATATTCTTTAAATTTCATCTATATAGAAACAAAGTTAAATTAATTGTTAAAATTTTATAGGGGACAACACCCCCGCTCTCCCGGTAATACCAAGCTTTTTTGAGTGGGTTTTATTGGGTAATGTGACCTTCTGCTACATACCAAGTTTCATGGAAAACGGTTGGGATATCAAGAAATTATTTTTTTTATATTCTCCATAAGAATAACATTGAGCGATCTCATACAGTGTACTGCATTTACCATGGACAGTAAATTAAACTTTTCCTTTATATTGTTTTTGATAAAAATTGATTTTTTTTACATTTAACCCTTGAGCGGTCGCTTCACCTGGAATACATACATGGCTAAAGTTGATTATACAAACCTTTTTCATACAAATAGTTTTTTACATGTTTTATGACCTTATTTGTCTCGACCTTTTGACATAGCAGTTCTATTATGTCTTCTTCAAAATTTGGATCATTCAACGCACTCTAAAGGTCATTTTTAACATAATCAACACATCACAGTATCAAATGAATTTATTTCACTAACCTTTATCTCACTAGATAAAGGTATAAAACAAATACTGTCTCAGCGAAAAAGAATAATACGAGGATGATTCGGCCAGCCAGTAGAACAGATGTTTCGAGATCAGGGTTGCCAATCCACCAAACAGAAATTTCCCAAAGAAATAAAAAATTTACTATACGTAAAGATAATATTTATTTATGGCCTAAGGTAACTATGAACAACAAGAAACGATTTTAAAATACCTAAATGATATTTTAATTTTTTGACATGTATATCAAACGCCCAAGAACTCCAGATTGATTTGTGTTGTATATGTCAAACACTCAGGAAGGGTTAAATTACTGTTTGAAAAATGATATTATTTTTAAACACATATTAAATTTCATTATTATGCAGGAAAGAGAAAATGAAACAACTGAAATAACTATGTGCACTTTGTGCTTACTTTAATATTAAATTAAAATATTATTTACAATATTTATTATACAAATAACTAAATTATGCACACTATACAATAAGTTTTAAACAATTACTACTACACTTGTGTAAATGGAATGAAAGAAGAATAATATAGAATTTTTATCGAGATAATGAAATTAGTTTGGTTCAGTTGAGTTGAAAAATGGTTAGAAATATAAGTCCTTTAGGATCTAAAGCGGATTTGATTACAACGGATAAAAATTGAACATACAAGAAGTTATTAAACTTAATTTACGATTTTTCTTTTCTTCTCTAAGGAAATAACAAATTAGGTCATTTACGGAACTCATTTTTCTTTACTCAAATTTAACTCAACCAAACCATTACAAAAGAATACAATATAGGCTAATTCAGGTACTTAAATAAATACACTTAATAAAAACACAATAATTGTTACACTATTTGACAGATATATATATCTATATAATAACCACCAAGATAAAACAGAAAGAAACCATTCGACCAGCTAATAAACAGATAAATCTTTGGTCAACAGCAACTAATTCATAAAAACGAGTGCTTTTAGTTGGTCTAAACGCTAAAGCAGTGTGTAAACACATAACAACAAGAATAGCGATATGGTAAATCAAAACAAGTATATAAACTGGATAAACATTTTGCTAAGTCAAAAGTAATTGTTAGATTAAAAAAAAACTAATAAACAATTCCCTGAATTGCCCTCATCACATGAAATGATTCAAGCTCGAAAACGTTACCTCGACGCTAAAATTCAAAGCCAATCTTTGAAATATGCAACACCAAACCAGCTCAAATATTTGAATTAGTTTCTTAAACTTTAAAAAATCTACAATAAAATTTTTGTATCAATTATTTAAAAACCACACATTTGTAAAAGGAACAAACCACAATCCGTACAGTAAAATGTTAACAGGAATTTATAAAATAGAGCAAATAGTAATATATGCAACAGCAAATAATAATTTTTTTCAAACAATAGGAGATATAATACATTT
This sequence comes from Nephotettix cincticeps, assembly GCA_023375725.1. Taxonomy (NCBI): domain Eukaryota; kingdom Metazoa; phylum Arthropoda; class Insecta; order Hemiptera; family Cicadellidae; genus Nephotettix; species Nephotettix cincticeps. Next base: position 15,915,172 of record CM041789.1, on the reverse strand, counting down.
TCAAATAAACATTTAAATACAGACAAGTAAATAAAAAATTTAAAAAAATCACAGAAGATTTTAATATTAGAGAAACATTCATAGAAACACACTTAAAATAGACCTTTAGTTAATGTTATTATTGATAGGCATTTTTCACAGTTAAACAAGTTTTGTGATAAAGTTATGTATGAAAAATGACACACGTCTAAAATTATCAGTGGAAAAACAGCATTTGATAATTGGCTTCAAACGACAATTTAAGAATGCCAAAGTTGTTGTCAAAAGCGGTTTCGCCTTTGGTTAGGTTACCGAAGAAGTCCAACCAAGCAGCTTGCTTGATGATTTTTACTTTAAAAGGTCTTAAAAAGTTTTTGAATAAAAATTGAACTTTTAAATTAAAGATCACATGCATGAAATCACTAAATGTCAGCCTTTTTATACCACAGGGCGTAGAATCATTTCCTTCTGTCTTTAAGCATCAATAAGACAAACCTCATGATGCCTTGTTTAGTTTATTACATTTGTAAATTGCCTTGTCTGTTTGTACAGTAGAGCGTAAAAAATCCTAACCTATTGGGACCGTAGGTAGTTCGGATTATCAATTTGTCCGAATTTTCGAACATAACCTAAATACTTCTTGAACACATCATTAGGCCTCAATATTAACAATGAAGTTCTAGAATACAGTTAAATGGAACAAAATAATGTTTTTTGTACTCACGTATATTAATTGTGCATTACAGAAGTTTGTTTCTTGGAAAAATGTAAGGAAACAAACAATTCACAATATAGAATACAGTCAAGTTGTTGTTCTATTAATTTTACATCAAAAAAGGAGCTAGTCTTCGGTTGTGTTAGCTTTGATATACATTTCCTGGCAGCCAAGTCCTTCATTCGCTTAAGAAGCAACAGCTGACCTTGACTGCATTCAGGCTTTCATAGGTTAGCGTAAAGTAGACAAGCTGAAGATCATTTACCTTGCTCGGCGCGCCACTCATACAAGCCCAGCGCTGACAAGTTTCTCCCGCAAAATTTTAAAATATGGTACTGCAAAAACCTGGGGAGTGGTTTGGATTTTTGACGCTTTACTGTATATATTAACGATAAGTTTATTTTTAACTATGTCACAAATCTGTTTCAACTGTGAATTACCTTTTCTTTAGAACTTGAAAGTAAGACACTTACCTAAGAGTCGGTCCTCATCACAATCAGTCGTAACCTCGCGAGGAAACCGTTCATTATTATTAGTGTAGATACAAAATATCAAAATCAAAGGTATCAAAATTAGTTACAAAAATAAATGATTACATTTATAAAAACATAATGAAAGCCAAGGAGTCCTTGTATTGCGCAACCGTTTACAAAGTACAAATATTACATCGACACATTGATATGAGATTGGTGTTTTAGTTGTTTTCGGGATACTTCGCGGCAAGGCGAGACACGAGTTACCTCCTCATTGCTTATGTATGGGTATAAAACGGGTGTGGTTAGATGAATGAGATAGTAAAATTACAGGAACTTTCTTCGTTAAACTATAGTCAAACCTTGCTAATTCGAAATTTACATGAAAATTATCCAGTGTTTGAGTTATAGATGGTAGCGATATTAAAATTTGAATCATAGATTAGATTAGATTATTGAAATGGCAACCTACCCAGGTAGGTATTTTAAGCCAAGTATGAATGAGAAACGAGTGTAGAATGATTGTGGCACGATCTTGTAGTCTTGTTACCGATTAAGGCTGACATTTTGCTTAGAGGACTGTAAATTAATAACCCAACAGCCAATGGCAACTAAGGGACCTACAGTTTAACGTGGAATCCAAATCACGACCTCTGAATTACGAATTGGTCTTTGTGAATTAAAGTAGTATTCAATAGTGCGGACATTCATAGAGGTTTGTGAGAGTAAAATTTGAATTAAACTTGTACTTCTTTGAACTCATTCTTTAAAAAATCCACTAGAGAGTAAAATACAAAAAAAAACTATTTATATTATCAATGCTGTAATGAAAACAATGCCACTGACAGTTCGAACCTGGAGGAATTGCAGAAACGCAATTGATTTATTTTTTAATTACTTTGAATTTTAGAGGTTAAGTTTTAATTAAAGAGTTAGGGTTTCAAATTAAAAGTCCTTCTCAAACTAGTTCGTAGCTTGCTTTCTCTTGTCAATATTAAAATTTACACACAGAGCCATCCAGTTGGATTGTCTAAATTTTAATATTCTGTAATACAGTAACCACCTAACCTAACTGCTTCATACTTTTCGAACATGGTTCTAGAGGCACAAGTAAGAACAAATTTAAATTGATTTTTTTCAAATACAATAGGTTTTCTTGAGGAAACAGACGAAATCGAGGTTCGAATTAGCGAGGTTATACTATATTTTCATCAAGAGGGTTTAAGAAGAGAGTACAAATGTAAAAGTTTGTCTAAAAATAACGTCAAGCTGATCAGGCCATTTTAATCATTATGTTTACAATAAAATAATAATATGTACCACTTCAATGCTAAAATAAATTTTCAGAAAACTAAAAATATGATTTTATATAGTTATGATTATTTATATATTTTCAGGATAAAATAAATATAATATTTATATAGGCCTAAAATGAATTATATGAACTCGTTTCTATTTATATTGATTTTTCATTCAATTGAAGTGCATTAATAAAAACAAAGTTATTCAAACACAATTTTTAGTGATTACTGGCTAAAACATTATTTCTGGTACTCCTATATAATACTTATCTTAACAATTCATGTCATTATAAAACTTATGATATGTTTCATGTACGTGTTTCCAGAGAAATAAAGGTTACTGTAGTCCTTAAAAAAAGATTAAAAATAACAAATTTATATCCTTTCGAAAAATACTTGGATAGAATAATATGTAAAATATTATTTCAGCTTAGTTTAAAATTATTTATAATCTCTTTAAAAATCTAAACTTTTTAAGTTTACAAAATTCTCAGAGAAAAAATAATACGATTAAAAACTGAATCACAGTAGACCTTGGGTATTCTGGAACAGCGCTAAACCCACACTCTAGTGGTCCTATACTTTTAGATGGGAATGTATAAATCAGTTATAAATTAGTTACCTTTGTTTAACTTTCCAGTTTTTAAAAAGATTTAACGTATATTGTACTAAGGTGTTATTTTAGTACAATCAATTAAAAACCTTAAATCCTGAAACTGGTAAACGATATAAAACTCAACTTTTTCATTCGGAACAATCAATTAGAAATCTGTTTGGTTCTAAAATGATGGGTGTCTCCGATTCGAGGCTAGACAATTCAGCTTCCACTCGATCAGCTGGTTCAAGATGATGAGGTGTTGTGATGAGATGGCACAGGGGAGGAGGAGGGGGTGACAGTGGCGCTCCTGGTGGCAGATCAAGGCAACAGCTCCACATAGTTCTCAGGCACCAAGCCCGTCTTGCCGTTGAGCGTACCTTCCAGCCAACCCGGCTCCAGCGAAGTTCTCACTGTTCAAACATAGGTCAAAGTGTAATATAATTGTGGCACGATCTTGTAGTCTTATTATTGACTAATCCTCACATGTTCCTTAGACAGGAATGTTAATTAATAGCCCAACAGCCAATGGCATCAAAGGGACCTACAGTGTACCAAAACAAAATTTCGCCTCTGAATTAAAAACTGGTCTTATTATGAGCAAGGTATTAAAGAGAGCATACTTGCGAGGACATTTATTAAAGTTCAGAGCTTTTTGAACAGATTGGTTCTAGGATAAATAGAAGCGGAGATTTTTGATTTTACTCAGAGCTCTGAAATAGCTGAAAATAGGTCTTCAATCAACATTAAAATGGCTGTCATTGGCAAATTATAATTAAAAAATAAATTCTAGTTACGTTTTTGTACTTATAATATACTGTAAAGGATACGAAAAAAATATAAAAAATATAATAAATGTTGAGACAACCAATTAATTTATTTTTAGACCACTAGATATAGATTGGCCTCTGGGTAGACATATTAGTAATTCTAATGAAAATACTTAATGAAAATTTGGATTATTCAACTTGGAGGTTATTTCCACTAAGCTTTATCTCAGACATAAAAGACTATCTCAGCGCGCGAAACAATAACACGAGGATGACTCGGCTGGCTGGTGGAACAGATGTTTCGAGATCAGTGATGCTAACCCACCAAATAGAAATTTACCAAAGAAATAAAAAAAATTTGAAATACCTAAATGACGTTTTAACTTTTTGACATATACGTATGTCGAACGCTCAAGAACTTTAGATTCAGTTGTGTATATATACGGCAAACCCTCCCAAGTGATTAGAATTGTTGATTGATGTATATAATGTCAAAGGCTTGGGAAGGGTTAAAACATTTTTCCAGGATATTGTAAAAAGAAAATGCTTACCATTAGTAATTATTTGGTTAGGTTCGAACGACAGCTCTCCGTCGTTTTCACCCATACAAGCGTACAATGTTCTCACCCTCCTGAAACATCACAAATTATTACACTATTAGAGCTGTGCCAGCAATATTAAACACTAAAATGTTGCACCAAGTTGTCAGCAAACAAGAATTAAATTGATAACATCGGTAACATAAAAAATGTATCGCTACTTAGAGATGTCAGTGACGGCAAGAAAATTTAACCGTCACGAGAGGTTAACACGTCCAAAGCTGATGACATGTAAATGTGCATTCTTGTGTGCACAGCCATTTTTTTTGGTTTTTGAGCCACCTGGTATATTTTTAAAGTTATGTGCCCTTAAAAGCATTGAACGTATTAACATCAAATGATATAATTTTGCAGATGAAAATCAGAAAAATTAAATATTTTTGACATGGATATGTCTTGTCACTGGGAGAGGCAAAAATTTGAAACAGGTTTCCATAGAAACTAGCAGAGCTATTGTATTGAATTTTAATATATAAGAATAAGAACAGCTGTTTAGATGAACTGAAAACATTTCGTTTACACATATCCATGATCTAACCTATTTCCGACAAGGAATAAATTGTTAGATAACAATGTAGAATCAATAAATTTGTATAATGAGTCATCAGAAATCTCAAGTTCACTCATCACTCAACAAAAAACAATTTAACATATAACATTGGTGTTACAAAATGTAACAAAGAAATTTGTATGTTCGTTATATCATCCATAAAAATTATTTCATTTTCTTAAGTAACCATAAACTTATATTAGTTACCAAATCTATTCAACACTACACACTCAGTCTCTATTATAGTGAACTCTCGATAATCCGCGGAATTGATTGGCGCAGCTACCACGGATGGTGAAAGTCATCTTAATTTTTACGAATTATCCGCAAAGCTGTAAAGAGATCAATTTATTTTCCGTAAAACATTAACTAAACAGTGATGTTAAACAAAGCTAATAAAATACATGTTTATTGCAATTCATATTTTACTTGACAATTAACCCATTCCTGTCTGGCAGAACGGTCGACGCCTGAGGCCACCCGGGCTGAACGAAAATCAAGCCTCGTTCACTACGACCGCGCGTCACAATTAGCGTGAAAGAATTAACAGTAAGTTCATGAATTATATGTTTTGATTTATTTGCTCTGTTCCTTATACTCTTTAACTGTGTATACAATCACTTTTAGGAAGAAAAAAAATTATTACTGTACTTTTTCACCAGTTCCAAGCTGTAGACTTAGAAACAAGTAGGTATTTTTGTTTTGTCAAATTTTACTTTATTTTCAAAAGATTCCTTTATTTTACTTGGCAGATCTACTTTTAGTTACCTGCAGTAATAAATAGTTAATGATAAATCTTTAAATAATAATCATTATAACTGTATTATCATCAATAAGTACAATCGCTAAACGAATTATCATCGAGAAATAATTTACTGTCAATACGGAACATTTGACACTAAATAAGATGATAAAAGAGGACGCCAACACCATCTATCGGATGAGAAATGAACTAGAACCCATAACGGTGGAAAAAAGAACTACGTCGAAATATAAGCAGGCAACGTACATTGTTTGCCCATAACCACCCCGCGGCCCGCGCCGCACGTCATTAGACGTCTGTCTAGCGAAATACACTGACGTACAATGTATGTCATTAGACGGGAATGGGTTAACCAAAAAATCTTGTTTGAAGATACTCAAAAAAATTCAAAATATTGACTCCAGTCTTTGTGTAATTGTCAACACATCCTTCATCTGCTATTTAAAATTGGCAAAACCCCCAAACCGGATAACAAAAGCACTAAAAACTACCACGAGAGCCAAAACAGACATTGACCGGTCAGTCCCATACGCGAATAATCCGCCAGCAGATAATCAAGAGTTTACTGTAAAAAGTGGAAGACTACAAACTTGCGTCTATGTTTATTATAGGCTAAATGTTTCTATTTGTCTAATGGATAAAACTAAAACTGACATTATTTTTACTTTTACTGAGTATCGAATCAGACAAAATAAAATGATAACAAACCATGAAATCAGCACATCGAGCACAAACGGGAGACAATATAACAATAACAATTCATTCATAACAATAACAAAAAGAAACACAAAAAAGACATTAAAGCAAAATTTATTAGCCTAGTGTGCTATCTAACAGCCTAATTAAATTTTTCAAGCGGTTCCTTGCAGTGCTTTATTTCAAGCCCTATCGCTATGAAATCAAAACAACTATATTTTTCCAAACAAACCTAAACCACCAAGTCAATGAGAATATATACTTATGACAAATCTCACATATATATACACATGACAAATCTCACGGCTAAAACTTCCAAATTTGTGGGGATTTGCATTTTAAGTTACAAATAAATATGTGACTATACTAAACAAAACCTAAATTGAACATTGAACTAAAACAAAAAAAAGATGCACTTAAATTTACTCTAACGGTTTAAAAGATATGATTGGCAAACAATTTCTAATAAATTGACATCACCTAAATTTACTTTAGACAAAATTAACTTAAAATCTTAATGCTCAGGGTTTTTATTATTATTATAAAAATTATCATTTATTTTATACGAAACGTGAAATTGAATAACTACGGTTGTGGTATAGGTTCAGATGTGGCTAACTAAAAATGGGGTTGGAGGATATGTTGATTCCAAAACCTAAATAAATATCAAAGGGGTTGTCTCACATTACCACTGTACTCACGTCACATTCGAGTAGCCCCTAGACCGTGATAAAATTGTAAAAAAACTGCTCATCTGCCTAAAACCAAAGGTCTTCATCATTAAGGAATGGAAAAAAAACATATATTTAATAATACTGTTCTATCCCGTAAGCATCTGGCACAGGCAAACGAACCAAGAACAAGCAACTAAACTAAACATTGCGTTCGCTTGCTGTAAATGCATAGAAAAATAAATGCATAGAAAAATGCGAGAGGCCATCGTCAAAATGCAAACAGTCGAAGCGGGTCACTCAACACTGGCTAACATGCTTGGAGGATACCTTGGTCCTTGCGGGAAACCGGGACTGGAGCGTCCACTGCCCATGGAGTTGGGGGTGCCAGGAGGCCTATAATACCAGGGCATGTTAGATGTTGAAGAATTAGGAGTCCCAAATCTGGCCGGTCATGTCTTCCCAATGGAGTATTGAAAATCCACCAGAGATGAAAGAGAAATAACAATACGCAATCAACCAAACTCTCGAAGAGGAGTTTGGAGCCTCCAAATGAGTCCAAATTCTTGGAGCTGTTAAGAATTCATCCTCTAACCTAATTTGAATCTACCGGACAAGGACGGAATTTTTCAACCTTTCATTGAAAAAACATGTCAAATGCAGTACACTATTCTGTGAAGAAGACCTTTACAAGTAAGATCATTCCTCTCACAAAGAAAAGTACCAACCCCGACAAAGGCTTTTCGTCAAGTAGGTCAAAAAATTAGGTGATAACCCTTTGAGTGCTATGAATTTTTAATGTTATTCATGTTGTTTAGAAATTACTTAAAATCAAACAAACACTATAATTTTTTAAACCTACTTCCACCCCTTTAACCATAGCACAAATTGAAAAAAACAGGGTCCATTGCAATGCCAACTAAGCCTACAAATGTGTCAACTTCCATCCAAGCCGGTTAGCGTTTATTTTAGATGGGCCCTGCCGCTGTACCACACATTTGCAAGCCAAATTAGTATTGCTCTGATTCAGGAATCAAATGCTTTATTGGTGTATATTTTTTAGTGGAAAAACTCCGTGTGATAGTTCTAGTATCAGTTCATGGATGACAGCACGGCAGACAGCGACGATAACTAACAGTTTCCCAAAATTGTCAATAGATGCCACTTGACTTTTCGGGATTCCATAGCACTGAAAGGGTTAAGGCTCAAATCGGGAATCAAGTCAAAAATACAAATCAAACGTACTAAGGGAAGCTGTCACCCTTCCAAGAAATAAAACTTACCAGTATCGTAATTTGTGGCAGTTTATTTTTGTAATGTCACCCAATTTCTACCTATAAACTAAAAATACCAAGATCCTGTGCCATGTTATTCTTATTAAAAACATATTTTTATATACTTTAAATTACCATCCTAGGTCATAGGTCATGAGAGGGTTGACAGGTAACACAAATATTCAAATTAATAAAGGCAACACTTGAAGAAGTTTCTTCGATTTTATGTGCACACTGTTTTCTTAAGAACTGACTAACACACCCATTTAATTAGAATTGTGCACTTACTCTTTGAGGTTAGTATATTTTCTTTATACATGCAGCCCATCACACCCTAATATCAAAACAAAGCCTCTCAGACAAGATAAGTCAGCTCCAAAGAACTTACTTTGGAATGGAATGAAGTACTTGCAGAATGGATAAAATTAAAAACTGTAATTTTGAGTCTATGAAAGAGTTTCAAGTTATTAAAAAAAACCTTTAGGTCATAATATTACCCAAGTTGGATAAAAGTTATAATTTATTTTAAGGGTTTTGTTTTAAATTGTCTGATTAAGGTAGATATTGTAAGACAAACATTAATACAAGATTGACTATGACCAACCAAAATTAATTTGTTTGTTTTAAGATATATTTTCCTTTTGTGGTCACGGAGTCAACATATTGAGTTTATATTGGATCAAAATATAAGCACATCTTAGTTCAACCAAGTCTAAAATTAAGTAGCTTCTACTTACACGTTGTCCTGGGGTCGATAACTGGTTGCGTAGTGTAAACTCATTTTACTACTTCCCACCGGCAAACCTGCAAGATTAAAATATTTTGTAACAAGAAAATAGTAATAACGATTATAATTGAAAAAAGTTCCAAAACCGCTTCTTTTTATGAAAATGAATTGCTTACTTATTTAAGTTTAAAAGTAGATTTATTTATTTATAAAAACGACTAACCCATTGACGCCCTGTCACAACTGTCACAGGGCGTCAATGGTTGTGATGGTTATATTGGGCCAAAAAGCGATGATTTAACAGGCTTATTAAGGCCCGATTAAAATACAAACATAAACTATATTTTCAAGGTCTATCGTTGCCTTTATACAGAGCGGAGTCGGGTCACACAGTGCCTAATGCCTTTAGAGGCAATCAGTCATTTCGCCACGTTTACTTCGCTGTAGTTCAACAACTGATAGAGTGCATGGAGATGTTGCTTTAGCCTATATACACTCAAAAAACCATTATGGCGGCTTTTTTGAAATATTTAGTGACTGAAATTAGTTGTTTTGCAACTTTGGCTAGTATTTGTTTGCTCCCGTACTGCGGCTTACGCCTACAGACGCGAGTCATTACGGCCAGCTGTTTTCAGTTTCCAAAACATTATTGTTGACATCCATCGATTTGTGATAATTTGTTTTGTGTTTTAGGAATACAAAGTTAGAATTTTGGGAATGTAAAGGATGGAAATTGGCTCATCCATTTTTGAAAATTGAAATTGAATTTTTGGAAAAAATAACTTTTTTAGATACCTAAAAAATGTTAAATGAATAAAAATAAAGAATATTTCTGTTTTCTACTTAATTCAAGCCACCTGAATAAAAAAATTGGGAAAATAATATTTTGATTTTTTTAACCTAAATGAGCAGGGAGTGTGACTTTCAGTAGTATGGTAAGGGTTAAGTTATCTAAAGGCTAACCGGAGTATTGAATTAATAAATTTACAATAATATAGCTAATTACAATAACCTTTGCAAAACAGGGATTGCTTTATCTACAGCTATAATTATCAGCTGCTGGTAATTTAGCTTACAGCTGGTCAGCTGTCTGCTGTCAAAACAAAATAGTGCAGTTTATAGTGATTGAACAGCATAGTGTTTTTATAGCATTTATTCAGCCATCTAATGTATAGGAAAAAATATCGATATTCACAATTTGTATCAATTTACGAATTTGTTGATAAAAATACAAAATAATTTTTATAAAAACTAAAATAGATATTCTGTAGCGTTACAATTTTCTATGTATGGAATTAAATATTGTTCATGAAAATATACAAGCAAAATAATTTCACAGGTTTTATTAATAAAAAAATAACTTACTTTTAAAAATTGTTTTTCGACTATAAATATATTTTAAATACATGAATATACATACGTGAAGATGAAAACTCATAAAAGCTTCGTAAAGTATATGAAATTTAATACGGTTTAAAAATATATATCATTAATTAGTTTCATAAAAAGGAAATACTTTATTGAATTTATGTGCAATTTAATTGGATCTGTACCAGGCTGCTGCTGAACAACTCTGACACAATTGTGTGGATTAAACATTACCAAAAAAAATAGACTTTAATATCCAAATTAATGGTACAAACCCTAAAAATTACAATACTAACAGCACTTGAGGAAAAAACACCGCGACTGAAAGAATGAAACGACATAAGCAGATATGGAGCTACCGTTGGCCATGACTACGAGGACGGCACGTTTGCTCATCATGCTACCTGTCTGGGCGGTGTTTGTACACATCGTGCGTCATTGTCATCGAGATAGCAACAGCAACGTGGTCTTTGCACACCTGGCAATTCCACGTGAAACCAACACAATCATTTGTGGTGTACTAACTGGATCTTGTAAAACATTAAGCTGCATATTGATTGTCCATTAAAGAGGAAAATTATTACTTTCCTCCCATGCATTGTGAAGAAAGGATTGTTTTCGTTAGAATTTTCAAATTTAAGTTGAGAGTCGAACTTTTCGTTTTGAGACCCCCTGAATCCAAAAAAGATGTTTTCAAAATGAAATCTGTTTGTGTATAGACCACGAGAACATTACTGTTTATCCGATTTAAAAAAAATTTCACATACGGATGCACTTTGCCTATACTCTGTAATTTTTTTTAAATATTTGATTTTAAAGGGTGTTCACCATTCTTGAACTTAAAAAGGAAAAACAATCAATTTCCCAATAACAATCCACAATAACGGTTAAAAAGTTATGGGATTTTAAATGTAAAAATAATATATTTTTCTTTCTCCAACAAAACACTAAACAATTTATTATTTTTAATTACTCGTCTATGACTAACGATTTCAGAAAAGTTAAAGTTACAATATTGGAAAACTCAGAAAACAAGTTTTTAGCGAGCACCTCTTTGTTTTTTTTTATTTTTCAAATTTGATCGGTAAATTAAATTGAAAAAAAATTTGTTTTAATGAACGCTGATTCCAAAAAAGTGATATTAGGACTGATGTCGTTCTGTATATGTGAAATTGAGAACATATTGATGGTCTGATTTTGAAGAAATTTGGTACAATGGTGCACTTTGACAATATCGAGATGTTTTCATATTTTCAATTTGAAGAGTTATTTAATTCATCCCTATACCCCCTAAAAAACACTTAAATAAAATAATACCAATCAAAAATATTTATACTCGCAAGGGCTCAAAAAGCACTCAACGTGAAACATTTTTATTTCACAAATCGTGATTGAAAATGTCCGCAGTAAAAATCTAAATAATGTGATACGGGTGTCGTATTTTACCTCGTTTGCTCTTCTGTGGTGTTATGGAGCTGTAACTGTTGTGGTTGGTGACGTCGCGCGAGGACAGACTCGATACAGACTCGTTGCTGCTACTCGTACTGTTGACTGGCTCCGAGTTGACTGCAACAACAAAGACGTCAAAACCAGCGAACAAGCTTCAATTTTTGTTAAGATTTTTGTACAAAATAGTCTAGTCTTTACAGTAGTACCACACTAATCAGTCACCGTTGACAAAAGCATGGTGAGAACAGTAAAGAGATTGGAGGAGGGGGTGTTGTCTGAATAATTTATCCGCTAGATAGGGTGGGGGCACCCAAAAAGTTTTTGAAATTTGAATTGGAGTTTTACATACGTTTAGCCTTTTAAGAGGCATATTAAAAGTTAACAAAAAATAATAAAATAAGAAATTTATATACTGTATTTCAAAAATACAATAGCTTAATATATGTACATTTGAATATAACAACTTGTTTTCATGGAAACTGCGGCCACCTAAATACAGCCATATATTTCTTATTTCCCTGCTCCTGTGGACAATGCAAATCATTTTATTACTTATTTGGCCACACCCCTTCCAACTATATATACGGCGCTTGATAGCTCTGGGGTTAACGACTTATATTGAATGGATGTTGTTTACTGTTCAAGTACCGACCTACGCCAGCGAAGTAGTACGGCGGCGTGCTAGGCTTGTGGTGAGCCAGATGGTCGGGGAGGGGGTAGGTGGGCAGGGAGGGCCGAGGCGAGGGTCGAGCGCCGTAGTACTCTCTGTCTCGATCCCTCACACTGCTCACACTCGGCTGACTAGAGCTGAGGCTGACGGCCAGCGGCGTGTCGTAGTACGAGGCTTTGATGACAGCCTGCGACATACAAACAGAAATAGAAATAATCTCTCTATATTGCATCATGTGGATAATTTACAATATTTATTAATCTTCTTATAGTGAACTAGTTTGTCTAGTATTGCTATAGAACTCAATAATTTAAAAAACTCTACAATTCATAGATTTGGTCTGTTTCCTTAAGAAAACCTTTAATTTGAAAAATAGACTTTGATTTTTCCAGTATTTTTTTAGCCTCTAAAATTTGAATTTGTACTTGAGGCTGTAAAATTGAAATTGTGTTCCCTCAATTTGAAACCCTACTTCTAAAATTCCAAATAAGCCTCTGCAATTTTAAGTGGGTCCCTAAAAGCCTCTGAAATTCAAAGTAATTAAAAAAAAACAAGCCAGTTGAAACGCAATATCTCCAGGTTCCGATCAAGAGTGGCATGTTTCTTTTTGCTTTGTTGCAGTATTGATAGTATAAATAGAATTCGTTACAGTTATCAAGTTAAAAAAGTTAGATTTTCGGTATGCCGCCATATTTATTTACTCTAGTGGATTTTTTTTAGAATGGGTTCAAAGAAGTCAAGTATAGTGCCAATTATATCTTCAATAATCTGTACAATTCAAACTTGCGAATTAAACCTCCACGATTTGAATTTTAATAACTCTAACCTCTATATTTCAAAGTCCCGATAGTTAAATATTTCTTTAATTCAAAGTAAATTGGTATTCCCTTGAATTTCAAATTAGCAAGGTTCTACTGTATTCAGCACAAAAAAAAGAAATTTACTCCAAAAGCAGGTTATTGACATTAATGTTTCTCAAAAACGTGTCTCACTTACGTGGGAGATTGGAGGCACAGCGGTGGTGTACTTAGCCCTGAGAGTGTGAGGCAGGGGAGGGGTGGGAGGAGAAGAGGGGTGGGCCAGTGGAGAACTCTCCCTCGAGTCCACCTCCATCCCCACCAGCTCCGGAGCGGGCGTGGTCTTGAACATCTGCAAAAAAAAACACATCACTGCCAGGACCGATATGGAATAACATTCATTAGTTTGGTTGACTGAGACCTACAGCCACGCCTTTGACAGGGTGTCTAGCAAGTCATCATCAGGAAATTCCCAGATTTTTCCGACCTTTTCATATTAGATGCAGCATTTTTCCTGACTAAAAACGTGTTTAACTATAGGCTAATTCTTAAATACATCATGGGAGAAACCATTAAAAAATAAACACAAAATCAGTACGGTATCTATTAAATGAACTCAATCATGCGCAAAATCAAATTGTTAAATTAAAACGTACAATAAACAGAATCACATTCATTGGAGAGTGAACAAGAAAAATACTTGGCTTACGTCGACAATCACTATTCATTCACTTCCAAACGGCTCGCTGATGAGTACAAAGAAGAAAGAATGGTGGCTGCTATCTATACAACTAAACTCACTAACTCAGATTTTCAATGCTGCCAGTTTTGCCAAATTTGTAAGTTCTGAATCCTTCACAAAATATTAATTTCCTTGGCAGTTTCCCTGACCAATGTAGAAATTTCCTGACTTTTCCCTATTTTCCCTGTTGCTAGACACCCTGTTTGAGGTTCAGACTAAGAAAAATTAGGATAGTGGCGTATCTTGTAATCCAGCTACTTGGGAGGTCATGAATTATGGATAGTTATAAGCGGTGGTTGGTAGATGTAATATTCCCTGGTGTGGATTAACATCCGCAATATCGAATACTACGTTCCTCCACAATGACGATCCTCATAATTAGACCAGTCTGTGATTCATAGATGAAATTTTGGTTTGTATGCTATGTTAAATTGTAGGTCCTTTAGATGTTATTTGCTGTTTGTCTATTAATTAACAGTCCTGACTAAGGAATATTTCAGCCTTAATCAGTAATGGGAATACAAGATCGCGCCACAATATTATCTTACACTCATTTCTCCCTACCTGGGTAGGTCGCCATTGAAAGATTCACAGTATCGTTAGTTACCTTGCTATAATTCTCAATGAGTATTTCGACAACGACGTTACAAAACTTGATGTCCATGATGGCGGCGACAGTCTCTTTCTCTGGCCGCAGCAGAGTCGGGCCAAAGCAAACGGACAGGTTGCTGATCGTCATCAGGTTCTTGTCACTGTGTGCCGTCACGCTGCAACCAAACTCAGGTTAATTCTGGCAATAGATATGTGTAAAGAAATTTTGATATTGATAAAGTAGTTAAAGGCTTATTTTTAAAGTAATTTCTGTTTCATTACAGTCACTAGTAGTTTGCACCAGCATGCTTCAGAAACAATTTTGCTCATGTTCAGCTCTGTAGCTACCATGTATGTTCTGTTCTTTCAAAATTCTTGAAATTATCAACTTGCCTGTCGGATGTGGTTTTTGCCAACAAGAAACCAGTCTGTTGCAGAAATTCATTGACAGATTTAGGAAGAGTACGGTGAAATTGTTAATAATGACAGCAAAGTGTGAAAGTGGATAAAAGATGTAAATGGTGATCGTGGCAATGTCCATGATCACAACCAGGGCTGCCAATTTTTTTTTATTACAAATGATTCTGTGGCTTAGCAGTATACATGAGAACAGGTATTTCACAATAACAGATGATTTTCCTGATATGTCATAATCAGTGCTTAAAAAAGTACTTCTGAATACTTAAGCAAGAAAACTTTAATCCCGTTAGGTCGCAAAACTCCCACAAAAATTTTGAGTATGCAGCGGGCGATTTGATAATCTTTGAAAAAGTACAGCAAAATTAGCTACAATGCTGAAATTGAGCAAAGTTGTTCTCCAACCATGTCGGTACATACATCATTTCACACAACATACATTGCGGTAAACACAATCATTTTGTTATGCGTGTGAACTACTTCTGCCTTTAACAAAACTAATATCAGATAGGAATGGGTTAAAGACACAACTCATTATTATTGAAAAAAAATTGAACTGTTTTCATACTACAGTTGGCACTTGATAATCCGACACTTATGGGACCGGGAGTGTGTCGGATTACCGGAATCGTCGGATTACTAAAAACTTATATCTCTTGCACAACCCTAACTGTAGAATTAAGAAAAGTATACCTTAATTCTATTAATGGTTCAAATAAACTAACTATAAAACAGTAATAACATATAGGCATAACGTGAAACATCACCTACATTCCAAATTCAATAAGGCCTACCTGAACTAAAACTTAGCACTTGAATTCTGAATTGAATACTGTCAGTAATAAAGTAAGCAACGCTCTTTACTATGCACTAATTTATACTGAACAAGGTAAGGAACTAACGGACCGGAAGACACAAGACTCCTGTCACAACACGAATAAAATTTCTGTACTGTACCGACGCCCGTCGCGGCGATGACTCATTTGGCGCGGCGTTGGACTACCGAGTGTGTCGGACTGTCAAGTGTCGGATTATCAAGTGCCAACTGTATAATAATACTACCGTATTTAACCATTCCACCGCAATAATAAAATAAAACGTCAAAACTATACAAAGAGTATAAACATAAAAAACTTACTTCACCAAATGTTTCATAAGGATGTCCAGCATGCGGAAGTTGACTTTGGGCAGTTTGTGGAGGAGAACGTGAACCATGTTTACTCTCTGGGCCCGCGTCTCCAGCTCTGCAAGATTTTAGTAATCTTAATTTACAATACTTCATCAATGCATTTATTATTCCATATAATTATTTAATAATATCATTCTATAAACTAAAGGCAGCCTGGATGAGTGAGTTCAACATGTTCCATGCAGACGTACACGACGCTTGCCGCTCGGACGCTGCATGGTCGATTTTGGCCTTTCGTCGCATAGTAACCAAAACTATCAGTGTTATCCCCGCTCTGGCCAGTTGAAGACTTATTGCCAGTCAGCGTGGCGGAAAGTGTCTATGTTATAACGTGGACTCTGGGACGTCTCCCAGTGGGACTAAAGTGGGACTTGTGTGTCTTTCCCTATGGGTTAAAAACAAATTAAAAAATTACTTGACAAAGAAACCCTTGAATCCACAAGGCAACACTCACTGAATAACCTCTGTGGGATTCCAGGTGTTATTTGTCAGTATATATACCAATACTGGGATACATCAAGGAATGTTGTCACAATCAGAGACAGTTATATAGCTATAGTCCAAGTGAACACCATTTAGTCGGCAACTGGAGAGGTTAGTGCAGGAGTATCAAGTATGAGTGGGTCGAGGCCTAGCTGGAGACCCCAGATTTCCTTGAAGTCAACCGAACAAACCCATCTCTTTCTTCCTATTTCCCTTCTACAGTGGAACTTGGATAACTTGAACTTCTAAAATTCGAAATCTTCTTCAATTTCAATATGGTCCCTGGTTTTCTAGCATTTCCCTAGCATTTTGTATTCTAAAAATGCTAAAAATCGTAGATAATTCAAAATTTATTTTGGATAGTTTGAATTTTAAGGTACGGTAAATTAATATTTGAAAACTATCTCCAATTTAAAAATATTCACAACTTGAAAAGAAATATGTTTTTCAAACGATATTCGGCGAAGGGGGTAAGGAACTTTATAACCACCCTGTATAAAGGCAATTTAATACAGATTTTTAATTTAAAATGCATATTTATGGTTTTTGGTACCTTTAATGAGAACTTAATTCAAAGTTTTTAGATGGTCCCTTGAGGTTCGAATGATCTAAGTTCAAATGTATTACCTTTAGCCCACTTGAGACATGTCGATGATGAGAACACTCACTATTCCTCAGATGGCTAGTACAATAAGCCTCCATTGCACCTTCAGCATTCTTCCTGTGAGTTGAGATAAAATCCTAGCGTCCAAATCCACCTTATCAACAACAAAACTTACTGGCAGCGGAGATGAACGAGTTGTGGTAGCGGAACGTCATGAGCGGCTCGCGGAGGCTGGACAGGTATTTCTTGAGCGCGCTGGTGACGGTCTTACTCTCCCACTCGCACGGGTCCTCAAGGTTCATCTTCTCCGGTTTCCTGCGGTCCAGTCCCATCTCGATCAACTTGTTCACCTTCCCTTTGACTCCCACCACACGGTACAGTCCCTGTTCGTCCAGACCTGTAATATGAGCATATACGGATGACTGAACATCAGAGGTTAGGTGGCGCCTCGGCGACTGATATAGTACTACTTAAGAAAAACCTTAAAAACACTACTGTTAACACCTAGTGTGGCGAAACATTGGATTCAAAGATAAAAGTGGGTTGATTGTGTTTATGTATGATCAGTGTTTTGTGGAAAAAATCCATTTTTGTTCTTCCCAGGATATATACTTGGTAAGTGAACACCCAATACAGAAGAACCCTCCATAACCGACCTCGGTGTTCCTGGCCCTCGGAATATCCGGCCGCCTAGAAGAGACACCAAAATGTATTTCCCACTGATTACAAACGCACCAGCATCCGCTACTCGACCACTCTCATAGTTAGATTACTACTCCGTTGAGCTATTGTCTAGTTTTAAAGGCCGGATTTCAACAAAAACCAAATCTGACCTAACCTAACCGGTGACCTAACCTAAAGATACAACCCAAGAGCTTAACCTATAAGTTTTTTAGTAAAGACATATCTCTAGTTATGTGATCAGTGATCACGTTAAACTTCAACTACGGCAAAGATTTTTTTACACCAAAATAATAAAACTCCTTTATTCATTATTCGTAAAAGTTCTTTCCTCACAAACACTAGACTATTTTTTTGAGTTATGTTTGCTTGAATACATCAGTCCAACGGCATGATAATTAATTACCTCCTCGATTTTTTCATCAAACTTTTTGTATTTGGTGCTGTAGGGCCTAGTGTCGTTTAAATACAGTAGTGTACAAAAAAATTGGTGCATCAAAACAAAAACGTAACGTGGTGAGTCAAACAAAAGCTTAACGTGAATGAACGTATTGTTAATATTCAATAATCTTTAGTCATCAATATACAAAGTACACAAGAATAGTGTCCACAGATTTGCATAATAACATAACATCATTGTTACATATATTCAATAAGAGAGGTTGAAAAACTCTTCAAGTGAGTAAATAGGCCCATTAATCAAGTATTCTTTCAATAGTGTTAAAGGTGATTCTATGGCTAAAATATGTAATGAACTAAATGTAGTAAAAAGCACGGTTGATGATTGACTTTTGTAGAGAGAAGGAGAGTGAAAGGGTTTTATCCGAACGACGATACTTGAGAAAACCTTTCTATGAGATAGTTGGTGATGCTTTGTATTGATTTTATAAATGTGTGTATTTTGTCCAAAAAAACACACAGACGAGATTTAAACCCTCATTATGACTACACTTATCAGCTTAAAGTTATTAGGTATAAATTATCGTTTTAAAAATAGATTGATTTATCCGGCCAAGGGTTCAGTCGGATATGAAGGGTCCTATAAGAGGTAGTTTTTAAATCGGATGACATCCCAAACAAAACGTACCTCTGGACTCAAGGACTTCGATGCACTTCTGCACGAAGGCGAACCCCACGTCATCCAAGGTTCTTTCCTCGGCCTTCTGCTGTTTTACCCCTCCCGGCACGGAGTACGTCTGTAACACAACGAAATCAACCTATGACCTTTACCCGACCTTACGAGGGTTAAGAGGTTACTGGCAACATGCGGTTATCAGCTGAGTGTAACGTCACTGCATGCTGGAAATTGTGTTTACAATACAGAGACAAGACCAATATCCCTCAAGGGCTCAAACAATATTAATTTTTTTGTTTTACAATGTTACCCTATAGGTAAAGTCTATCCGGGTGCTGTGTTCACGTAGATAAATTTTTATATCCGGCCATGTGATACAATAAAATCGCAACTATCCACAACAATAGTAAGTTGTACGTGAATAATTCATGGCAAATTCTACTAAAACTGTGGATAATTTAAACTTATTTTGTGGAAAAAAAACAATCAAAAACCAAAATGATTGACCTGAAAAATGATTACTCCCATTGTTTTTTAAATAAATAAATATATAGTTTAATTTTAGTTTTTTAATTCACTTCCTATAAGCCGGATCATTGGATTTGGAAGATCCGGCACTTCTAATTCCGATACAAGGCTTGACAAGATGCTATTGTATAAATTATTCTACATCAAATTATTGAATAGATTAAAAACTATTTAATTGTTTTTGGAAAAATTCAACACAAAGGGTTCAAGAAGAATTTTTGGTTTTTTGGCACCAATTTTGGTGGATCTAATTTTCTATTCCGAATAATACTATAGTTTGAACAGACAAAATGTACAGATTAGTAAAAGAATATCTAATATTGAACACAGTTAAAGCATTCATAAGTTAAAATACTCCATGCTACATTCACTGTGCAAGTCAATACTTCAAACTTGTTATGTTGTTAAACATTACTACATCAATACGGTCAAATAGATGTAATTCCATACTTAACAGATGTGTAGTGAGAGATTATGATTAAATAGTGCAAAAGATAGTAATTAAAGAAATTTAACGTGACCACTTGCTGTTGATAAGGGTTTAAAAATAATCTAAGAAATGCTAATTACATTTTAGACTCAATCTTAATTTTAAAACACTACTATTATTGAGCTAAAATGTATTATGTTGTTGACAAGTAGTAAACCAGAGTTTGTACTGTGCCATCTCCAAAATTGGCTGGCTTAACCCTTCTCAAGCGTTTGCCGTGTTTATATAAACACAACTCAATCTGGAGTTCACGAGTGATTGACGTACATATATGTGAAAAGATTAAAGCGTCAATTAAGTATTTTAAAATAGTTTCTTGGCTGTCCCTAATAACTTTAACCAAAAAAATTTATATTATTATTACAATCATTTTTTTATTTCTTTGGTAGATTTCTGTTTTGTAGGTTGACAGTGAAAACTGTCATGGCCGCCGCACAGTAGGGGTTAAAAAATATGTATAACACAAAATTATATATTTTTTCCTACCGATAAATTAAATTGGTTTTCTGATAATTGTGATGAAATAGGAATATTTTACTATACGTAAATGAAATCAAATACAGGGACAAAACTAATTTTTATAAAAACTAGTTTACCTTTCTTACATTGCTGTGATTATTATTATTTTTACAATTTTGAATAAAACATTTATTTTTAATAATCTTCTAATTTTCCATTCTGTGGATAACTCTATTAATTTGAGTGATACGGGTGTGTTATTTATTTATATTTGTCATTTTGTAAAATTCATGAGGTAAATAAAACAAACAACTTTATAAAGTATGTTACTTTATTCATCTTACTCTGTGGTCTTAAATTAATAAAAAATTATGTTCACAAGATGGTAAATAGCACCTTAAATGACTGGATATCAACAGCCGTTTAACAGACGAAGAAACGTGTACTTTCAATTAAAACTCAAGTTTGGCCTGATAGGATCCAATCACAATTACAATTGAAGTTTTACTGCTTGAACCATTACCAGCTATCTTTGTTCATGAGGGAATGAATAAATAATAGTAATTGGAGTTCCACTGAAAACTGAAAAGAGTCATTAGTTGATATAACAACTGAGTTAAAGTCGTAAATCAATCTGAATCAACGATGATAACACTGCCAAGAAACTGTTAATGGTTTTATTTTTTGTTGTTCTTCAGTAACGTTGAGTTATTGTAGTTTAAATAAAGTTGGAATTTTTGAAAACATATTAGCAACGGTGATGCTGATATGAAAAGAGTTAAAAAAAAACAAAATAAAACAAGTGCTGAAAACCACAAGTTTTATAGACAACTCGTTTCTGTGTCATTTTAACCGTAATCTGAAAAATAATATTGAACGTTTATAACCAGTTTTAAGATAATATATTCAGCTGATTTAAAAATATGCTAGAATTAATTTAGTCAAAATGGCCAGAAGCAAACCGTGGTTTCAATTTTTCATATCATCATTTTAGTAGAAATTTGAAATACGGTATCTTCTCTGTTTACTTATGGCTCTACTTAACCTAACCTTGCTATTATGAATGACTGAAGCAGAACTGAATGAATAGAAATAAATTTATGGAAAAATTTTGTACTTGATCAAAAGGCATTTTACAACAAAGTTTTAACATTTGTAGGTCAGTTAATGAAAAGGCAAACTACCCAGTTAGGTATTTTAAGCCAAGTATGAATGAGAAATGAGTGTAAGATGATTAATGCACAATCTTATAGTCTTGATGCTGACTAAGGCTGACATGTTCCTTAGACAGAACTCTTAATAAATACTTTGTTTGAAATTCATTAGTGTTGATGGTGGATTTATGTTATTTAGATTTTGGTTACGGACATTTTTCAACACAATTTTATGCAAAACAAAGTTTCACAACGTTTCAGAATCTGGAATCTGATCCCGTCCTCAGGCGAACTCATACCTAAAACATAACATATAACATACTAAGCCATGAAGGGATCAAATCTATCTAAAGTTTTACATAAAATTGGGTTGGAAAATGACCACAGTAAAAATCTAAATAACATGTTAATTAATGGCCCAAACAATGGCATATCTAAGGGACCTGGTATGGAGTCAAGCCAAACCAATGTGAACTGAATTACGAACTGGTCTAATTTTGAAGAATTGTCTTTGCAGATTAATGAAGTATTCAATAGTGTAGACGTTATCCACACAAGAAAACACTACACCTACTGACTGTCGCTCACAAGTATCCCCAATTTGTGACCTCGAAGTAGCTGGGCTACAGAACACACCACTAAAATTAAGTCTAAAACGTAAATTCTTTTTGACAAAGTATAAAACTTTTCCATATCTTTTTTGAAATAGTTTCCATTCATCCAGTTCTGTTTCAGTCCTTCAAAATAGTTAGGTTAGGTTAGGTAGAATAAAAAGTAAACAGAAAGATACCGTAGTTCATATTTCGACTAATTTTAAGATATGAAAATCAATTCAAAGACACTAGTCTGTATGGAGGGTAAAGATTTTGCAGCAAATGGCAACAGCAAGTGGTCGTACGACAGGGTTAGAAGAGTTACATACCGCATTCCCATCAGGAGAGTCACTTACGGGTTCCTTCCCATCCATAACGTCCATCCACTGCTTGCGGTCCTCCTCCGACAAGGCCTGGAGTGTGTACACCACACCGGGTCTGTAATGATGTGTTCGTTGTTGTTAGAATGGTATTTGGAGGCTCCAGCAAAGCTGGTCAGATACTGTGATTAAAATTGATCTTTTGTACAGCCACCGGAAAGAAAGGACTCAATGGACTGGGTCACCAGGGCTGAGAAGAGGCAACGAACCCAAGCCTGTCCAGCTCTCGGACTCAGTGTCATGCCCGAGAGCTAAGTAACCAGACAAGCACGAAGTAGACACCCATACATCTCTAAGTCAACCATCTGATACTGGAGTTCAGATTTTGTATCCAGATCCTAAGGAAAGAAAGATGCAAGGAAAGCTGATCACTTTCGATAGCTATGGCCGAATATGGTCTTTGAATTAGGATAATTCAAACAAATGTTGACGATCTAAACTTTTTTATGAAAAATTCCAATCTAAAACAAAACCCTCAGGCTTTAAATTCCCAAAAATGACTGTATTATTTCTGACATAGACTTTAGATAGCCTAAAGACTTACCAATATTCAGACAGCTTTATATTTGATGTACCCAATTTATAGAAAAAAATTGGGTTTAGGTCAAGGAGCAGTGTAGTAGCTTCAAGATCAAACTGTTACGCAAATAATAATAAACTGTACGGTTATCCTGAAATAAGTGTGACTGATTGCACACTTATTTCAAGTTTAAGATGACCGTTTATTGTTTTGCAACTAGATGTACTAATTTTGTATTACATTATAAATCTTTTCTAAAGAGTACAAGTCTTGTGTTTTAAACCACACATTTGTAATGTCATGTTTATTAAATTATTTTCCATTAAGTTCTGTATTGCAATATTTGATTATAATTTGAATTTTATTTTATTATTTATTTATGGTGTAATTTTCCATTTCCTTTCCTCACTTTGTACTGATCCCAAAAAACTTACGAGCCACCTTACCGTGCAGTGACAAAAAAATTATTAACAAAACAGGCAGGGAGGAAAAATTGGATTATAAATATCAATTAAATAAATGTTCAACGTAATTAGTGAATACAATCAAGAACTACTATTAGTTAAAGAATAATTTCTATAAAATAGGCCAAGGAATTCCCTTAATCAAAGAAATGCTTCGGTGACACTTCATCAGATAATATAGACCTTGCCTGTCAAACACTGTCTTAATGAATTACAGGATAAAATAGTTGACAGGTAAGTAAAAATAACTGATAACTAATACCTCAGTGCAGTGGTACCAATTTTTTTTACCCGCGACCCACTACAACCTAAACATTATGATTTTACAACCCAAACACTTAGTATTTAGTCTTAAGTATTTAGTATTTAAGTCACTTAGTATTTAAGACACTTCCAAACACCAGGTATTCCTAAGTTGCACACACTAATGTGACCAGGAGAGTGTTAAAGAAAAAAATATCTGTATCTTTAATTCTAAATACAACATTGGGTGTTTTCAGTTTTTAAAATTTTTCAAATATGTTCATGTATCACTTTTTGGTAGTCAATGTACCTGTCTTCTGGTGTGAGGTCAAAGCAGAACCT
The DNA here is from genome assembly GCA_023375725.1 of Nephotettix cincticeps. NCBI lineage: Eukaryota > Metazoa > Arthropoda > Insecta > Hemiptera > Cicadellidae > Nephotettix > Nephotettix cincticeps. Next base: position 15,890,820 of record CM041789.1, on the reverse strand, counting down.
CTTCTCTATCGTGTCGGACATCCTCCGCACACAGGAACCGAGGATCATCTTTTCTGAAGTGTTCTGAAATAAATTTACAGTAAATTAATTGGATAACTAAACAGTTAAATACTAACAACATTTTTTACTTTAATACTGATTCTTTAGATGTAACCTTAACTATCTAAATATTAGATTAGATTATAGAAATGGCAACCATACCACAAGGTAGGTATTTTAAGCCAAGTATGAATGAGGATTGAGTGTAAGATGATTGTGGCGCGATCTTGTAGTCTTGTTACTGACTAAGACTGACATGTTCCTTAGACAGGACTGTTAATTAATAGCATAAGAGCCGATGGCAACTAAGGCCCCTTTTATGCACGGCGTCGGGCGTCGAGCGTCGAAAGACGGTCGTAATGAAAATGCATTGGCGTAAATGTGTCTATTTATGCACGACGCCCGACGGTCGTCGGGCGACCGTCGTCAAAAACACGACGTCGATAGTTAGAGTACGACCGTCGGGCGCTCGTCGAAAATTTGCCTTAATAACATTGTGGTATATGGAGCTATTTATGCACGGCGTCGTTTCGACGCTTCCGCTCCCCTCCTCACCACGTGGGTTTGTTGAGTGGGAGCAGTCCGAGAGTTAATACGCTGTTGATGTTCATTGGAAAAGTTAAAGTTGGTGCGTTCCTTGAAATGGTTGATACAGAGCTTTTAATTGATGCAATTAAATCAAAACCTGAACTGCGGGACTGCAGTAAGGAAGAATATAAAGATCGGTTGAAGAAAATAGATGCATGGAATTTTGTTTGTTGTTTGACTGTGCCGGGATTTTAAGAAAAAAGTGACATAGAAAAAAACAAAATAGGTATGTTCACTATTATTATTACCAATAGTTGAGCTTACTAACTCTTGTCGGGGATCTGGGGAAGCTACCCCGCAAGTTTTGTAACTGTCAAAAAGTCACCTTCGAGATTTATAGATAATTATAATAGATTCGCAGTTATTTTTAGTGCTTGCAATAATTCGCTGACGAAAAACGTAACCTTTCGCAAAACTATTAAATAACTTTTAACTATTAAAAACTGTTAAAAACATATAAACTACACAGGGATCCATGACATAGAACACTGTGAGTCCAACTGTGAATGTGCGTGAGGTGGCGGACTGGTGTTTACGTCCGGTCCCACGCTCGCGCGACGGTCGCCCGACGACCGTCATTTCGACGCCGTGCATAAAAGGGTGACATTTTCTCAGCGTCTCACGACGGTCGCCCGACGACCGTCGCACGACGCCGTGCATAAAAGGGGCCTAAGGAACCTAAATTTTAACGTGGAATCCAAACCACGGCCTCTGAATAACGAATTTGTCTAATTATGAGGATAGTCTTTGCGGATTAATATTCAATAGAATAAGCATTCAATAGAGTAGACGTTACTCCACACAAGAGAACACTACACCCACCAACCATCGCTCACTACTGTCCACAATTTGTGACCTCCGAATAGCTGAATTACAGGATGTTTCCACCGTCCTAGCCAGACTATATTAGACTATTTCATTGTTTTTATTTATTTACATCATCTATAAACACCAGTCTCTTCATGGGCAGTAGACTTGCCACATTTAGAAATTAATTCATCATAGGTATCGAAAATATATATTTATGAACAGGAACAAATAAAGCTTAAAACTAAGGCTTCCATTAATGAAGTTCTAGACCTTGTCAATTGTTGGTGACTGCTGTGCACCAGGTTCTCAGAGAAACTTTAGAACCAGTTTGTAGAAAAAATAGTTTCCCTTTAATGCAGTTGGACGGTAGTTGAAAATCTTTAGGTAAAGGTAGTAGTGATTTTTGTCTTTCCCAAAGAGGCTGTTCAAAGTTGGTACTGCAATAACTGAGTATTTATAGTTATGCAGTTATAATTATAATATAATTATAATTATACTGGGTGTCCCACGAAGAGGTCCCTATTTTTGAGTTGGTATGACGGACGTATGAATCGCGCTAAGGACCTGGGACTCAACAGTCCTAACAATCATATGTGCAAAAGAAATACCCAGAGTATCAGTTATTCTAACACATTAGGACAAAATTACAGGATATAACACAAAAAATCCACATGTCTTACAAGAGAAAAAATTAAAATCACCAGTTATAACAGTTTGGGCTACTATTACCAAGGAGATACTTATTTATGAGTTACTTATTATATCTTTAATTCCATAAGGTTGTTTAGTGTTTAGTAACATTGTTAAAATTCAGAAATTATGTGGTAACATTTAAGCAAATAAAACTATTTAAACGAAAAGGTACTATTTCTTTAATATCCCGCCATTTTGTCCTAATGTGTCAGAATCAACTGATATTTGGGAATATATATTTTGCACACGTGTATGTTAGGACTGTTGAGTTCCAGGTCCGTAGCGTGATCCACACATCCGTCACACCAACTCAAAAATAGGGACCTCTTCGTGGGACACCCGGTATATTAATACACAGATTGTATATCAAGTTGGTTAACCCATTCCTGTCTAATGACGTACATTGTACGTCAGCGTATTTTGCTAGACAGATGTCTAATGACGTGCGCCGTGCGTCCCGCGGTGCGGGCCGCGGGGTGGTTATGAGCAAACAATGTGCGTTGCCTGCTCATATTTCAACGTAGTTCATTTTTCCGTCGTTAGGTGTTCTAGTTCATTTCTCATCCGATAGATGGTGTTGACGCCCTCTTTTATCATCTTATTTAGTGTAAAATGTTCCGTATTGACAGTTTATTATTTTCTCGTTCCCACAATTCGTTCAGCGATTGTATTTATTGATGATAATACAGTTATAATAATTATTATTTAAAGATTTATTATTAACTACTTATTACTGCAGGTAACTGGAAGTAGATCTGCCAAGTGAAATAAAGGAATCTTTTGAAAATAAAATAAGATTTGACGAAACAAAAGTACCTACTTGTTCCTAAGTCTACAGCTGGAACTGGTTAAAAAGTACAGTAATAATTATATTTTCTTGCTAAAAGTGATTGTATACGCAGTTAAAGGGTATAAGAAACAGAGCAAAGAAATCAAAACATATAATTCATGAAGTTACTGTTAAATCTTTCACGCTAATAGTGACGCGCAGTCGTAGTGAACGAGGCTCGATTTTCGTTCAGCCCAGGTGGCCTCAAGCGTCGACCATTCTGCCCGACGGGAATGGGTTAAACAATACAATTCTCTAGATAATCACTTTACCTTTAATTTCACATCTCAACTATATTTTTACAACTATTATGTAACAAGCAATGCTGTCACAAGATTAACATTGTTCCTATGGAGCTAAAACAAAATAAGTAGTAAGGAAATAAGCAGAATCTTAAGAAGGTTACTTACGAATTTCCCAGTCATCTGGTTGTATGGAATCATGATGAATTCTTTCTTGTCCCTCTGATACATGCAGTAGTGCTTGGTCCACGTCGTGGTCCCCAGTTTTTCTGTTGAACAAAATATAAAAGTGTGAGATAGCTTGAAGCAGTTGGTCACATGTGGTAATGGTCGATGGATGTGTTATTCCGTGGTGTGGATTAATGCCTTAAAATACCTACCTGGATAGGTCACCATTTCAAAAGATAATAATATTAGTAATGGTAATGGTAATAGTGTTCTCAATCCGAGATTAGAAGATCTAAATCCTGGGATTGACGGAATAGAAAAAAATCAATATTTTACAATTTTTTGTGATTTGAATGTTTAAACTACTGCAAAAGTCGTCTTCACAAACACAGACTGTTGTAACATTTGTTTTATTATGTCCCTTTAAACTGGTATTTACTAATTTACCATTCTCAAAGTTTAATTTTTCCTTAAATGCAAAGCACATTTCAACAATGACAACTTTTTTTGGATACTGAGTTGTTCTCTCATCGCTCCGAACTTCCTTCTGTTCCACGGTCGCACAGGTGGCTTTATTTTGATATTTTTTGCTTCAAGATGTCCAACTAATGATCAACATTTTTAGTTGCTATCAGGCTTTCGTTTAGCAAACAGCTGTGCGAGTCGGGAGAGGTTTGTGTAGTTAGAGTGAATAGTATGTGCCGGTAATTTTTTTAATTTTAATAATGACCATTCGTGATCTGTTTAAAAGTCCTAAAGCTACCAGATTTTGGTAGCTTTGGCAGACTGCAGACTGTTGGTAGTTTACAACTTTAATAAAAAATTCTTTTAGGGGTTGTCTTCACCAAACAAAACATACTAGATTTATAAAAACGATAATCCCGGAACTAATCCCGGGATTGAAATTTAGGTACAGGATTGAGATCCCTAAATGATACTTTTCTCCTGGTATTTTCTTGTGGGCGCGGGTTAAGATCCCAGCCTCTAATTCTCTCTTTTAACCTCTAAAAATCCAAGAACAAGCCGGTGCGTCCTGATATCTTGATTTAAACTGCTTTTTATACAGTAGGGGAAGTTGGAACACTTTTTTTTAGATGGGTTAACTTCGGAAAAAGCCAGGCTATCTCGTTTTGTATCTCTATTCAATATTTGTTTTGTGTCCTGGCAGACTGCATCACTGATATGTACTTATTCTACAAGTTGCTTTGTTCTCAGCTGATCTGTTTTAGTAAACATTGTGCCATGGCGGACCGGAGATGAGTAGCTGAACGTGAAATACGTGAATATTTATTTTGATGTTAGTGGCCTCAGTGATTCTCCCGATAATACGGAGAGAGTGAAAGGGATTTGGGCAAAATAAATTCGCAAATTCAAGATGTGTTGGTGCGTCCCAAAACTGGGGGAGATGCGCTCAGTGTACCAATTAGTAAAAATATAAACATGATAATCCTGTTTCTGGTACTAGCTCTGTAAGCAATGAAGTTCCTATGGAAACTAGTGATGATGAAAATTTGCCAGATGTGGTTGAAATTATCCCTACACTAGAGCATGATGTAAATATAATTGTTTGAAAAATACCCGCACTGGAGGGTTACAGTAGTCCCAAAATATTCAGACTTAAAGAGGTTAAACGACAAATACAAAGTTTCAAGACCTGGGTCACTAAATAAGCATCTGTTCCCAAATTGGAGATCAGTCGGAAAAGAGGGAACCAAAGAAAAATGACGATGAGCCAACTTGTTTATAACTTAAATTTGTTATAACAAATTTAAGTAGGCAAGTACTGAAATAATTAAAATGAGAGTATGTGGATTAAAGAATTTTTAAAGATTCACTCTATAAAATTTAAAATTAATAATTAAATACAATTCATTACTGTTAGAAGGCTTTTATTAATTTGATTAAATTTTTATATGAAAATTTAAGACAGTCTTTTAATTCTAAGAAACACATTAGCTCTTTTTTTAGACGCATAACCACCAAAAACTAAATGTGTACATTCTGAGGTGCTACAAAATAGATACTGTAAAAACTCAACTTCACATCATCTTGTAGTCAAGAATAATTAAGGATACACTCACTTTTCTCCATGAGAAACAGATATCCCTCCTTCGAATATACTTTGTTCGGCACTCCTTCATCAACTGTCTGCTTCTGCGAAAAACAACGTTTTATTAAAAGTAAATAACTGTGTTGTTAAGCACGAGTAATTACATGAATCATAGGATTTCACACTGGTAAAAATAAAAAATAATTAATCCTTGAAGAAATAAACTAGCTTCATTTTTTGCGTGAACATATATTCTTACAGCCATTTTTTCAATAATAAAACTTTGGGTATATGAAAAAATTTTGTGACAAAATAAATGGAAATAAGTGCATTCGGCATGGATTCTATTTGTGTAGCATTTGTAGTTCTATTTCTGTGTTTGAATACGTCTTTCATTACGCGTTCTGTATCCGAGTGGATCTGTTTTCAAGAACGTTCAAACGCAAGAACAGCATTGTTATTGTTAGTATGTTGCGCTATGCTGTTGCTGTTTGTGTATTTTTCTGTAGATGTAGGAAGAAAATATAAAAAATGATATGTTAGGTGATTAGACACTAAATTTAAACTGGACACATTTAAAAAGATTTACGAAGGAGAATAAATTAATAAGAAAAGCAATTGACTTAACACAATGTCCTAGTATAGCTTGGGGTACTACAATCGTTGTGAACAAATCCCTCAAATTGGACTCCACTTATTAATTCCATACGTCTTTAATTTTGTTGTAATTATAAATACTATTGTGTTAAAATGCTCCTTAAAACATTCTCTTTCATAAAATAAGTCATTTGGACATTTTGTACTGCACAGTTGTACTAGAGTTGAAGTTAGTCATCTGCGTTTTGTTTGCTGGCATCATCTTTACATTCTGTTAGTGAGTGTTATATACGATTTTTACATGTTGTCTTTGAGTTTATTTTTGTTTTCAAAGTAAATAACGAATATTTAGCCGATTAAATATGAACTCTTGCATAATGTAGCAACTTCTTTGGCAATATTTCAAGTTGAAAAAAGATTAAAAATTCCAAAAAAATATTATTGCAAGACCAATGAAATGTTATATTGTTTTAAAGCTCTTAATTTCCTCATTAAAATGATGTTAGATTAGTATATTTTGGAATAAAAACTAAAAAGTTATGAATTAATTATTGCAAAATAAGCCTTTTGACCTCTTGGGTTCAATGCTTTAAATATTCTTCGATCACCGTTAAATGGTTTGGAAAATACGAGGGTCTAAAGTAATACACCTAACCAATAAATATTTCACAGTTCAAAATTTTAGTAAATAGACACCACTGATGGCCATTTAGTTAAATACTCAACTATTGAATGAATGTACAAAATCGTGACGGACAACAATCGTGCGAGATCTGATACACTTACAGCTTGTCTCATTTCCAACATTTTCTTCATGAGGCTCTCCGTCTTGTCACGTGTGGCGTTGAAGTTTTCTCTGGTCTATCGGACAACACATGCAATGGTTAGCGTTAATGGAAAACCCACATCACATCATCTTACAGTGTTAGTGCATTGTCAGGAATAAGCGAACTATATCACTGTCGGTCACTTTATATGAAATAAGATTAGATCAATTAACCCTCCTAGTGGCGGAGCTTTTTAACTTATTTTTTATTTTATGAAAATAGTTTTGAAATACTAAGTATAAACAAAAAAACACAAAACATGCTCCCCTTAACCATAGAGCCGTAAAATAATCAAAACAGGTGTCCACTGCAATCCCAATCAAGACAAAAAATGCCATCAACTTCCACCAAAGCCGGTCACCGCTTATTTGAGGTGGGCCCTCCCTCCAGTTGGGATTTCTCTTGGTCGGGATTCGGATCCGTGCTCTTCAAATGGCTAAACGTTGCACTTGTCAGTACAAGTGTTTAGTCCACTACACCAAAGGAACACTGTTTGAGAAAACACTTATTTGGATGTAAAAAGCATACTCAAGCAGTACAACAGCAAAATCCACGAGACATTAGTTTGCTGAGTAAACTTCGCCGAATATCATCATGTTAAATGGACGCTAATAATGTATTTTCATTAACATCGACAGGAGTGTGTTGATCGCCACTTGGAGGGTTAAAATCACAATTAATTTTTGGATCTTTTATTTTTCTATCAAAGTAAAACTAATCACAATTATTTTTCTATCACACAAAAACTAACAGTCTTAAGTCATTCTTATCTATAAACAAATTGTTAACAATTAATACCAATTAAAGAAAAAACAAAATACATTATTGTATTATGAATATTCAATATTTTTTATTGAACTTTTACAATGTGCTTTACAGATTTGTTGGAGAAGTCCAATAAAACATATTGAATAATTATAACAAACACAATAATGAATTTCAAAGATCCTATATTATGAAATAAGAAACAATTGTAAGATTGCCAAAAGAGAATAATCTTTTTTGAAATGGAAAGAGATTTGAATCATTCTTGCAGGGAAAAAGTTGATTTTTTCAAAGAGAAAGGGTTTTTTAAATTCCCACAAGTACAAATTACTTGTAAAGATATTTTGTAAATAAAGATAATCCATTGTTCGAAAACAAATGATTTTTTTAATGTCTAATGAAAGCAATTTCATATACCAAACACAACAACAAAACTATAAAATAAAACCTATAGTTAAATAACAAATTCAGAATAAACAAAAAGGTTAAGCAAGATCTCAAAAATAAAAAAAGCAAACCAATCAACTCCATACATAAATTAAAACCTTTTAAAAATCAAAATAACACCAGATTTAAACTTCATGGCCTTATAAAAAATTCCAAATTGGTGAGTATTGCATCAAAAAGAGTATAGCTTACTTTTTGAATACGAAACTGAAGTTCTTTCATGTACGGCTTGAAGTCTTCCCCAACTTCATGGCCTTCATGGTAGAACGTTAGCCAGCCGAACATGAACCCAAGCAGCTGGGATCAAACCAATCAAATCAAATAAAACCAATCAAATCTTGTTATTTTTCCACAATCTGTACAAACTAATAGAATGGTCAGCCTTCCATCCAAATTTAAAATAGTTTTTTACTTAATAATTATTTGTACACATCTAACCTTAATGTTTTTAGTGTGACGTTCGTAAAACAAAAATTAAAAAATCACCTTTTTATATCGATTGAAAAACATATGTGATATAATATGAATGAATGGTTGAATAATAAAGTAAATTTTGAAGTTAAATGTATTTACTTACTTTGGGAAATAGGTTAGATCATGATTATATCTAAAGGGAATGTTATTAGTTCTTCTAAAAAGCTGTCCTTATAGCAATTTGACGTCACTTCCATTACAATTTTTCTGATACCAAATTACACAATCCCCCTCCCCAAAGCTTATAAATACCTATGTTAAATTTTCTTGATCATTACCCATTACCCAACCATACAATTTAAATACTGTACAAAAACCAACATAATTAAGGTAATTTAATTAAACTTACAAAGCTTAAAAAATTATCTGGAACAATGTAATAGGCTTTGCTCATATTTGGTATCTAAAAATAGTATTTTTATTATTTTACTATAAAGTTGTGGAACAAACTTATTTCTACATCAAGTCAAGAACAGTATTTATGTTGTCATTTCAATTTTAGTAATCTATAATTTATCCTCAGTTTTGGTTACTAGTTCAATTTACGACCTTTTAAAACAAAACTACAGTTTATAGTTTAAATTAAATATAAACTTTACAATACAATATATATACAATTCTCAGAGAAAAACATTGTTCGTATAAAAATAATGATAAAGTTAAAGAATAGTTTGGTACGAGGAAATTCAATTGAGAACTTAAGTTCAAAGTAACTTTTCCAGTTTTTTGAACTGTCTCAAGATCTTTCAACTCAAAGTAGTGATGGTTAGGCCTTACTAAAACATAACCCTTGAACAGAAAAAGTCCAAACTGACTTGAAGCACGTTTGAAAACATAGAATTGTACTTTTTATATAATCTGGAGTTATTTATAAAAAAGTATAATTTATTTCATATAGTTCAATTGTCATATGGAATTATACAAAAATATGAGTTGAAACAGAAAGTGGGGTAAGTCTAATGAGTGTCTCGGAGCAGAAATAGCTCAAGAGGAGTTGAAGTCAAGAGGTTACAGTGTTCATTCACAGACTCGACACCACCACCCACAATCATTCACCCTGCTGGATCTTCCACCTTCAGAAATGTAGTTAGTATGCTCATTCAGTAGATAATTTAGGCAAAAGAATTTGCCAAAGCAGCGGCAGAGGAAAACTCCAGCAAAACATTCTTGATTTTTCTTTCATGATCAGAAGCAGATATTTTACATTACGAAGTTGAAATGGAAATCTACATGGAATCAGATCTTCATAAAAGATTTCATGTAGAGAACTGTGGTAATTTTATGAAGGCTTCTTCAATAGTTAATAAGGATTTTGAACTTCAATCAAAAACTTCAGAAACACCATAATGTTGTTGAAAATTTAATTAATAGTAAGTAAAAGTTATGTTTACCCATACAAAATGAACCTTTGCTTTATAATTAGTGTTATATATATTTAATCTAGTTTTCCCCTCTTCCCGCAACATGACTTTCAAGAGACCAATTTCTGCCTTTACACCTTTTTTCCATGTTTTTTAGCAAAATACATACCAACTCTTTCTTATTAGAAAAACCATCATCTTCATCTGTGGTATAATTCAATCAACCCCCTTCAGTAGAGGATTCTTCTCTGTTATACGAAAAATGAAAATTGTACTAATAAAACTTATCATATTGGTAATTACCAACTTGTACCGAACTTCTACAACGATTCATTCTCAGCTTCTTCATTGAATGGTTTTCTCTTTTCTAGCTCACTAATAGTGATTGTTAGGAAAAAACACTAAAAACACATAGTAATAATAATACAAAAATAACATTTTTTCATAACCCGTAACCCGAGGCCTGGGCTGTAGGGTGAATTAAATAGCAAGGTACCGTAGCTTTGAGAGTCACATAGCCACCACTCATAATCTGACAGGAGCTGACAACTAATTTCGATCTAGCAAACTTTGACTTATTGGACAAGAACATTACCCCTGAGCTACCATGCCATTAAAACCCATAAAAATCACCTTTGTGGTAAGTTTTACAAACGCATATAAAATATGAGTGTCAAGACATTGATAGCAAAACAAAAATTCCAAACAGCTGTCTTCTTTCTGATCTCAAACCCCCATCATCTTTCTTAACCGATCCAGACTTGTCTTACTACATCCTCTTCAAAAAGTTCAACAATCGAATATTACACACAATGAAAGTTTCTCTGTTTGAACCAATTTTATCTCACCCAGCTACTTTTGAGAAAGGTACTCGTCAAAGGACAGTAAAAAATGCATTTCTAGAATCAGGATTCCAGAATCTTTTAGGACTCACCGTTTCAACAAACTCAAACTTTTTCCGCTCTTGAACCTCCTGCAGCAGAAACACATACTCCAGACTGGCCTGGCAGAAATGCCTCTGCTCCATCTCCAAAGTCGCATCTGCCTGCAACATCAAAGGACAAATGTCAAAACACCAAATCACAAAACATATTGGAATGTCACAAGAATAAAAAATTATAAATATTTAAAACTAACACATTTTTACTTTCCAAAAAATCAAAAAGCAAATTTTGGCTTCAAGTTTGAAAATTAAACCATTAAAATTTGGCAAGATGAAGGATTTTGGTGTAGTTATATTACTCTTAGATCTTATAAGCTCTCTGTCCACATTGTTGAAATTCCTCCATATTCTACTTTTCCTAAAGACAAGATACTTTAAGACACACTTTGGTGAAACAGAATGAGTCAATAACAGTTTTGGAATCTCATCTACTGTAGCCTCCTTAACAAATTAACTACAATAATTAATAAACACTATGTCTGAGATTTTCACTTAGATGATTTGAAAATCAAAACTAATTCCAATCACTGAGATTCAACTGAGGCTCAAACTCAAACTCACTTATTTATCTACAGATATTCATCAAACTTGTCATATACTATTACAGTTATATATTGATTTGGAAATTCGTGAGTACGCAGGTCTGTTGCGACGGGGTATTACAAATTTTTACATAAGGAATTAGAGATAAGTTAGAGATTCACTACTAGGAATTTTAAGGTGAATATGAATGAAGGGCGAGAAAGAGTAATGTATTGTATTTTCGTACAATCATGGCATTCAATATTGCCTGAAAAAGAACTACGTACAATCCGACTAAAAGTGTAAATAAGTAACTGAATACGCGGCTTTTACGAAAACATTTCCAACCAGTTTGCTATAATTCGCTAATCAAACGTAATTATCATTTGCATAACATCATCACATAAAAGTGGGTCACATCGCGACCTAGATTCTTCACCGATACAGCACATGATGAAACTAGTGCACGAACATGACGTTTGTAACACGACTAAACACACTGGTAAACGAAAAAAGCGACGCTTTTGGGACATTTTTTTAAAGATAACAAATATGCGTGAAAAATAACACCCTCGTAAAATTAACGTTGTATTGGAAGTAATGTTTTGATTCGTCGTGACATTGAAGTTTGAAACAATAAAATTGGAAAAGAAAGTAAAAGCAATCGATACCGGTGAACGGGACGTCCTTGGAGAAGGGAGCGAAGCGGCGATAAATCATCGAGGGGCAGAAAAACGGCGAAAGGAAGCGATGGTTGAGAAATATCTACCGACAACTTAACAGTGACCTAGACACGACGAATTAAAACAAACAAAAACATCCTTGGCAACACCAGCGAAGGGAGGTGTGGTGATAGTCAGACGTAAATGAACTCCGAGTGTAACCATTTAGGAAAGAACGTGCGTGGGTTGAGAATACGTGTAATTGAGGAAGATAAATGATAAATTTGGGAGATTCCTACCTGGGGGTGACATGGGCATCACAAGGGTAGACGGTCAGCTTCCATTAACATGGTGCCGCGCACGCGCTCTGGTAGCGGTCCATTCAACTACGGCATCGATCAGCGCCGTCACACATAGTGCCACCCTCGCGGGGTGGTGGTGTCACTGGCACACCAGTGATGCCACTACTGTTGTCACGTAATGCATCTGGCACACCAGTGATGCCACTACTGTTGTCACGTAGTGCCTCTGGCACACCAGTGATGCCACTACTGTTGTCACGTAATGCCTCTGGCACACCAGTGATGCCACTACTGTTGTCACGTAATGCCTCTGGCACACCAGTGATGCCACTACTGTTGTCACGTAATGCCACTGGCACACCAGTGATGCCACTACTGTTGTCACGTAGTGCCAAAGACACACCGTTGATGTCACGTAGTGCCAAAGGCATACCATTGATGGCACGTAGTGCCAAAGACACACCGTTGATGTCACGTAGGATGTCACGTAGTGCCAAAGGCATACCATTGATGGCACGTAGTGCCAAAGATATACTGTTGATGTCACGTAGTGGTAAAAGCACACCATTTATACCACGTAGTGGTAAAAGCACACCATTTATGCCACGTAGTGCCAAAGGCACACCATTGATACCAAGTAATGCCACTGACACGCCAGTGATGCCAACACTGTTGTCATGTAGTGCCAAAGGCACACCATTGATACCAAGTAATGCCACTGACACGCCAGTGATGCCAACACTGTTGTTATGTAGTGCCAAAGGCACACAATTGATACCAAGTAATGCCACTGACACGCCAGTGATGCCAACACTGTTGTTATGTAGTGCCAAAGGCACACAATTGATACCAAGTAATGCCACTGACACGCCAGTGATGCCAACACTGTTGTCATGTAGTGCCAAAGGCACACAATTGATACCAAGTAATGCCACTGACACGCCAGTGATGCCAACACTGTTGTCATGTAGTGCCAAAGGCACACCATTGATACCACGTAATGCCACTGACACGCCAGTGATGCCAACACTGTTGGCATGTAGTGCCAAAGGCACACCGTTGATGCCACGTAGTGCCAAAGGCACACCGTTGATGCCACGTAGTGCCAAAGGCACACCGTTGATGTCTCGTAGTGCCAAAGGCATACCATTGATGGCACGTAGTGCCAAAGGCACACCAGTGATGTCACTTAGTGCCAAAGGCACACCAGTGATGCCCATCGATGTCACATTGTGCCATCGCGGAGCAATATTGCCGCACATAGGGTACAGTTTCTTTATTTTATGCATTTACTGTTTCGTGTTATCGATAAACCTATCCTCTTTAACAATACGGATAAGAAATTAATATTCAATAAATGATACAAAATATACGTTGATTGACTTATACACTTTTCCGCATCGCTCAACACACAGTAGGCGCAAAATTGAAAATTACCTATATTTATATTCTAAGTATTATTTTAGATAATATGCAGAGTTGACAATGGTACAGAGTAGCAATTTCGACAATTTAAATGTTTTAGTACGTATAAATCGGAATTGTTTGTATTAAATTGTAGATATCCTTTTTTAGTTCACAAAGTTCTGAGTGTTGAGAATAAATCGATACAGGATATATCGATCGTTACTCAAATCCAAACACAATCCCACGTTGCATTCACAAGGGAGTACTGTATAAACAATAGCAAGACGTGCGAGCTGCGAGCCAATCTGCATTTCAGGAGACGGGTTTGTTTTGGTGTGGCGCTAGACTGCCAGACGAGGTCGTCACCGGTGCGCGAACAGCCTACCCCGTGACGTCATGACCGCGATGCGCGCGCAACCGCTCGATACGTCATCACGGTGACGACACAACAGCTGATTTTGACAACTCCGGACCCCGCCTCCGCACAGCTGGAGCAGCTGGTCGACAGACGACTCGAACATTATTGTTGTAACTTTTTCTGTATGTTTCTCTCAGAGAAGATTTTGAGGGGTCATTAGGAGAACATGAACATAGCCAATTCACAAATTGTTCAGGTCGGAAAGACAACAAACTTTTAAGACTTGTACTAATTTGTTTGTATAGAATAGTCTTTTGGGGAAATACCTACGATTCTTACATTACTGTAATTGGAACAATATCATATTCTGAGAATAATTTCCATTAAAAAAGATTTCAATCATCTAGGCAACTTTTTATTATCCTCAAAATCTTTGTTTTTTAACTCTTTATGTCTTCAAAGTTTTGAATCTCTTTTCCTTACTTAACTTGAGGAAACATCCCCGGAAATGAAAATGAATACAAAAAATAAACTTAGAAATCCCAATCAGTTCTTAATTTCTAAACCTAAAATACTTTTTTCACAAAAACATTCATCTTTCTCGCTCCAAAAAGATTTAGCAAATCGCCTGAAAATTTAAAAATACTGAGAAATAGAAACTTATTCTGGTTTGAACTCAAACAATGTCTTACTGAAGTGTATACAGCTTTAACATATATGTTAATTTTAATATGTAATATTTTAAATAGGTTCTATTAAGGTTACATTGAACTAGATCGACAATTTAACGAGGGCAAGGGTGCTCCTAGATGGGATATTAAGTCTGGTTTACTTGCGAAATATTTCGTTTTAGCTGTATATGAAATTAGCAACTGCGTACTCACGTTTCAATAATTATAATAAAAAATATTACAATTTTCAAAAAACTGTTTTATAAAGAATGAGAATTTTTGTATTTTTATGATTAAAATAAATTTAGGTTTGCTGCTGTGAGGAACACTGAAAGTAGCCATTTATACATCAAAAATTTTATTTTTTAACATTTATACCAACTTATCAACATCTGTCCTAATATAACATTTGCCTAATCTCCATATGATTAACATGGGAAAAGAGTATGCAGGTTTGCTGCCATGATAAGCACATAAACTATGATTTTTTAGCAAAAATGTATGGATCTCAACCACATGAAGCTAAATATCAAGTTTCATCCAAAAATATTAGATAATAAGTGAAAAATTAATTTTTTTTTATCCTCCATAAGATTAACATTGGAGCCTCAAAAATACAACGTACTGTGTTTAGATTTTTTTATATCTCGGTAACCGTTGAAGATAGAAAAACTTTAAGGAACTTAATTGTGTAGTTTTTTAAGCTGATTCCAATGGTGAAATATAAAATTAGAAATTTTTAAAAATTACATGTGAAAAACGCAAAAAACCCCATTTTGGGGTACAAACCCCCCCAAACTACCCGTTCCCATTGACCGATATGTCTGGTTTACGAACTCGTCCGAGAATTTGTAGGAATACACGTCTCTACCAAATTTGGTTTTTCGGATTTTTACGAGAGTTATCGTGTTCACAGACAAATATAATTATATATATATATAAATAATATATATATAAATTATTTATATTTATAAATTTTAACGACTATTGTTTTTGGTCTCTGGGCTAAAGAAGAAAAATATCATGGTCTCGGGCTTAACTGCCAGAAAGAGCTTTTAGTCGATTTCTGTCAAATTAAAAATAAAGTTTTTATCCTAGGAACTTCATTACTAATTTTTTATTCTAAAAGGTTAGAAATATTGATTTTATTTTTTTAAATTCCACCTGGTTCGTTAGCCAGGTCAACCATATCCTACAATTTTCATCCTCGTCAACAGAAATTTTGTATAAACCCATCATTATTCAAAACCTCACTTTATCAAAATTATTTCAAAATATGACCTTTTCAAAGAAATTCGTAGAGACCAAAGCAGTGTACTCAAGCTATAGAAAAAACACCATGTTATATTAAAATCTAACGGGACTAGAAAGTTATTTATCGAAAGAAAATCGTGTTCAGAAACACTGCCTAAGAGTTGACATTTCCGGTGACAGTAAAATAAACAACTTGTCGCCGCTACGGGGCTATAAAACTGTTGTAAAGGTTGAGAATTTCTTGTATAAATACCAACACGTCTATTGTTTCCGGTATTTTTACTTTTAGAATTATTTATATTAGAAAACTTTCTCACTCGCTACAGAACACTACAACATTTTTAACTTTAAAAATAGAAACACTCCATTAAAAAAATTGTAAAAATAAATAGTCTAATAAAAAATTATAACTAATATTGCGCAAAACTAGATTTTTGAGAGCTTAGTGTTTGCATTTTCTCAGTGTGTGGCTCAGTTTAAAGTAAACAAAACCCTTCTCCAAAAGGTATAGAATAAGAAAAATTGATTTTATAACTGTGGGTTTTTTCATTATCACGGAGAAGGCGAACACAAACAGTGAGATAAGAGAAATTTCAAGCTATGTACAAACAAACCCCTATTTTTATCTATATAAATAAAATTATAGTTTTGTCTGTCCATTGCTCAGAATTATACATTTTCGAATTATTTTAACGTTTCATTAGAGAAGCCGAAACAAGTCTTATCTCAAAATGTGTCTGTTTGTCCGTCTGTGACGCTCCAGGAGGTAGATTAGATTAGACTAGATTATTTGAAATGGCGACCATACCACAAGGTAGGTATTTTAGCCAAGTATGAATGAGGATTGGATGTAAGATGAGGCATTTTACGCCGTCTTCTCCGAAAAACGGGAGAACTCATAACAATGAAACTTATTTCATGCATTCTCTACATTCCAGAGAAGGTTTTTCCAATGCTTGAAATTGTCCGCCGCCCCTTGAAAAGTAAATAAGGAGTATTTAAAAACCCACTTTTTACGCGATATTGGTCACATTTAGCTTCATTTTTCAATGAATAACCAACGTACTGGTAATTATCAGCAGTCTTTGTAGTTTTAAGATTTAATAGAAAGAAAAACAAACAGCTGTCAAATCAATATTAGTTAGATTATAATGGTCATTGATTTTGATCCCATTTCGATATCATACTATATTAAAAAGTTATTTTAACGTATAACTAATTATAATAATGGTATACATGTTGTAATCTATTTAATTGTAAAGTAATGCTAAATAATAAAGCTGGGTATTGAATTATTTTCTTTGTGCTGTTTCTTTAGGAATTCAGGTTTACAATTTGGTATGATGACCTTTCTTCTTTAAACTGAATCCTACAACCCGTACAAAGGACGGGTTTACTGCCAGTTACAACTTAAATTAAAAATTAATTTTTATACAAAATGACTTGCAGTTTTTAACGATTTTTTAATCAAATATAATAGGTACTACGACTTTTCCCACTTTCCTCATCCATTCCCTTCCCCGGCCTAGTTATCACCTCAGCCCTGTGGTCCCTTTCACATTTATCACCCCTCCCTGGCCAGAGCTATTCACTTTATCTCACACTAAGTGGGGTTCTCGAAAAGCTCTGTGGTGAAACATTGTTTTTCAATCATTATGAAACACCGTCTGGAATACAACAAGTCAGTGTTACAGTATCTATACAAATAAAATTAGAGTTTTGTATTTACATTCCTTTATATCATTTTAAAGGATTCCACGTTAAACTGTAGGCTCCATAGTTGCCATTGGCTGTTGAGCTATTAATTAACAGTCCTGTCCAAGGAACATGTGAGCCTTAGTCAGTAACAAGACTAAATCGCGCCACAATCATCTTACACTCAATCCTCATTCATACTTGGCTTAAAATACCTACCTTGGTCGCCATTTCAATAATGTAATCTAATCTAATCTATATGTTTTCTATTTTTACGTTTAAGCTGAAAAAGGTCTTATCTCTAACAATAAACAAGGCATTTGTATTCGTCTTCTCTGTGAAAACGTAAGTACCCACAGTTATGAAACTAATTTAACCTTGATCAATACTTTCAGGAGAAGGTTTTTTTTACTTTTTAAACCAACTCACGCACTTTGAAAATAAAATAATAAGCTCTCAAAAACCCAAATTTGAGAAATAATAGAAATACTTTTTTAAACAGCTATCAAATTAAAATCAATGCTAGTTAACTGATTAAAAATCAGTACAAACTGATCATTGATTTGAAACCAATTAAAAAATTATTCAACATGTATATTAAAGTGTTATGTTAACGTATGATACATTTAAATTTTGTGATATATCTAGTTGAAAATTAATGCTTAATAGTTAAGGTGGGAATTTAGTTTTTCTTAGTTTAGGATTTCAATTTTATACTTTGTCGTTATAACTTTTCTTCTTTATGAGTTAGTACTCATTACTGATTTATTTCATGAAATTTATAAATAAAAATTTAAAATTTTGTTATCACTTTGTATCTTTGGAGTTTTATTCCCGGAAGAGCAAATACGAATTATATCTTAAAATGCAAATAAATCTTTTTGAAATTCGCTAATAATATTTGTGTGAAGCTAATTTTTTGCTACTGTAGCAAAATCAGCAAGATCGCTAAACATTATAATGCCATTTAAAATGACACCAAGTACAACGTTTTTCTGGTCAACGTCCTTAAATCCTTATGGGAATTAAATAAGAAAAGACTTAGTTTAGTATTTTATATTTTGATTTACTCTTTTAATCCATCTGCTTGGAGGTCATGAATTGTGGATAGTTGTGAGCGGTGTGCAGTGGATGTGTTATTCCCTGGTGTGGATTAACGTCCGCTCTATTGAATAATACGTTAATCCGTAAATACCATCCTCATAATTGATAGGCAAAAGTGGTTCGGACCCCTCGTTAAATTATACGTCCCTTACCTGACATTGACCGATGGGCTATTAATTAACAGTCCTGTCTAAGGAACATGTCAGCCTTAGTCAGTAACAAGACTACAAGATCGCGCCACAATCGTCTCACACTAATTTATCCTTCATTCTCGGCTTAGGCAATAGCTGTCTGGATAGGTCACAATTTATAAAGGTAATACTGTTTATTATCTACTAGTATCTACTCTCAAATAATTAAACGATATAATCCCGAGTTAGAACAGAACGGGAACGCTTTCAAAAAATCATATATTACCCCTAAGCAGAAATAGATTCAGCTGATATCGAAGTATTCGAAATTAGTAAAATATTCGAGGATTTTCGAGTACGATTATTAATGGTTGTAATCAATGATTATCGTTTATAATCATAGTTGCGAACTTAACCAATCGATAAATCAATCGTTATAGCTATCATTAGGCCTACTTAAGACAGGGAATGCGTTAATATATATTTTGAAATAGGAAATTCGCTGGAAAAAAGAGTAAAATCAAAGACGATTCCACTAAAATCACATGAATTCGATATATTCGATAATACAGTAGTAATCGATAATTATCGATCATAATTCACTGTTATGTATTTTACCAATAAATAATAAATCAATATGATAACGATAAATCAATAATTGTTATCGGTATAGATTCATGTAGGAAATTCTATTTTACAAAATACAGTATCAGCCAAAATAAACAGTACTGAAATGGTAATACTTTATTCTACGTATACAGCTTTGAAGTTAGTATCCTGTAGGGCAAACCACCAATATTTTTGAACATTCTTCTCATTGACGTATTTCTAATATTCAGTTTAAGAGAAGCTCACATTAGGCTTCTTTTCGGTGACTGTAACACTTTGCTGCAACACTCTTGCGTGGTTTTCATTTGTACAGACAGTAGTTGGGCGACCTGAAAAGCCCTTTCGCTGAGTCAAAACACTACCTGTTCTTCGAAATTTTTCAACAGCACTAAGAATCACAGCATAACTAGGTGGGTTTTTGTGGAAATGTTCCTGAAAACGTAAAGCAGTGTGTGACAAGCTTGGACCACCCGCACGTCCATTTCCGTATGAGCGAAAATAATGCTCTACGATGAAAGTTTTTTTCTACAGTTCTTAGCACCATGTTAAAAAAACTAACCTCAAATAAGAAAGATGTAATGAACGTGAAGCCGTGGCAACAATCACCAATTGAATCAGCTGATCGAGAAGGCAACTACAGCTGATTCAGTTTCAGTACTGTTTATTTTGGCTGATACTGTACGTACAAGAATCCCCGAGGTGAAAAACATTCGACTGACACTTGCAGACGACGCTACAATGGTCGCAAATTAGATTCAAACAGCTGAGTGTTTGTTTTAATTGTTGAAGAAGCTCTTGTTTGAAAGTGAAACGTGCCACGGAGGTGTTTTATACGTTCTGCGAGACAGAGGAAGAGAGGAAAAGGGTTGAACGGCTGCGGATAATGAGGTGAAGTCGGGAGGGTATCTCTCTCTCTCTCTCTCTCTCTCTCACTCCCGGCCATCCCGCGGGACAATCTATCACGCGTGTCTGGAGCAAGGGGTGACTACAAAGCGAGCTAGGGGCGTTGCAAAAACCGCCACTGCGAACAACGACCGGTTCTTGTGACTCAAAGCTTCAAAGCCAAGAAGTAATCTTGGAACAAACTTAGGAGTGACGTCAAAATAAATCGTTCCTGAAATAAACTGCAGTAACAAGTACACTAGCTCTGTCCGTTGTGATCTTTAGCGAGTTTCCTACGGAAAAGTGAGCTAATCACATGACCCACACGGTGAAAGCTAAGTCCGGGACCATTATAGAAGTTCATAACTGGGTTCATTAAAAATTGTATACATAAGAATGTATATGTGTAGAAACGATAACGGCGCAATTATTGTCTGATTATTATAGAATTCGGTGGAGTTGTTCCTTTCTGTAATATCTTGGACGATTTCGTTGGTTAACTCAATCGAACTACTTTAACTACACTTTGGGGGGGGGTTATACCCCAAAAATTTGGGTTTCAATTTATAATTTTTTCTAAATAAGTAAAAGATTGCTGAATGTTACCTTAAAATGTTACACGTAGAAACAATATTGTCTGGATGAATACCCGGGTATTTAGCACAAGTTTTAAATACCCGGGTATTTTACATCTTTAGTTAAGGCACGTCTGCTTTCAAAGCGTGCACACGACCAATCAGCATGGACAAGTAAGTCAGTAATGAGTCGGCCAGTGAGTGGGTCAGTCAGTCAGTCAGTCGTAGCCAGTAGACTATGACAGTATGTGACCGGAGTACTGTACCATAGTCGGTAACGGTTCCCCAGTTCGAAGCCAGACTCATTTGCATGTGTCAGAACCGCTTCGACCCCGACTGACACTATCTCCATCTATAGTTTTGCTACGCTGTTTGATTGATGCAACAAGACGTGGTTTAGAGATACTAATCATGACGAGGCCGGTCTTCTAGGTTACAAACAAAATCTAAAAACAGTCTAGTAAAAAAACATTGCAAGAGGAAACTCTTGTAAACAAATTTCGCAATTATTTAATACCTCACAGAGCAGTACGAGATGAATAAATAAATCTTTAGTGTTATTATATACTTTACTAAATACTTTTAACTGAAATGGCGACCTACCCAGGTAGGTTACGCTATCAAATGATTGTGGCGTGATCTTGTAGTCTTGTTACTGACTAAGGCTGACATGTTCCTTAGACAGGACTGTTAATTAATAGCCCAACATCCAATGGCATCTACTATGGTACTTGCGAATGAATATAGTATTCAATAGCGCGGACGTTAATCCAAACAAGAAAATAACACATCTACAATCGCTGACAACTATCCACAATTCGTGACCTCCAAGTAGCTGGATTACAGGACACGCCATCATCTGAGTCCTGAGATATTACATGAGCATTATAGTATATAATGAGTTCATTTTATCTGGAAATACTTAATAAAAAAATTAAAATGACTACAGTACTAAAATATTTGGATGAAAATGACTACCGTACTAAAATAGTCAGACGGGAATGACGACCGTTCCAAGAATTGGATGAAAATGACGACGGACCAAAAGAAGTAGGACGAAAAATAACAACCACACCTTCGGATTTCGGTTTCGCGTTTAAGAATGTGGTTTAGACTCAACAGAACCGTTACTGACTAATAAATAAATAAGTTAAACACCTTTTCAGGCTCAGTACTGAAAATGTGATTCCTTTCTATGGTTTCTGTTTATGGCAAAGCACTTGATGCTTATCATGGGATTAGTAATTAAACATATCCTGGATACATATGTGCGTTGAATGCTCGTAAATATTGTTTATGTACCACTACTTTACATAATTATAAGATAGTTTGAGTAGAGTGGTAAACAATAAAGTATATCGTCTCACCTCCTGCAGTACGGCATCCTGTTTCTTGGTGGACAAGTTCAGATACCGCTCCTGGCTCTGACAAAACTTGGCAGTTTGCTTCTCAAACTTCTTCTTCCCTTCCTGAAAAAGACAAAGTCAATACAGTTAGTTACAATCAAAGAAAGGTCTAATTATTGATATGTGAACACGACACCTTGTGTATTGTGGATTTCGTAAAGAGGCCTAAGGCCTATCATAGGAGCACCAATTTCGATGGAGTATTTCATAGCATGTGTCCATTTACTGTAAGCTTTCAGGTCGTTTACTGTTTCAATCATAACACGTATATAGCAATCACTCGGGAATTGTAGAGACTGAGTTCAATGATAGACCGATGACACTCATGTGAGGAATGAAAATAACTGGATAAAGTTGTCTAAATACCTTGAAATAATGCGGTTGAACGAGAAATTCAATCGACTAATCACCGGTTGTTGATTTCAATCGGTTGTCCCATCACTAGTTACTGCCAACTCGATCCCAATTCCCCTACACCGCTAGCTAGTTTCCCGCCGTTTTTGTATCCGTCGCGGGTAATTGTTGCTCAGCTGATCCCGGTTTTCCCATGATCCGTTACTACTTCTACCAGCTACTACGACAATTAGAAAATGACCCCTGACTGTTATATCAGCAATATCTCTATAAGTGAAACTTGCTTTCAATTAAAGATTACTCATTTTACGTTGTTCGACTTATCTTTCGCTCAAAATATGAGCTTTCACAAAAAAACCGTCTAAAGTTATTTAGCTGTATATTAATAATTTCAGTTCATAATTTTCAGACCTATATATCATCTTTACTTTCGATCCCAAAACGTAAAGTGGAAAGTGGTGGCTCTATCGACGACTTCGTGTAACTGTTAGTTGTCGTCGCCGTCGTCTACCGTGCTGCAATCTATGAGCTGATGCAAGAACTATCTCATGGAGTTCACGGTTTTGCCGCTATAAAAGCTTTATACGCCTTGACTGACGGTATACTGTGATCCAGTTGGATATGGCGGTCGCTGACGAGTGAAGTGAGTAAAGACGAGTTAGAGACCATTCGAAAGTACATGGGTTCGATTTCTAACATCGAGAAATCACAGTTCCAAATTGTTCTTAAATATGTGTGGTACAGTGGAGGGAGGACCCACCTAAAATATACGGTGGCCGGTTTGGGTGGAAGTGTACGGAATTTCTAGGAATTGACATGGTTAAAGAAGGAGGGCACGTTTAATGCTTCTTTAGTGTTTGGAGAGCGCGCTAGTCTAGGGGTAGAGCGCAGGACTTTGGTGTCCAAGACTCCGGGTTCAAATCCCGCCAATCACCTATGGCTTTTCGCTAAGTGATAATGTTACAACCCACTAGGTCTAGCGTGAAGTAATGTGTAAAACGGTTCCATGGTCTGGGATGAGAAGATGGGACAGTAAAAAAATACAGTAATTGTTTAACAACACACACATGCATGTAGCGATAAAATAAAATTTTAGGGATTAAGATGGATTTAAAATTGTATTTTGTAGCTTATGTATTTTATAAATGTGCTCTGTTTCTACATCTTCTGACTTAACAGAGCACAATTCTGTTAAGCTTTCTGTGAAATTGTTGAACAGAATTGTGTGAGACAAATAATTATAATCTATATTGGAAATTTTAATCGAATTGTGGAGCAAAACCAATGAATTAAATTTGACTTTTAAATCAAGTTTGTCAAGCGTTTCGATTTATTTTGAATACATTTGTTCTGCAGAATATTGTTGAAATTTGTAAACGAGTTGAGCGATTGAGTTTGACTTTTTATAGACTACTGCTCTTTGAAATTTCCATTCATCAACTTAAATATAACAATAAATATGAATATTTTATTGAATGATATCTATATAAATAATCAGCCTTTTTGGTTTTTTTTATTTCTGGTGAATATTTAGTCATAGTACATTTTGAGTGCTCCCCAAAAATGGGGGATTTTGGTGGCAAAAAGGTTTTAAATGTAAAGAGACGATTGAGACGATCGGCGAAAATTGGGGGTCTCTACCTCAACCCAGTAAAAAATGGCGGCATTTTGAAAATTATGAACCTGGGGTTTTTAAGTCCCTTCCCCTCTTGGTTTTTGAATATTCTAACCTCCGTAGTAATTCAAAATGTTGGGAGACTCTTAAGATCTAAGATGTAGGAGTCAACTTCCGAATTCCTTACGAGTGCTGTTTGACATGTCGCATGACTAGCTTCTCGTACTCCCAGTAGAGACAATCATCTTTAAATTTAAACCTTTAAAATTAGGTACATTACGATGGGGCTTTACATTTAAAAATTTTGAGTTGCCCCCAAAATCCCCCATTTTTGGGGGCACTCAAAATGTTCGATAACTTGGAGTAAGTTTGTATGGTTTCCGAAAGGTTATTTATTTCTTCTAACAAATAAAAAATAATAGGGGGGAAGGGAACTTATAACCACCCTGTGGAAAAGTTAAGTTTGGACCACTGCTCCGTATCGGGCAGCAGACGATGCGGCAGGTGGAGGTTAGGAGGTTATGAGATGAATACCAACCACCTCCTCCACCACCGCCTCCACCACCACCGCAGCTCGTGTCGTCAGGGCGACGACCTTTTTGGCAACAATCCATCCAATATCTGCTGCGTTGCAGTGACAGGACCGAAATTGGGCGCATTGGCGCAAAACCGGGACCAACTTATCACACCCACTTTACGAAAGTTACTTCCAATAAAACCTCAGCTAGAAGAGACTTCATCTAGTCTACTCATTGTTTCAAATTATGATAGCGAAGGATATATTTATTTACAATTAATTGCACCTTTCCTATCGCTCTTGTGTTTTAAAACTACACAACGTTTCCGGAGGTGGAGAAACTCCTCCCGTTTTCAAGTGATTACCTAATAATTTACAATTAAATATTGAATGTTCAAGTTACAAAACTATACCTTCCTATCATGCACAATATAAAACACTATATTTATAAAGTGGTAGTTCCCTTTGACAACATGATATAATTAATATCTGCAACTTAAACATTCAACTTTTAGTACAGTAGTATGCAGGTTTGCTCTTATACGGGTTGTTTTACATAGTAATGTGCTTGTATTAAGACTATCCACTAAGTAAAAACACAAAACAACAAAATATTATCAAATTATGTAGATAACTAAGCGAGTTGTATAAAGTTATCTATTCTCCGTATGAACTTCAATGAATACAACGTAGGTATTTGCTGTCGTAAGAAACATTACATTTGGGGTTTTAATGGATGTATAGATAAAACTTAACTAGATGGACTTGCATACCAAATTTTGGAAGAGTGTTTAAGTAAATAGAGAGTTATTGATTTTTAGCTATTCTCCATAATATCAACGTTGAACAATGTACTGTGTTTACCATTTCAATTATCTTAGTGACCAATTGAGTGTAGAATGATTGTAGCGCGATCTTGTAGTCTTGTTACTGACTAAGGCTAACATAGGATCCGAACCACTTTTGCCTCTGAATTACGAACTTTTTGCGGATGAACGTAGTATTCAATAGTGCGGAAGTTCAACCATACCAGAGAATTTTACATACAAAAGTCTTTTTTACAGAATTTCCACCTTCACGCTAAATAAACTTTTGTGAGGACGGAATGTCACATTGTGTCGACCGTCTCCTCAAAATTTCGTTAATCCATAAAAGTGACACAAGTAAAAAGTATTTTAAGTCAGCATTTCGGTAAGTGAAACGTGCAAATTGAAGTGTAGTTGCCCGCGTAGCCGGTAGAGCGCAGGCGTGGCCGGCCCAGCCCTGCATTGTTGCTTGATCACACTCACACAGCCGGCCATTGATTGCTCCTGACAGTGAAATTATCGGCGAACCTCTTCGCTTCCTCTCCCACGAGGACTCTCCTAGTCTGTCAGCTGACGAGGCTCGATCTGAGTGTCCTTCTGCATAAAATACGACATTGCTTTTTACTCTAGACGTATTGGGCGATTAGGTAAATTTTTAGCGTATTTCCTATGAGAAAGGGAGTTAAAAATACCGGAACCATGATAGTTCATAACTCAACCCCCACACATTTTTGGGGGTCATTCAAAATGTTATATATAAGCCCATATATGTATCGACACGAGAACGGACCACAATTATTGTCTGATTATTCTAAAATCCGGTAGAGTTGTTCCTTTCTGTAACATTCTGGACGAGTTCGTTGGGCAACGGAATCGGACTACATTAACTACACTTTAGGGGAGTTTTTTATCCCAAAAATAGGAGTTTAAATTTATTTATGTATGATTTTTGAAAAACATAATTTTTCTTACACACAGTACATTGCTAAATATAAATAACTCACGTATTTACTTAAACATTCTTCTAAAATTTGATATGAAAGTCCATCTAGTTAAGTTTTGTCAATACGTCCATGTTTCTTATGGCAGCAAACCTACATATTCATTGTAATTTCATTGTAATAGATAAATTGGTGTAACTCGTTTAGTTATTGAAATAATTTGATAAACTGTTCAAGTTTTCACTTAGTGAACAACCTTAATATAAGCACGTTATCATGTAAGGCAACCCTTATTGCAGCAAACCTGCATGTTCTACGAGTTTCGCTCTCACATCAGCGTGCTGCGTGCGATTTCGTTTGAACACAACGGAACCAGTGGAATCGTGACGTAGTCTGAAAAAATAAGGTTGCTATCTGATTACCCATCTGAAATGGCGACATACCCAGGTAGCCAAATATGAATGATAAAATAGTGTAAAATGATTGTGGCGCGATCTTGTAGTCTTGTTACTGACTAAGGCTGACATGTTCCCTAGTCAGGACTGTTAATTAATAGCCCAACAGCGAATGGTATCGAAAGAAGAAGTTTAACGTGGGATCCGAACCACAATTCTACCTCTGAACTATAAACTAGTGTAATTATGAGTCATTGGTCAATGTAGAAAAATATTGATTTTAATAATTAACCTACACTATCTAATTGAATATTAACTTTGACCTTTATTTTGACATGCCAGTCATTTACGTACCAATAGCGTAACGAGCAATGTTTTCACAAAGTTAAGTTCTTAAGAGCCTACATGAAATATTTCGCAAGTAAGAAAGACTATAAACTGTGTTTTGAGGGTTTATATCTATATTTTAACAGTTAGTGCGTCTGGAAAAGTGTTTGAAGAGATTTTATATGTAAATGTATTGAAAAAATATTTTAAACAGTTAAGGCGCAAAGTAGGCAAAATGAACGATGCATTTAAGTTGCCGACACTTTTCTGCAGGCGCTGATTTTGAAACGTGGCTTTATTTACGTTATTTAGTTATCTAATCTACATCAAGTTCTTTTCAGTTGAAATTATAATTTTAATAAACCGTCGTTTTGTATAACATTATATTTTCAAACGAATTGAAAAAGGTACGATAAAGCTTAAGATCCTTTTTTGAAATGAAATACCACCTGAAAAGGGGGTTAAGACTTAAGTTTTGGGGAATATTTTGGGGGATGATAAAATATAGGAGGGCTTTAACCCTCCTTATAGTTATAACTTTGAGTCACGAAAAAGCTATAGATTAAATTTTACCGCAATTGTCAGGTGTACACATGAAGAAAACACATATAATTAAAACATAAGATTACTACGATAGACAACAATTGGAAAGTTCATTAAGGTAAATGCCTACCTATGATAATTGTTTTAAACACTGTACAATTTAAGTGAATTTCTCGCTTGCGAAACAATTCGCAACAGAGGCTAAATAACATGTTTGAAATGTCAAACAGGACAAGCCGCAACGTTAATTGTAGCCGAGCCGGCGTGAATTACGGGATAAATGGCGTAACGGTGCGCCGCAAGGAAGCAGCCTCCGCCCCGTACTATTCCTGCAGTGTTGAGGCAGTAGATAGCATTTGTAAAAATACATCAAGCACGGGCGAGACGATATGTCTAAAGGACTTATAACAGGTTTTGAGGATGTAAAAAATATAAAATAGACCTAAAAGATGAAAATATAACAAAAAAATTACCTTGAATACCTTAATTCACAAAAAATTTAAATATCTGCGATTAATAAAGATATTACCACAGATAATAACAGTTAACAAGGTTAAAGTAAAGATTTAAAACTTTAAGTTGGTTAATTGGCCAGAAACAGCTACTCAATCACTTCACTAATGGTTTATCCATGCTAATTTAACCTTAACTACAATTTGTAATAAACAGAAAACGGAACACCGCTTCCGGATGACCGCGGATTTCCTACTACTGTATAACTGTTTGACTGGGATTGTGGCGTCGTCCTGTAATCCAGCTGCTTGGAGGTCATGGATTGTGAATAGTTATGAGCGATAGTCGGTGGGTGTCGGGTTCTCTTGTATGTATTAACGTCCGCACTGTTGAATACTACGTTAATCCGCAAAGGCCATCCTCCTGATTGGACCAATTCGTAATTCGTAAGTGGTTCGGATTCCACGTTAAACTGTAAGTCCCTTAGTTGCCATCGACTGTTGGGCTATTAATTAACAGTCCTGTAAAAGGAACATGTCAGCCTTAGTCAGTAAGAAGACTACAAGATCGCGCCACAATCATCTTTCGCTCAATCCTCAGTCATACTTCGCTTAAAATACTTACTTTGTAGAATGGTTGCCATTTCAATAACCTAATCTAATCTAATCTTGCTCAGTAAAATACAAATTACGAATACCGTAGAAACCAATAAACGCTGTACTAAACTCCCTGACATGTCTAGTGACGTGATAACATTTTAAAACGTTTTCCTTGCTATTGGACCAAATTTCCATTCCCTCTCTGTGTACATAACCCCTCACCCAATCAAACGCCAAGCTTATATGATTACAAAGAGTTTTCGCTGTTATTTTCCTGCCAGAAAAGGTATAAAATCTACGTCTTTCACCCTTTAAAAACTTTTTTAACGAAATCTTTGTGAATTTAGACCAATTTCAAAATAAGCCATGTTCCTATGCCAAGGGAATTTCTTCAACCTGAAAGCACCCACAAACAACGACATAGTTTCGAGTTTGAGAGTTCTTAAAACGTATCGTTCTCAATTACAATATGACATTTGCATTTGACATTCTAATATGGACATCGCCAAGACAATTCTTTCCACGTAGGTGAAAGCACTGAACAAATGGTCTTTGACGAATTTTATGTGAGAAGTTCAATATATTTAAAATATGAAACCGTAGTTACTGAAATGGCAACCTATCCAAGACCAGGTATTTTAAGCCAAGTATGAATGAGAGATGAGTGTAAGATGACTGTGGCGCGATATTGTAGCATTGTTACTGACTAAGGCTGACATGTTCCTTAGACAGGACTTTTTATTAATAGCCTAACAGCCGATAGCAACTGAGGAACCTACGGTTTAACGTGGAATCCGAACCACGGCCTCTGAATTACGAACTGGTCTAATTATGAGGATGGCCTTTGCGGATTTACACAGTATTGAATACTGCGGACGTTAATCCACACAAGAGAACACTACATCCACCGACCATCGCACAACTATCCACAATTCGTGACCTCCGAGTAGCTGGATTCATGGAATAGAGAGTGCACATTTAGAAAAATCTAATGCCACAAAGTCCAAAATCAGTTCCATTAAAATAGTACGTAATTACACAACGTGACTACACTGTTCGACATGACGACAGCAAGGTCAGTGTGAATTGTGATCATTTTGTGGGGCTCTAAACAGGGACTACTGTATTGTTAAATAAATGTGTTACTATTAAAGTTCGTATTAAAAAATTAACCCTTCTTGAATAAAATGTATGAACGGATTTAAAGTTTTAAAAATTACTACCTGCCTGAAATATAATTTGCGGCAGGTAAAAGCAATATTGCTAATTGTTGATTCTGTTAAGCATTTATATTAAAAAGTTCTACTCGTTAAACAATATTTTCAACTTGTACAATAGTTCAAAATTACTAGTTCTCATCCGTACACGGAGACATCAGAGCAACATAATATGTGGGTTTATGTACACCCTTTTTTTAGTTAGCTGCAGTGTTTCCAATCCCATACCATAATTATTATTGTTTAGTACGATAAAGCCCGTACTACTAATTTGCATACAATAATTTCAAACTTGAACGATTTTTCTTCTTCAGCACATTACTTAGTCAAATCGAAAATACAGATATTTTGTGCAATTTATAAGTAAGGAATCCTGTCGATAATTTTTGAAACTACAACATAATTTATTTTAAAAGCATTTATGGAAGTGATGGATACGAATTTTAAAAGAATATTTCTTAAATTTTCAATACAAAATTCTTACTTACGTGCAGTATGCTTAATTATTTTAAGCCCTCGTGCATTAATTATTTCATATTTGAAAGCACCGTACGATAATTTCGGTCAGTATACGATAATTTTTTACAACTTGTACGATATTTAACATTTGACGACCTACAAACAGCGATCAGGTGTTAAATCGTAAAAGTCGCCAAGGCGAAGTCAGTTAATCCGCTGAGCGAGCCGGTCGGGGTCCTGGACCCAGCGAAAGCTGTGATTTATTTCGATCCCGCCGGAGAGCCTCTCTAAAACCGGTTCCGAACACTAATCCAGTGTGACTCACCGCCCGAGTACTACGCCGTAATCGTACAACACACTGAGTCACCTGGACCCGCCGTACGACTATTTCTGGGGTTATGGAAAAGACTAAAAGTACCACAAGACCAACAGGAAACGCCTGGAGGTCATCCAGACGAAGTCGCTGAGACGACTCTCACTCGTGGTTCGTCAGGAACTCAGTAGTTAAGGAGACGTTGGTAGTCTCAACTCTTGTTATATTTAACAAAAAAGCCCATGGACTGTTTCAGAAAGCAGCCGAGTTCAACCTAGAACACATCAGGGAGCTCTGTAGACGGCATAACGTGGCAGAGGACTGGCCCATTGCCATCCTGGATGATCCACCGTAGTTGAACAGCATGACCTGCCTACCCAAAGCCTGACACAGCAATGCGTCGACATTTCTAAATTTATGTTTAATATATTTTGATTAACATCTGTTATTTTACTTGCCACGGCCATATTCTGATTTGATTGTTCTAGCCACTCCAAGAGGCAATCCAGCAGCTGCAGCTGAAAAGTGAATGCTGTATTCGCCCAAATGAAGTCCAATTGTCCGTATGTAAGTTGCTCATACACGTTTAGACGAATGAGGGAAGGTGGTTTAGTTTGGGTATACACCGCTTAACGGTGGAGTCACCTCGCAGGAGTGGGGGTACTCATAAAGAGTTACCACCTGCCATAAGAAAAAACATCGTCGTTTGCATGGAAAATATTGTAAACGACACCACCAATAACCTAGAGAAGGTCCAATTTGACAGAAAGAGTCTAACTAGTTTCAAGAGCAGTCGCGAGGAGCAGCACCATGAAAAGTACACCTGATAACCGTCATTGTAAAATGACCCCTCCATGATAAATGTGTCTTTCCTTTACCTTCAATTAAAAATATGAGTTTATTATTTTGTAATTTCTTATAAAAGCTTTGAAATTCTACAGTGTAAAGTTTAAAAAAGGAAAAGGTAAAAGATGACGGTGGGGCCTTGTCCGGATCTGAATTAGTTTGAAGGTTACTAGCGAACTTCCTATTGTTGAGTGCTAT
The DNA here is from genome assembly GCA_023375725.1 of Nephotettix cincticeps. NCBI lineage: Eukaryota > Metazoa > Arthropoda > Insecta > Hemiptera > Cicadellidae > Nephotettix > Nephotettix cincticeps. The sequence goes on along the minus strand of CM041789.1, from coordinate 15,858,826 downwards.
ACAAGTTCATAACTCAACCCTCTGAATACGTTTTGGAAGGTCATTCAAAATTTATACATAAGCATATACTGTAGGCTATAGTATGTATGTATATACACGATAACGGCCGCAACTATTGTCGGATTATTATAAAATTAGCTAGATTTGTTTCTTTTTGTGATATTTTGGACGACTACGTTTGGCAACGCGATCGGACTACATTAACTACACTTTAGGTGGTGTTTTGTATCCCAAAATGGGGGTTTCAATTTTTATTGATGTTTAATTTAAAAAAAACAGATTTTACTTTTAGCATTGGATTCAGCTTAAAACCACACAGTTTAGTAAATTGAATCATGACTCAAATAGCTAAAAATCGATAACTCAATTATTTATTTACTCAAATATTCTTGCAAGTCCATCTAGTTACGTCTGATAAGACGAACTGATAAGTTCGTCCATAAAACCTCCAAATTTAATGTTTCTTATGCCAGCAAACCTAAAAATCCAACACAATTTAAGATTATAGCCTAGACACAGGACTTCCCCTTTCAGACAACCGCTTCTTCAAGGTTAAAGAAAAAAACGAAAGAGGTAGTTATCAAGGTTCTTTCAAAGTCCCAAAACTTACATCGAGCTTGAAAAATGAAAACACTTGTCTACGTGTGATAATGCCACTTACCTTGACCCCACCGATGTGTTCTTTCCGGAAGTTCTCGAGCGGAAATATGACTTGGTCGTAGGCTCGGTCCAGCTGTAACAAACAAACAGATGTCATTGTTGGGATGCAGTAGTTACAGCACGATAATAAGCTCCGCCCGCAATGCTGACTACGTTGGTGATTCATAACAAGTTATGTCCGCAGTAGTGACGCCTAAATAGAAATTGTGTTCTCCATCATCACTTACCAACTCAAAACACATAAAAGATTGTCGAAACTTAAAATTAACGTAATCATTCAGTTCATATTATTACAAGTAATGATTTAACTTAAATTCTTTAATCCTCATACCCAATTCGTAATTCAGAGGCAGTGGTTCGGACTCCACGTTAAACTTTAGGTCCCTTAGATATGTCATTGACTGTTGGTCTTTTAATTAACAGTCCTGTCTAAGGAACATGTAAGCCTTAGTCAGTAACAAGAATATAAGATCGAGCCACAATCATCTCACACTCAATCCTCATTCATACTTGGCTTAAAATACCTACTTTGTTATAGGGTCGCCATTTCAATAATCTAATTTAATCTATTATTAAGTTAGATTTTTCTATATTTTTAAAACCTAAATTTTCACTATTTAAAAATTTAGAAAGTTTTATTAGATTGTTTACACACGGATTCACTGAAAGTTATTTTTTGGAATTAAACCCTTTCTTAACCTTTTTTATTTTGTCTTATTTTTCATAAATTTAGACCTTTTTGTCCGTCAGTTAAAGAAGGAAATAAAAAAATATAGAATTGTGATATTGCGAAAGTACAATTTGGTATTTCACTAAATTCCTGTACAAAATCTGACTGGTGTGAATCTATGTGGTCTGTAAGTACTAAGTACAGTCTGACAAATGTCACGCAAAGTTTTTGTTCTTTGTTTTTGTGTGAGTGACTATTGGCGCTATTGGTATTTTATGAGTGTTTTTCTAATGATTCAGACATATTTCTTTTCTCTTTAAAATCCAGTTTTTAACAAAATTCGTTTCAAATGTTGCACAACATGTAATATCTAGAAATATCCATCAGCAGTCAAATTTAGTTTGTTTGAAAAAATTGTTTGTATTGATCACTGATTTTTAATTTGAAATGGCAACCATACTAAAATGTAGGTATATTAAGCCAAGTATGAATCAGGATTGAGTGTAAGATGATTGTGGCGCGATCTTGTAGTCTTGTTACTGATTAAAGCTGGCATGTTCTTCTGACAGAACTGTTAATTAATAGTCTAACAGTCAATGACATCTAAGGGTATTACAGTTTAATGTAGAGTCCGAACCATGTTACCTCTGAATTACGAACTGGTCTAACTATGAGGATGGTCTTTGCGGATTAACACAATATTCAATAGTGCGGACGTGAATCCATAAAAGAGAACACGACATCCACCGACCATCGCTACAACTATCCACAGTTCGTAACCTGCAAGTAGCTGGATTACAGGACGTCGCCACCGTCCCAGTCAAAAAGTTGTGTGTAATTTGTATAAGGGAGGAAGAAAAATGTGAGACAATATCTGGGGTGACCAAGCTACTCGACCAACACCATCAGGCCTGGTCGATGTACCTGGTAATTACGCCTCTGTTGACTGTAGACTCAGCCTCGTAAAGCCCACAAGTTTACGACTTTGACACCCATAATTTCCTCAACGCGAAAAACAATCTATGGACAAACACCCATCGCTGGGTTATACGTCACTCAAGACCTACCACTAAAGCTATCTTTGTTAAAATTTAAGATACCCAAATTTTCATCCTGTAATAAAACTGCATGGAAGGAATAGTGGGTGTTTATGAGCGATGGCCAGTGCATGCGACATTCCCTGGTGTGGATTATACACAAACATCATCATAACTAGACCAGTTCGTAATTCAGAGGTTTTGCTTTGGAATAATAACCATATTAACGTAAAAACATAATTTTAAGGAATTCACGGAAAATTTACGAAATTATCAGCTGTTTTTTGCCAATATGTACGCATCCTAGTCTGCACAACGTGCTCAAAGGAGGTTAATGATAGGTAATTGTCCGGCAAGCTTTAGCTTATATAATTTGTAAACCCAGGCGTATAATAACTCTAAACAACTATTTTCATAACTTCAGACCGCTGGCTCATTCATGTTCCTATTGCATATAACAGTTTCGAATCTCAAATCTGGCCACTGTCACGATCATTGAAGTCTGCTTTGAACAATCTTAAGAAAATCCAATACCATTGAACCGATACTACAACATATTCTAATCTATTTTACAACATTATCATATCTAAATCTTGAATTACGGTCTAAGAAACCCTACTCAACACCAATATCAGCCCGTTTAACCTGTTTGACAGCTACAAATTGAAGAGTGGTTTGGAGGAAGGTGTTTTGGGCGTGATCTTGATCGCCAGTCACCCAATGTCCTCAATATATTGTGACAGAGGTACACGGCTATCGCAGATCGCGGTCACGTGATAACAAGGTGAAGGTCGCTCAAGGTCAAGGTCAGTGTTGAATACGACACAGCCCGCTTGGCACCAATACTACGTGACTGTGACAAAGTCTTCTGTATTATTGTTTCTGAACATAGAAAGGCAGGCAATTTTATTGCTGAGATCTTAACAAAATTTCTTTTCCTCCACCTACTAAGTAAAGGCGTACTTTACCCTCTGAAACAGAGTTTTAAAGTAATACTTTTTGTCCCTAGGGAGAGAAATTATGTAGTTTTTAGTTACAAGGGACAAAAAGTAATTCCATAACGATAGGATAACCATAAAATAACATGCGAGAATTCCGGCACACCCTGTAAATTAACTATCAGAAATAAAATCAGCTGATGGTTTGCATTGATTGCTTTCAGGTTATGTTATCCAACATGGAATATGATAGTTATTCAGGTTTGTGAATGGGTAATTTGTTACTTGTATGAGTAGGCGGAGGAAAAATGTTGTGTGCATCATGGGATTAAAGTGACAATTTTTGTTTACAAAGGAAACTAAAACAGGAACTTCCTGAGTGTCCTGAGTCTTATAGAAAGCGATTATCAATTATTAGTATTGACAACCATCTAATAGTTTACAATTATTGCAAAAACAAGATGGAAGAAACTCTTTCGTCAGTAAAATCTTTCGATTTTGCAACTGTTATCTCAATATTTGTTGCAGTCTGCCAAAAAATATAGTTCATAATACGTTCTCTAAAGTATAAGTGTATTTGTTTGGAGGTGTCTAAGTTACTTGCTCAAATTACTGAGCTCTACGAAAACATCCCTTTCGAACCATGTAATGAAATATTTTTTCCCGAGTTTAAATTGTGAGAGACGCGTAGTATTTTCAATATTATAATGTCTAAATAAACAACTTTTCAAAACGAATGTTTCAGACATACAAAAAACTTATTTTTCGGATGAGTTTAGCATAGACTGATCTTCATCGGTACATGAAGCTAATACGTAGAAGGCTCGATATATCGTCAAGTGCCGTGTAGTAGCTTGATGAAAGTCCAAGATATTGCCAAGAGCACTCAGGAAACTATTTGGAAGATACTATTTTTAGAAGGACTTTACAAAACTGGAATAACCTGACTTATGAGACTGAACCACAGTTTTTATGCAATTTTCAAAAACATTGCGGAAAAACAGATACATAGATGATTTTAGCTTGGCCGTTCAAAGCAATTTTAAGAAACATATCGAGAAGACGGTTACCAAGATGATATTTTGATAGCTCTGAACCAAACCCTAGATATGATCAAGTACCCTTAGACTGTTGAGAAGCAATTTTAAGGACTATTTCGAGAACACGATTACCTAGATGATCTTTTGACGGCTATGAGCCAAACCCTAGATATGATCGAGTACCCTTAGGCTGCTGAGAAACAATTTTAAGGACCATTTCGAGAAGACGGTTACCAATATGATATTTTAACAGCTCTGAGCCAAATCCTAGATATGATCAAGTACCCTTAGGCTGCTGAGAAACAATTTTAAGGACTATTTCGAGAACACGATTACCTAGATGATCTTTTGACGGCTATGAGCAAACCCTGTTATATGATCAAGTACCCTTAGACTGTTGAGAAGCAATTTTAAGGACTATTTCGAGAACACGATTACCTAGTTGATATTTTGACGGCTATGAGTCAAACCCTAGATATGATCAAGTACCCTTAGGCTGTTGAGAAGCAATTTTAAGGACTATTTCGAGAACACGATTACCTAGATGATCTTTTGACGGCTATGAGCCAAACCCTAGATATGATCAAGTACCCTTAGACTGTTGAGAAGCAATTTTAAGGACTATTTCGAGAACACGATTACCTAGTTGATCTTTTGACGGCTATGAGCCAAACCCTAGATATGATCAAGTACCCTTAGACTGTAGAGAAGCAATTTTAAGGACTATTTCGAGAACACGATTACCTAGATGATCTTTTGACGGCTATGAGCCAAACCCTAGATATGATCAAGTACCCTTAGACTGTTGAGAAGCAATTTTAAGGACTATTTCGAGAACACGATTACCTAGATGATCTTTTGACGGCTATGAGCCAAACCCTAGATATGATCAAGTACCCTTAGGCTGTTGAGAAACAGTTTTAAGAAACATTGCGAGAACACGGTTACCCACATGATCTTTTGACGGCTATGAGCCATACTCTAGATATGATCAAGTACCCTTAGGCTGTTGAGAAACAATTTTAAGAAACATTGCGAGAGTACGGTTACCTACATGACCTTTTGACGGCTATGAGCCATACTCTAGATATGATCAAGTACCCTTAGGCTGTTGAGAAGCAATTTTAAGAAACATATCGAGAAGACGGTTACCAATATGATATTTTGACAGCTCTGAGCCAAACCCTAGATATGATCAAGTACCCTTAGGCTGTTGAGAAGCAATTTTAAGAAACATATCGAGAAGACGGTTACCAATATGATATTTTAACAGCTCTGAGCCAAACCCTAGATATGATCAAGTACCCTTAGGCTGTTGAGAAGCAATTTTAAGAAACATTGCGAGAACACGGTTACCTAGATGATCTTTTGACAGCTATGAGCCAAACCCTAGATATGATCAAGTACCCTTAGGCTGTTGAGAAACAATTTTAAGAAACATTGCGAGAACACGGTTACCTAGATGATCTTTTGACGGCTATGAGCCAAACCCTAGATATGATCAAGTACCCTTAGGCTGTTGAGAAGCAATTTTAAGAAACATTGCGAGAAGACGGTTACCTAGATGATCTTTTGACAGCTATGAGCCAAACCCTAGATATGATCAAGTACCCTTAGGCTGTTGAGAAGCAATTTTAAGAAACATATCGAGAACACGGTTACCAATATGATATTTTGACAGCTATGAGCCATACTCTAGATATGATCAAGTACCCTTAGGCTGTTGAGAAGCAATTTTAAGAAACATATCGACAATACAGATACCTAGATGATCTTTTGACAGCTATGAGCCAAACCCTAGATATGATCAAGTACCCTTTGGCGATTACGAAGACGGTTGCGCCACAACACGGCACGACTTTATTACAGCCCTTCCCCATTGTTATCCCATTACAGTTCGCGGTTTGCGATGACTACGTCGAATCCGAGTTACGCAACAAGGCTGGGCGTGAAGCATGAGGTGCGGACATGCTTCCGTGCCACCGCCAAGCTCAATGCTCCATGCTCGCCGAACTAACCTTCTTTCATGCTCAATGACCGCGTTGCAACTGTAAGCTTCTTCTCTACTGACTGGTTAGTTGAGGAGAGTCTGAAGAAATATTCCCGTTACAAACTTCTTCATCATGACTAAACTGCGAGTTTGTCCAAACGATCGCCTCTCACTGGTTCTGAGTCAGGAAGACGAACTAATCGATATGTTTACGTATTGACACTATCATGTAGGTAGGTCTATAAAAACTTTACCTTTGGAAGTAATCAGCTTTTAACTTGCCTTTGTACTTTAAAGACTATCTCAAACCTTTATTATATTCTTAATTTGTCTGTACACAAATCCTTTCAACTGAAAAGTGGGCTCAGGTAAGTATTTTAAGCCAGTGAAACAAAAATGAATGTAAGATGATTGTCTGAAGGTATTGTGGTCTTATTACTCACTAACACTCAGGTGCGGACGTTAACCCACACAAGAGAACGTTAGCGTGTCATCTTAAGCCTGCTTCAATTATACAAAGTTGCTGAATGTTTGTCCTTAAGCATGAGAGACTTTTTGCGCACCACTTAGTTGGGGTCTCAGGTTCTGGCGAACTGCTGGCTCCTCCTGAGGAAGAGTGTCTGCACACAGTAGCAATTACTTCACGAATCCCGATGCAGTTGTATAGCAGGAGATCAGCGGTCTCTCCAGACAACCTACACTTCCTGCCGGGCGACCCGTGTAAATGCGTACAAGATGCTTCCTCGTGTGTCCATGTCCTGTGATGAGACCTACCAAACCGTAAAAGGTATTCTGCTATCCTCGAAGAGAAAGAGCTGAGAGACAATTTACTCACTCGCAGAATGTGAAGGTCCAACCATCTTCGGTGCCTCTCACCGGCCACTCTATGTTTTCAAGCCTGCTAGCTCACAAGTCACCAATGTCTGTGGTAGAATGTTGCAGCAAGATCATGGCGTCACGAAGCGTGTCCCAAGACAAGGACAGACATGTTGAAGCCATACACCAGTATCGGGTTACGTAGTGCGATACATGACATCTCGTCTGGCCTGTTACATGTCTATATAACTAAATATGTCTTTACTGTGAAACCTTTCTATGAGACTCCGAGATATAATAATAACTCTAAAAGTTCGACTTCAGGGTACGACGATATTTTACACTTGCAAAAATTTATTTATTAATTACAGTACACACTTTTTACAGAAACGTGGTCCGATTAAGTCATCAAATTTTTAGGTGGGGTTTAACAAAACCGCTGTAGGTTACTTATTTATTTCTTAAATACCTCACATAAAATTTAAAGTTATACTGAAAATTTCTTTCGTAATAGATTATAACACAGTTTAACGAATTAATTTGCTAAAATTAACGTCTAAAAGAAAATAAACTATTTTATTCTCTTTTTGCAATAACAACTGACAAACTATGATCTATAGAGTATCTTGTTTGTTACTTCTTGGGTATCTTGCTGGTGGTTAATGTCGCGGACTTTGGTACACAAGATCACAGGTTCAAACCCAAGGATATCTATTTGAGTTTGGACAGCTTTCCCGATAATATGTGGAAAATCACTACTACTTCACTAAGTAAAAAAATCCTCTGGCGTAACCCCCCAAAAAACATTGTATTTACTTCTCTGTGGGAAATAGGTTAGACTGGGATGGTGGCGACGTCCTGTAATCCAGCTACTTGGAAGTCACAAATTGTGGATAGTTGTAATGGATGTAATGTTCTCTTGTGTGGAGTAACGTTCCCACTATTGAATACTATACGTTAATCTGCAAAGACCATCCTCATAATAAGACCAATTCGTAATTCAGAGGTCGTGGTTCGGATTCCACGTTAAATTGTAGGTCCATCAGTTGCCATCGGCTGTTGGGCTATTAATTAACAGTCCTGTCTAAGGAACATGTCGACCTTAGTCAGTAACAAGACTACAAGATCGCGCCACAATCACCATACGCTCAATCTTCATTCATACTTGGCTTAAAATATCTCAATTGTAGTACGGTTTCCATTTCATTGATCTAATCTAATCGTGGATATGTTTAAAGGGAATGTTTCCAGTTCATCTAAACAGCTGTTCTAATAAACAAACTATGACGTCACTAACCAAATGACGTTTCAAATTTTGGACGCGCAAATTGCCAGCACCCTCCCAGAGCTAGACATATCCACATTTTCTCGTTACCTGGTGTCAGCTTTACGAGAATCGCCTTCTCTCCGCAGCGACGTGGCGGCGGCTGATATGGCCGGTATGGTTCCGTTCCCAAAACAGAGGCTCCTATTATCGGCCCGCCCGTGTTCTGGCTTCTGTCTCGTGCATGTGTTATCAACTGTTTGACGTTTCCACACCGCTCGTTTTGTTACATTCTGCTCAATGTTTTCCGCTGCGGCACGTATACTGTACACTGTTCGTTGGTCCTCCCCGATATCTCAACCTACAGCCACGACACGGCTCTTCAATTCTTCATTTACGACGGGTTTTTGGGTTAAACACGTAGTATTACGCACGGCGCGACTAGCATTTTTGACAACAGCGCCGAGCCAGATGCATACACGCTGCATGTTCGAGGTGGACACTTTTTGACGCTCAGTCAATTGGAAAATGCGGTCGTCGTCGTCTTCAGATGATGAAATGCTGTTATTACTGTGTTAACGTCATTCAACGTGAATATTAGATACAGCTTATTGTTAAAATTAAAACACCCATTATAAAGTTTAATTAATAATTAAATATCTTTTGAAAATTCATAATAGCGTTGGTTATTGATTATTAAATTAACAATTTGTTGGACTTTTCCAACGCGTCTTGTGTTTAAAATCTACACAACATAGGCACTTGAAAACAGGAGTAGTTTAACCAACTCTCGAAACGTTGTGTAGAGTTGTGTAACACAAGACGCGTTGGAAAGGTCCAACTAATTGTTAATTTAATAATTAAATATCGTCTAATTAATTGATATGTAACTACCGTCAGTCAATTCAACTTTTGTTATTTCATTTGTTAAGTAAATTATATTTAATGTGTACGTCCACTGTGACGGTGACGACGTCCTGTAATCCAGCTACTTGGATGTCACGTATTGTGTATAGTTGTAATCAAAGTTTGGTCGGTGTAGTGTTCTCTTGTGTGGATTAATGTCCGCACTATTGAATACTACGTTAATTCGTAAAGACCATCCTTATAATTAGACCAGTTCGTGAATTCAGAGGTCATGATTTGGATTCCACGTTAAACTGTAGGTCCCTTAGTTTCCATCGGCTGTTGGGCTATTAATTAACAGTCCTGTCTAAGGAGCATATCAGCCTCAGTCAGTAACAAGACTCTAAGATCGCGCTACAATCATCTTACACACAATTATCATTCATACTTGGCTTAAAATACCTATCTTGTGGTCTGTTCGCCTTTAAAAAATCTAATCTAATCTAAATTCACACTGTACCAAATCCGTTTTAAGAGTAATTCCCAATTAACCTGATTTCACCGAAACGTCCCATCTAGTAGGTTCAGTTTGTTCTAGTTTTCCATAATCTTTACGGGATTCTGGAAAGAAAGAAGACACGAAAGAACGAAATTTAAATATTTAAGTAAAACTTGATAGTTGGATTCCTAATGGGCGAGTCTGAGTGGGCCAACCAGTTGCGCGCGAAGGAACCAGTTTGCGATATTCGGCGGTCGAGCTCCAGCGTCCTTGCCTCTACCGCAATGACTACAAAGTCGGTAACCCACGCCGTACCGCATTCCTGGCTGCTTCGTTGGTTGCTGGAGTCAACAAGGATCTACTTTGGCAAGACTTGTAGAGAAATTCAATAAACCTTGGAAAAAAGTACAAACTTTACACGATTTCAGATTCTCAAAACCGGACCAAATTTCACGATTCTTGTCTATTTCGGACCTTTCTACTTTCTTAAATAGGCTGTAAGATGGTATCTCCGGCCCATCTCAACCTTAGACATAGGCAGTGAATTAAATATACGAGTTACCTTGGTATCATGAGTCACCTAGACTATTAGCAATACTATTTTAAGTTAAGTATGAGTGAAAACTGAGTGTAAGATGTGATATAATCTTGTAGTCTCGTTACTGACTAAGGCTGAAATTTTCATTAGACAAGACTGTTAAATAATAGTCCAACGTCTAATGGCGTCTTAGGAACCTACAGCTTAACGTAGGATTCGAGTCATAATTTTGGTCTAATTAAGAGGATGAAATTTGCAGATGAACGAAGTCGCGAATACCACATCCACCGACCATTGTGACCTCCAAGTAGCTGAAGACAGGACACGCCACTGTCCTAGTCATCCTTCTATTCCAGAGGCACACTTCGGTCGCAAACGCAATACCCGGAGCCAAGCCCGTAGCTCCGTCACGCTCGGGTCCCAGTTTTTGGCCCCGACTAATCACTTTTTGCGGCGCGACTCGCGGCTTCTTGCCCCTGCAAATTAGTTGACAGCTGAAGCGAGTACCGAGTACCGGGTCACAAGCAACGGTACAGGACGACGCGGGCCGCCTACACTAGTACACCACTCACCGAAGAGAAATGCACTCCTGTAATTGGAGAACCCCTACTTCTCTATCTGGAAACTTGATGTCCACAGTATAAATAAACGGTACCAGTGGACTGACACATACTTTCTCCCTTAAGTAAATTTAAAAAACACAATCTGTAATAAAACTATCATGTTCTACAAAGTTATTCTAAATATCATTTAATAATTATTTATTGTTCAAATTGTATGGGGGGGAACCCCTCCCCCCCGGTAATACCAAGCTTTTTTGAGCTGGTTTTGTTCGGTGATTTGACCTTACACTTCATACCAAGTTTCATGGAAAACGGTTGGAAAGTAAGGAAGAAATTGATTTTTTTATATTCTCCATAAGAATAACATTGTGCGCTTTCAGACAACGTACTGCGTTTATCGTGGACAGTAAATTTAACTTTTCTCTGGAACCGTTAGTCGCAGACAAATAATTCAAAATACTAATTTGTTTAGTTTTTTAAGCTGGTTTCAATGGTACCAGTCAAGTTATACTTTACTTTTATTGTTTTCGCTGAAAATTTAAAAATTTGATTTTTTTGACATTTAAAAGCCCATAACTTTTGAACCGTCATTTTTACAGACATGCGGGTGGTGTCAAATTATTTAGTAGTCTGTGCACTATAAACTATCAAATTTTAATCAAAATCGTAAGAGCCATTTTTGAGAAAATTGGATTTTTCGCGTTTTTAAGGGTTTTTAGGGGTGAACTACCCTTAAAAATCAAAAATTCAAAAAAATTAAAAAACGCCTGGAGATACGGTTACTATATATATACATGCCAAATTTCATCTAAATCGGACCAACGGGGTAGGCTGTGGCACTGTACACATCCAGACACACACACACACACACACACACACACACACACAGACACACGGACGGACAGACATCATGTCAAAACCCACTTTTTTGGATTCAGGGGACCCCAAAACGGATATATCCACCCTCAACTCAAATTCGAAAATTTTGACGAAAACAATACTTTCTCCATATACTATGTATGTATAAGGGGAGAAAGTAATAAATATGACTGGTTTCTCTACAGCGTAGCTCCCTTCATACCGGATTGAACTTGTCCTTCAACATCCAAGGGGTAGGGCTCTCCCTCGTCTTTCAAGGAGAATTGCCCAGAAGAGTCCTTGATGGGACTTTGTGATAAAAATTAACTTATCCAGTTCTTTATCAGTTAACAGTTAATCAACTTATTATTGTAACGGTATCGTGGCGGTGAATGTGCCATACTGGAATAGCGAACTCACTTCAGGAAGCCTGTAATCTCAGGTGATACCTTTAATACCTTTCTGAAACGGTGACCTTCCCAGATTACTATATTCAGCCCCAAGCATTAATGAAAAATGAGACTAAGATGATTATGGTACGATCTTGTAGTCTTCTTACAGACTTAATCCTGATTTAATGGTCCTTAGAGATAACTGGTAATTAAAAGCTCAACAGTTTAACATGGGATTCGAACCACAATTTTCCCTTTAAATTATAATCTGATCTAATTAGATTAGATTAGATTATTTAAATGGCAACCATACAACAAGGTAGGTATTTTAAGCCAAGTATGAATGAGAATGAGGCTGACATGTTCCTTAGACAAGACTGTTAATTAATAGCCCAACAGCCGATGGCAACTATGGGACCTACAGTTTAACGTGGAATCCGAACCACGGCCTCTGGATTACGAATTGGTCTAATTATGTGGATGGTCTTTGCGGATTAACGCAGTATTCAATAGTGCGGACGTTAATCCACACAAGAGAACACTACACCCACCGACCATTACTCACAATTCGTGACCTCCAAGTAGCCGGACTACAGGATGTCGCCACCATCCCAGTCACCTCCATTATCAGTAATTATGAGTATGGTATTTACGGATAATTGTAGTTTTCAACATTGCGGACGTTAATCCACAGTAGGAAATATTACACCCACCGACCACCGCAAAAATTATCCATAATGTTCAAATACCAAGTAGGTGTATTGCAAGACAGGCCAGCGTCACATTCCCATATATATAGTAAAACTATCAAATTTATACTTGAAATTTGTCAGAGTACTGATATAAGGATTATGAACCCACCATAAAAAATATGTTGCAACAAAGTATCTTTTTAACACAGACACTAATCGGACACTTGAAGAAGCAAGATAGTACACATATGGTGTGTGTGATAAAACTGTATCCCGACAATAGCACTATAAATCATCGGAACGACCCAATGACAGTATAAGGTGGTGACAGAACAGTACCGTTGTTCGACACACTGCCTCCTAGAATGTGCCGCTAACTGTCATTGTTTACCGCTCTTCTTCTTTCCACTGCTTTCTAGATCACGTCACCACTGCCAACGCCACTTCCCTGACCTTCTTCTGCTGGAATTCATTTCCGTGTTGTGGCTTTTCATTTCGAACAACAATTTTTTAAGCGTTTATAGGAAGAGTCGATAAAAATAAGTGTAAGCAATTATTTTTAACGTAAAAATATTACAACTTATCCTCCACTCAAGTTCATGTTACTATGTACTATAAAATTATGAAAAGGTAACTGTGACAATGATGATTATTAACATGGATGTGTCTTAGCTCTTAGGGGGGTGTGTTGGCAATTTGAACGACCAAATTTTCAAACAGTGTCTTATGGTTATAAAGGACAGCTGTTTAGGGGAACTGAAAACATTCCCTTCAGACATATCCATGTCTAACCTATTTCCCATGAGGAAAAAATAATTTTTGTTTTCCTTCTGGCCAAAAAATCTTCTGGCCAAGGTCTAATTTACCAGCTATTAGGTTGCACTCTAACTTGACCTAACGACTATTCATGTATCCGGGACCAACAACTTAACGTACCTTCCGAAGCACGGTGGCAGTCTAAGAAGTTTGACAACTTGAACTTTTAAGTTTGACAAAAATAGACAATATGACATCATTAACCAGTAAGGAGCCGACGGTATAAGCCGACTGTGAGAATACATAAATTACATAGATGGTTTCCATTTTGACAAAGATATGACTTAGCTCAATCCGTCAGACCAAAATTTAAAACTGTGACGTCATATGGCTACAAGGACGGCTGTTTACAGAAACTGAAAACCCCCTTAGGCATATCCATGAGCTAACATATTTCCCACAGGTAACCAAATACGATCACAAATCGCCACCAGCTGTGTTTATACACATCTATTCACCTGAACAGGTGTTGAGCAATCTTGTGTACCAGACGCGCACATACGACCTCCTCGTCCAAGCCAATAAAGGAATGACGAGCGCGCCAAAACAGGAGGCAGTGTCCATGTCAGGAGATGTTTAGTAATTTGATCATAAATGGCGTCATGTCTGCTAGTGGGCAAACCGAGGCAATTGTCTCAACTGCCGCATCCTGCTAGCCGACCGCCCACGACGACAAGACAAGAGTACCCTAACAGCTAGCTCGTGCCACTACCAGCTAATCATAGGAGTTGCTACTAGGCCTACTGCATCAACAAGCTTCTGTTTTCTATCTAGAACTACTGATGTATACAAATCATTACAACTGAAACGCTGTCCTGTAAGGAAGTTACGAATTGTGGACAGCTATGAGCGATGGTTGATGGTTTTGAAATTCTCAGACCAGACACATGATCTTGCCACAATCATCTTACACCCATTTTTCTTTCATACTTGGTTTAAAATACCTACCTAGGAAGATTGCTCACCTATCACTTGGATTGCTACCGGGCAAACTGCATAAACAATGTTGTGTCTAGAACTAAACTTTCTTTATCAGTAATTGCTGCTACTTGGATTTAATACTAGTTTTTAATAGTTCAGATATCTAGAATTGACTACATTACAAAAGTAATTTGGATGTGTCAAATTACTTCTCTCCGTTTACTCCCGGCTGAGCCTGAAAACCAACCGTGGCATGTCCTGTAATCCAGCTACTTGGAGGTCACGAATGGTGGATAGTTGTGAGCGATGGTCGGTGGGTGTAGTGTTCTCTTGTGTGGATTAACATCCGCACTATTGAATACTACGTTAATCTGCAAAGACCATCCTCATAATTAGACCAGTTAGTAATTCAGAGGGGATGGTTCAGACTCCACGTAAAAATGTAGATCCCTTAGATATGCCATTGACTGTTGGGGTATTAATTAACAGTTCTGTCTAAGGAACATATGAGCCTTAGTCAGTATCAAGACTTACAAGATCGCGCCACAATCATCCATCACTCATTCATACTTGGCTTCAAATACCTACGTGGGTAGGTTGCCATTTTAGTTAAAATTATAACTAAAGTATGACTGGATTTCTCAGGGAGTAGTGTATCCTCAAGTGAGTAACGGGTCACTTGGCAATGGTATTCTGGAGAAAGAATGTTTACTAGGCGTGTTCTCGCGGATTAGCTGACAGAGGGGGTTTCTGTCAAAGGGCGTGTACTCCTGATTTCGACGAACGTTCATAATTATCCAAAATTCTTGATCTCCAAAGAGCTCGATTACAAGAGACCCCATAGTTCCTGTATGACACTATTCTTTTTACTCCACTGAGAATCAAGTACACCGTGTCGTACCTTTCCCTTCCGTTTGAATGCTTTCTACTTGAGGCATGCCTATAGCCGGCTTTGCCAGAGTCTCCTTACACTCCTCTAATCCTACATCCTTATTACCAGCCGCCCACATAGCTGAACGTTACACAGACGCGTGCCACTGACTACCGAACCTCCGTCTCGCGTGACCCACTGGACGCACGCATAGCGTATAGTCCGGATTTTGAAGGAATGTTCTCCAAACACGTACTACCTGACAACTCAAAGAGTGAGATAAAATAATTTCAGAAAGGATTTCGACTTTCCCGCACAAAACAAAACCGATAACTTTTTATAAAATCAGCAAACCAAAGTGTGAAATTGAAAATTCAATGAATTACGAAATGAATATATCCTCAAACTAAATTTAGACTACTGGTAATTGTAAAATGGGACAGAGGCCCATTGTCCTCTGATACAGCTACTTGGAGGTCATGAATTGTGGATAGTTGTAAACGGTAGTCGGTGGATATGATGTTCACCGGTGTGGATTAACGTCCACACTATTGAATGCGCAAAGACCATGTACATGATTAGACTAATTCGTAATTTAGAGATAAAAATATGGTTCAGATTCCATGTTAAACTGCAGGTCCCTGATATGCCATTGGCTGTGAGGTAACGTATTGGCAGTCGAAAGAACATGTCGCCTTACTAAATTACTTCAATATCGTACCACAATCATCTTACACTCATTTCTCATTCATATACTTTATTATATAACTATCATAAAAAGGTGATCACATGTTAATTATTATCGGATGTCAATGCGTGGTGATTATACTTTTATCGGAAAAAATAACGTAATTCACTAGATAATCACATCATGTTCAATTTGACACCGCAATCGTGTTTACGACGATCGTGTGACCAGTATACTGTACCAAAACTAGCATTGTTCTGATGGGGTTGAAAAGAAACATCTCTCCAGTAAGAGAGGCACTTAAACAAACCCCTAGGTAAGTAGATTCCGAACTTTCAACCTGTAGTTTTCCTCAGCGAACGTGAGTCTGCAGAAAGTAACAATCGCTCCAGCCATGAACGCTTTTTACGACGCGCTATAAAGAAAGTGAAGTCGAAAACAATCGGTTACAAGGTCAATTACCCGCGGCGATTAAGAATGCACACTTGTAGCGTTCGCGAGTCACTTTCGGCTCATTGTTGATGCAGGAGTTTTACACGCTACAGCGCTCACATGCCATTACACGTTTACCCAGGTACACTGCCTAGGAACAAGTTACTACAGATAAGGCATTTTACCAAACAAATTTACTCTTCAGACAATCAGTTTGAGCTGAATGCTGTGTGAGGGTGGTTGGACACCCTCACACAGCCAGATTTACCTGACATCACCTTTTGACATGAGGACAGCCCGAATGAGAACTGAGTGTAAGATAATTGTGGTGCGATCTTGTTAATGACTAAGGCTGACATGTTCCTTAGAACTTTTAATTAACCCAACAGTCAATGGATTCTCTAAGGCAACTACAGTTTAACATGGAATCCACTACACAACTCCAGGTCAGAGCTCGAGCTCAAGACTGACATCAAGACTGGGACGGTGGCGTGTCCTGTAATCCAGCTACTTGGAGGTCACGAATTGTAGATAATTGTGAGCTATTGTCGGTGTGTGTAGTGTTCTCTTGTGTGGATTAACGTCCTTACTATTGAATGCTGCATTCATCCACAAATACCGTAATTCAGAGGTAAAATTGTAATTTCTTTGGGCCCTTAGATATCATTTGCTGTTGGGCTATTAATTAACAATCCTGTGTAAAGAAAATGTCAGCCTTATTCAGTAACAAGACTACAAGATCGCGCCACAATCATCTTACACGCAATCCTCATTCATACTTGGCTTAAAATACCTACCTTGTAGTATGGTCGCCATTTCAATAATCTAATCTAATCCAACAAGAAAAGAAAAAGAGGTCACCCTAAGAGCCTATTCTTTCTTTACACAGTACACACAATGGAGCCGGGTTTTCAATTAGGAGGGTGCAAAAACCCTAATCCAACGACCAGTGAACAGTGTGAGTATCCTTACAAGGAAGGAAATGAACGTACAAAAAGTTCCATTCAGTGAAGCCGGAATAAGTATTTACTCTTCATATGCACCATGAAACCATTTAACTACCGTAAACATCACGAGAACATCAATGTTACAGCAAGCGAATAAATTGTACTTTGATTATTGCTATACTCTCATTTTCCTTCTACTTGAGGGCATAAAATAATTATAAAGAGTATTAACCTACAAGAAAGAAAATAAATATAATAAAACAAAATTTTATTCATACACTATCCAATTTTACACTGAAAACAGTGTTGGAAATTCCTAAACGTATAAATTGAACGTCCAAAGTGTCTTAAAGGGCAGTTAATAACACAGGATAAGGGTTCCCAGCACATTCCTCTTGCAAAAAACCGGCCGCCAATAAAGATCGGCCACCCCTGCACGCCCGCCACCCCCTGCCACGTGCCGCACCCGGGACACGCGTGCCGAGCGTGTGTATGGTGGATAACTGCACTCTGATTGCCACTCGGAAACCTAATACGGCCTGGCACGATATCGGCACGGATTATGCCTACAAATATTTGGCTTCCTCGTAAATCTTAAATTTCCGTCGATTTTAATAGATTAGATTATTGAAATGGCAACCTATCCAGGTATGTTTTTTAAGCCAAGTATGAATGAGAAATGAGTGTAAAACTATTGTGGCGTGATCTGTAGTCTTGTTACTGAATAAGGCTGACATTTTCTTTAGACAGGATTGTTAATTAATAGCCCAACAGCAAATGATATCTTAAGGGCCCAAAGAAATTACAATTTTACCTCTGAATTACGGCATTTGCGGATGAATGCAGGATTCAATAGCAAGGACGTTAATCCACACTAGAGAATATCACATCCATCACACCATCGCTTGTAACCATCCACAATTTGTCGTTTACGTATATGTTAAGCTTAAATTTAGGGCATCTGCTGGCCTAACGGTTAGCGCCTTGGACTTCGGTGAAAGAGGTGGCGGGTTCGATCCCCGGGATGACCACAAAATTTAGATGGGAATTGCATACAAAAAATAGTGTTCTTCGAGGCTGCATAGCTTAAGCTAAGCCTGCCATTGGCAAAAAAACAAAATAAAAAAAGCTTCTGCTATCGACTTTCGCTTCAAAACTGTGCAATATCAACACCAAAGACAAGTACACAAAGACAATTTCTCAGAGTATCCTCAATTTCAATCGAGGGGTTGATGACAAAGGGTGTTCCCTGACGTGACATAGGGCGGAGTGTGTCGTAGAGTTTGAGATACGGAAAGGTCATCGAGACAGTTAGGTAAATGGAAGCGGGGTGAATGTCTGATAAGGGATGTGATAATACGACAGTCGCCACTCTGGCATTCCCTTGAGGACGCTTAAAAACTTCCATTTAAAATTAAAACATAACAAAATTTATTACGTACATCTGGTTAAAATTAGATTGATTTTTTAATCTGGAAAACCTCACATTATAAATCAATTAAATACGAGAACTCCTGTCTGTGTTATTTGCATTGTTATCGCTGATATTTTTCATCACGATTAATGAAACATAGTTTCACGACGTTTCTGGATCTGGAAACTGATCCCGTCCTCAGGTGAGCTGGAACGTAGAATATTAGCCGTTTAAATTTCTTTGTTTGAAATTTATTATTAGATATGGTGGATTTTAGTTATTTAGATTTTTATTACGGACATTTTCCATCACGATTTTATGTAAATAAAAGTTTCACGACGTTTCGGGATCTGGAATCTGATCCCGTCCTCAGGCGAACTAATATCTAAAACATAACACATAATCCTGACTAAGCCTGTATTATTATGTTTTCAGCTTTATACCGGGTTAATCCGGAATATCTGTTAATTGTGTTATGTTTTGTATATTAGTTCGCCTGAGAACGGGACCAGATCCCGAAACGGTGCGAAACTTTGTTTTACATAAACTCGTAATGGAAGTAGCCGCAATAAGAATATAAATAACATTTAAATCTCTAAAAGAATTGTCAAATTCAACTTTCTAATCTCGTCGGAATAAATTTCACCTGAGGACAGTTTTAGATTCAAAACCAAAAACGTCATGAAACTATTTTCTACTAATTTGAAGTTTTTTACGTTCCGAAACGTAATTCAACCCTTGTTTTAGTTATTTTTTAGTAATATTACAAACCGTTTGACCACCTTTAAACAATTATCTGCAAAGAGTGAGGCACGACTTTGAACTTATCTCTAAAACTTGGCAATGAAATGACACCTCTACCGAGAAACCTTCCCACTGCGTGGTCGTTTGAACGCAGTTTGATTAGACTGTAAGAACTGTCATAAACCGTCACCATCTCACCAGTAAGCAAGCCCCTTAGTGCGGTCGCACTTAGCGGTCAGTTCTAGTGGCAGTAAACGTTAACTGCAGTGTTAATGCAGCCTACGTCCGCTTTCACGTACTGGAGAGAGTACTCCTACATCCTCCACCTCACCGGGTCAAAAACACCCTCGATACTTCATCGTCAAGAGCCGAGGTTGAGATGTTAGAAGGAGTCTGCAGGATTAGGAGTTTCAGTAAAGTCGGCTAGTCACGTCTTCCCTCGGACTATTCAACAGTCACCGGAAAAAAGATGCGTAAGGCTAAGAAAGGACATGACCACTTGGACAGTCAACGACGTGACAAACGACTGGGACGGTGGCATGTCCTGTAATCCAGCTACTTGGAGGTCACGAATTTATGATTTATGTGCGATAGTCGGTGGGGAATAACGTACACACTATTGAATATTACGTTTATCCTTAAAGACCATCCTTGTAATTAGATCAGTTCGTAATTCAGAGTCTAAAGATGGTTCGGACTCCACGTCAAACTTTTCGTTCTTTAAATGACTACAAGAAAGCCACAATTATTCTACATTCATGTTTAATGACTACAAGAACTCCACAATCATCTTACACTCGTGTTTAATGACAACAAAAACTCCACAATCATCTTGAACTCATGTTTAATGACTATAAGAACACCACGACCATCTTACACTCATGTTTAATGACTAAAAGAACGCCATAATCATCTTACACTCATGTTTCATTCATACTTGGCTTAAAAAACGAGTACCTACCTGGGTAGATCGCAATTTTAGAAAGGTGATAATAATATTTAGAAGAAGAAGGCAATAGTCAACCTAATTCTCAGAGAAGTAAATAACCCCGGAATAACATGGGAAATCAGTAAGTAGGTTTGGCGCAACGAGGAAAAACTTTTACACACAGTATAACGATGGAGATAGTACATGGAACTATACAGTATACCTAATTTAATCAAACTAACACGGCGAAAGATGAAGCAAGCGTGCTGCCACGAGGAACAACAAAAATAACTTTCATCATACATTATTAGTAGTAACTCATGAATCTGAGACAAAGTTTTCCAAAACATTTCAAATAATAAGCGAGACATGTGTTTTAACATTTTCCTCATATAATATATACATTTGAGCACTAAAAGACAACAAATTTGTGTTAACCAGTTCATGTACATACGTAACCGATTGGCATAGAGGTAAAATTCAATTTCCTAAATTTCTTAGTATTGTTGTTCTTCCATTAGGTGACCGGCAAATCTGGCGCTTGCAAATTCTCTAATTTTACAAGAATCTCAACGTGAAACGTCAAACGTTCGTCTCTAGATTGAGATTTTCTTTTAGAACCAACGAAAATATCCAAAATTCCCTACAACGCAACTTTGAGTATCAAAAGCGTTGGTAAATTGTTTTCTGTTCATTATCGACATGAAAACCATCACACACGTCCGTCTGTAACTGTTTTCACAATACTGTATATCACTTATACTACGTGACTCACACTTACAGTATTTATCTCTTTATGACAACACGAGGCATCCTTATCTGCGTAAGTGGGATATGAATTATAAGTAACGAGATAGATGCCTTCTGCATTTTACAACTGATGGGAAAAGGATAACAGCAGACTCAGACAGAGCAGTTCTTTAATATATTAAAATCCAAAGACGGCTGAGTAGAGTGATATTCCTTCAAGTGATTTCGTTTCAGGGATAGATGTGCTAAAACATGATAAAGTGAACACTCGGAATTATTCAAGAGGTAGTAAATATATTTTGAAACATTAAGAGGTCCCAAATAAGTACGTTTTTCCTGGTGTAACATTGTGGTGTACACCGGAAAACCCGATGATGAAAAAGTTGTGGAAGAGTGAAACCCCAGATCGTGTTGAGTCAACCTAGGAAGGACCTCGAGGCAGAAGACCTTAAGCGACGACAACCTAGTCTAACAGAGCATGAGACTAATCCAGAGAACAATTGATCTCGTTGTCTTTGAACAATACGATAAAAAGTAGATCTCAGAAGATTCTCTCTTAAGATTAGGATTAGTATTTGAAATGACTACCTACCCAGGTAGGTATTTTAAGCAAAGTATGAATGAGAAATGAGTGTAAGATGATTGTTGCACGATCTTGTAGTCTTGTTACTGACTAAGGGTGACATGTTCCTTAAACAGAACTGTTAATTAATAGCCCAACAGCCAATGACATCTAATATGGTACTTGCGAATTAACATAGTATTCAATAGCGCGGACGTTAACCCACACAAGAACACACCCACCGACCAACTATCCACAATTCGTGACTTCCAAGTAGTTGGACTACAGGACACGCCACCGTCCCAAAACGACGACCACCTTCGTCTAACAGAACAAGGTTGTAATTCAGAGAATTCTTGGTCCCTCTCTTAAGAAGGAACTGAGCAGTTCAGTATATCTAACGTAAGATGATATACAAGTAAAGTGAAGATCCTCTTTAACATTAGATACTAGGGGAGGCCGCCACAATATAGAGACAAAAGATTCCAAACCAAAAGACCAAGACAGCTTAGTTCCATAGTAGCTCACGGTAAGGGCGCCAGCCCAAAAAATTCGAAGAGGAGACGACACTAAACGCGATGACTATAAGAACTTTAGGAAAACCTTTTGTCAGTTCAGGGATGATGTACCAGATTAGATTAGATAATTGAAATGACAACCATACCACAAGGTAGGTATTTTAAACGATGTATGAATGATGATTGTGTCGCGATCTTGTAGTCTTGTTACTGACTAAGGCTGACATGTTCCTTAGACAGGACTGTTGATTAATAGCCCAACAGCCGATGGAATCTAAGAGTCCTACAGTTTAATTTAGAATCCGAACCACGGCCTCTGAATAACGAATTTGTCTAAATATGAGGATAGTCTTTGCGAATTAACGTAGGATGTATTTAATAGTGCGGACTTTAATCCACACAAGAGAACACTACACCCACCGACAAGTCGTGACCTCCAAGTAGCTATATTACAGGACGACGCCACCGTCCCAGTCCAATATCTATATTTATTTAGTTTGGTGTTACTGACATCTAGGTAAAGACATTTTACTACAGATCTCACTTTATGGTACAAATAATACAGTTAAAGTTTCAGATCCCAATCTTTCAAACTTTTGTATCCTTGAACCGTGGAAAACACAATTTTCAGACAACAACAAAAACCTGGCGGTGACTGACTTGGACCGGTTGGTTTCAAGTATGAAAAATACCATGCACTTAATGGCATAATAACCATAAAATGACATTTTCCGCTTGGTCTTAGTAATATATTTTAAATATACTATACGTCACCGTTTTTTTATGACTAAGGATTACAAATACATAATGAACTCTTTTTGTAATTTTTACGACGGCTCCTCCCTTTGCGACTCCTTTCAAAACATGAAAGGTCACCTCTGGCTAGCTAGGGACGGTTTAGCAATATGTGAGACACAAAAAGTGTAACGGAAATTACGTCATATGGTTATGAGAAAAGCTGTTTAGACTAGACTGGGATGGTGGCGTCAAACTGTAATCCAGCTACTTGGAGGTCACGAACTGTGGATAGTTGTGAGCGATGGTCGGTAGGTGTCGTGTTCTCTTGTGTGTTCTCGTTTCTCGTTCGCACTATTGAATACTACGTTAATCCGCAAAGACCATCCTCATAATTAGACCAATTCGTAATTCAGAGGTCGTGGTTCGGATTCCACGTTAAACTGTAGGTCCCTTAGTTGCCATCGGCTGTTGGGATATTAATTAACAGTCCTGTCTAAGGAACATTTCGGCCTTAGTCGGTAACAAGACTACAAGATCGCGCCACAATCACCATACGCTCAATCCTCATTCATACTTGGCCTAAAATACCTACATTGTAGTATGGTTGCCATTTCATTGATCTAATCTAATCGTTGGGCTATTAATTAATAGTCCTGTCTAAGGAACATGTCAGCCTTAGTCAGTAACAAGACTACAAGATCGCACCAGAATCATCTTACAATCAACTCTCATTCATACTTGGTTTAAAATACCTACCTTGTGGTATGGTCACCATTTCAATAATCTAATCTAATCTAATCTAATCTAGATGAACCTAAAGCATTTCCTTCAGACATATCCATTACCTATTTTCCACAGGAAAGAAGTATTTATTCCAAACGCGTGGAACAGGAAACCCCAATTAATTTATAAAGTGTAGGGCTGAGATAAATAAAGTTTTTGTTCGAAAAAATCTAGCTACTTCCATTACCATACTGTAAAGCCCACTTGTTATCTGACCCGAGAGAGACGTGTGATAAGCACTTGTCGGCGTGTGAAGTGGGTAATGACGTCATCAATGAGTGCATGCGGGCGCATTGAGGGTTGGGTTGGGTCTGGTAGAGGCTGCTCTTGCACAGTACCAACGTGACAAGAGTATAATAATCTTAGATGAGGTTCTTATTTTTATTAGATACTAGCAGTAAGCCCGTCCTTTGTACGGGTTGTAGGATTCAGTTTGAAGAAGAAAGATCATCATACCAAAATGTAAACCTGAAATCCTAAACAAATCAATACAAAGAAAAAAATGAATACCCAGCTTTATTATTTAGCATTACTTTACAATTAAATAGATTAGAAAATTTATACCATTATTATTATACGTATATTAGTTAAACGTTAAAATAACTTTTTAATATAGTATGATTTCGAAATGGGTTTAAATCAATGACCTATATAAAATATCTAATATTGATTCAACAGCTGTTTGTTTTTATTTCTATTAAATCTTTAAACTACAAAGACTGTTCATTAGGTTTTCATTGAAAAAAAATGCAAAAAATATCAATATAACGTAAAAGGTTTAATGCGATTTTTAATTTCTAGAAGACGGTATAAGTTTTTTTTGAATGTAAACGTTTTTTTTTTCATTTTTTTCAGACCGTATGCCTTGGCAGACGACAAAATGACAAACTATTGAGATACCAACCGGCTATGACGAAAAAATAGAAATAAGAAATAAACAATTACTACAGACAAAAACAATTTATTTTTTTGCATATATAACTTAACTCATTCTGACAATGTACAGTTAATTTTTATTTATGTTAAATATATACTGAGACAGTATACGAATCTACCTTAGTCACGAATTGTGGATAGCACAAGCGATGGGCGTTGGGTAGGTCGCAATTTCAGTTTTGTATAGTTTCTTAGACATGAGTCCCAATTTTCCTTAGGTGGAACTAAGGAACATGTCAGCCTTAGTCAGTAACAAAACTACAGGGTCGCGCCGTAATCATCTTACACTCATTTTTCATTCATACTTGGCTTAAAATACCTACCTAGGTATTTCGTCATTTCAAATACTAATCTAATCTTAAGGTGTTCAATCTTATAAAGCCTAATTTTTATCGTATTGTTGAAAGACAGGGATAAATAATTGTTCTCTGGATTAGACTCTTTTAGACTAGGTTGCGTCGCTTAAGGTCTTCTTCCTCGAAGTTTTTCCTAGGTTGACTTAACACGATCTGGGGTTTCACTCTTCCACAACTTTTTCATCATCGGGTTTTCCAGTGTACACCACAATGTTACACCAGGAAAAGCGTACTTATTTGGGACCTCTTAATGTTTCGAAATATATTTACAACCTCTTGAATAATTCCGAGTGTTCACTTTATCATGTTTTAGCACATCTATCCCTGAAACGAAATCACTTGAAGGAATATCACTCTACTCAGCCGTCTTTGGATTTTAATATGTTAAAGAACTGCTAAGCCAAGTTAGAATACCAACTACGGTAGGTCAATTCAGAAAAATAATAAGGTAAGATTACTAAATAATCAAGATGTTTAAGGATTGGTCCTCAAACCTCTTGCAAGGTCCTAACGGTTAACAAGCTGTTGTATTTTGTACAATATTCCACTCAAAGAGAAGTGTCAGCAGATACAAATTTTTAAGATCTCCAAATTTTTCTAAACCTAACTATCCAACTCCTTACACAACTTGAGCAAACATCGTCGCAAGTTAATCCAGCAAGTTTATAGGCCAATTATCGATGAAGGAGGCTTCATTTGCAGTTGAATAGCTGTTTGACAGCCTTATCTCTCGCAGATGACTCAGAAGGTCAAGTGTTAGACAAACATTTGCCGACTCTGTCAACGCTGCGACCAAACATTGTGGCAAGCAACAAGCACTGTGCGACTGTGTATTTCGCTCATGTGCTACAGTTGGGACAAACCGAACATAAAACTTAATTTTCTGGGTCTCGTCTCCCGTTCTCGAGCCACTGTTCTGATGCTCTAAGATCTCTTATAAAAACTTTCTTAACCCTAGAACTGTGCCGAAGCCCCACGAAGGATATTCGGAAAAGACTTGAAAATGTGTTAAAAGCCCTCACGAGGGATTCCGAATTTTATAACTTTAAAACTTGCATTTTCTAAGCGAAACTATAGCTAATAATTTGTATCAATGATATAAATTTATGTGCTTTACTTGCCGAGAAACGCGTTGTAATGGAAATACAAGTGTTACAAATTTTCGTTCAAAATTCCGCGCCGAAAAATCAGGTGACTGAGCTATATTTTGTTAATTTTAAGATTCATTGGAAATTATTTGGTTATTTTGACATAAATTACCAAAACCTTCACTATTTTATTTAAAGGGTTTCAAAGGTCTAAATTTTGTGTAGCAGAATAAAAAGTAGTAAACAATTGAAATTTGGCACAAGTGTAGAGAAAACACTTAAAAAAATGTAAAACCATCAACACAAAACAATGAATTTTGAGCTAAAAATATTTTATTTGCTTGAGTGCACTTTTTATCAGGGAAACCAGTGCTTATTCTTCTTGCAACAGCAAAAAACCTGTTCAGTCAGGCAACACATTTTCCTCGGATGGGCCTAATTTAAAAAATGTTTGTATTTACTTCCCTGTGGGAAATAGGTTAGATAATGGATATGTCTAAAGGGAATGTTTTGAGTTCATCTAAACAGCTGTTCTTATTATTTTGTATTTAAAATTCAATACAATCGTTCTGGTAGTTTCCATGGAAACCTGTTACATGTTTTCCATCTTAAAAATCACCAACACCCCCCAGAGCTAAGACATATCCATGTCAATACGATATGACAGGCAAAAGAACAACAAATCAGCTGTTTGGTGAATCAGAACAATAAGTGGCTCAACATTTTTTCCTGTTGACTCTTCAATCAATTGTGTTTGTAAATTACTTCAATTGAGAATATTTTATTTGATTTTTAGGAACTCTTTTTCCGCGGATTTGGTATATGCGGAAGGAAATTCGATTCATAAATGTTTCATTATGTGCAAATTGTTTTATTCATAAGTTTTTGATTTGATATGAAACAGGGTTTCTCTCACTTCGTGAACCTAGTCTCCTTCCACGTTCCTCGTCGTCCACGATTTTCCACGTATTCTCAGTGAAAACCACAACAATGCCGTCAGTCGCTTTCTCCTTTTTGTACCAATATTGCTTGTTGGAAGAAACCTTGTTAGAGGTAAATAAGAAAGCTTTTTAAGTCAAGAAACAACTTTATTCATGTGGCAGTCATAGCCAAGTGGGTAGGGTACTGACCAAGCCCAAAAGACCCGGGTTCGATTACCGCTCATCGCATATATCACATCGTAACTTCAAAACATTCATTTTACTAGATCATTTTTGTTTGTCACAGCCCTTAATATAGTAATGTTGATTTTGTTTACTGAAACTGTATATTTGTTATCATGTATTTGATGTTTAACTTTATTTTATTTTTATGTATAAAGTTTAGCCTATAGTTTTGTTTCAGTTTGTATTCCTGGTCATGCAATTTTTTATTAAATTATTTTCAAGCTTCCCTATAACTGAGCAATAGTGGCTGTGTATTGAATTTTTAGTATAGAATAATAAGAACAGCTGTTTGGAAGAACTGAAAACATTCCTTTAGGACACACTCATGATCTAACCTAATTCCCACAGTCTATATGTAAGGGGTAAGTATATACAATAATTTTTTACTTTTTATTTATATTTAATTCAGGTGACTGTTTTATGTTTATTATCTAATCATGAAATGGATCACATTAATTTATTGTGTTTTTGCTAAATCCGTGCTTCAGAAGGAACGTTAAGCCGTTGGTCCCAGCGGTTTATTGTATCTGAAATACACCGAAAAACATTGGGATATTATTCCTGAGGTAAACAAGTCCTGTGAACATATGCCCTATCTCACTCAGTTTTCCGTCTGTCGGCGTGTAAGTGTATTTTACATAACTTGCTACAACTTTGGAACCACTTGAGGTACCAAATTCAAACTTAGTACTAGTATGAGTACTAATAGTACCTACGTTTTTCATAGTATCAAATTTCTACTTTGTACCATTTTTTAATCTGTTTTCCCATGCTTTTAATGTTCAACGTACGACTGGGTGAATCGTGGGCAATTAACAACTTTATAAGAATGTTTCGTACATGAAAAACTTTTCAGCCAAACAACTTTTCATTAAAAATAAAAACAAATGGAGGCTCCGTAAAACACTGATGACTTACGAACGAATAAAATTAAATATTTAGATTTTATCCAGAACCAGGAACAATACCTCAACAGTTTTGTACAGATTTCTGAAACACCCTGTATACCACAAGACAACATACAAGCATTGAGGTTACACTTTTCACTTCGTAAATCACAGTCCGGTCGCGAGAAACTTGTAAGGTTAGCGACAGTTCAACGAGTGCCCAGATGACATCTGTCACGCACTACTTGCCGTTTGCTTTACGGACTGTAAATTAGTATCATGATACTTTCCAAGCAAAAATCTATAAGTAGTAACAAAACTGGAATTTTGTTCTTAGTTAATAACGTAGTATATGATTTTTATTTCCAAATTTTAGATAAATTACATGAAAGATTTCTGTTATTCATACCAAAATAAGTTCCCAAAATTTCCGCTCAATAGCGTAAGTGGTATTCTCACACTCCTTGCATGAAAATCAAAAAAATTGCGAATTAATCACTCTGTAACTCGAAAATGTTTTCACTAAAAACTTGAAAAATTATGCTAGAGCATATTTGTGATACAACCATCAAATAAGCATTAAAATTATGTTGGATCTTTAGTTAAACTTAAACCAATATAAGAACTGTACTTTTGACAAACATACGTAGGGTTTGGTGTCATTAACATAAACGAAAGTATAAATAAAAATGTAATATAAACCGCAGTAGATAAAATTAATCTGCCACAATTTGTCGTGACGATAATATATCTAAAGAAATGTGGAGACAGATTGAATATTAGTACGATTTAAAAATATTCACTCTAAAAACCAAGGAGAGATCTCATCTTGGAAAATAATAGCGAAATCTTATCTTGATGATTAACCGAATACTCGAGATCTCATTTTAGTGATTAACCTAACACTCGAGATCTTATCTTAATGATTAACCAAACACTCGGTCGTATCTTCGTGATTAACCGAACACTCGAGATCGTATCTTCGTGATTAACCGAACACTCGAGATCGTATCTTCGTGATTAACCGAACACTCGAGATCGTATCTTCGTGATTAACCGAACACTCGAGATCGTATCTTCGTGATTAACCGAACACTCGAGATCTCATCTTCGTGATTAACCGAACACTCGAGATCTCATCTTCGTGATTAACCGAACATTTGAAAACGAAGAGGCTCTGCAAACGATGAGTTAATCTTTGAGAGAGGTTGGACCACTCACCGCAGATAGGAAGAGGTGGAAGTTCCTTGTTACCTCAATACCGGAAGGTAGAAGAAGACTGGATTAAGTAAGTATAATGCTAATTTTTAACCACCAAATAGTCGTAACTAGATGGTCGAGGTTTAAAATTACAGGTAAATCGGTTGTCTAGGAGAATATAAACTAAATTAATTAATAATTTATTATTTCCCAGGATAATCTACACTTTTAATTTTACATCTAAACTATCTTTACGACTATCGCGTGACCAGGAGAGCTATCACAAAATTAATATCGTTCTTATGGAACAAATAGAAAATATTTCGCCAGTAAGGCAGACTGTTAAGCCGGCTTATTCAGAGCGTGGCGCCGTGTAACCGACCGTGACGTCACGCTCGCGCCTGCGCATTGTCCTTGCGTGACGCGTGACGCTGAGGTCGGGAAACGCGTCACCCACCCGCGTGGCCGGTGGATTATGTTCGGGGAAATTTAGAACTGACGAGGAAACGTGAGGGGAACATCATGGTTTTGTAATATAACCATTTTTAGAGTGACTGCAGTAGATTTGGAGATTTTAGGAAGCCAAAGGTTACAACTTCCTGGTTGGCATATAGGAAAGACTATCGGCAAAATGTGTTCATGAGAATGGGGATGATAGTACAGGTACGGGTTTAGTCTTTTTTTACCCGTGAGGGTTCGCGTCGCTGTCTTCTCCACCGGGTCGTCTGTTTTTGTTTAATATCTTTGGAGTTTAAGGTCGCAAGCTTCCTTTAGGATCTAACGTTAGTTGGTTAGTTACTAAAATTGCAACCTGTCCAGGTAATTTAGGTCAAGTATGAATGAAAAATGAGTGTAAGATAATTGTGGCGCGATCTTGAAGTCTTGTTACTGACTAGGACTGACATGTTCCTCAGACTGTTAATTAATAGTCCAACAGTCAATGGTATATCTAAGGGGCCTACAGTTTAACGTTGAGTACGATCCGCTGCTTCTGAATTACGAACTGGTTTAATTATGAGGATGGTACTTGCGGATGGACTTAGAATTCAATAGTGCGGACGTTAATCAAGAGAATATTCCATCCACCGACCATCGCCCATAACTATCAACAATTCCACAAAGTTAAACTGCTCCTTAGATACCCTTGGCTGTTGGTATATTAATTAACAGTCCTGTTTAAGGAAAATGTCAGCCTTAGCCAGTAACAAGACTACACTCATCATAACCTTGTTAGGTTGCACATTTCGGAAAGTGTGAAAGTATTAAATATAGTAAAATTAGACAACATTTATCAAAAATATAAGCTCTGAAACGTAAAACTCGATATGGAAGACGACTGTTCAAGCCACAGCTGTGTGCCCTGAATGTGTAAATCGTGCAAGACGACAACACAGACCGTCTGCTGAATTAGCGTCTCCAATTGCCGACCTTTGACCCACAAATTGCCAGACAAATAGCGACTCGTCTCTCGGACCCAACGGACTCCATAGTTGGTCATTACCCGCTATAGACGGGAGGATCGTAACCCTCCGCTCTCCGCAGCTTCCTCTCTTTCCCGGAGACTTCAAAGAGTCAGATTTTAGAAGATTTCAGACGAAATTAGGAAAATTTTTGAAGTGAGCTAGATTTAAGAAGAATTTAGAAGGAAGAATTCAAAAGTTTCTAGAAGACATCTAGAAATTTTTAGAAGAGAACCAGATTTTAGAAGATATTTAAATGATTTTAGAGGAGAACTACATTTTAGAAGACGTTCAAAAGGTTTTAGAAGACTTTGAGGGAATGATACAAAAGAGTTAGATTATAAAAGGCTTTTAGAAGGCATTTAAAAGATGTTATATGGCATTTAGAAGATTTTAGAATACATTTAGAAGTGAGTTCGAAATTTTGCTATATTTTATGGGATCGTCTAACCACCAACAGAACGAATATAAAACGCGCTACTAAGATATTCGAATCTTGCATCGATTCCGAAGAGAGTTTCCAACCGGGTTCAACGCCATCTCATCCAAACCCAACTGAATCCTCTGACCAAGTGACCGGCTGTAATTGATTTAAACAATTCCAGTCGATAACAGGTTTTAAATGTATCAAGTCAATCAATTTTTAGATGGAACGCAACACATAATTTAAGAAGAATGTGAGGTGGATTGAGGCAATGGATTTTTACAATAATTGGAAAAGTATTTAACTCTTTACTGACAAAGACTTAAAAGTCTACTTTACTAGTGAAATATTTCGTTTCAGGTACATATAAACAATGTTAATATTGGACATCATTACTGGCTATACGATAGTCGTAAATAGATGATTGAGTTAAAAAAAGGTGGACAATATAATTCCATAGATAACCTTTTTATCTTTAATTTGACACCCCAATCATCTTTTTACAACTGTATAATGATCAGTAAAGCGGAATTAACATTGTCCTTATGTGAATAAAATCCAAAACGGAGGGATAGCAGATTCTTAAGAGTCTGCATCAGTGGTAGCCATCTTGGGTTTTAGTCCCGTAAGAGCTTAAATTCTGGCGCCTATATCTCCTTGACCTATTGTCATAAATTAACGGAAGAGGTGTCAAATTAAAGGTATTACAGTCCTCCAGGGCACCACCTTACAGAAATTCTTATTTTCGTTCTCAATAAAAAATAATAATGATTTATTTTGTAAAATATTCCTGTATTTTTATGTCAAGTTAAATTTTTGAACATATTGAAAAGGTCATGCCCTTGAGCCACATCACATCAATGTACTTCCAAAGTTTTTCATTGATACTTTGATAATTAACGCCACTACACACGCCAAACTGTAGGTATGTTCCACCAGAATTTAACAATCCCCTTACGCGAGTAAAATTCAAGATGCCTACCACTGATGCAGACTCTTAAATTATTAAGGACTATAAATTGAAAGTAAGATACAATTATGACATAAATCTGTATTATTATCCAATATAGCCTACGTAATCGTTCAACAACCGTATTTTTTCAAACTTCAGAGGTGAAATCGCGATACAAATCAGTATTCGAAAGTCGTTTGAAAGACATTTTCTGTGTAGGCAGGAAAGGAAACTAGCTGACGCCTTCCGCCACCAACGATAATTATGCACTCTCAACTTAGCGGCTTTAATTGCACTCCTTCGCAGCTTCACTCAAAACCTACGAGTGTTCAACACTCTTAAACATGTGTCGAGTAGGGTTTTCCTATAGGGCTCTAAATGGGACTAGCAACTTCTTCTACCCAAGTTTCCTCTTTTACCAGCCTTAGTCAGTAACAAGACATCAATCTTACACTCATTTCTGATTCATACCTGGCTTAAAATACCTACTTGGGTAGGCAGAAATGTAATAAAGTAATATTTATAAAAAATAAGGGGTTTTAAGGTTTGAACCTCAAACCTTTTCCATGGTCCCAACTGCTCACAAGCTGTATTTTGTCCAAATTTCACTCAGAGAGACGTGTCAGGAGACGTAGATTGTTGGACTCTCCTAATTCTTCAAAATATAACATACAACTTCTTGCATAACTTGAGTGATAGTACACATCCGAACAGGTTCGATCCCAATTACTTCGGAACACCGGGACTCCAGTTTATTCGCAAACACCACAAAAGTTTAATACTGTCGCTATTAAAGAAAGGTAATGACGCAATAACTTCTGATGAAAATGTTTGTATTTACTTCCCTGTGGGAAATAGGTTAGATCATGGATATTGTCTAAAGGGAATGTCTTCAGTTCATCTAAACAGCTGTTGTTATTCTTTTATATTAAAACTGCAATACTGTCTGTAGTTATGTATGTACCTGTTTTATCTTTGCCAACATCCTTCGCCAAAAATTTAGGAATCTCTATAATGTCCATCTTATAGCATTAAGATTATTTATTTTATTCATTTTTTGTTTAAAGCACTGTAAAAATAATTACTGATATTATTACGTTTATTATAATAATCATCTGTTGTATATCTCCTATAGCCTATTACAGTTAGGTTTTGTTGGTTTTGATGGTAAGAAATTTTGATTAATCCACTCAGATTATATGTGTGGGATTTATTAATAATCGGATGATAAATTCACTGCCCACCCAGAATAAATCTTTTTACAATACGTATTGCTATTCGACTTCAAACGGCCAATCTTAAAGACATGTATTTGTCACGTTACGAAGTGGTCACACTTTTATATTAAAAATACAATAACAAGCTAGCTACAATACAAACAGCTCTAGTAGTTTCTATAGAAACCTGTTTCAAATTTTCATCTTACAAATTGCCAACATCCCCTCAGAGCTAAGATATATTCATCTCAAAATTTGCTGTTTACAAGCTTCTAGAACGCAAGCTACTAATTATGCACTGTCATCACCGCGTCGTTCAACCTGCATTGATTGTACCCCCCTGCCCCCCGCCACTCCACAGCCTCTAGTACACCCCTCTCCTTGATCTCCTTGGCATTATCCTGCCAGTAAGGTAGGTTGCATCAGACTCGGTGAAAGTGCAAGGTGCATATCAATAACCTGGTCGGAAAGACATTGCATCTGCACACGCGGCGGACACGTCATCTCCAACTGCATACGGACTGGAACGGTGGTAATCCTGTAATCCAGCTACTTGGAGGTCATGAATTGTGGATATTTGTAAGCGATGGTCGGTGGGTGTAGTGTTGAGTGGATTAACGTCCACACTGTTGTATACTACGTTAATCCATTAAGACCATCCTCATAATTAGACCAATTCGCAATTCAAAGGCCGTGGTTCGGATTCCACGTTAAACTGTAGGTACATTAGTTGTCACTGGCTGTTGGGCTATTAATTAACAGTCCTGTCTAAGTGACGTGTCACCCTTAGTCAGTAACAAGACTACAAGATCGCGCCACAATAATCCTACACTCATTTCTCATCCATACTCGACTTAAAATAGCTACCTGGGTAGGTTCCCATTTCAATAATCTAATCTAACGAACCTCCAACCCGATTGGCCATCTACTTTTATAAATTAAACTGTTAAATTTGCATTTTTAGACCTTAATTAATTGTACCTCATTTTCAAGGGGAATAAGGTTTTAAAGGGAAAATATTATTTTTGAAGTCACACAAAAACACTGAACCTTGTTGTACTAAAATGTTTACACTGTGTTTTATACATATTACAGAAGGAACAGAACCATTAAATTGTAGTTAGTAAATACTCGTAAAATAATGTATTTCTTAATGTATTTTTTAGGAAACTATTTAAAGTTGATATGGCTACGATGACAAAAAAATCCAAAATCAACAACAAACAAGTAAAACATTTTTGGGTTCAGTGGGTAAAATAAATCTAACAAATCCACGTAATCTCAGTTTTAACAGCCTCAGGTTAAAAAAATAAAAACTAACCTTGAGTAGACCAAAACTCGAAAAAAATAAAAAAAATCGGCGTTTTATTCAGATTTTAACACAGATAATGAGAGTTAGAATATGTTATAGTAATATTTCAATACTTCTAATAAGTAATTTATACGTCATATAAAATATTAATTTCTAATGCTCATCGGTCGTAAAAGCTATTGAATTAATTAATTAATGGTTGAAACTGGCTAGTTCGACCTTAACTAAAATCTGTAATAAACAGAAAACGGAACACCGCTTCCAGATGGCCGCAGATTTTCTAATTCTGAATTACAAAATGTATGCATAAAAATTTAAATTTAAATATAAATATGTATATAGTCACTGTTCTTAAATACAGAAAGTATAAAGACAAGTATTTGAATCTCTGACCATTTTGGTTTAAGTCTTACTGCTCGCTCTTCATTGAAGGCATTTTATCGAAGTTTCGTGAGTTTCACCGAAATCGGTCACTAAAAACCTAATACCCCCCAAAAATAAAAAAGCCAAATTTAAAAAAATACAAAAATAACCAAGAGTAACTACAACTACACTACAATTTTGGTCACAAAAATGTCCAAATTTTTATGAAAATCGGTGCTGTAGGGGATAATTACGTGATAAAATAGTCATTGACTGGATTACTAATGAATATCTAATGACGAACTCCTACTTAATAAAATCCGTTAAAATCGTTTACGTATATTGGAAAATTAAAACCATTTGCTAACCTAAAAATATCGGCCACACTGACAATTACGCAACAAATAACTAGTTGGCGTGCAATGTGTAGCGGGCATGTGCAAAGCGTCCCGGATGCGGATGTGACGGCGCAGCTGTTAACATCAGCTGATCGCGATTCAATCACCTGTTTTTGCCCGGTACTGCAACAATGGCTGATGGCGAATGCACCGCCCTGTGGACGTGGCATAATAATCACACGTCCGTGTGTCTTGATCAATTTAGCCAGTCAAAATACCTCGCAGTTAACGTCATCACAAAACTTTGGTTAATATACTAGTTTAATAATTTAAAAAAATAAATTAATAATAATCGAAATTATTGATGAGTAGGTCCTGTCAATAAATGCAAATACTAGGATAAATCCAGTCATAATTCAGACAGTTATCTAGAATAGAACATTATTATACCTAGAAACAAAACAGAGCCAGACGATACTAGAAGTATACAACTTTTAAAAATTAAGAACATAAACTTAAAAAATTAATCAGGGGTCTTAGGAAACTTTATGAGCGAGGCCAAAATCAACTTGAATTTACGTGGCCGCAGGATTAAGTAAGGATGCACCAGAAACGCCAACAAGGAACTTGATCCGTTGTGGGAATTAGATGTCTACTGAGAAAGTGGATTCAAGAATGGGAAAGATAAGAATATGAACAACTTACTCCTGAAAAAGACTCAAGTACATCAAATCAAATTAAGATCCACTCATAGACAATAGCGTGCACTAAGAACACACCTTTTTCAGCATACACACCCGTGAACACATCACTTGTCCAAGCAGGTCACAACAATATCATAGTGTCTACGAAAATCCTAAAAAAAATTCCTTCACTTTTCCAGGTTTTCAAGATTTTTCAGGTAGGAGCTCCCAAGTGGACAAATAAGAAGATAGTTAGTTAGTGAAATGGCAACCTACCCAGGTAGGTATTTTAAGCAAAGTATGAATGAGAAATGAGTGCAAGGTGATTGTGACGCGATCTTGTTGTCTTGTTACTGACTAAGGCTAACATATTCCTTAGACAGGACTGTTTAACAGTGAGTCCGAACCACTCACTCTTAATTACGAGCTGGTCTAATTATAAGGATGGTCGTTGCTGATTAAAGTAGTATTCAATAGTGCGGACGTTAATCCACACAAGAGAACACTACACCCAACGAATCAAATAATAATTTGATAAACCATCCCAAATAATTCCGGTCATACGTAAACCTCTCCTGACACTCAAGCTCCTTGGAGAAGTAAGAAGGGTTCCAAGTGGCCACTGGACGCACCCACAATCCTTTCTAGTCTAACCTATCTTGTGTTTTTACAACGGGGATCGTAGAAACCCCGAGGAATTCAAAACATAACTTAGAAAGTACATTTTAATACTACGAGAATGGTTTTCTGTCAAAGCCGAAGGGAAAGCAAGAACTATCGTGAGATAACATATTACTTGTGGTGCAGCTGGTTGCGCAACACATGTTCACCTCGAGTGTCGCCTTATCACGGTGCAGGTGTTATCTGGACAGGGTGTTGATTAGGTCGATTCAGAGAAGAGTGTACAGTACTTGATTGTGTATGAATTTGTAGCTTCTTCCACAGTAATTTCCTTTGAAGAAGTTTATAAGATTTTAGAAGATTTGGGTTTTAGAAGGAATTTAGAAAATCTTGGAAGAGTTGGATTTTAAAAGAAAACTAAATTTTATAGGGCATTTAAACAACTTAAGATAAGAGCTAGAAGTCATTTAGAAGATTTCAGAAGAGAGCTAGATTTTAGGAGACATCTAAAATATTTTATAAGAGAGTTAGATTTTAGAGGATATTTGGACAATTTCAGAAGAGAGCTAGATTTTAGAACACATTTAGAAGATTTTAGATGGTACCTATATAGGAGATTTCAGAGTATATCTAGATTCAAAAAGACGTTTAAAAAATTTTGGAGGATATTTAGAAGAGAGATTTTTTCAATTGGATTTTACGTTAGGCCTACAGAACGCATATAATAAGCAAAACTAGTCACAGTATCTACATCGTTATACGTTAGCCTAAAGACAATATTTTAATTCCCATGCATTCAAGAAGTGCTATCTAACATGATCTGAACAGACGAAGTAAACAATTATGTCATGAATTTTTTAACCTCAAAGTATTAGTATTTTAACCTCTTGATCGGTAATCAAGCAAATCATAACACTGTCGATACACTGACACGCTTCTCAACTGCCATCTCCATCGGCCTAGAGCCTGGCGGTGAATTACCGTAGCGTCGTGAGTCACATAGGCTAGACAGAGGTGACCTATCATGATCTGGCAGGAGTCACAGGTCATTGCAACCTCTTCAGCAACCTTTGAATTACTAGACAAGCGACTATGAGCGCTCCATGAACTATCGTGTCTGTATGGATTCATTATGGAGTAAAAAATTGTTGGAGTGAATCTATATGGAATTTTTGTAGTGGATACGTCAACTGTTCTACCTAGTTGTCATCATGGCAACTGATTGTTTTTTCTTGTGTTAATTTTTGTACATTAACCTAGATAAAATGTGATACGGTTTCTGAGCACAACTCATATTTTGTTCTCTCGTTTATTTGAATAGTTTAGGATTCTTTACACTGTCTGCGAATGGTTGAGAAAGCCTAAATAGTACAGCTGCCAGATTTAACGCGAATTTAACTGGCTGGGTGGTGTAGTGGTTATAATACCCGTCTTCAAAACTGAAGGTCGCCGGATCGAATTCCGCAAGGGTCTAATCTGGAGTCAGTCGTTATTTGTCATTGGGCTACTAATTAATGACGCTTCATAACAACAGGTAGAGCAAGACCGGGGTTTGGACCGTTTCCCATCGAAACGTTAAAAAATGCCTCTGGCATAGAAATACACAAAATCCATCTAAGACAGAGCTCATAGTATCCATGGACAAGGCGCCTGATGCAGAGATACGAACGAGAGTTACATTCTTATCCAAACACGATCCAAAGTGATCCGAGTGAATATTTCGTGGCTGAATGTCTTCAGCAACTGAACCAAGTAAGTACATTCACTGTTCACCATTTTATTATTATTACGTTTCTCAAATGGCGACCTACATAGGTTGTTAATCTTAGCCAAAATGGATGAGAAATGAGTGTAAGATGATTGTGGTACTATCTTTTAGTCTTGTTACTGACACGTTCCTTAGACAGAACTGTTAATTAATATCCCAACAGCCAATGGCACATCTAAGGGACCTACAGTTTAACGTGGAGTTTAAAATTACTGCCTCTGAATTACGAATCCACACAAGATAACAGTACACCCATCGAAACTTTTTTTTTCTTTCGTTTATTTCAGTTAGTTTATACGTGAGATTCTATTGTACATAATTACGCCATAAAATGTCCATAGGATTGTACAGCCATAATCCCGAGGAACCCACTGAATAAACTTAAACCAAGATTATATTTACCTATTAGTAATATTGTTGTTGAGTGAAATAACCGGAGCATTTAAAAATTGGTGCGGATTCCAATGATTTCCCACTTCAGAACGATGACACTGAGTTCTTGGGTGTCTGTTACGTGCGTTTAGACACCTGTAAATACAGACGCACCTGTTCGTGGCTTTCGTTCTCCCTCCAGACCCAGAAGTTCCAGACATTCACCTCACTCGCGCACGCATACGGCATACAAAACTTATCTAAACTTCTAATCCAAACATAACAATACCGGCAAAATTCTGTTGTGTTCACATTAGTTAGTGTTCATTTAAAATATTTAAAACAATTTCTGATCCCGCGGACTGTAACGACATCACGTGTATGGAAAGGGCATTCTGATTGTTGATTTTCTACTCTGAAAGGATACAATAAATGTGGAACGATATTGTGAAACACTTTGGCGTGCGATTCAGAACAAAAGACGTGGAATTCTTTGGGAAGGCATTGTGTTGATCCACGACAATGCACGACCCCATGCAGCTGGTGTCACTCAAAACCTTCTTTAAGAATTTGGTTGGGAGCAGTTTTACCATCCGCCATACAGCGCTTATCCTGCACCGTCTGATTACCACTTGCTTTTGCACATGAAGCGGAATTTAGGGGGCACTATTTTGACACCGTTGAAAATGGGTGTTCGGAAAGAGCTCTCGTCAATGGCGGTATCTTTCTATGAAGAGGGTATAGAAAAGTTGGTTTTTCACTTCTTACTTCGACAAATGTCTAAACAATGGTGTAGTAAAATAATTCAAGATGTCCTCTTTCTTCTTGAGTAAATTTTGTTTAAAAAACTGCATATGTGTTTATTTCTAAAACGGATCTTACCTTCTGGACAAGCCTAGTGTAAAATAAAGATATACCGGTGTGTTAGGTATAACACGAAAGTGCTCTAAAACCGCAGAGAAAACTGATATCTCCAAATTCAACTGGTACAGGTTTCAAAATGACCTTGTAGTTCCGAGTTCGGTGCTCCGAGGTCAGAAGATTCTGTTTCAATCTCATAAATATATGATTAATATGATACACGACGAACAAAAAGGACAACATATCAGATTAAACGGGCTCCGTTGAAACGCGGCCAAAATTCACAGGATTTAAAGCCTAATAAGAAAATATTATTTAAATTTTACATCTTTTCACTAATGTGAGTTTTTAAAACACAAAGAATATTGTATCACAAGTTTTAGATTTTTTTTACATAATTGTACAGATGGTTTTTGGTTGAAAATTTTACTGCCAACCGTGAAAGAATTTTACTGTCTAACTTCTTTGTTGTGTAAATCTTTGTAAAAATTTATTATCATTCCTCCAGTCACAATTAAAATGATAATTACTTCAAATTTTGACATAGATATACCTTAGCTCTGTATGGGGGGTGTTTGGCAATTTACACGACCAAAATTTGAAACAGTGACGTCATTTGAGTAGTGACGTCATATGGTTAGTGAAATCATAGTTTGGTTATAAGTACAGCTGTTTGGTTATATGAAAAAACATTCCCTTTAGACATATCCATGATTCAACCTGTTTCCCACAGGGAATTTTTCCTGATAATAACCATTTTTCATAAATATATATTTAATTCTTCCTCTCTGAGTAGTAAAACGTTATTTTAGCATGTGGTAAAAATGTCAATTACTTAACCACTTTACTAATGTACTTTCTGTGGCACAGGTAAACATTGAAAAAACGTGATTTACGGAAATTGGAGAGTAAAGATGACGTATTTCTGACGTTAAACGTCAAAAATGTATCGTTAGATTTAGAATCTTTATTATTTCTTGTAAAAATTATATAAAGTTTATGGTTTTGTCGTTATTTAAATGAAAATACTTTTAACCACCGCCGTTTTGAAAATATAACAACAGTCTAAATGATACTTTAGGAATATTTTTCTCTTTAGCCAATAAATTTGTATGCAAAGTTTGGTTTCTGCACGCTATAGAAACAAATAGTTCTTGAGATAAAACAAGTTTTGTAAAAAATAGAAATTGGTGGCTAGCGGCTAAACGAAGCAATTTTCGACATTATGAGAAATTGTTTGTTTATTTTGATGAGTACTATCACCCCTCGAAGTTTGTCCTCGACTTTAATGAACACCCTGTTTCAAAAACTGACTAAATAACAAACAAAATACAATCTAAGGCTTCGTAAGTCAACTAAAAGAATAATAATATTTAACCAGAATTAATCTATTGAACTGTTGGAATCAAAGAATTGATCTAAGGAATACATTGTATTTTTCTGAAGCCAGCTTGAAGAGTTCGGTCAAAAACAACTTGTCAGACACAATACTAACCAGGGACTGGTAATTTGCTATACATTTTCACAGACAGAAAGTTATGATACGTCTGTATCTTAACTAACCTAGCACATCTGCCCTCAACTTAACCGTATGAACATATTTTATTATGTTCTTTGTAGCTTAAAAATAAATAAGTTTGAACAGTTAATATTCCAGTTTTTACTCAGTTATTCTATCTGTAATGACAGCCGTCGGCACGCTATCCACCGCACCACAGCGACCCAGTTGCGGCCTGTATCGCCGGCCGGGTTTCTACGGGGAAAGTGTCGGCTAGCTGCACAAGTGTCAACTGGGCTTTCACTGCAGTTGCCGCCACCTTTCTCCGGTCCACGTCGCGTGACCGCCATATTACGTCACCGGAGTGCGAGTCGATAATGTCATAAATCGATTTATAGCAATTAATCGATATTTATTGTTTCAAAGTTGGTAGGTAGGATGTTACTACATCACTGAATATCGATATTCTTCCAGTCTCGATTTTCCAAAACTATGGCGATATTCTCCAGTGTGGATTAACGTCCGCACTATTGAACACTGAGTACGTAAAGACCAGTTCGTAATTTAGATCTCACATTATACTGTAGGTCCCTTTTAATTAACAGTGCTGTCTAAGGAACGTGTCAGTCTTAGTCAGTAACAAGGCTACAAGATAGTGATACAATAATCTCACACTCATTTCCCTTTCATAATTGGCTTAATATACCTCCCTGGATAGGTCACCATTTCAGAAAGGCCTATATTATTGGAAATATTTTTTTATTTGCATACGATATAAGAAATAATGTACATTATCTCTATATATAAAATTGAATGTATGTCTGCCAAACTACTCATCCGATCGCCATGAAATTTTAGGAAGTTGCTCTACATGTGTCCGGGAAGGTTTTAGTAAAAAAATATTTTCGAAAAACCCATAAGTTTCCATTTTATGGCGTTTTAAATTTCTAATGTTAACCTTATGGAGAGTAAGTTTGTTTACAAATTGTCTACAATGAAAACATTTGATTTCTTAACTACAGCTGATTGGTTTACTTTCCATTAGCAACATGATTTACAATGCTATCTGAATCATTCATTAATGTAAAACTAAGAAGTAAATGTGTACTGTAAAAAATGAACAGCTTTATTCACCACGTTAATAGTTTACGGTTTTGGGGGATTATGTATTTATATTTTTATTTTCTGTCTGATTAAAGTCACGTGTTTATATAATACGGTAATTACATATTATTACGTTTATTATAATAATCAGCTGTTGTATATATTTCCTATAAAAGCCGTATTACAGTTAGGTTTCGTTTGGGTTTGGATTGGATTTGAAAATTGTGAATTAATCCACTCAGATTTATTTGTTTTATGGAAATGTTATTAATATCGTTTCAGTATTGTTAT
Source organism: Nephotettix cincticeps (assembly GCA_023375725.1). Taxonomy (NCBI): domain Eukaryota; kingdom Metazoa; phylum Arthropoda; class Insecta; order Hemiptera; family Cicadellidae; genus Nephotettix; species Nephotettix cincticeps. The sequence goes on along the minus strand of CM041789.1, from coordinate 15,816,014 downwards.
TCACTATGCAGCGACCCAGAATATATAACCTTTCACAATGAAGCCGTATTGCTATTCGACTTCAGAACATGGCCAATCTTAAAGTTAACATGTGTTTACTGTGGGGCGTTACGAAGTTCGCCGGGTCAACTAGTATTAAATATTTCTATTGTAAAAATACAATATTTAGTCGTTTCTCATGAAAACAGGATTTGAGTGTTAGGGTAAAACACACACACAGCGATTAGGAGAGGGCAACTATATTGTTTATGATATATTTTGGCAAATACCTAATCTGTTTCTGACCGTAGTTTATTTATTTGTAATAACACAACAAAATTGTATTCTTTTACCTTGTAGCTACCACCAGTCTTTCTTCTGCACTAATTGGTTTCCTCCAATTCTTTCTCTGCTTAATCAAGTATCCCTCAACTTTTGAAAGGTAGAGGTCGACATGCGCATGTACTGCACGAATCTTAATTCGGGAAATAAATTGTTATATTCTTCATGAACCCTCCTTCCCTCATTAACTTCATGCACCACTCAGACCGGTTTGAGGAGCGCACAACAAACGAATGTTTTCAACCAAATATTTTCACTTTGCAAACGGCGTGTGAACTTGGATAGAGACATCTTGGAACTGATCGCTGAACCGCTCTCATTCGCCCACTACAAATCACGTCCCTCCGAGTCGCTAGTGATAAACGGCCTTTCTCAAGGCCACAAAACAAACCTTGACTGAAGAGGATATAGTCCTAGAACAGCCGCAGTGGGCCTCCAATCCACTGAAACCTCACATCCTGTCCTGTCCCGTCGCTCCGCTATATGTGTCTTTTTACCCTTAATCAACGGCAATAATTAAATGGCACCGATCAGCAATTAACGTTAAACTAGGCTCCAGCGAGTAACCAACGATTATTCTCCGCTCCGGTAGGTTACCGTAAAATCTTTCGTAGAAGTTACCGGAAGCGGAAGTCAACAAGATTAGTTAGATTCTTATCAATCTTTGTGGAATTATTCCAAATATGGAATAATTTAAACAGTTGTTTCTTAATGGGTGGTTTGATTTTCACGAATACGGACACAAATCTCTTCTAAAACACAGCCAATGTGGTACAGACACTTGAGAAAATTTGTACCAAGTTTCTCAAACTTATGTCTAAACTATGGGGGTGTTAGCAATTTGCGAGACGAAAAATGTTTGCGTTAACTTCCCTGTGGAAAAAGGTTAGATCATGGATGTGTCTAAAAGGAATGTTTTCCTTTAATTGTGTTGAAGTTAGGCGCCTGACCTAATCTGCTTAGAAATAAGATTAGATATAAAATGTTAAAAAGGTTTATGTTTAATTGGACCCCGCCGACAAGTTTTGAAAAGGACATATCCATGTCAAAAAGTGTAGCAAAAGGAACTGAATACATTCCCTTTAGATATATCCGTGATTTAATATAAATATAAACTGTTCTAGTGATGACTGTCCACTTACCATTCTGTCACGCTCGTCTTCCACAAGCGCTATGAGGCGTCCGAACTCGCCGAGCGACTTGGAAATGACCAACTCATCGTCGGTCTGCGAGGTGCCGATACAGTCGAAGCTGAAGTTCTGTAGAGAGCTGGACAGAGTGCGCTGCGCCCGCGACAAGTCTGCGGACAAACACTCTTGTTAGACAAGGAAAAGAAGCAAGAGTCTTTGGTTTAGTTGGTGGCTACTCAGATGGGTATTTTAAGCCAAGTATGAATGAGAAATAAGGGTAATATAATTGTGGCGCGATCTTGTAGTTATGTTATTGACTAATGCTGACATGTTCCTTGGAGAGAACTGTTAATTAATAGCCCAACAGCCAGTGGAATCTAAGGGACCTACAATTTAACGAGGAATCAGAACCACTTTTGAATCAAGTATTGTCTTTGCGGATGATCGTAGTATTCAATAGTATAGAAGTTAATCCACAGTTCGTGACCTCCAAGTAGCTTGATTACAAGACACGCCACCGTCCCAGTCTAATGGGGAGGTTTTAGCATTTCGCATTTTCAGGACACAAAAGTGTTAAGGAAGTGACATCATATGGTTATGAGAACGCTGTTAAGAGGAACTGAAAACATTTCCTTCAGATATAACCTAATTCCCGGAGGGAAGTAAACACTGTAAATCTTTACAAGAGAAATTACTCCAACGAAAAATGTGTTTACTTCATTTTGGGGAATAGCTTAGATCATGGATATCTCTAAAGGGGATGTTTTCAGTTGACGTTACTTCTATTTCAAATTTTGTTCTGACGGATTACCTATACCGCCTCAAAGAGGCCCCTAATAGTAAAATCAATATTTTATGGAGTATGGAGTATGATTACAGTCCCACTAAAAGGAGAGCTGTCGAAATGTAAACATGGGACTACATAGCGTCGAAGGTCGTCCGGCTGTATCGGTGACCCAACTACAACCACCACCACCACTACCACGGTATCAGATGCCGCTGCGGTCTCGAGCCGGCGATCCGCGTGGGACCGCAGTAGACCATGGGACGGTGGCATCGTCCTGTAATCCAGCTACTCGGAGGTCATAAATTGTAGATATTTGTGAGCGATGGTCGCTGGGTATAGTGTTCTCTTGTGTGGATTAACGTCCGCACTATTGATTACTACGTTAATCCGTAAAGACCATCCTCATAATAAAAACTAGTTCGTAATTCAGAGGTAGTGGTTCGGACTTCACGTTAAACTGTAGGTCCCTTAGATAATTATGCCATTGACTGTTGGGCTATTAATTAGTCTTGTCTAAGGAACATGTCAACCTTAGTCAGAAACAAGACTACAAGATCGCGCCACAAAGTACCTACATGAGGGGTTTTACTTTCTCCCCTTATACATAGTATATGGAGAAAGTAATGTTTTCGTCAAAATTTTCGAATTTGAGTTGAGGGTGGATATATCCGTTTTGGGGTCCCCTGAATCCAAAAAAGTGGGTTTTGACGTGATGTCTGTCCGTCCGTGTGTCTATGTGTATGTCTGGATGTGTACAGTGCCACAGCCTACCCCGTTGGTCCGATCTAGATGAAATTTGGCATGTATATATATAGTCACCGTATCTCCAGGCATTTTTCTCATTTTTATGAAATTTTGATTTTTAAGGGTAGTTCACCCCTAAAAACCCTGAAAAAAACGTGAAAAATCCAATTTCCTCAAAAACGGCTATAACGATTTTGATTAAAATTTGATAGTTTATAGTGCACAGAGTACTAAATAATTTGACACCACCCGCATGTCTGTAAAAATGACGGTTCAAAAGTTATGGGCTTTTAAATGTCAAAAAAAATCAAATTTTTAAATTTTCAGCGAAAACAATAAAAGTAAAGTATAACTTGACTGGTACCATTGAAACCAGCTTAAAAAACTAAACAAATTAGTATTTTGAATTATTTGTCTATGACTAACGGTTCCAGAAAAAAGTTAAATTTACTGTCCACGATAAACGCAGTACGTTGTCTGAAAGCGCCAATGTTATTCTTATGGAGAATATAAAAAAATCAAATTCTTCCTTACTTTCCAACCCTTTTTCATGAAACTTGGTATGAAGTGTAAGGTCAAATCACCGAACAAAATCAGCTTAAAAAAGCTTGGTATTATCGGGGGGGGGTTCCCCCCATAAAATTTGAACAATAAATTATAAATGATATTTAGAATAACTTTGTAGAACATGATAGTTTTATTACAGATTGTCTTTTTTAAATTTACTTAAGGGAGAAAGTATGTGTCAGTCCACTGGTACTGTTTATTTTAATTTTAAGGTAAATTTAAAGTTTTCAAGGGGGGAGGCAAGGCTTCAGGAAGGAATTTTCTTTACACAAACCACGAACGGTTCCGTAACCGATGTAAGACCTAAGGGCATTCGAGAGTGGTGAAACACAAAGAGTCAACTGACTCTCAACATGCTGTGTTAAAAGGATCTTTACAGAGACCACCGGAAGTGCGTAGGTCATCAACGTAGGCTCGTGTCCGGTTTAGCGGGGTCAGAACAATGACTATAGGGGGTCATCAGGCTGCGGATGTTTATAGTTCAAACACGGTTCCTAGAACAAAGATCCAAGCGTAGATTGCGCACTAGTAGTAGCAATAGTGACGTCATATTGTTTATATTTTCTACTTGAAAACCACTAACCGGACCTAACCCTATAAAAAATTAAAAGGGTACGTGTGAACTGACACATACGTCCTCTCTTAACCCCCTTAATATACTACCCGTAGAACAATTTTTTATTCCTTTTATTTTCTGATAATCTTTGGCAGTTTGTTGTGTACATCTAGAGACTTAACAGTGTTTAAAATACTCCCGTCCAAGCAGACCTGTGTACTCAGCGAATTTCCAAAGCAATAATATAATAATAATAATATATGACAAGTTTTATCAATATCTGTCGATAAATATAAGAATTTTTTGCCTATTCTCAATAAGATTAACATGGGAAAGAGTGTGCAGGTTTGCTGCTGTGAGGAACGCTGAAAGTAAGCATTTCTACCATAAACAATTCGTGAACTCCGAGTAGCTGGATTACAGGACGTCGCCACGGTCCCAGTATTGGGTAAGTGATAGCAGTTCCGCACTTAGGTAAGTTGAGAAATATCACTTCCCGTAATGACAACGATAACTTATCGTATTGGGCGGGTCAAGAACAAACTTACGTGGCTTTCCAGTCAGTTTTGTGGAATTCATATTAAATTTTAATAGATACGATTATTGAAATGGCAACCTATCCAGGTATTTTAAGTCAAGTATGAATGAGAATTGAGTGATGAGTGTAGCGCGAGCTTGTAGTCTTATTACTGACTGAGGCTGATACGTTCACAGGACTATTAATTAATAGCTCAACAGCCGATGGCAACTAAGGGACGTACAGTTTAACGTGGAATCCGAACCACGGCCTCTAAATTACGAACTGGTCTAATTATGAGGATGGTCTTTACGGCTTAACGTAGTGCGGACGTTAATCCACACAAGAGAACACTATACCCACCGACCATCTCTCACAACTATCCACAAATCTTGACCTCCAAGTAGCTGGATTACAGGTCGTCGCCACCGTCGCAGATGTTCTGAATAATATACTCTTTTAGAGCCTAGTAGAAGGGGATAGCTGGATAACACTACGTTCATCCGCAAAGACCATCATCATAATTAGACCATGTCAGGCTTAGTTAGACTACAAGATCGCGCCACAATCATCTTACACTGAATCCTCATTCATACTTGCCTTAAAATACCTTTCCTTGTGGTATGGTCGCGAATTCAATACTCTAATCCAATCTAATGCTATGTAATATTTGACTTAATATATTATATTATATGAATTGATATTAATATTTTAGAAAAAAAGGGACTATGACTTACATATTTTATTTTGCAAGGAATAACTAATGAACTTTCCAAATAATATCTCGCCTACTAATTATTTGTTATGAGTTCAATATCATCACTTGCTTATTGTTGTATATAGCACTTGGACGCACGTCATCTGATCAAACAGCTGTTGTCATCGACGGGTTAGGACAAAGCCACACGTCACGTCAATTCCAATCAGCTGATCAAGCTCTTTGTTAAATCAGCTGATCAAGCTCTTTGTCCAATCCATCGCATTGTCCTTTGTTGTTTTATTGTATTCGTCCCCTGAGTGCAGTTTTTTTTGCAACAATACTGTTCCAAATCTCGTTAACTCTAATTTAATTTCTGTGGAATATAACAATAGACTTGTACGACGTAAAAAAGATTAGTTGTAAAACTATTTAACACTTCATGAGATTGAGCATTGCTTACTTTTAAAGATTAACAGAAAATAAAAGTATCAGTGAACTGACACATATTTTTCCTCTTTAAAAAATTACTGTTCTTAAATAAAAAAAATTGAACAAATTTTTGTACAATTTCTTTTAAATCAGACCATCATAGTATGTACACAAACAGACACGAGTCCGAAAAACACTTTTTTGGACTCAGGTAGCCTCAAATCCACGCTCAATTCAAATTGGAAATTTTTAACTAAAACAAAACTTTCTCTATATAATGTGTACAGGTAGAGAAAGTAAAAATGGTTAACTTTTTGGGTTTTAATTATGCTTTGAACGGTGAATATGCGACATCTATTCCTCCATATTTACATATTACGTTTTTTGTGAATAAACTGTGAATATAGAAGAAATATGAATTTTATCGGCATAGGCCAGCGTAAGTACGGTTTTCTATCCCCTTTCAAATCCCGTCAACTGCGCATTGCTAAATCGATTACTACAAAAACAGAAATAATCTAAACTACTACAGCGCTCGTTTCCACTATTTTGGCAATGTCGTTAGTCCCCCTAAAGCGGATTTCACCGTGGGGTGGGCCACCGCCTACTAGTAGATATATCATTAAGTAGGAACAACCTGCAATCTACAGAATCTTTAAATTTCATAATAGCGTTGGCTATAAATTTTGTAATATCTTTTATGGACTTTTCTAACGTGTCTTTAACTACATGTCTCCGCCTGCGAGCTAGGCTGCTCCAACTCTCGTTCTGAGCGCACGCTATCTTGTGTCGCCCCGCTAGCTCGGAGGCGGAGTGTTTTGGCAATTTGTTGCATTATCAATGTAGTTTTTGTATTTTGCATGATGTACTAGTACAGTATTATTCAAAAATTAACACCATGTTATTTTTTCTCTTTAATTAGAGTAAAAAAACAATAGTCGTTAAAATTTATAAATATATGTATATATGTTGTGTCTGTTACACAAACTCGCGTAAAAAGTCCGATCAAAAAATTTTAAATATTCCTCAAATGCTCGGACGAGTTCGTAAACCAGACATCGTCCTATAGTTTGGGGGGTTTATGTAAAAATGGGGTTTTATGCGTTCAATGTAATTTTAGAAATTTCTAATTTTATATTCACCATTGGAATCGTTAAAGCTACACAATTAAGTTCCTTAAAGTTTTTCTCTATCTCCAACGGTTAGCGACATATTAAAAAATCTAAACACAGTACGTTGTATTGTGGGCCTCCAATGTTAATCTTATGGAGGATAGGGAAAAATTAATATTTCCCATATTAATCAATGTTTTGGATATAAAACTACATATTTAGCTTCATGTGGTTGAGATCTATCCATTTATGCTCAAAAATCATAGTTTATGTGTTTATCATGGCAGCAAACCTGCATACTCTTTTCCCATAATAATCATATAGGGAATAGGCAAACTCCTTTATTTATGGACAGATGTTGATGAAAGTTGGTATAAATGTTAAGATAAAAATTATTTATGGTAGAAATGCCTAATTTTAGTGTTCCTCACAGCAGCATATCTTTTAATGTTAATCTTATGGAGTAGGCAAATAATTCTCATGTTTATGGACAGATTTTTATAAAATGTCATATATTATTATTTATAATTGATTTTGAAATTCGCTGAGTACGCAGATCTACTGCGACGGGGGTATTTTTTATTTGTATTTTGCATGATGTACTAGTATAGTATTATTAACAACAAAATATAATTACTATCTGTAACTTAAACTTTCAATTTTCAATGTAAATTATTAAGTAATCACTTGAAAACGGCAGGAGTTTCTCCAAATCTAGAAACGTTGTGTAGTTAAAAACACAAACACGTAGGAAAAGTCCAATAAAAGATATTTAAAATAAATCTCCAATCACATTTAGGACCGCGCTTAATCAAGTTGAACTTAAGTCACGCCATGACTCACACGAGGGAATATGCAAAACCTGAGAGTCGCTCAACCCGCGTCATCGTCTAAAATTAAACTTGTGTTAAGCAGCCTAAAAACGTGTTAGTTAGTTACTCTTATGTCGACCTACCCCGAAAGGTATTTTAAGCTAAGTATGAATGAGAAACGAATGTAGGATTATTGTGGCGCGATCTTGTAGTCTTGTTACTGACTAAATCTCGCATGTTCCTTAAACAGGAATGTTAACTAATAGCCAAACAGTCAATGACATCAAAGGACCTACCGTTTAACGTCGAGTCCGAACCACGTTGCCTCTGAATTACGTAATGGTCTTATTATGAGGATTGTCTTTGAGGATTAACGTAGTATTCAGTAGTGCGGACATTAATCCACACAAGAGAGCACTACACTCACAACTATCCACAATTCATGACCTCCAAGTAGCTGGGTAACAGGCCCCTGGGCCTTAATACGCCCAGATATACGTAGATGTTAATTATGATCTTCGTAGATGTCTCCTGGATGATATTAATTTTACTCGCCAGTATTTTAATGGATAGAAGGTAGGGTTAATTTTAGGGGAGTCCACATTATATACACAATTAATTACGGAGTCATTGAGTTGATGAAGTTTGATACCCCTGGCACAGGCTATTTTATTCCAAGAGTCGAAAGTGGTGATTTTCGTACCGAAATTCACTTTAGACCCGTGTTATGAACTAAATTTTTCGTCAAACAGCATAAAATATTGAGCTAACTACTGTCCAAACAAAAGAATTAACAGACGAAAGAGTTGCTTCCTTCTTCTTGCAATGATCAGTTGTGAACAATCAGCCAATCGCTTGTCAATTCGAATATTCGGTTATCGCTTTCGATACTATCAATAACTTACCATTGACAGGCACGTATTTTAATCCGTTCTACATTGTAATACAAAACAGTTGATCACCTCGACATCAGCTGACTATTTCCCTCCCTAGGGCGAGAAAGGATTACTTTTGTCCCGCAAAGCGTGTTTTTAAAACGGTTGTTTGCGCGGCAAAATAACGAATCGAAATTTCCCAAATAGGTTTAAACTACAAGCTAAGTAAGAAAAGAATATGTAGTGAAATACTGAATGGATCTGCTGATTTATTTGAACTCGATAAACTCTACATAGCGTATCTCTAAACAGGGTGACTTTTGAACTGAGTACCAATATAAACCATTAATTCGACAATCTAGATTCTAGGTCAATTGCTCAGAAACTATTTTCCACAACAACTTTTGCTACTTTTTTATCATTTTAATATACTAAAGAATATATAGTAAACACCAAATTTAATGTTTCTTACGGCAGCAATCCTACGTATTCACATTAAAGGTTACAGTACCTGCCGTCGCTACGTATTCATTGTGATTCTTACGGAGAATAGATAAATTGGTATAACTCAATTAGTTATTGGCATAATTTTATAAAAAGTATGAGGTTTTACTTAGTAAACAGCCTTAATACACGCGCATTGCCATATAGAACAACTCTTATTGCAGCAAACCTGCATACTCGGTACTATTAGATTACTATGATGGGAATAATAAAAGTTCTATGCAATTCGCTTATCTCACTCCAGCGTGCTACATAGTCTGCGGTACCTGTGTACTCTTTTTTAATCTTGGATTCATCTAATTCATCATCCTGGATTTTTGGTCACGTATAAGCAATGTTAAAATCTCTATACATTTTAGATGGTTAAAAAAGTTGATCAAACGAAAAAATTCTATAATGCACTTTCAAGTAAAATGTTTTCCAGTACAAAACAACGCCACAAAGATTGTTTGAATTTAACATCGTCTGTATGGTAAGTGGTAAAAAGCGCTACTACAGGTAACTGAATCAGTTAAAATTAAGGATCTCAATCCCGGACCTAAATTTCAATTCCGGGATTTCGGGATCGACTAAAGCTGATCCCGGGATTACCGTTTTTATAAATCTAGGATGTTTTCTTTGGTGAAGACACCCCTAAAAGATTTTTTTTATTAAAGCTGTAAATTATCAACATCTTATAAAATCGTAAAATCTGGTAGCTTTCGGAATTTTAAACAGATCACGTATGGTCATTATTAAAATTTAAAAAATTAACGGCACATACTACTCACTCTCACTACACAAATCTCTCCCGACTCGCACGGCTGTTCGCTAAACGGATAGCAACTAAAAATGTCGATCATTTTTGCACTTCATGAAGCAAAATAATATCAAAATAAAGCCACCTGTGCGGCTGAGGGATACTTCGTTCGTGGGAATTCTGCAACGGAAGGAAGTTCGGAGCGATAAGAAAACTACTCGGTGCTGTATCAATATCCAAAAATAAGTTGTCATTGTTGGATTGCGCTTCGGTTTTAAAGAAAAATTAAACTATGAGAAAGGTAATATGGTAAATATCAGTTTAAAGGGGTATAATAAAACAAATAAAAACTATTATTTATATATAGTGTTATTATATTCAAACATAAACAACGACATTTCAAATTTTTTTAATTGTAAAGATGACTTTTTCAGTAGTTTATATATTCAAATCACGAAAAATTGTAAAATATTGATGTTTTTACTCCCGTCAATCCCGGGATTGAGATCCTCTAATCCCGGGATTCATAGGTACCCAAAAGCGACCGGGATCCCGGGATTGAGAACCCTAGTTAAAATGCACCAATAAAAGCGAGCTGAGCGCATAACGGGCTGTTTGGTGGCGCAGGTCAAGGAGAGCAATTCAACCTTGCACGACTAGACTGGGATTTGGCACACCGGTCACAGGTTGGCGGTAGTTTTCGAGATTTACTTTTTAGGTCAAGCAATCATTCACAAGGCAAGACAATATACTCGTACAGTACAACATAACAAAGGTTAAAGTAATAAAATTACTTGACATTTTCTTGGACCAATTTGAATTTAAGAACACTTGGCATACATTTCTTGATCTAAGTGTCGACAGTGCAGTACTTTGTTTCAAATTCATTGTTACTGATGTTGGGTTTATGTTAATTAGATTGTTATTGCGGACATTTTCCATCCATGAGACTACATTCCATGTTCTCTTGTTACTGACTAAGGCCAGCATATTCTTTAGACAGAACTGTTAATTAATAGCCTAACAGTCAATAGCATACTTATCTAAGGAACCTTCAGTTTAACGTAAAGTCCGTACTACCTCTGAGTTACGAACTGATCTAATTATGAGTATTGTGTTTCGGATTAACGTAGTCTTCAATAGTGCGGACGTTAATCCACACTAGAGAACACTACATCCACCGACCATCACCCAAAAGGATCCACAATTCGTGACCTCGAATTAGCTGGATTAGAGAAGATCATTGAAATGGCAACCATATACTGTACAATGTAGGTTAAGTATGAATGAGGATTGAGTGTAGGATGATTGTGGCGCGATCTTGTAGTCTTGTTACTGACTAAGGCTGACAAGTTCCTTGGACAGAACTGTTAATAATAGCCCAACAGTCAGTGGTATATCTTAGGGATCTACAGTTTAACGTGGAGTCCGAACCACTGCCTCTTAATCACGAACTATTCTAATTATGAGTATTGTCTTTGCGGATTAACGTAGTCTTCAATAGTGCGGACGTTAATCCACACAAGAAAACACTACATCCACGGACCATCTCTCACAACTATCCACAATTTGTGACCTCCAAGTAGCTGGATTACAGGACACGCTACGGTAATCGGTCACGGGTTCGATCCTCGAGATTTCCACAACATTTGATGGATTTTGGACCGTTTTCCATTACATGTATTCTCCTGTAAAAATTCCGTTGGCGTAGTAGACATGACCAACAAAATTTAGTAAACAATTTTCATAACCTTCCAGGTGTAATAAGACTGGAACATTAGCCACATAGGAGTGAATGTACGAGGCGCCAAGATGGCAGTTATCACCAGTGACTGGGAGCGTGGCCTTGTTATCAGAACGACCTTGAGTCACCTGATAACAGACTCACTCTCTCAACTGGACCGATCGAGCAATCCTGAATGCCGATTGGCTCCAAGATATATGAACTATAGCACAATTTGTTTTAAGAAACGCAAACAATTGACGTGAAATATTCTGTATTTTTTTCTAATAGAATTTGTTATTTCGAAAAAAATATGATTGGTTCATAATCTTGAGTATATCGGTTCAATGCCGAAATAGGTCCAGTTACTTTTGAATATTGTGTCTTGACACGAAATGATAATAATGGCATGTTCACATCCAGCTATTTCGAAGTAACGAAATATAGATAGTAGTAAGCGGTGGTCGGTGGATCTGGTATTCTCTTCTGAGTATTTACGTCCGCACTATTGAATACTAGGTTAATTCGTGTAGACTATTCATAACTAGATCAGTTCGAAATTCAGAGGCAAACTTGTGTTTCAGCCTCCATATTCAACTGAAGTTCCCTTAGATGCTATTAGTTGGGCTACTAATTAACAGTCCCATCCAAGGAACGTGTCAACCTTAGTCAATAACAAGACTACAAGATAGCGCCACAATCTTGCACCCATTTCTCATTCTTAATTGGCTTGAAATACCTACCTCCTTAGGTCTCCATTTCGGAAAGGTAATAATATTTCCCAAGTCGGTGATCTCACCTGTACGCGCTGTCAGTTTACCCGCTTTTCAAAAACTCGGCAACATGACGGTTCGGCAACTTTGACGTGCCAAATTTTGAACCAACGAACCGAAATAACAAAACGCAATCACGTTTCTGCCACGATCTTATTTGCAGTCCGCAACAATTTTTCTTGCACAAACGCTTTCATTTATCATAATACACTTTTAAAAATTGTGGTCTAAAGGAAATCCGATGGAATTATTTGAGTCAAATCTTGCTGTTGAGAAATGCCATGGATCAAATTTCGAATATGAACGAACATACAGTACACAAAAAAAGTCGCCCAAAGTAGCTTCAAGGAAAGGAAAATCAAAGAAATCACCACATCGAGCCGAGCTGCGTCTAAAGGCAGATGAATGAGCTCAGTGACTCAGTTTGACGGATTTACATCCGGCGGAACGATTTTGAATTCACTCAACCTCCCCCCCCCTAAGGGGTCCGTGCCACCAAGGCCGGATGGGGGATCAGAATCAGATCACCATGACAATAGGGCCTCATACTTACTAATTGCATCTTGCCTGCTTCGGGGAAGGGAATCATTTTGTGTACAAAGGACCAGACATCGTCTTTTAGCCCCCTAGAGACAGCCGATCAGTTCCATTCGAATTGAAAAGGCAGAGGCTATTCGCACGTCGACGTGCGAAGTTACCACACACATCCGTTCCATGTGACGTCAATATTTCTTAGAAAAACTAATATCCTTGGACGGTAGAGATTTTTCGTTTGCTGGAGTGGTTGATGGTATCTATTATAGATTAGATTAGATTATTTAAATGGCGACCATACTACAGTAGGTATTTTAAGCCAAGTATGAATGAGGCTTGAGTGCAAGATGATAGTGGCGCGATCTTGTAGTCTTGTTACTGACTAAGGCTGACATGTTCCTTAGACATGACTGTTAATTAATAGCCCAACGGCCGATGGCATCCAAGGGACCTACAGTTTAACGTGGAACCCGAACCATTGCCTCTGAATTACTAACTGGTCTGATTATGAGGATGGTCTTTGCGGATTAACGTAGTATCCTATAATGCTGACGATAATCCACACAAGAGAACACTACACCCACCGACGATCGCTCATAACTATCCACAATTCGAGACCTCCAAGTATAGCTAGGTTCATTTGAGTCAAGACCTATGAACCTAACCAGTATGTACATTTGACCAAGTGAATAGACACTTTGAACTCGAAACAGGGAAGTGAATCATTTATGTACTGAGGACTAGATCTAAAACCCCCAACAACAGACGATCAGTTCAAATTGACAATTCGAACTGAAGACTCCAATCGCCTCCACAAGGTAGCGAAATTCCATCGGGCCAGTTTTTGACATGGATATGTCTTAGCTCTGGGGGGGGGTGTTGTTGATTTGTAGGATGGAAAATATGTAATAGGTTTACATGGAAACTATCAGAGCTATTGTATTAATTTTTATAAAAAAAGAACAGCTGTTTAGATGAACAGAAACCATTCCCTTTAGACATATCCATGATCTAACCTATTTCCCACAGGGAAGTAAATACAAACATTTTGACATGGATATGTCTTAGCTCTGGGGGGGGGGGGTGTTAGTGATTTTTAAGATGGAAAACATGTAACAGGTTTCCATAGAAACTATCAGAGCTATTGTATTGAATTTTAAGTATCAAGGAATAAGAACAGCTGTTTAGATGAAGTGAAAACATTACCTTTAGACATATCCATGATCTAACCTATTTCCCTCAGGGAACTAAATATAAACATTTTTTGACATGGATATGTCTTGGCTCTGGAGGGGGTGTTGTTGATTTGTAGGATAGAAAATATGTAATAGGTTTCCATGGAAACTATCAGAGCTATTGTATTAATTTTTAATAAAAAAAAGAACAGCTGTTTAGATGAACTGAAAACATTCTTTTTTGACATATCCATGATCTAACCCATTTCCCAGAGGGAAGTAAATACAAACATTTTTGGCCTGGGCGCAGTCCGAATCTTGCATACAGACGATGAGTTTTTAATGTTAGTACGAACTAACCAGAGTAGAGGGCGTCACTTTATCAAAAGATATTGTATTAATTATTAAATAAAAACATATACCAGTATTCATATCCCATCCCCTATTCATATCAAAAACTGCAAAAATTAAATACTTATTTTTGCTGCAATGTCTCTGTGGATACTAAATGGACTTACATTCATAAATTATTGACAAAACATTTTTCCATTACCATATGAATAATAATAAGACTGGGACGGTTGCTTGCCCAGTAATAAAAAGCTAAGCGATGGTTGGTAGATGTGATATTATATGGTGTGGATTTACATCCGCAAAATTGAATACTACATTCATCCGCAAAGACCATCCTCATAATTAGACCAGTTCGTAATTTACAGGAAAAGTGGTTCGGATTCCACGCGAAACTGTGGGTCCTTTAGATAACATTGGATTTTGGGCTATTAATTAGCAGTCCTGTCTAAGGAACATGTCAGCCTTAGTCAGTGAAAAAACTAGATCTCTTACATAATTTCAAGATCATCTTACACTCACTTATCTTTCGTACCTGGTTTAAAATAGCTGCCTGGGTAGGTTGCCCTTTCAAAAGGTAATCTAATTTAACTTTTGAATATTAAACAGTACAAACATTGTACTGTTCATTATCAAAGAAGAAATATTTAAAAATATCAAAATACAGTACCTAGTAGAAGGCAAAATATAAATGATAAATTATGAATAACTAAATACAATTATAAAAAGATTTAGGTATGTAAGATGAGTTATTCCTATTTTTCAATCCATTTAGAGCTATAACCATTTAGTCTCTGAATTAGATTTTGAATAACGTACAGAAGTTTACTAAAAATAAATTAGTCTACACTAAAAATTCTGCAAATTTCTCTATTTAGGCTAATTATTCATGTGGCAAAAATGACACACATATCCTACGATGGGAGATGACCAAATTAAAAATCTCGATCCCCCTATGTTACTTAGAGCATTAGCATTTCTGGAAAAATACAAAAAAAATAAAAATTTTTCTCATGAAAGCATTGACTCAAAAATCTGTATAACCTATTAATCAACCTAAAACCTATTCGTCTGCTCGTTTAACGACATGTACTTTGCATGTCTGTTGAGACAGGAATTTCTTTTAATTTGCTAAAGAATAATTTAGTTACAGATTATTTACCAGAGGGACTATCCCATCGGACACACAAATCAGCTGGCAGATGCTGTTATCAGCAACTAACTTGTTTACATTATGTAATGAGCCAGATGTCAACTCACTAATCTGCTTTTACTCTCAACTGTTTGACTGGAACTAAACTCTATATTACAATATAACTAACTGCCTTCCCTAATTTAGACCTACTAACGTCCAAGTCAGTTCATTTTATCCTGGTCCCTTAAAAATTGACGGTAAAAATACAAAGTGTGTTCAGTAATAAAATACTCCATAGGCCTAACTTTAAAAATATTTAATCCTCAAATTATTTAATACAATATTGACAAATAACTTTGATAGGGCTAGTACATTGGTATCTTTCTGCAGTTTTTTATAATATATTATATATTTTTTAATACCAAAATATACCATGATTTTATTTTTTAACCGGTAGGCCTACTGACTATTAATTATCTCCAGAAAACACTGAACAAATCAGACATTATAATTTTGGAAAAGTGTCAAGATTCATAATTGCATCCAAATTTTGAATGCAGGTATACAAGCAAATTTGTAGACAATTAGCTTACATTTGTGATGTGAATGTTACACCCAATTAGCTACGTTTAAATTTGTTTACGATCAGGACTTAAAAGTAATGTGCAAAACTGTTTCCTCATGTCTACACTATTATTCAGAGAATTATGCATTAATAATAGCAGGGGACTGAGCGTTGCTGATTGAAATATAAGCTATAAACGTGGACAAATTGACGAAATGGTATCTTTAATTAATAAGTTAATAACTAAAAACTCCACATATTTAACAGTTTACATAAAACAACTGTTTACTAATTTTTTCATCTTATAAAAAACATGTTATAAAAAACATGAAAGGAAAACTATTATATTTGAGAACAAGATTTTGAGGAAAGTATACGGACCAATTTTTGAGGATGGGCAATGGAGATTGAGACATAATTGGGAACTAAGAGAATTATTTAAGGATCCGGATATTGTCGCTGAAGTACGGAGCAGAAGGTTGAGATGGGCAGGGCACATTCTAAGGAAAGACGACAACTCCCTATCGAAGAACGTCTTAAAGAACAACCCAGAAGGTAGAAGACCCCTTGGAAGACCGAAACTTAGATGGTTCGACCAAGTGGAGAAAGACCTAAGGAAGCTAGGGAGAAGGAAGGAAGATTCGAGAAGCAGAGATCTATGGAGGCAGTGTGTTGGAGAGGCCAAGTACCATCTAGGGTACCAGTGGCCACAGCATTAAGTAAGTAAGTAAGTATAAAAAACATGTGTGTCACACCCAGGGCCTTTCAAGAAAAGTACTCCGCACTACCTTATGAGCAATAGATGATGATGATGATATCCCACTAGAAGCGCTGCTTCGTCGTGGTCCATCCACGACCGTGGTCGTGGTCGTCAAGTACATTGTGGCCTATATCTGGTCATCCCTGAAATACTCCTCCACTGAGTAGTAAGGCCTCTTCAGAAGATATTCCTTAAATTTATTCTTGAATTCAGGTATTTCAGGTATATTTTTGAGATCGCTAGGAATCCTATTGTAGATCCTGCTACATAAGAACCTAGGACCGTTTCTTGCTAGGCTTGCTAGAGCCATAGATATTTTGTAAATTAAATTTCCATTAGCTTTTCAATCCTCAATCCGTATCTAATACAATCAGTTAACCACAGGCTAATTAATAATAATCACATAGTTATTTAGGATGGTGAGCTAAAACAATTGAGGTTGGCTAAAACACCCTAAACGATCCGAGCGGAGCTGCCCCTGTGACTAAGTGCTAGCACGGAGGATTCACATATTAAAGGTTTTATGATCGATCCCCGATGGGGGAGACTAAATTTTTTCAGGGTATACAACTTAGTAAAAAAATGTTTGTGTTAATTGTTCATTAAACAACTATTATATTTATGTTTTTAGTTCATCATTCAACAAAGCCCAGCAAAGATCAGTCTACCGCAACTATAGTTACTGAAATAAAATCTTACTCATATTATAGGCTAGTATAGCATAAATTGACTAGTACAACGGACATAATACTTTGTTACTATTAATGCAGATTAGAGTAAATGGCTAGATACATCATCAAAGAAAATAGCTGGGCCTATATGAAACATCTCCTTGTAAACTTCTCTTACAGTACTGCAGGTATTTTAACCTTTAATTTTAGTGAAAGTTCTCCATCAAAGCACAAGCCTCACTTGGCTTTCAATGGTATTTAAAAAAACTCATTGTGATAAAGCTGCTTCTCACTAAGACATTTAAGTTATGGGTTTCAGAGTGTGAAGGGATTCAGGACTTCGTTGGGCAACACTGTTTCAAAAAATCAGACATGTTAAGTATGGCAACAGGATCATAATACTCTAGTGAACAAACCTCAATGGTATTTTTCTAATTTCCTGGATCCTTTAAGATAAGCCTTTCCATAAGCTGAGTAGCCTTAACAGTAATGAAATATGATAGGAACAAGAACTGTAGGCTTAAAGTCAAAGTTCAAGAAACAGAAACTTTGATACAGACCCCTCAGTGACAGCACAAGGTTCTGTCACTAAGTACAACTGTATGATTGTGATAGCACTAGTGTGTGCAAAGACCTATCACTCAGTGAAATGATAGCACTTTGGATATTGTTTGTCATGAGGTCTCTGGGGAGAAATATTTGTCAACAATAACATATTCAACTTTTGAATATGTTGCATAAGACCAAGCTCTTGCCCCAAGGCATTACCAAAATTCTAATTTCTAAATTTAGAAGGACCAACCGTAACAGCGTTGCAATACATCAGTGGAAAAATAGTCTACGCTATGAAAAGAAAATGAGAGCCAGATATCTCCAATTATTTAACGAGATACACTATCTTAATCCATGTTTTAGTTCATGTTTATGTGACAAATACCACTGCTATGTCCTAATTTTTTATTTATAATTATCCTACTTTTTTCCACACAGGCTGTCCAATGTTACCGAGGATTGTAAAATTTTAGTAGGCTTCTTACGGTACTCTGCGGGGTATAGTTAGGTTGTTATCAATAATAAAATGTTAAAATAGTATAAAACCTTAATCCCGCAAAGCACTTTTTTTCAGTGATGTACCTATATTCTGACACAGCTCCCCTAAGCACTTGAGACGTTAGATGATTAATGAGGGTTTATTAAATGCATAACTTAAGAAACAAATAAACTAGATAAAATCTTTAACATTATATGAAAATATAACTTACGTTTAGCAGCACTAAGTAGGCTTTTAACCTCTTTCACCAAACGTTTTATTTGTTCGCTGGTCTTTTCCAGTTCCTTTTCATGAGCATGAAGATTTTCTCGGAAATATGGACTGTCCGTTAAACAGTCGGTAAATTCAAGCGGTGGAAGACCAACACCCATGTTGAGTATTATTTTGTAAACACCTTTCAGAACAACAATGTACAACTTAACCTAACACTGAACAAACGATTCACACACATAACTACACCAAAACATAAGTTGAGAGATGATATCAAAGCAAAAGACCTCAAGAAAATCCCAAACTTTAACTGGACACTAAAACCAGTTTCACAAATTTAAGAAGAGTCAACAATTTATTTAACTAACTTTAGTAACGTCACTTTTGACAACGGCGTTCGCGACAGCACAACTCCACGGCTCTGAACTGTACTGAACTGAAAACAGTGAAAACGAAATTGTGAGTTTTGTTGACAGATACAGCAACGGAAGCAACTGAACTGGTGGTTCTTCTTTTCAATGAAGAAAAGAAGAACAAGTTACGTGCTAATGTAATATAACAAAACAGACTATATTTACTGACCTAGGAGCTGTCATTGAATAAATAAATTTATGTCTAACAGGGATTAGGGTACAGCTAAGTAACAAAATTCATAAAATCACTACATTTCGTGTACATTTATGTGTACAGTGTTTGAAAACAAAAAAATACAAAACAAATATAACCTAATGTAATTACAATAAAAACGATAAATATTGATTACTTTATGGGTCATGTAAGGAAGTTATAGATTACTTTTTATAATCTGTTAGAACTTTAAATAAGTTCAATGGTTGCGTTTAGACTTAGTATTAAAAATATTGTATTCTTTCAAATTTTTAAACTGATTCTGTTGCAATATAAAAAATGTTTCACTTTAGTTTGGTAACATGAATATGTTAGTAGTGAATATGTGAAATATGATAGTTTATGTTACTTTGTAAATTTCGAGAATACAGTTCTGACGTAACTATAATGTAGGAAAAACTTATTCATTACATCAGCAGAATTTATTACTTGCTTGTTACCTTACTGTCAGGTTAGATCAAGTAATAAACACAATTGAACTTCTTTAGCAAATAACATTTTACATAAATAATTTAACATTAACAAATAGACATTAACATTAAAACCTTAGCAAAAATGGTGTATGCCGTATGTAAATAAATAAAAATAAAACATAAACATGTACTTAAAATTTACTCGGTTATCAAAAAGTAGGAGAAATGTTATATTTTTAAAAATATAATAAATTTTGAAGTAGTTATTTTACTACTCTAACAACTATTTAAAAGCCTTTGTAATCATCTTTACTGCTCAAGTCTAAAATGTAAAAAAGATTAACAAACACCTGTAATATTGTCTGCTTTTGAGCTGTCTTTGGCCTACGAAGTTATATTCATAGGTTATGTCAATTACTGCCAACAACGAGCCGTTTTAGTAGAATAGGATGTATATAATACAGATTGTGAGCGAGTGATGTGATTAAGCAGTGTTTCGGGTGAATATTGAAATAGTATTTTTTGTTTAACCTAAATACAAATTTTGCTGAACTCGTATTAGAAGTCAGTTCCAGAACACTTCTAGTAATCATGCCCAAGAAGAAGACAGGACAGAGGAAAAAGGCTGAGAAGCAGAAATTAAGGCAAAAAGAAATTCGAACAGCCCGGGAACATGTGGATCTTGCTAAACAACCTTGTAATTCATCTATGGTATGCATTATTTCAAAAAAATGTTAAACAGCCAATAGAAAAAATTGGTCAAGTTCTATATTATATCTCTTGCTAGGTGAAAATTGTCAAATCAATTAATTTGTGGGAAATTCAGAGCAACATGTGGACAAACCACAAGGTTTTTATACATTTATATTGTTCTCTTGGTCAATAGTACAAGAAAACAGTGCTATAAATTGCTGGAAAAGAGTTACAAGAAGAACCAGGTAGTCAAATCAGGATCATGTTATCCAAACTCCTCAGCAAGCAATGTACTTTCCAATATACAACACTACAGAGTTTAGGTTAGGTTGGGTAATGCGTGCAGACTTGCTGTCTGGCTCATTCTTCAGTGAATCTAGCGATCATAGGAACTATTATGCGACTCAGCGCCTGATACTACCTCCTCATTCTTGGAACACAGGCCTTGAAGCAAACAATTAGTTGCTAATTATCTTTCCAATGTCTATACTATTATTTTGTGAAGGTCATTTCTTGTAAATGCCACTATCCCCATACATACCTTCATGTTCATAGTGTTATGTTCATTTCCCAATTATGACTGGCCAGATTCTAACAGTTAGAGGTGTCAAAAGAATGTTTTATGTGTAGTCGTTCATGTTTTTCCGTACTTAAATTCTAACACATGGCATAGCTCAGTATGTTCACCCCTAAGGGATTGACTTTGGGAAAGAGAGCTCATTAACCCTTCAACGCAGTACATTTTTATTACTAAACAGATCCTATTGCAGTACTTTTTTGGCGCTCACGACCCTTTTGTGCAAACAAATACTAAAACATATACTTATTCACTACGAGACATCCTATTTACATGATTATTTCAATAAATTGAAAGTTAATAGTAACAGAATAACAGTAATGTTGGGTCGACATTGCACGTTACTTGTAAAGTCAAACCACCCTGCAGACAGCATTTGGCTTGCGTACGGTGTTCATGGAACTGCGTTGAAGAGTTAAAAAATGGAGAGCAAACACTGACAATAATTCTACAGATGTTTCTACAACAGATGTTACAGATGTTTGATGTTTTGTCAATGTTTCTACAGAACATATTTGTTGTGAGATTTTGTGAGTGACAGAACAATTTTTTTAGAGGGAAATTCAATTCACCTCAGATGGTAATCTTTTATGTGAAATTATGGAAAATTTCACTCTCTCAACTTGAAAGAGGATTACTGTTTCCTACCACAACATCTATTTCTGTATTCATGTTGAGGCACATACTACCATTTAGTTCAACTAGTGTGCTTAATAGTAGATTATTTTCATTATTCATAACATTTTTTATGAGAATCAGATTGCATAATATTGATAATGGTTCGTAATATTAACAAACTCTAAATTACATATGACAGAATTGTTTTGTTTCTTTTAATGCTAGAGGTGTTTTCATAGTCATAGAATGATGCATAAACACCTATTAAGAAACCGATCAAAAACCAAAACTGCATCCTGGGATTTGAACCAGTGTCCTCTTTCACCACAGTCCAAGAAACTAACCACAAGGCTAGCAAGACACCCATTGTTTTGTTTTTGTTTTAGTTGTTTAGGCTAAAAAATAGACTAATTTAGTTATGGAAGATTACTGATCATAGTGTTGTGACTGAAAATTAATATATAATATTAAGAAAAACTAGTTGTGGTAAAGCTCTTTATTAATTAATAGATACCATAGATCATGATTAATTTTAATGAATCTTAATCTTCTTATGGTTTATTACTTTGTTTCAGGAGTGTGAAAGATGTCACAGGTAAGGAACCACTTGAAAATAAAATAACTTTATGCATGAATCTCATTTTAGTATATTTTGAAGCTATGTAACCTTTCTACCAATTGAAATAAATTTCCCTTATCTATATAAATAAATCACAATCCCTTTTTTTGACGTGACTCCATAACTCCAGAACGAGTGCACCAAATTAGACAATTCTGTTTTATTGTGTTGCTTTATGCCAGGGGAAGGTTTTTATGAAAGAAAATTTTTAATCCACCCAACCATTGTTTAGTATTTTAACTTTAAAATCAATAATAAGAATTGAATGTATGTCTGTCTGTTTAGTTGTTTATGCGTGCCAAACTATTTGATCGCCATATTTTAGTTGTCTATATGTGAAGGTTTTATGAAAAGAATTTTTAAAACCCAAGCATTTTTTGGCGTTTTAATTTCTAATGTTAACCTTATAGAGTAAGTTTGTTTACAAATTGTCTACAATGAAAACATTTGATTTCTTAGCTACAGCTGATTGGTTTACTTCCATTAGCATACCGTATGCTAAACCAATGCCATCTGAATCATTCATTAATGAAACTATGAAGTAAAAGTGTTACTGTAAACTGAACAGCTAATCACCACGTAATAGTTAAACGTTTTAGGGGATTATGTATTTTAATTTTCTGTCGATTAATTAAAAATGTGTTTATATGATATTACAATGTTTATATTATTACGATTAAATAATCAGCTGTTGTATACTCCTATGCGTATTACAGTTATTTCGTTGGTTATTGGGAAATTGTGAATTTCCACTCAGATTTATTTGTTTTGTTAATGATATTAAATGTTTTGTCGTTTCAGTATTGTTATTCACTATGCCGACCCAGAATAACCTTTCACAATGAAGCCGTAATGCTATTGGTTTTTAAAGATGGCCAATCTTAACAAGAACATGTGTTTACTGTGAGGCGACGAAGTTCGTCAGCTAGTCATAATAAGAATTGAATGAGTTAAAAAACATGTGTTTATTTGTTTACATTTTGGTTTTTATTTTGTCAAGGATTTAGAAATTGTACTTAATTCAAAGCTTTTTTAATAACCAAGGTAAAAAGTGTCATAATTTGAGCTGAAATCTTTGAATAATTTAACTGTGCTATGTAAACCAGAATCTTTATATAACTTTCAAGTTTCAGTTTTGTAAATGTTTGTTGTGTACAGTCGTTTTTAACCACATCACAAAGGAAAACTATTTGTTATAATGCCACTAATCAGACTTGCTAGCTTAGGCCGCAGAACTCGGCATGCTGTACATGCTGGAAATACAATTAAATTAAAATGGCCAACTCCCCTGTTCACGTGTCGGAAACCCATCAAATTTATTTATTTATGTGCCAGAAAACAAGACTAATAATGTTGTACACCCAAAAGCATTTCAATAAACAAATGTTTCATGTATTTTTGTTATTTATTCCATTTCACATTTAATTTTCTTTTTAAAGACAGGACAATGTCTGTCGGGTCATCTACTATGTTATAAAATTGGAAGTATTTATAACCGAAGTTAAACTTAAATGAAATATTTAACATCTAAGTCGTGTAATTCTTGTAAGCAATTCCCTTATCAGTTCTTGAGCATATAATTGTCTCAGTAAAATTACCCAGGTATAATATATTATTTGTAAATATTTCAAAAAGATCATAATATTTTATTCCAAAATCTATTCTTTTAGGAATCTAGTATTGATATGGTTGACAATTACTAGTACCTAGTAAAATGGTAGCTCAGAAATCTTAGTAAACTTTGCTTAATGCTTGCATGAAAATTTTTTAAGATTAAAATCTTATAAATATTTACACCTGTTGTATGTGTGTGAAAATGAAATTCTCTGTAATGACGACTTGGATGACAGGAAGCAGAAGAACCGAGCGTTCTGCTACTTCTGCCAGAGTGTTCAGAGGCTGCCTCAGTGTGCTCAGTGCGGAAAAATCAAGTGTATGATCAAAACTGGAGATTGTGTCATCAAACATGCCGGCATATACACTACTGGGCTGGGGATGGTGGTGAGAATCTATTAGATATAGGCCTAAGTATTGCAGTACTCTCAGTTCCCATGTCATTTAGATCTTCCTAATAATTTTGAATACGGTAATTAAAAATATTATGTTGGCTGATGAAAATTTAAATTGGATGCTTAAATGTAGAATCAACAAGAACACTGTTTAAAGAAACATGGGCTCTGTGACAGAAAATTGGAAGTTTATTATACAATAATGTTCATTAGTTATGGTGAATACACAAACACATGTACAGCAAACCCTCTCATATCCGGACGTGATTTTGAAAGAATGCAAAAATTTAAAATTACTCTAGGAGGTCAAAGTTTGTTAAACCAGTTGCCGCGAACGATGTTTGTAGGCCGGTTAGTAGCACGCCGGTCTCTGAACGCGGGGTTGAAACCATGTAGACAGCGGTAATGTTCAAAAGCGGAGTGGGGAAACGATGAGTCACCCTAGTCCCGAGTGCCTGAGTCTCTAGCGCTACTGTCTGTATTCTGTGCTATCTGGTGCAAGGTCACTGACTTACGAAACAATAAACCTCCCCACCCCACCTGTCCCTACCCACCCCAATAGCCATCACGTGTACTCTAATGACAACACCCGCCTTCGTGCTCAGTGTCGCCTTTGTTTTGCATCAGTGACCTAGTCTTTCTTTAACGGTTCGTTTTAGTTTCGAGTAGGAATTATGGTCGGAAAAAAAAGGTTGTCATTATGATGTAGGAAAAACTTCACGCATTGAAACGTTTGCAAGCGGGTGAAAGTGCAAAGAAGATAGTAAGTGAGATGGGAGTGGGGACTAGTTACAGTGAGTGACTGGAAAAAATCCTGTGAAAAAATAGAAAAATGGTGTTCTAATCAGGCATCAAGTTCCGGAATGAAAATGTGAAAAATGATAAAAACCGCCCTGAATGACAAAGTAAACAAAGCATTATTTTTGTGGTTTACGCAATGTAGATCAAAAGGACTGCCCGTGTCTGGACCGATTTTGCAAGAAAAGGCTCTTCAAATCGAAAGTGAGCTCAATTTCAAAGCTAGTGAGGGATGGTTAGAAAAGTGGAAAAATCTATATGGGGTCAGAAAGCTTCAAGTAAGCGGAGAAAAGTTGTCAGCAGACGAAACCGCTGTGGGAGAGTTTAAAATATTTTTTCACAAGCTTATTGACAAGGAAGGAATCACAGGGGAACAGCTATACAACTGTGATGAAAGTGGTTTGAACTTTCGCTGTACTCTAGCCTCCAAGAATAGTGCTCCTGGTTATAAAAAGAAAAAGGAGAAGGTTACAGCAACATCACAGGAAACAATAAGCTTAAACTTTGCATGATTGCTCCTGACTACGAGGAAGAAAAAGAAGGTCAAAAAACAACCATGACTCACAGTGAAGCTTTTCAGGTCTTTGAACAGCTGATCGAATAAATAGAGAAACAAGAAGAAGCAACGGCGGCCGATTTTCTGCTCTTTCGTAGGTGGAGAGACATTACATCAAAGAAACGTGATCATAGAGCTAAGCAAGCCACAATAACATTGTTTTCACCAAAATTAATTGTGAGTAAACTGTACAAAGTAAGAGTTTTTGTTGTTGTTTAATTTAACTGTACAGTACTTTTCATTAGATAGATTTCATTTACCGTAGTTAATTAAATAAAGCAGTAGGCTAAAATTGTATTGCTCTAGTACTGTATTACGTAATTTTTTGAGTTTTGATATTATTAAAGTATTACAACCAAAATTATGTTTTTTTATTTAATATCCGGATGTTTTATTCCCCTCTCACATCCGGATTTTTTGCTATCCGGATCGGCCATCGCCACATTAGTCCGGATATGAGAGGGCTTACTGTACTAACCGAAACTGTGTCTTACCTCATGAAGAAATCTCGTATCCATGTATAAAACTTATCAATATTACCATCAGGAGGATCTTATTCAGTCCATAGAGCATTTGGTCAATAGTCTCTCCACTTTCAATAAGACAGTGGAGTTAAGTTAGATTGGTTATTGGTAGTATAAATATATTTAGGGTGGTATTTAAAGGTATTCCCTTTTGTCTTTTACCCTCCTAACCCATTTTAGCGAATGTTCATAGGGAAGAAGCTATACCGAATATGGCAGTGTTAAGGAGACATGTTATTTTTTCTTCTTCTTAGGTGCCCAGAGTCAAAAACAATAGTCGTTAAAATTTAATATATGTATATATAGTATATATAAGAAAAAGAAAAAATGATAAATATGTATATATATATGTGTCTGTGAACACGATAACTCTCGTAAAAAAAGTCCGATCGAGACCAAATTTGGTAGAGACGTGTATTCCTACAAATGCTCGGACGAGTTCGTAAACCAGACATATCGGTCAATGGGAACGGGTAGTTTGGGGGGGTTTTGTACCCCAAAATGGGGTTTTTTGCGTTTTTCACAAGTAGTTTCTAAAAATTTCTAATTTTATATTTCACCATTGCATTCAGCTTAAAAAACTACACAATTAAGTTCCTTAAAGTTTTTCTCTATCTTCAACGGTTACCGAGATATAAAAAAATCTAAACACAGTACGTTGTATTTTGAGGCTCCAATGTTAATCTTATGGAGGATTAAAATAAATTAATTTTTCACTTATTATCTAATATTTTTGGATGAAACTTGATATTTAGCTTCATGTGGTTGAGATCCATACATTTGTGCTAAAAAATCATAGTTTATGTGTTTATCATGGCAGCAAACCTGCATACTCTTTTCCCATGTTAATCTTATGGAGAATAGGCAAACTCCTTTATTTATGGACAGATGTTGATGAAAGTTGGTATAAATGTTAAAAATAAAATTTTTGATGGTATAAATGGCTACTTTCAGTGTTCCTCACAGCAGCAAACCTACTCACTCTTTCCCATATAAGAATGGCATTCTCGGTTTATCGACAGATTTTAAAACTTGTCATAGATTATTTATTATTATTATAGGGTGATTGTTGTCTTTTACCCTCCTAACCCATTTTATCCAACTCTCAGAGCATGAGTGTTCAGTCAAGTGTTGTTGGACTCCCAAAAGTGAACTTTTTCATTGTTTTTTCTGTTCAAGTTCACCAAAAATACTGGATAAAGTACTTAATTAACTTACATTCTTTGTCTGTATATTGTAATTTATTAAAGAGAATAAACTCATTATTTCATATAGACGATCAAATGGAATCAGAACTTTTATTAACACTGCCAGCCACTTGAGATCATTATCATTCGCAAGTCATTGATTTCATTAGTGATCCCATCTAGGTGTGGCTTCTTACTTTAAGTGGAATATGATGAACTGCGGATATGATAGGGCTTCCAATTTAATTTAGACAAAGGCTAGCCCATTAGTTATGAATCTAATGGTACAGTTGATATTTCTAATAATTTGCGTAATGTGGATGTGATTTTATGTTTAGCATGTGTACATTTCAGGGAGCGATCTGCGACTTTTGTGAAGCATGGGTATGTCATGGTCGCAAGTGCTTGACCGTGCACGCTTGCACATGCGCCCTGCAGGAGGCAATTTGTGCTGAGTGCGAGCGCGGAGTCTGGGACCACGGTGGACGAATCTTTAAGTGTTCCTTCTGCGACTCGTATCTCTGTGAAGATGACCAGTTTGAGCATCAAGCCTCTTGTCAGGTCCTCGAATCGGAGAACTTTAAGTGTAAGGACATTTTAAAAATAATCTTATTTAAAGTTAAATTCAAGACAAGTTTTTCGCCAAGAATAATGGTGGTATCTGGACCGTTTTTCACTGTTGCTTATTAGAGTGTGATTCAGTATTTAACTCTTGGAATTGGGTGGAAACATATCCACTTCTCAGTATATCATGGTTTATATTTGTTTTCCATTTAGTGATTGACTTCTTGTAATTTGGTTGAATTTTCTGAGTAGTGTGAGGGTTCTTTTATATAATGAAGCGGTAAAATAATATCTTAGTTAAAATAACTATATCAGTAATGATGTGATGTTACAGGCCAATCGTGCAACAAGTTAGGTCAATACTCTTGTCTTCGCTGTAAGACTTGCTATTGTGAAGACCACGTTCGAAGAAAAGGTTTTAAATATGATAAGAACAAAGGCATTCCCTGTCCTAAATGTGGATATGAGACGTCGCAGACCAAGGATCTCAGCATGTCAAGTAAGATTACACAATCAATTAAAAAAAAATCTTTTTAAATAAATCCTCTCATAAGAGGTTAAAAAGATTCATTCCAATGGCTGTAACAAGAGCTTTCAAGACTCAAAGGGGTCAACTAGCAAGCTAGTCCGTAGGCAACGAAAAGTCCAAGTTTGGTTGGGCTAGGTTAGGTTAAGTCAGGTCAGGTGAAGCGGTAAATTAAAAATTATTGGTTAAATAGGTGACATTTAATAGGATTTTATATGCTTTAAAACATACTAAACCATTTACAGTGTATACATGAATCATCCCAGTAATTACATTGACACACACAATTCTTTTTTAATTTCATCTGGTGCATAAAAAAATTTGTAATTTTACTCAATTTTTTGTAGAGATGGTTCTTTAAAAAACATAATTTAAAAATTTTACTGTAGTGAACATGTCATTGGATTTACCAATGAACGCTCTTTCAGCTGTATCGCCAGAACCATATTTTTCAGTATCTTGATTTTTTTTATAGGAATTTATAAGTTTAATAAATGTGTAAAATGAAATATTTTAAATATTACAGCTCGTAGTCACAAGTTTGGACGTCAAGCGCAAGGTGGGATGGATGATTATGACGATGATGATGATGGCTACGAGGCGTCTGGCTACAATGGCTACTATGGCGGGGGCACAGCTGGTAAGATTACAGAGTACATTATACATATTTGTGCTCAATTTTTTAAAGTTAATTTTTTTTAAAGTAATTTTTACTGGTTGATAATCTGTATTAATAAAATTACATTTTTGTGTTTGTACATTGCTTGGAATTATATTTTTAGTTATTTTTACTTTTTTTATTTGGTTTTATCTTTTATCTCAATTTTTGTTTCTCTTTCTGTACCGGTAACGCTAAACTAGGCTACTCTAAGAAGTCATAGTTATGATCAAATTTATTTACCTTATTTATACCTTTTGGAGATGGTTTTTGTTTACATTGAACTTAACCCACTCTCTTTGAAAATGAAATAATAAACTGAACAATGTTGCTCAAAAACCCAGTTTGGAGCAATATTAAAGACATATTTTGATTTTATTTTTTAAGATAAATGTGACGCTGTTATTTTTTAAGATTAACCATAGTTTTGGCTATCCGGATTTGGGCTTTGCCACTTAAATACTGGTCTTTGCTGTATCTCTAGTAACATAGTAGTTTTTTACTGATATTTTGTTTCGGTTATCATGTTCATTAGATTCTGATGATGACGATGATGCTGAATATGATGAATCAGAAGAAGATTCTGACGATGATGATGACGAAGATGAGGACGATGATGAAGAGGAAGATCAAGACAGTGATAAGAAGAATTGATGAATAGTATCAATAGTGTTTATATTAAATTTAATCACCAGTTCCAAAAATAATGAAATAATTGCTAAAATTGGATTGAAAAAGTTAAAAAATGATAAGTGCCTTTATTAAATCTATGGATAAAAAGATCATGGTTGAAAATCGGTGGCAGTTTTTAGGGATTATTTTGATTTCTTAAGATTTATTGCGATTTTGTTTTGGTTGTCTATGATTTTAGTTTTGTTGATTGATATTTATATTATTATTTTATATCTAGCCAAATTTATATAAACGAAATGAAAAAGTGCTAGCATGAGTCAAAGCATGATGTTAAAATTAGTTCTTTAAATTGAATTAAAACATGTGTAGCTGTAAACTGAACAGTCTGTTTATTTAAAAGAAACCCCATTGAATAATTTTATCACAACTTTCTGAAGAACACAGGATAGGCTGTATCTTAGTATTGGTGGAAGCATGCGGTACACAGTTATGTCTGGTTGATTGGGATTATGTTTACAAAATTTTAACAGTTAAAATGCCAGTTTCACCTAGAGGGGCTTCAAAATGTCTAATACAATCCTAGTACCTTGCTGTACTCGACAAGTATCACCCCACAATTTTTTTTAGCAGAACGCTATGACGAGAGTATCTCGCTACGGTGATGGAGGAAAATAATATAAAAAGAGGTCAGAAAAAAAATCTTTACTAAATAACCTCTTTCTCATTTAAAACTTGAACAGGAAATTAATATAGTTTCCCTTTTGAATTTGAGTACTGCATTGTTTTGCCACTCTGTATAGTAATTTTAATTTCTTAACTCCTTTGGCGAACTTAGTCTGATATCTTGTGATCTTGAAATCCTGAAAAATGTGTTAGCTTTTAATGCTTTTGTTGCGAAATTTAGGGTTTTTTGCCAATTTAAAATGACTTAAGAGCAGAAAAATGCTTTGCAATTACTTACTCCATTCAGCTCAACAATTTTTTTAATCTGATGTTTCGAGAAAACAACCAGCTCTGTTCTACGTCTAATGTAACCCATCATACAGTGGCATCTATCAAGAACTTCGTAAACTAGATTCCGTTCTGCCCCCATGATCGAATCTCGGAAATATCTCGCAGAGTTCAATATTTTGCTGCTAGAGTATGTTTTATAGCCAACTAAACGCTCTGTGACACTATGCACGTGTAGCCAAGATCGATGCCTTTCAGAAGTGCTAGGGTTCAATCCTAATTTGGCTTGCAAATGTATGGTATAGAGTGGGAGGGCCCACCTTAAATAAGCGTTGACCGGCTTGGGTGGAAGTTGACGGCATTTGTAGGCTAAATAAATAGGAATTGCAGCAAACACCTGTTTTGCTTTTATGGTTCGTGGTAATAGAGGGGGGGTGGTAATAGGGGTTTTTTAATTTAAAATTTGTTTTGAATTAATGAATGTAATGTAAAGAGACGACACCATCCATCTTTGTCCCCAATGGGTTAAAGACTGGAAAGGATTTCTTAAATATAAAACAGTAGTATTCTCAAGTAAAATTTGTTGGTTAAATATTAAGTAAGAATTTCACTAAAACACTGTTTTTCATATGTGCTTAAAATCACAGATCATATTTAAAGGTAAATAAATTGTTTTTACAGTTAAAATTACTGTTTTTTTTAACGCTAACACAATTTCAGTACATTTGCCCCACTCGATCCCGCGTATAATTAATAGGGAATATACTGTATTCACCCAGTAATCTGGAGGTTAAAAATTAGACTTAGGGCCGGTTCACGAGCTCGGGGTTATCTTAAGTCCGAGCGCAAAATCCAGTTATAACTGGTTTTTTAGCCCCGGCTAAAAAATCGGGTTCACGAGCTCGGGGTTAGCTACGCCCGAGCGCAAACATTTAGACTCGAGGCAATTATGGCAGGATAAACCCGGGCTTAAAAAGTTCGGTTCACGGTCCAATTATAGATAACCCCGGACTAAAAAAGATAAACTGTCGGGTTCACGAGTCAAGTTCTAGCGCAAAGAGCTTGGTCTCGGCTAAAAAGAACAATGGTTTTAGACTCGGACTTAACCCCAGGGGGGCCAGGGTTAACGGGACATCATGTCGGGATTATCTCATTTGCTCGTTTATTGTTTTTTAAAAATTAAAAATAATGTTAAATTCGAAATCCTCATTAAATTTTGAACAATTTTACTACCCTAATTTTTTTTATATTTTATTTGATTTTTTCATTACCGATTGTTAAAAAATTGCTAAACATAGGTAAATTTAAATAATAATTACCTAGTACAGTATACTTTTAAATAACAAGGTAAATTAATACTTTTACTCATAGTTTAAACAGATACCTAAGAAAAGCTCCACCAGGAATCCAAAGCATCTTAAGTTTGTGCAGAAAAGAATGGGAGAAAAACGACAAATATTAAATCTGAAATGGTACGATGGCAATAAGGGCAGGCTATCTGCTGTTAAATATTTCTATTTACTTCCCTGGGGGAAATAGGTTAGATCATGGATATGTCTCAAGGGAATGTTTTAAAAGTTATTGGCTGTTAAATGTAAAAAAATCAAATTTTTAAATTTTCAGAAAAAAACAATAAAAGTAAAGTATAACTTGACTGGCACCATTGAAACCAGCTTAAAAAACTAAACTAATTAGTATTTTGAATTATTTGTCTACGACTAACGGTTCCAGAGAAAAGTTAAATTTACTGTCCATGATAAACGCATTACGTTGTCCCAATGTTATTCTTATGGAGGATATTAAGAAAATCAATATCTTCTTTATTTTCCAACCGTTTTCCATGAAACTTGGTATGAAGCGTTAGGTCAAATTACCCAACAAAATCAACTCAAAAAAGCTTGGTATGACCTGGAGGGGGTTTCCCCCATACAATTCAATCAATTAATTTAACTTTGTCTCTCTTCTTTTATTTTCAGAAATGGGATGATTATTTTTGAAACAATAAATTATTAAATGATATTTAGATAAACTTTGAAGAACATGATAGTTTTATTACAGGTTTTCTTTTTTAAATTTACTTAAGGGAGAAAGTGTGTGTCAGTCCACTGATACCGTTTATTTTATACTAAACATCCATTGAATTCCTGGTAGTTTCTATGGAAACATGTTACATATTTTTCATCTTAAGAATTACTAACTAATGTCAAAAATTTAGTCAAAGAAAAAGCATACATATATGATTACTTATTTTATAATATAATTTTTGTTTGTCTATAAATAAATTACATTAATATTATATTACACATAAGTGTGGGTTTACGCTTTTATTTATTAAAAACCTCACCCTGCAATGCCATCCCATTGTTTTGGTTTTGGGACATTTCGCGAAAGAAAAGAGTAGCCAGGAATATATAGCGCATGTGGCCCTTGCCAACCTTCCCAACGAAAATTCCCTGCCATTCCCCGCTGTTAACCCAGGACTAGCGTTGGTCTCGGCTAAGCTTGCTCTCAACCAAATGCATTTTAATCTCTATCTCGTGAACCCGTTTTTTAGTCCTGGACTAAATTTGGCCGAGACCAACGATAACCCCGGACTACGAAACCCCGAGCTCGTGAACCGGCCCTTAGAGGTTGGATCAAAATTTTACATTTATTTGTGTATGATTTTTACCGCTGTAGTCTTACAGATTTTTAGACAGAACGAGTATACTTTTCCGATGTGCAAAAATCTCATTTAAAAACTAATGTGGGAACTTACAAAGATAAAAAAGTAACCTAGCACTGAGAGAATAACAAACTTGGAAAATTAACAAGATAAAAAAATCCACAAAAAATTTCTTAAATTATGAAAAGGGAGATTATGGGAGTTCTTATTTAGTATTAGAAAGGGTACAAGAAAACTCAATAGATCCAACTCATTATAGTTTTGGTTTGTAATTGAACTAATAAAATAACTTAATCCCTCTACATTGTTATGTAAACATCTCTGAAACATAACACAACTTTTCCGTGACAACC
Source organism: Nephotettix cincticeps (assembly GCA_023375725.1). Taxonomy (NCBI): domain Eukaryota; kingdom Metazoa; phylum Arthropoda; class Insecta; order Hemiptera; family Cicadellidae; genus Nephotettix; species Nephotettix cincticeps. Next base: position 15,782,302 of record CM041789.1, on the reverse strand, counting down.
ACTAATTAAGACAATGATGAAACTCTTAAAGGTATCACAAAATGAAGTAGGCAGTAGTACATGGTGTGACTTAATATAATTTCAGTATTTTTATTCCAATGCAATGAAAGTATGAAGCTTTTGCGTTTTTTTAGAAGTATTTAAGTAGAAAATACACATTAAAAATCACATTAAAAATTAGATACAGAGGAACTTGTATAAAACTTCTTTAGCACTTAAACCAGAACATGATTTGTAAAACGCTAATAGAAACACCCTGTCTCATAGGCACTTAACTATTTCTGTATATAAATAACAATTTTCAGTTAACAAACTGTGAATACAATTTTTACTTTATCAATCTGTATAATTATTACAGCTGTCACTTTTATCTTTAAGAGAAAATTACATAAACTGAAATACCAGTCAAGGAGACCAGTACCCATTTAGAACAATGTTATTGCTTACCGATACAAGATAGCTTCTTGTGTCGCCCCGCTAGCTTGAATGCTGAGTGTCGTGTTATTTGTTGCTTTATAAATATAGTTTTTTTGTGTTGTGCATAATAGTAGGTAGTTATACTATCTTATTTTGTGTATTTCTACGCCAGAGGCATTTTTTAACGATTTGATGGGGAACGGTCCAAACCCCGGTCTTGTTACTACCTAACGTCGACCTTATTTACAACATGATATAATTAATATCTGTCACTTGAACATTGAATTATTAATCACTAGAAAACAGGAGGAGTTTCTCCACCTCCAGAAAATTTGTGTAGTTTAAAACATATGAGTGATAGGAAAAATCCAATTAATTTTAATATAAATAATTTAAAAAAGTAGCCTAAAGATCTCGCAGACCAATGTCTTATAAGTGTTTTTTGTATATTTTCCATGATCCCTAGCATTTTGTATTCCATCAATGCTAAAAAATTGTGGATAGTTAAAAGTTGATTTTGGATTATTTGAATAATCTCAAAATATTTATACACCAGAGTCCCAGTAAACTAATTGGGACTGAATCCTCTTCGGATTATCCAAAAGTGCCGTGTAAAGTCCATTATTTTAGACCCAAACGGTGTATATAGAGCAATTAACTTATGTCTTATCATAGTTCACATACAGGTTTGTCCACTAGATGTTTTGCCTGAATGGCATACAAAACATGTCACACACATTGACACATAAAAACAAACAATGATAAAACAGTGCCGTCTGTAGGACTACTTTTTACGCTATCGCAGTCATTGCTGGAGATGAACTAAACTTTTCAAAAAGTAGTTTGCCGAAAAGCGACAGAAATAAAAAGTCGGAAATAAAAGTTGTGATGTACTGTGAGTGTAGCTAGACATCGCCCTCATGCTATCTCGAGCATCAGTGTACTGCTACATCCAAATTCTCGATGATTATATGTTATGATACGATGGCGCAACTTGGCCAACAGGATTTCTTTGAGACTTAATTCGTATGACAAAATTCTCCTCCTCTGTTGAAGAATAACCCATTCATTTTTAAATTCAAAGTTTGTACTCCTTTATGTTTCTTGTTCATTACTCTGTCGGTCAAAACAGTTTTCAATATTTTCTTCTCTTTGGTTTCAAGTACCTGCTAACGCTAAACGAGGCAGCGTGTGGAGGGCAGCTAAGCAGATCAGGGGGGCCAAACCGGCGGCCCGCCCCCTCCAAGGAGATCACGGCCTGGTCTATACAGCAGAGGACAAGGCGGAAACTTTTGCTAACACAATGCATGCTCAGTTTCAGACAAACCACGATGTCTACGACGAACTCCAAGGTGAGAGGGTTGAGCATTTCATGGAGAACTACTTTCTAGAACCTCCAGGAGACAGCTTAGACCCCTTCACGATGTCGGAGCTGGAATTGGCGATTCGAAGGCTCAAGCCACGAAAAGCTCCTGGCCTCGACCGGATAGGCACGACAGCCCTGCAGGCCGCCCCAGCCCCCATATTTGCATATTTATTACTAATTTTCAATGCTGCCCTCAGGTTCCATTATTTCCCAGCCATGTGGAAATCCGCGAAGATAATCTTGATCCCGAAACCAGGCAAGAATCATTTGTTCCCTGTAAACCATCGCCCCATTTCCCTACTCTCAGCGATCTCGAAGCTTTTCGAACGCCTATTCCTTTCCAGGATATCCCCCTTCCTGGATGGATACATAAGGCCGGAGCAGTTTGGATTTCGTCGTGGACACTCTACCACGCAACAGCTGGTACGGGTGATTACGAAGCTGGTCGACAACCATAACATTAACTTGTGCTCTGTTGCAGTGCTACTGGATGTCAGCAAGGCGTTTGACAAGGTCTGGCACGAGGGTCTTCTCCTTAAGCTCAGCGAATCTCCGCTTCCGGCAGCAGCAGTTCATCTCCTCAAGTCTTACTTAGAGGGTCGCCAATTCCAGATATGCGTCGAGGGGGCGCTATCTACGACACGTCCGGTGGAGGCTGGGGTACCCCAGGGCAGTGTCCTAGGTCCGGTTCTCTACCTTGTTTACACTAATGATATGCCAACTGTTCCAGGAGTAACATTGTCGCTTTACGCTGATGACGCACTGCTGCACTACAGAAGCTGTCGCCCCATCCACGCAGTGAGGATGATGTAGAAACAGATGGACGCCCTGTCACCATGGCTCCGCCAGTGGCGCATCAAAGTCAACGCGGAAAAAAGTAACGCCATTTGTTTCAGGAAGAGGCGAAAAATGCCTAGAGCGGCTCCACCCGAGATCCAGCTAGACGGAGTGGGAATACCCTGGAAGACGTCCGTGAAGTACTTGGGTGTCACCCTGGACTCACGACTGTGTTTTAAACAGCATGTTGACAGGAAAGTCGCTGAGGCAACGGCAATCCTGGGGCTGATGTGGCCACTTCTTACAGCGAGGAGCCCAATCCCGGTCAGGACGAAGGTCACCATGTTCCTACTAATTGTACGCTCTTGTATCATGTATGCTTCAGAAGCATGGTGGATTCTGGCCAGCAAGACCAATAGGAAACGCCTAGAGGCAATCCAGACGAAGTCGCTGAGACGAATCACACGACAACCGTGGTTCGTCAGGAACTCTGTAATTTTGGGGACGTTGGGAGTCCCAACTCTTGACTTATTTAACAGAACAAAAGCCAATGGACTGTTTCAGAAAGCAGCCGAGTCCAGCCTAGAGCACATCAGGGAACTCTGTACACGGCATGATGTCGCAGAGGTCTGGAGGCCCAGGCCCATCGCCATCCTGGATGATCCGCCGTAGGAATAGCATGACCTGCCCAGCCAAAGCCTGTCACAGCAATGTGTTGAATCTTCTTAATTTAAGTCTGTGTTTATTATATTTTGATTAACATCTGATATTTCACTTGCTCCGGCCCTGTTCTGATTTGATTGTTTTAGCCATTCCAAGAGGTAATCCAGCAGCTACAGCGGTAATCGCTAATGCTGTGGTTCGCTCAAATGAAGTCCTTTCGCCCGTATGTAAGTTGCGCATACACGTCTGGACGGATGGGGGAAGGTGGGTTTAGTTTGGGTAAACACCGCTTAACGGTGGAGTCTCCACATAACCCTCGCAGGAGCGGGGGTACTCGTAAAGAGTTACCACCTGCCCAAAAAAAAAAAATCTTTGGTTTATATGTTTTCATTTCATAATTTCACTGTGAACTTGGTCAAACTAATAATCAAGTTCTAACGTCGCAAGACCCTCGAGCTTGATTGTTTAAAGTAAAACAATTATTATTTTTTATTGTACTTTATCTCGTTATCCAATACTTTAATACGAGCAAGGTTAGTATATATATTTGCACACGGATCTCGAAAACGGCTCTAAGGAATTTCTTTAAATTTTGGAAATAACTAATTTCCGAGTAGAAAATAAGTTCTAGATAGGTCTAATGTCCAGTAAAATTCTGGTTTTCTTGTAATATTCAGTTTAAAATCTAAAAATTTAACATTACGCTTATGGAGAATCAAATGTAAACAATTGAATGTAAACAATTCCCCACCATCTTCAATGAAGATGGTGGGGAACAATATGTGAATAGAGGTTTTTCATAAATATTTATTTTATGTATGTAATAAATGCAAATTATCAGGTTACTAAACAATTTGTAAAAACCTAAGGGTAACATAACTGTGCGAAATAAAGGCAGAAAAAAATATTTCCAAAATCTTCTGTGTTTTGATAGAAAACGTATTCATTGTATTGCTTGAAGCCAGTGTAACAAACCAATTAATTTTTGTAAATTAAATTTCTTTTTTGCTTTTCAATCCTCATTCCGTTTCTAACAAAATCACAGGCTAATAATAACTGTATGGATATGAATAATTAAACAGTAAATGATCGGCTAAAACAATTGAGATTGGCTAAAAGGCCTTAAACGGCATCGCTCTCTTGGCTGACACCGCAGTCCAGGTGGTAGTGTGTTGGCCTCTTAATCCCCACCAGGGGCGATACATTTTGTTCAGTGCTATATTAATTAATTATGGTGTATTAAATCGGTTTTATTTAAACCACATAAATGTTTTCATTGAGTAATAAATGTGTTTTTATTTTTCTAATTAACTGTGTAATACATGTCTTATTCTATACGAGCAAAGCTCGGTTACCAGGTACTTCATCTTAAATGAGTATTTCTGGTGTTCGACTGTGTTTTTAGGAACTCTTCTAATTGAAATTTTTTAGCTGGTCCCTACAGATTCCTATTACTGTACTCAAGTTCCTCTGTACTAGTTTTTAAATAACGTTTTAACAAAACTAGAGTACTTACGTGGTACCTTTTTTGCCATTGGTTGTGAAATATTTAAATGTATATTAGACAAGTGAACTTCAACACAGTAGAGTGTAGACATTGATACCACATAAAGAAAAAAATTCTTCTAAAAAGCTACACATTGTATTATGTACAGTGTAAAAATAGTTTTTTTTTTTATAAGGGAGATACTTCAGTTAAACCAAACTTACAATACAATCTTTAATTTATTTACGTATGAAGAGTCGGTCGACAGTAACAAGATACAAATAAAAACTGCATACAAGAGTTAAATAATTCTAGCTGAATATAAGAAACACTTCTTTCCAACAGGCCTTCAATGAAAGATTTAAGATACGTTATTTTAAGATACACTACCTACATAAAATAAATAGACAAAATACATTTCTAGATTGATATAGTCAAATCTCTGTATTAATGATATGTAAAACAAACAAAAAGACCGTAGCGAACACACTTCACTAACTTAGCTTGATCCCAAAAATTCAACCTATACAATATTTACCGAACCGTGGTAAGTTAACTTTAAACCGTTTTATAAACTATACTAAATTGTATACAACAAGCAAAATAATACAAAATCACACTAAAACTTAACAAATAAAATAAACAAACCTTTAATCGCTAGGAAATGGTGAAATTATTTGGAAGTGCACACAAATAAAATAAATTAATAAAAATAATCTGCATTTTTAATTAGTAAGTGAGCTAACTTTTTGCTATTTCTGTACACGTAAAATATTATGATGATAAGTATCAACAAACACATTTCAACTTGGCTAATTTAAACATTTACTGTTCAAAATCTTTAATTACATTCTTTCTCAAAGACCCTATATTTCTATGTACTATTATCAAATTTCGTATTATCATATTTTCAAATATTTTTGCAATTACAATTTTTAAACTGATCCCTTGAGGCTCAAATCATCCAAGTTCCAATGCATACTTTATTATGTAAGATACTAAATTTGAGTCTCCGTTGACAAGCAGCCATATTTAATTTTATCCCCACAAAAAAATGTAATTTTGTTCTCTAACAGGGCCTACTATCATATATACATTATATATATATATATATAATTTTTACGACTATTGCTTTTGGCCTCTGGACACCTAAAGATGAAAAAATAACATGGTCCCGGACTTAAGTCTTGGTAATAGGTTTTTCCCTATGGGAAATTCGCTAAAAACCACTTTTTAATTAACTCTTCAACTATCTTTTCACGACTATCGTGTGGAGATTAATAATATTAAAAAATGTTTGTAATGAATTTACTTCCCTGTGGGAAATAGGTTAGATCATGGATATAACTAAAGGGAATTTTTTCAGTTCATCTAAACAGCTGTTCTTATAAGCAAAATTGACATCACTAACCATATGACGTACTCTCACAAATTGCCAACACCCCACCAGTGCTGAGATTTACCCATGTCAAAATCAACTCTTTCATAGGGGTAAAACCGAATATGCCACCACAGATGAAGACTTAATTTATTAAAAAATTAATTAAGAACTGGTTTCAAAAACCAAATAAGTAAATATCAAGCATAACATTTTACACCTATGTTTAAAAATATACTCACAACCTGTGTGGTGAGTTAATTTAGATTTCATTGTTTTATACATTTTTAAGGAAAAAGTATTTCAGTTAAATACCACAACACGAAAAACCACCTTAAAGATGCTTAGGTAGACAAGATAGTTGATATTTCTATGACTTCTGATATTGTCATTTAACATTACCCTACCTGTCTCAATTATTATATTGAAATAACATCCCAACATTCAATATACTTATCCTATCTTCCTACACCATAATCGGCTAAGCATCTTAACATCAAACTTATTTTTTTAGACTTGTTTTTTTTGTTTCCACTTTCTTAACAAAGAACTTAGGGATAGGGAAAAAAGTATCTGTAAACAGAGCGAAATAAATTTGAAACAAAACTCTCATGGTATGCTAACTCCTACTAAGGCTCGCCAGAAGCATTGGGTTATCTATCTAAGTGTAAAATTGTAAAAATAATGTGATTTATCTCTGTAAAGTGTAATACCGTATTTCATGAAAATAAAGAATTTGAATTTTAAAAACCTGTTGGATACTCTTCGGCTAGGTTTTTTGGTCTTTATTGTGGCCATTTTGTTTCTTGTATTGCTCCTATTCAGTTGTCTTTAAGTCTTTGTGAAAAGTTTATGTGTTTTGTTTCTTATGAGCGTAATTGTTAGTGTATGTTATTGTTTGTAAGGTTTTTGACTGCTTTAAACTTTTTTTGTTTTCGGCTTTATGCCGGCTTTTGTACTACTGGTGTTATGTGTTAGGTACTAGCTTGCCTGAGGACGGAATGAGATTCCAGATCTCTAAAGGTTTTGAAACTTTGTCTTACTAGAGAACACTACGACCCACCGACCATCGCTTACAACTAACCACAATTCGTGACCTCCAAGTAGCTGGATTACAGGAGGTCGCCACCGTCCTACAAACAAAATCTAAATTGTTTAAATTGTTTGTTGTCATTGTTTAAAGTATTTCACAATATTTTCTGAATATAATTAACCCTCCAAGTGCTCCAAGTGAACGATCTCGTTACTATTCGGCGAAGTGTATAGACCTCTCGTAGTGGCATTTGTTAACTAGTTAGTGAACAGGTTAGTCGCCTTTGTCCTGCCATATGAGAGAGGCTACTGGAACTAGCTATTGGAGTTCGCTGATTTGACGCTAGAGTATGCTTTACAGGAGTTTCTCAAAGTGTGGTCCACGGACCCCTAGGTGTCCGCCAGCAGTTTTTTGGTGCACCACAAAAAATTCTAATCAAATTTATTTTAGTTACTCCTATTAAAATTATCTATTTCTGAAATTAACAGTTTTGGTTTCTATCACAAAATGCATATGTAGCAGGTTCAATACATGCCTAAGAGCAGGGAAATACTGTTTTATTTAGTTTTTGGGGGTCATCAGATGGATGAAGGTAAGGGGGTTCCCCTTACCTTCATGGATGAAGGTGGTTAATTGTAGGGGATCCCCATAACATACATATTTAATCACGGAAGTCCTTGAGAGGATGAAGTTTTAAAACCCCTACTTTAAAGCCAATTGAGAACTTTCTCAGATGATAGACTGTGGCTAGTGGTCAAAGCGTTTGCTGACGAGTGAAACGTTTGAAGCCAATCAGAAATACAGGGGTTCGAATCCTGACCATGAGCAATACCAATTTGGCTTGCAAATATGTGTTTAATTACTTAGGGCTTACATAAATGGTCACCGACTTTGATGGAGGTTGATGGCATTTGTAGGCTTAGTTGGGATTGTAATGGACACCTGTTTTTTTGATTGGCCCATTATCAAATTTCTTGCTACAGTCATACACAATGGAGAAATATGTGGCGTTGAAAATGATTTCAGAAATATTCACCAGGATACAGCACTAACCTGACTGTGCAATGTATTTGGTAAAAAAAGTACAAAAATAACTAAAACCAAGATACAGATAATTATTATCATATTACCTTTCTGAAATGGCGACCTACCTAGGTATGAATTTTAAGGTAAATATGAATGAGAAATGAGTGTAAGATGATTGTGGTGCGATCTTGTAGTCTTGTTACTGTTACTAAGGCTGACATGTTCCTTAGACAGGACTGTTAATTAATAGCCCAACAGCAGATGGCAACTAAGGGACCTACAGTTTAAGGTGAAATCTGATCCACTGCCTCTGAATTACAAACTTGTCTAATTATGAGGATGGTCTTTGCGGATTATTATAGATGTTAATCCACACATGAGAACACTACACCCACAGACCATTAATTACAACTATCCACAATTCGTAACCTCCAAGTAGCTGCACTACAGGACGATACCACCGTCCCAATCATTACCTACAGTTAATGCGGGATCCGCAACACAATTTCGCCTCTAAATTACTAACTAGTGTAATTAATAGGGTGGTCTTTGCGGATGAAAATAGTATTCAATAGTGGTGACGTTAATTCACACCAGGAAATATTGTATCCAACGACCATCGCTTTTAACTATGAGAATTTGTGATCTCCACGAATGAGCTGGATTACATGACCAGTCTAATTAAACTAAAGAACCACTGAATTTTAACATTTTTTTCAATCCTCAAAAATAGTAGAAATATCAACAATCTTATCCCTTTACCAGTGTACACACACCAAAAAGATCACCTACCACAAAGCACGTTAGATTCGTCAGTCTTTTTCTACAATAAAAATAAATAGAAATGCAATTGAGGTGACTATGAATTTAGGAGAAAACTTAATTCTCAATACAGTCTATACATAAGGGAAATTTAAGGCTGGAGAATAATTTTTTTCATCTTTTGGCATTTTAAATCAACTGTATACAAATTTTAACAGGGATACTTCAAAATATAGTAGACCTTTTGAAGTTGACACTTGATAATTTGATTACTTCGACGGCAAGTAAAAAAATTTAATTTCCATGAAAATATGCTTGATTAGAGACCGCCTTTACAAATAGGGTTTTTCTTTTTGCGGATTTTTCATTCAAGTATCATATTTTTTCTATTTTTGGTAAAAAAACGTTATCTTCCAGATTAATGGATTTTTTACATCCTGGTAGTTCTAACTGTTAAAAATAAAACTCTCCATTATTAATTATTTAAAATACTATGAAGTCATCTTATACTAAACGAGTATAATCAGATTTGCGGTACAAAAAATGTAAAGTAATCTCTTCTTGCTCAAAATATACACAAATAATGAAAAGAACCCTTACAATCGTAACAAATATCCGTTAACGTTAAAATTGATATATAATTCACCTAATGTAACATAGATATATAAATAATCAACATTCATATTGACGACACGAGACTTGGGCACAATGACTATTACAGTTTGTGCTAAGCCGCTTACACAATCACAACCAGTTCAAGGGTCTTGCAAACCTGAAACAAAATAATTCACTTAAGTACTAAATATAACTCATTATTTAGATAATAAAATGATAGTTGTGAATATATTTTAAGTAATTTTAACAGACTTCACTACAAAAAACTCAGTACAGGTTTATGAGGTAATGAAAACTGTACTGCCATAGCAATTTTAATTGAGACCCTAATTTGAACTAGGGTTCCTATATCACTATAATCAAAACTTATTGAGATTATTTTGCAATTAAGAAAAAATTCAGACAAAATAATTCTCTGGAAGTAGGGTGGACCAATTGACAGCCTTCTTTTTCACTTTTAATTTGTAGGGTTAATTTGTCCGTCACGCTAATATAAACACATTTATACGCATTGTATAAAGTGCACTTAAAAAGTAAAACCTCAATTGCCCATAACCATATTGACAGCCTAGAAACTGTGTTGAATTAAAGAATCAAGTATTTTATTGACCATTAAATAACATAATTGTTACAATATAAAAACACCATTCATGCAGAAAAGTTTTCTCAGATTCCAAAATTCTAACTCTTCCATCGATCTACATTCTTGAAACCCTCACATTTGTCAAACAAAATCTTTCCCTATTCACCGATTTAGAAAACCCCCGTATTCACTTTGAAATTCTCACAATTTGCCAATCCTTAAACATATTACATCTTTCTTAAAAAACCACTGTCTTTACAATGGAATCAAATTGTATAATAGCCTCCCCCTTCCTTTAAAATTAGAATCAGACCTCTTAAAATTCAAACGGTGCATAAAAACACATTTGATTGAAATCTCGTGTTACAGCGTCCAGGAGTTCTTGAGCCACAGAGATTGGGCTGTTGTAAGCACTGGTATATTAGGTAGGAGGATGTAAACTAAAATGTTTTATATATTATTGTAAATACCTTAACCTTATGAAGGAAAGCTGTATTTGTATGTTTGACTTAGCCAATGCAATGTATTGTCAACTTGGCCCAATAAAATGATTTGATTTGCTCTTATGTTAAGAGTATTGAAGTGTTTTTCCATCACGTTAACTATGAATATCGACGGATGGACAGAATATAATCGCTTATGAAATTTAATTGAATAGTTTTTGTATTTTCTCTTTAACAACGTGCATCTTGGACCTACCCATTTCACCATCTCACTCAAATGAATTTGACTAGTACAATAAGCCTTTGTTGAAAAGCATACATAGGAAATTTTCTTAATGGCTCAGATAAGATCCCATCCTCCAAACCTTCCAAGTTGAGAAAAAGTACACAAAGCATACACAGAAAATTTCCCTGATGTTTGGGATAACAGCCCAGCCCCAAAAATGAAAAATGAAACCCCGTCATTGTAGCTCATGGGTTTACTTGATTACACAAAGAGGCAGAACTAGTTTAGTACGTCAGCCATGTTTGCTTTGGCTTTTTGCGTACCCTCTTTGCTCAAGGGTAACACTCTGGCCCAGTAAGTCCAAGATTGCTAGATCGAAACCAGCGACCGGTGACTCCTGTCAAATGATGAGCAGTCACCTCTGACTTGCCTATGAGACGCACGCAGCTATGGTACCTTGATGTCTTTAATTCACTGCACAGACCTTAGGCCCATGGTGATGGGCAGTTGAGATTATTTAACAGAAAAAAATATTAACCCTCTAAGTGTCCATTACAATAACTCATGTCAAGCGATTTTTGGCTAGTTTGCTTAGTTTTGTTTAGACATACAAAAAATCATGAAACACCACAAACTTATATGATGTTGAATATTGCCTTAAAGAAAATAAAATAGGCTATTAAAAATGTAGTAAATGTTATTCTTATCTTCTTATTATGTATCATCCTTATAGGTTAAAATCCAGGTATTCTTAAAAAGAGTTAAAAGTCTTTTTAACTTTTTAAAGTCTTTTTTAACTTATTTAAAAGTCTTTTTAAATATGATGAATTATTTTAGTGTAAATCAATTTGGATTCAGAAACGGGTTGAGCACAGAAGATGCTCTAGTAACATTTTTTGAGGACATATATAACGGGGTAAATTGTGGTAAAAAATGTGCAGCACTATACATTGATATTACAAAGGCTTTCGATACAGTTGACCATGTAGTGTTGTTGGACAAATTGTGGGAAGCGGGTGTGCGAGGATTACCTCACAGATGGTTTAAAAGCTATCTTAATAACAGAAAGCAATGTGTTAGGGTAGGGAAAAGTGTTAGTGATTTTCAGATTATTGAATTCGGAGTGCCACAGGGTTCCGTCTTTGGGCCTATACTTTTCCTAGTATATATATAAATGATTTATGTGATGCCAGTTTAAATGGTAAATTAACAGCGTTCGCAGACGATACTGCGTTTACATACTGTGAACATGACTTGAAAGTAATTCATGAAAAAATGACAACTGATTTGAAAATATTGAGTTTTTGGTTTTCTAAAAATTACATGGTTTTGTCTGAAAAAACTAAATACATGCTATTTAATCTAAGAGAAAAAATATGTTTTGACGAGGATATTGTGTATCACGATATTTTTTGCTCTGTAATTGGGAACTGTAATTGTATTAAAATTGATATAGTTACTACTATAAAGTATCTTGGATTAATGATAGACTCTAACTTAGCTTGGAAAAGCCATGTAACTAAACTGAAAAAAGAATTTTGTAAAGGAATAAGGAGTTTTTACCTCTTGCGTGATGTATGTCCTCCTAAAGTAATTGTTAGCACTTACCATGCTTTAATTAATTCGTGAATAGGATATGGACTTGTATGTTGGGGAGGCACCTATGCTTCAACGTTATATCCTCTTATTACTTTTCAAAAGTTGTTCATTCGATTAATAACTAATTCTGGTAAAACTGATCATTCATGGCCTTTATTTAAATCTCTTAATATTCTCCCAATCAGAAACTTTTATATATATATAAAGTTTTGAAATTGTTCTATATCAGGAGTTCAAATGATAGGTTCACCAGAAATGCCAGGTATGATTTCAGGAAATTACTTGTGCCAGTTCCAAAATCAAATTTGACCATGTTTCAACATTTCTTTAATTTTAATGCTCCTAGATTGTACAATTTAATTTCTTGTAAACTTATAAGCTTAGAACCTTTATCTGTATTTTTAAAAGCTTTAAAGACTTACTTAATGTCTGTGAAAGATTGTGAACCACTTTTAAAAATTATGGCATAACTTTTAAATACAGTAATATATAAATATTTTGGAATAAGCATTTGTTATATAAACCTTTCAGTATGTCTCCTTGTTTATATGTGTAAAGAATTTTACATTTATAATTTTTCCTGTCCACAAAATATTTTTTTCTAGGATTTGTATTTCTCCTATGTTCTGTATACTTTGGTCCGTGATAAGTAGTGTTTAATTTTGTTTAAGAACCTAAGTTACGTTTATTTGAGTGTGCAGCGGTCCTATCTCTCTGAGTGTGATATTATATTAAATTTTGAGAAGTTCATCCCACACGAGCGTAAGCCTAGGGGATGAATCACTTGTTTCACACTAAAAAAGCAACATTGTGTTTATTATATATAAGTATATTATGTTAACTGTTAAATGTAATCAGATATAATATTCACATATGAAATCATTTGTCAACATTAATTGTGTGAAATAAATACGTTTTGAATTGAAAAAATTGAAATTGAATTGAGTTTTCTGCTCCCTAACGAATCATCTAAGTTCTGTCATGTACGCTTTATCAAAATTCCAAAATGTACATTTTGTTCAAAATTACATCGTGATAAAGAAAACGTATAGTTTATATCGATTTAAAACCATTATTTACAATAAAAAGTTAAAAATTCCAGAGTATGAACATGAACTTACTAGTTTTATGCGACTTTTTGTTTAGTTTTTTTTTGCTTTTAGAGGTTTCCAATTATCCACTTCACTTAACTTACCATCTGATAAATCCCTAATATCACTAAAACGCAAACCATCAGACATTTTAGGGATGTAAACAAACAACATAAACACAATAAAACAGCTGCTTAGGTAAATAAACACTCAAGACATTCAAAATAGGCGTTAAACGGCAAACATTTTATTATAAACATAAAGCCTAAAAGTTCCTGAACAAGATGGAATACAATATAATTCCGTATAATCGATCGTAAACCTTAAAAAAAAGCAGTAAAGTAGAGCTTGCGGAGTCGCCTGAATTCAGGCGATTGACACTTGGCGGTCCAATATAGTAGCCTGAATTCAGACGATTGACACTTAGAAGGTTAAAAGGAAACCACAGGGTCAACAAAAAGTGCACTGAGCATCTTCAGGAAATTTTCTTGAGTTCCAAACCCCCCCTAGTCGATACTCCTACCTGGGGCTCACAATTGCAACAGGTCCGCGTGGGGTGAGGGAGGTCGCCCCGGTGACTGAACCACCGGAGTCAGCGGCTCTGGTCATTCGTGTGTCGCTCGCTTGACTCTCTTGGGCAGTGAGGGCTCGTTTTCCACATCGTCATACGCCAGCACCGGCACCCACTTCTCCAGCAGCATGTCTAGGAACTCCTCTAGGCTCTTGGCGTCAGAGTAAACCTGGCTCTCCTTCTGCAAGTATATTGTAAACAATGAACAATAATCAATACAACAGGATTTCCCATTACCGAAAATGCCAGATTACTACTACGAAAGGGCGTCGAAAATCCGAACCACTCCATAGGGTTTTTAAAAAGAGTGTACATTGAAGCCAAATTTTTTCAACTTTGTATCATAACTTGTCAATGAAATAACAAATAACTCCTCGGTAAAATGAACTCCTTTCATATGATGAAGTTCAATGTAACTGTAAAGAATCTCATTACAAACGTGTCAAATTTTAATGAATACATACTAAATTAATTAATCTTTATTCTCAAAGGTTAATGAAAACCTTTTTCTTGATTAAAGAAAAACACATTAAAAACAGGATTTCCACATTACCGAAAATGCCACCTCAAGATTTCAACTACTTTTTTACCAAAAGGGCGTCGAAATACAAGATTAAATTTTGGGAGCTCCCAAGTAGCTAACCAGGGAAATTAACTTCAAAATAACACTACATTAACCCTTTCAGTGCCAACGTCCATATATACGGACGTCAGCAAAACGTGCAAGAAGAGCCAGCGTCCGACTATACGGACGCCCAAAAAAGGAAATAAAAAATATTTTCTAATTTCTGTTTAGGATATAAAGAGCACATTTAATATAATTATTTAAGTTAAAATGTTAATCTAAGTATTTTGGCTGCAGTCCATATCAACTTCTGTTCTTTGTTTACTTGTTTAGTTAGCCGAGAGACTTAAGAAATTTGAGGTTATTATTATTGTTTGTTAGTTTCTTCTATAAATAAAGCGTATTGATTCACCTGTCAATCATGAAACAATTCTTAGAGTGTTAAAAAGGTGATGGTAATTTGTCTATGAGTGATTTGAGTGGGAGTGATGAGTTGTCAAGTTTAGGCTTTGACAACACGGACAGTGATCCAGATTTTGATCCTGATAATCAGAATAGTTTGAATCATTTTATTCATTTACACAGCTATAGACACAATTCAAAGTCCATGTCTAATGTATAAATATTTTCAAGTGTGATTAATCGTTTCAGTAACTTCTGCAAAATCAAAACTCACAATATTTTCTAAATTAATTACAAAAACTTTATTTTTGAAGATAAATGTTTAAACTTTTTGCATTTATGCACAAAACTAAGTATAGTTCAACAAAAATACTCAATTTTAAGCATGAGGAATTTTCTACTGGCAATATTTTTACTTCAAACTGAAAAATTCATTATAAATTATTATTTAAGTGATCTTTTTTCATAATTTATTTTATGAATAAATATATTAAGTATATTTATTTTATCTGTTACAATTACCTAACTTATTTATGAACAAAACAAAACCAAAAGTGTCAATTTTCGTTAATAAATAATAAAAAAATGAAAGTTTTTCACAAGCAGCAAAAAACTGCTAATTTTAACCTGACATTTCTTGCACACGCTATGGAAGTAACACCTGGCACTGAAAGGGTTAAGTTGGGGGAGCGCGCTGATCTAAGGGTAGAGAGTGGGGCTTTGGTACCCAAGGTCCTGGGTTCAAATCCCGCCAATCACCAATGGCTTTTCGCTATGTAATACCGCAACCCAAACAGGGGTATGCAAAAAGCCGCTACGGCTGAAGTGCCTTGGGAGTAATCCGCCCCTTCCAATAAGAAAAAAAGGGTTAAGTTTTAGTAATTAGATACGACTTAATAAAATACAAACATTTTTATCCCGAAATGAACACATTTATAGTTAAAAAATAGTATTGCTATAAAATTACAAATTTAAAAACTTTTATAGCAATAATATGAAATAGTCAATTATAATTTTGGGGTATTTTTTAAACCCGGTTGTGCTAAATCCTGACAGGGTATGGCCCTTTAGGGAAGCATTACCTAAAAGGAAAGAATATGATAGTTTTATTAAAGATTATCATTTTTCAATTTACTTAAGAGATAACATATGTGACAGTCCACTGATACCGTTTATTTTTTATTCCCGAGACATTTTTCTGAGAATTCACCACCATCTAGTGAAACCATTTAACTTTATATACCGCAATTGATACATCAGGTAATTATAACAAAGTGTGTAACAATTCAATAATAAAATATTTGAATAGTGGTAAAAAACGTTTATTCAGGAAAAAATATTATTGCTATACAATTACAAAAAAATTTGTATATCAATAATATGGAATAGCCAATTGAAATTTTGGGGATTTTTTTTATAACCAGGATGAAGTCCTGGCGGGGTATGGCCCTTTAGGGAACCATTCCGGCATTCGCCTGAGAGAGGTAAGGAACCATACAAACTTACCTCGGAATGGCCGGCCTGGTTTTCAGGCCTACTACAACTAGACTATACTAATTACAATACAAAACGTATCTTCTTCGCTTCATGTTCTGTTGTTCCCTCTTGTTTCAATATATAATAATTTCAATAAGATGTTCAGGACATCTTCAAGAAAGGTTGTTATCACTGTTTCCTCTTGATACCTTTAACCTCAATTGCTGCAGATTATTCGTCCATGTGTTCCCCAAAAAAATAGAATCATGCTGTCTCATTTCCAAGAGCGATCGTGTTCAACTTCTTCCTCTTGATATCATCCCCCTTAATCCGCTCAGATCAATTTAAATTTTATTTCGTCATTTTGTTCCCCAAAACTCTAGGATTACACTGTCACACTGTTTAAGGTATTTACTAGTAGGAATAGGAATCCATCAGTCTTCAACATTCATTCTAATTTCGTTAAATAATGATTTTATATTTTTCTTTCTGAAACTCATCTTGGTGGTCGTTGTACCTGCATTATTTTGAAAGAAATTATACAATTTACTATGGAAACAGGAAAATTTTATTGATTGTTTAGTTGTTAGATGTTAGATTGTGATTGTTGAGAGTTTAATCAAAGGCTACAACAATAATTATTTTTTTAATATATTGGTTTTAACCAAACAACCGAATAAATACAACTTAGTTCTTAAAAAATTTAATCTTTCAAAGTTATCTGAAGAGAAACACATTATGTGACTTTGTCCACTAATGCTATTAGTTATTAGCTCTATGAATGGCTGGATCTTGTTCCACCAATACTATTACTTTATCCCCTTATTTATAATATTATATGGATAAAGTATTGTTTGTCCAAATTTTCAAATTTGAATTGAGAGTTAATATATCCGATTTAAAGCTCCGTAAATAAAAAAATATAGTTTTCGGACTGATGTCTGTCTGTCCTTGTACAGACCACAAAACGACACTGATTTTTATAAAATTTGGTATTCAAATTTCTTTATTGTAAACGACAATTCAACAAATTGTATTACAAGCGTCAAGGTACAGAGTATTATAACCGTGAACATCAGCACTGGTAACATTAATATTACATTTAAATTTATAAAAACACAGCATTTCAAATATGTAAATGGATGGTAATGTAAGACTATTCATGTTTTTAAATAACGTCCGGCAGGATGTCCGTCTGTTTACACCGGCCATGATGCAGATAGCTCTTTTTTGTAATCTAAAAAACTTGAATTAATGAGGACTGGGAAGCAGAGCCCCATAGTACTATTCCGTATGTCAATCTCGATTCTATTAATGAGGTATAAATTAGTCTCATCAAAAAAAATTTCAGAATTTTGAAAATCTATGTAATAAAAACAGTTGAGAAGATATTTTAGAACATATTATTAGTGTAGTTAGACCATGACAGTTTACCGTCTATAACTATACCCAGATACTTTAATTCATTAACAAAAGAAAATTCAAAATCTTTCATTAAAATATAAGGGTTATTTAATTCATCATTATTTCAGATATTAAAAAATAAACAGTTTGTCTTTTTTGGATTAATGTGGAAAAAAATTCGGATCGGGTTCGGGTATGCAAGTAAAAAAAAATTCGGGTCAGGTTTGGCTATTAGAAGTTAATATTTGGGTCGGGTTCGGGTATTGTAAGCCTAAAATTCAGGTTGGCTTTGGATTTTATTTGTCAGTAAAATTTTAATTTAAATGAATTTGATTGACCTCATTGATGCAAGTCAGAAACCTATCATTGTATTTACCAACTTATTTATTTCACATATAGGCCCTAAAGTCATTAAACAGATTATATGTACAGTTCTCTGTTTGGTATATTAATCTCAACAGTTTTATCCATTTAATTAATTATAATTTATGTTGACAAGACAAGACAATTCTTTATTTGACATATTCTTAGAGAACAGTTTAGAGTCAGTTATATGATACAATATTATTTATAGTTAAGCTATAGGTTCAGGAACTCCCCCTCTGTGTAGAAAGGTCTATCCAGGAGCCACGCTGTCAGCTTTTTTGAAGTCGGATCTCTTTCTTGAGGTGATCTGGTAGCTTTAAGAGAGAGCTCCTTTGTAGTAGGCTTTTGTTCAAAGAGGCTTTGCGGAATAGAGAAGTTGGCTGCATTTCTGGTGTTATGTTGATGGAGGTCGCTGTGTCTTGGTTGTGTAGTTGTGATGGTATGAGTGATTGTTTGTTTTATATAGAGTGAGACTGCTGTAAGGATTTTGAGTTCTTTGAAAGACTCCCAGCAACTGTCTCTGTAGCCCAGGTTCACCAGGCATCTAATAGCTCTTTTTTGCTTGAGAAGCACCCTTTTCAAGTTGTTTTTTGATGCTCCTCCCCAGGTTTTTTTATGTATTTTAATGTATTTCATTGCAGAACAAAAAATACAGAAAATGTATAGAGTCAATACCCTAAGCCAAGGGTTCATTAGACCTATGTTATATATTGTCCTGGTTTGTTATTTTTAATTCAACCAATCACAATCTTTGTTTAAATTAAATCAAACACTTTCATAAAATGTCAAAGGGCTCTTTGGTTAATATTTTAATATTACAGTGGACCCCTCAAATCTGAACATGTTCTCGGGAAATCAAGAAAAGAAATAGCTGGAAATTAAAAAAATTTTATCACATAAACTTATTTTTCAAGGTTTAACAAAGTCAGTTTTTTTCGCTTTAAGTCTGTTATCTTTAACTGTTGAAGTGAAGAAAATCTTCACACTAACGTAATTCCAAGCCACATTAATGTTACGGAGAATAGGCAAATACCCTAATTTATCAACAGGTATTGATTGATCAATCGTGTCATATACTTGTATTATTATTGCCATATCATTGAGGTAGAATTTGATGAGTACGCAGGTCTGCTGTGACGGGGATATTATGTTTATTATGACACTGAGTTTTAATGTTACAGCGGAGATTCTAGTTAACGTTTTTTAAGCCTATTCTTTTGTTTCAAGTTATATCTATGCCAAAAATGTAGCTTAGGACTCTGAATTTTTATATAATTGTATTATTCCTTCGGCTAACACAGCCTAGTGATGTTATTTACCGGGTTGAACGTGTAGGCGTTCTTGAAGACGAGCCTGATGTCGTCGACCACCTCCTTCATGTTGCGATAACGGTCTGACGCTGTGGATGCCAACCTTTGACGTATCATATCGAATGACATCGGTCGCTTTATCTTTTCGTGATATGCCACATTCTAAAAAATACATTTATATTAATGTTAATATTTTTATATTCCACATTTAAAACACTAACACAACCAGGTTTGTACTTTTGAAACTAACCACAACCCTATCAGTAATAACGCCAACCGAAACCGAACTATACCAGTTTTTACAACATGGGAATGTGGTTACAACTATGCTCTTATAAATTATGAAATCACATAAAAAATATGTATTGGTTAAAAATATATATATATATTATATTTATCTTTAAATAAGTCAACCGAGTACCCTTAGTAACCATTTTAATTATTTCTTCGACATGGCAACATAAGATTTCAGCGTTCAACACGATGATTAACAGACTTATGATTATACCGAATGAACAAGAACAATTTCAATAAAGAGATAAACATAATAAAACAAATTGCACAAGAAAATGGATACAAAAAGAATATGATAGATAAAATGATAAAAAGATGGGAGAAAAAGAGAGGAGAATCGAAGATAAAAGAGAAAATCGAAGAAAAAGAGTTTATTTGCGTGCCATACAATTTAAAACTGAACAAAGCCATACAGAAAACTTTTACAAAACAAAAATTCAATATAAGTTACAGAACAAGACACAATGCATATGAAATAATACAAAAGAAATCACGAAACAACAACCAAACTAATAAATACACAAGATCAGGAGTATATAAAATTAAATGTGATGATTGTAACAAATATTATATTGGACAAACCGGTAGAAATTTTCAAACAAGATTCAAAGAACATATACAAGCGCTAAAATCAAACAACAAAACAACACAAAAATCAGCATTCGCCGAACACATTCTTTCCACAAACCACAATTACACTAGTATGACACATAATATGACTATATTGAATTTCGAACAAAAAGGAAGAAAATTGGATACAAAAGAAGAATTCCAAATTTATACTCACTATCAAATTGACAAAAATGATATACTAAACACCTCCTTCAAATTGAAACAAACACCAATATATGAAAAAATTATACAAGGAAGAAATAATAATGACATCGGTCGCTTTATCTTTTCGTGATATGCCACATTCTAAAAAATACATTTATATTAATGTTAATATTTTTATATTCCACATTTAAAACACTAACACAACCAGGTTTGTACTTTTGAAACTAACCACAACCCTATCAGTAATAACGCCAACCGAAACCTTCAATCTGAAACCGAACTATACCAGTTTTTACAACATGGGAATGTGGTTACAACTATGCTCTTATAAATTATGAAATCACATAAAAAATATGTATTGGTTAAAAATATATATATATCTGTCTTCAATAACATATAAGCTTAATTTTTATTTTAAAGTGGCTACAACATCGGTCAATGGACCAACTGACCTGTGTCCTGTTAACATGATAAATAGATTATTTCCTACAAAAAAAAACTACAATATAATGAAGAGGCAATATATAAGTTGCTTGAATAGTCCAAAATCTTCTGTAATTTTAACTTTTAACATTGTTGAAGATTTGTATTAAAAACTAACAACATTTTGAATTATATGACTATTACTCTCTGTTTTATTGGGCAAACCCAACTATTTTGTTAATTGTGGCTGGATCTTGTCAGTTTAAAACACAAAACAATGTGTGTTTTTGCCACAATTAACCAAATAGGTGAGTGTGGTCAATAAAACAGATAGTATGGACTATACATCAACAACAAACATGTCTTTTAAAAATAAAAAGATATGACTATTCTCTGCTGCTCTAATTAATTGTTCAGTTGCTCAATAACAAATAGATTATCCAAACTTCCAGTTCATCTAGTTTGGCGTACTCACATCCGGAGGAATGACCTCCCTGAAGTGGAGGCTGGGCTCGTACTGGCAATACAGCTCCAGCAGGATCCGCTGCATCAGCATCTGCTCATTGGTGTCCAGTCCATCTTGGTGCGGCCTTTTCTCCCCCACCTACCGACGAGAGCGAGAATTTATTGCGGTGCTTATCAATATTGAAACATCTGTTAGCCGTAGAAGTGGCAAAGTCATAAGTCACTATGTATTTACAAATTAAATATGAAGTAAACAGCAATAAAGATTATTATTATTATAAGTGGTAAGTCGATCTGTCATCAAATTTACTGAAATTGTTATTCCTTGTATTCGTCAGCGTGTTGCAACTTGTGTGTGGATACTTGAACTCAAGGAATTTGTTCAATCGCAACTAGATCATGCTTCTAAGCCCTTTATCTGGCACTGTTACTTTGGTATGGTGGTGCCAATAAGCCAATTTCCAACTTTTTTAGGTGACCCCAAAATGTACATATTCACTCTCAACTCTAATTCGAAAATTTTGAAGAAAACAATACTTTCTCCGTATACAACCGTATGAGTGGCAGAAAGATGAAATCATATATAACTGGAAAACCTACATTTATGTTTAGCTGTCCAGTAATCAGGCGGTTAACACATCAAGCCACCCTCAGATTGTAGATAGTTGACCGGAGACTTATCAATACCAATCAATTATCAATACCTGTATCAAGTATCAATACGCTTCTTAACACTTTTCCAACACGTCTCTGTTTTTAACTACACAACGTTTCTGGAGGTGGAGAAAACTTAACTGCACAACACAAACACTATTATTATTTTGAAAGCCTAGACACCTAGATAGTTAAATAATCACTTACCAAATGAATGGCATCTGCCTTTCAGGTGTCAATTTATTAAAATTCCTTACAGGAACCGGTTTCGGTCTTTTAACAGACCGAAGGTAGAAGCCGTGGAAGCACTAAATGAACGTTTAACCCTCTCAGGCAAATTTAGCATTGACGAAATAGAAGACATACACAAAATGGTTCTTGAGATAACAAATCAAAACTATTTCCAATGGAAGGACAAAATCTATTATGATGACAAAGGCCTGCCCATGGGTGGCCCGCTTTCAGCATTATTAGCAGAAGTATATGTTCAAAAGTATGAACACAACAACATTTTAAATGAAGCAAATCCTTATTTTAGAAATATAATATTTTATTGTAGATATGTGGATGACATCTTTATGGTTTATAAAGGAAGCAAGAGAGAGGCTAAACTAATGATCAACAATTTAAATAAGCTGAATTCGCCAATTAAGTTCAAAATGAACACAAGGAATTGGGTACTGTAAACTTTTTGGATGTAAAAGTGTCAAAGGTAGACAAGAAATTAGGTTTCAGAATTTATAGAAAGCCTACACAATCAGATTTAGTCAGTCATTCCAGCAGACTTTAATCATCCGTCCAGTTACAAAATGGCAGCATTTAGAACAATGATTATTATACTAAAGTATAATTTATTGCCTAGTGAATACCAAAAAGAAAAAGATATAATGAAGCAGATAGCCTACAGTAATGGTTATGACCCCATCATAGTTGATAATCTTATACGTAAAATTAAATTTAAATTAATAAACCCAAATAATAGCAAGATTGAAATTACAACAGATATAAAGTATGTATCATTGGACTGTGTGAATGAAAATTCGTTACAAATTGGAAAAGCTTTTGAAAAATTTAATATCAGACCAGGATATAAAATTAAAAAAGTTTTAATTTGGATAAAAAGTATAATCGAATTGACAAAGGGGATGCAAAAGGCATTTATTTAATAGAATGTGATGCATTTAATGGCTGTGATAAGAAATATATAGGCTATACAAACAGATCGGTAAAGGAACGTATTAAAGAACACACTGTGTTCAACCAAAAGAATCCTTCATTAAAAGTAGCGCAGCATTTAAAAGAAAACCCTAGCCATAAAGTTAATTTTGACTCATCAATTAAAATATTAAAAAGTTGCAAAAATAAATACAAAGCTCAGGCTTGGGAGGAATTTTTTATATATAAATATTTTAAAGATGACAAGGACGTTATGCTAAATAAAAAAGATGAGTTCTCCAAAAAAATAACATTCCAGCTATTAAATAATGTAATGCAGGACAATAACAGCTGATTCATAATATGATTCATCATGTAAATAGTTCTTTGTTTTTTGTCATTATTTGTAAATATGTGTCGTTATTGTGTAAAAAAGATTTTTTTTTATGTTTCATCTTATCGAACACCAACGATATAAAAAAATATATTGTGTTATGTGCTACCTGTTTCGTCGGCTGATGATGGTCTGTTAAAAGACCAAAACCGGTTCCTGTAAGGAATTTTAATAAATTGACACCTGAAAGGCAGATGCCATTCATTTGGTAAGTGATTATTTAAAAACACTATATTGATAACGCAAAAAATAGCCACAACATCCCGACTCTGAGCTAGCGGGGCGACACAAGATAGCGTGTGCTCAGAACGGGAGTTTGAACACAACTGTATTATTATTATTAGTGCAAGTTATTCTACGAATTTATCTGGATCAGTTAAAAATGTTTACCTGAATGTTTGGAGTGACGTTACTCATACTGGTACATAATAAGCACTGCCATGTCTCAGACTCCCTATAACAATAACATTAACATTATATATATAGGTTCATCTTCAATGTGCTATTTTATAAAAATCATGCTAGCTTCATGTTTTGTTAAATTAAAATAACTTCTACCAGAAGCGAGCAATAACTGCTAGCTGACAAACAAATGTTTACTTTGGACGATGAATTGGGTTAAAAAATGTTGTATTATTATTATCAGTATATTATTTTTAGAATTTTAGGACTTGGAATACAATGATAAGGTGTGTCAAACTCACCCGGGGAAGGCACTGAGGGCAGGTATGTGACACTTGAGGTGGAAGACCTTGGGGCAGTTGTCGCAGCACAGAACGGGCTCGCCACCGTCCAGACACACTGCACACCAGTCCTCGTTGGGGTCGTCCTTCTGCGAGTCCAAACTCCCTGTGGACACATTCACTGTAATGCAGTCAACAAATATCAACCATCGATAATTGATTTATTTTTTTTTAAGTCAGTGGTTCCAAAACTGTGGGTCACAACCCACTGGAGGGACGCGGGGGCTGTCAGGTGGCTCGCGACATGGGTCCAAAAGTAAATAGTAATTTTAAAAAAAGTGTAATTTACTGAATACACAAACTCAAATAATTTACAAAACTAAAATGAAGATTTATCTTACAGTTAATCTATGGACATAAGCGAATGAGTTTAAATATAATTTAAAATAAAAAATATATTAGCTGGGACGTAAGCTAACGTTGCGTCAAATCGGCTGGCACCGACTTGAAGTGGCGGTGCAGTGACTAGGCACTAGTACTATCTATCTGTACTATCCTGGTCTTGCTAACGTTGCAATGAAGTTTTTGATAGTGTTTAGTATCACAAACTTACGTGAGCAATCATTTCAAAATTGCGATCTTTTCTATTAATTTACCACCACCAGTTTTTTACCTTAGGATTCCACGTGTTCAACTCCAATACTATTTAAACTTAAAGCAGGTTTAATATTAAACATTTTAGAGTATTATAAATTATTTGAGGACTACCAGAAAAATTAAAATTGATAGGGAAATACATAACGAAACTAGGAGAAATCGATATATATTTTTAACAAGAATCTTTTTAAAATGAATTCATCAATGCTAAACAATCAAATCATTGATATTTAATTTTAGAGTTGGAGTTGTTTTTGGCTGATTTTATGGTTTGGTGGTGTGATGACCTCAACCACTAGGATAACTTCAGCCACTTGAAAAAATGGAAATAATATGAAATAAATGAATTTTTCTCTCTCTCTCTATTCTTTTTTCTGATGTATTTATCTACTTTAAGTTAGTACTTTTTGGTTGATATCTACCACTAATTTAATTTAATGATTTTAATGACACTATTCATGTACTTAGATCTGTATACATATATACGAATATAGATAATTTGAATTTGACAACAAAAGGAACTCAAACCACCTTACCTAACCTAACATAATCTAACCCAACTTACCTAACTCAACCCAACCCAACCTATCCTAACCTCGTCAATCAGACTGACCAACCACTGCGCAGTCTGTACCAATCAGTACCAATCAGTCTGCGCAGTCCTGTTCTCGCTAAGCGATAAAACTTTCTACAATCCTGTAGATAAATATTTATGACGATATGTTTTCCTGCATAATATATTGCAAATGGTGAACTAACGGAATCAGCCAAAAGAAGTAGTGGTGATGAATTAACAGAAAAGGTCCCAAAATTGGTCTTTTAAGAAAAACAAATACAGAAATAAGCAGGCAGTGGAAAATGAATTGAGACTGAAAATTAACTCATTCAATCCTGACATTGAATCTCTCGTTGAGGTAAAAAGTGCCATTAACCACATTTGTAAACAACCTTTTCAAGACATTACTTTGTAGCTAAATAGTATTTTACTATTTTTGCCTTAAGATATTTAATTTAGTGTTTTTTGCTTTACTGATAATTTTTTCCATCACATACCATAATTTTTATTTATTTAGTCAAATTTTAGAATGGATATATTTTATCGAAATCAAAGGATACAATTAAAACACGTGACAAAGTTTAAGTTTTATCAAGCATTGAAGGGGATAATTTGGAAGTATCTTAAATACCAGTGGGTCCCGAAATAATGTTTGGGTTGTATTGGGTCGAGGATCAAAAAAGTTTGAGAACCACTGTTTTATGTGGTTTTAGGACTGAATTACTACTACATTTGCACAGATTTCAAGACCATATCAAAGGTTCAAACTTTCTTTGGTTGTTTTATCAGGGTAGATCACCATGTTTGATATGTTTTATGTGGGATAGATGTTAATTGTCGTTATCAATAAGATTAATACGACACAATATTTTAGCAATTTATAGAGAAATTTGCAATTGCAAACTACTATCCACATCTTACTCAGATTGTCATTGCAGATATTTTTTATCACAATCAGTAAAACAAAGGTTCACTATGTTTCTGGTTCAGAAATCTGATCTCGTTGGTCTTCAGGTGAATAAACCGTACATAACAAGATGAATGAATGATTGAAAACTACATAATCCGGGCTGAGATGGTGTAAAACTTTAAACATTTTCGTTTTAAACGTTATACCGGCTTCGTCCGAATTACCTACTAATCTTGTCATGTTTTAGGTTACAGCTCACTTTAGAACAGGATCAGATTTAAGGTCCTGAAAAATCATGAAATTTTTGTTTTACTAATTGTGATAAGAGAATTTCTGTAATAACAATCTAAATAACATACCAGTTCTGGTCTGCATGGCTTAATCTGTACAGACTATCTACATAGCTTTACTATTCAAGAATGCTTTAATCAGTTTGATAAAATATACGAGAAAATATGAACTTCAGTAATTTGATAAAACAAAAGGAAAACCATAATTTGGCAGAATTTGTAATTGGAATGGAATTGTAAATAAATAAATTAAATACTTTACTATCCTATTGACGCAAATTGCACTTACTATCTTTAGTATACACTCACACAACTGAACATTTAGATCAGTTAAAAGTTAAAAAAATATATTTAGTTGTAAACAAATATGAACACGTGCCCCACACAGCTTCAAATTAATATTTAAACATTTTGCCTTCAGGATTTCGTATTTATTTACTAACTTATAAAGTTACAATACGTGCCGTCTTCAATCCAATAGTCTTTTGAACGTGACTAGTTTCAGGAACAAAATGTTCCATTTATCAAGCAAATGAAAATGCTTGTTTTTTTAATAAAGAACACTTATTTACACAAGACATGTTCTGAAGTGACCTAAAGACTAATATACGCTTGATAATGAGAACATTTTGTTCCCGAAAACGACGGGAACAAAATTATTTATTTAGTTAAAGACGGCAGGTATTTATTATAACCTTATAATTTAGTTTAAATTTATAAACCTTAAAATTATAAATCATGAATAAACTGTATCTCTTGGGACTAAAACTATTATTTTTCAAAGTTATTCCTAATCAAAATTTCCTTCAAATTTAGTTAGCAATTATTTGTTCAAACAACAGTCATCTTAGCTACTCAAAAACGTTTTCCTCTTTACACAAAAAATAAACCTAGTGTATTGGTTACAAAATAAGTTTTAATTTTAGCAAAACATCTAAAAATTTTTAAACTTCTAAAATATTTAATGACGAATATGAAATGACCCCAAAAAGAAAAAAACTGCTAGGTGCTTTTAGTGTTACATTAATACTGGTTTAAAGTGCAGCACATTTATACACTGAGGTGCGAATCTAAAACAACAACATGAATGAAACTTACTTGCACGAATGCCTTCTCGATTAAGCAAAGAAACACAAAGTATTATTTCACACAGGGTGACTACACTCTCATACACAAACACTACAATATACTGTCAGCTAAAGCAATGTATTTCTGTGAATTGTGATTACTACAAAGGCTGTTCAGAAAGCAACCTTCGTTTGCTAAGCGGAAAGTGGAAGTGATAGCGCCGCCATTCTTACGTCGTCAACAGAATGTGTATATAAGAACAATAGGCTTCCAGCCGTTTAAAAAAGTTTCTCCATGTGTTAGTTTGTTTTCACTCGATTTCCAAAATGTCAGAACCATTTTTGCCTCTATATGACGAACTGGTCTAATTATTAGAATGGTCTTTGCGGATTAATGTGCATTCAATAGTGCGGACGTTAATCTACAGCAGAGAATATCACATACACCAACCATCTTTAACGATTTTACCATCTTACCAAATTTACGAGTCTTGCCACAGCTCCTGATAGTTCGAATTTTTGGATCAGTAGCCAACGTCCAACACACTAATCCGAACAAGCAAAGTCCACTGTTAGTCTGTACCGAGATTTTAAAAGTCTTTTTTAACCCTGGAAGCGTCCACTATATTTTATTCAGCATCACCATGATTTTAGGATTTTGCAAGCCTTTTGAAAAAAAAACATTTCTAATTTTAGAAATAATGAAAACCTTATTCAAAGCATTATATACCCTGTCGGTGAAAATATCGCCGATGGACACTTCTAAAGTTAACCCTTTGAGTGCCGCGGTCTTTTCCATGATTCTCGGCCATGAAGTGCCACAGCATTTTTCATGAAAATGTAATGTTTGTCAAGAAAGGTCGGGAAAATCTTATATTACAGATATTAATTAATGCATTTTTTTAATTTAAGGCAGTTAAATTTTATTTGAAGATGTTCTATAACACTACAAAAAATTATTTTTCTCAACGTAAAATAAATTTAAATTATAAAACTAAATTTTGTGTTTGGAGTTCAATTAGTTGTATAAAACAATATTTTACTTGTTTTTCATTACTTTAGTTAAAAAGAGCAAGAAATTTTAAGTTAAATTCATGCATAAATACATCACGGTTGTTTGACGTTATGACCTCACAAAAATAAAAAAAATTGGGCTTAGCCATGGTTACCGTTTTTGCCGTGTTTCTTGATTACAAACAATAACAAATAAACAATACATTTTTTCAAGCTTTGGTGCTATGACTATTACTAAGCATAGAAAAAAACTTCAAAACAATATTAACAAACTGGTAGTGGTATAACACTTTTCAAGCAATTTTACAGATTTTAACAATTGTAAACAAACATTTGTAACATAACCGCAAATAAAACATCAGAAGACGACGACGACGAAACTATTACGTTGAAAACATACAGTACAAAAACTAAAAAAAAAAAAACAGATGGAAGGCAAACATCATAAATTGATTGCCAGTAGTTTTTGGAACAAAAATACGCTAAAAGTAAGCCAGTACATTAAATGATAGCTTAGAACCGTTTTACTGAGAGTCGCTGTGATCGAAGCTGCAGCACTCAAAGGGTTAAAGATTTCGCTGATATAATTTCAGTAGAGCAATATTGTCAATATTACTTGTGAATGAAATGTATAGAAACAAAAAAGTAAGCTAGAAAACTACAGATTTACAAGAGTCAAACATAAGAAGAACTGTTTCAAAATGTTGTTGGTGTTCTCTACCACAAGCCCAAGCATGCAATCAGTGTCACAGTAAATCCTAATGAAATTAATGACTATCAGCAGTTGTTTCAAAAACAAAACAAATATTCTGCTCCCACATACATAAATGTCATTAATAACAAAAGATACATTTTGGAAAATCGGACAAATTTTTTAAATTATCCGTTTTTTTAAAGATCGAAACTGTGTACAGCCAATATTGTAAGGTCTCCCTTTCGAATTTAATAAAGGTTTGATTTGTCTAAACCAATATATTTGTTAAATTTGAGACCATGAAATTATACTACATTAATTCACATAAATGACATATGTTTTCAATTGATAAATTGTAAATATTTTAGATTAATTATTTTTTAAACCACAATCTGACTTTATCATGCAAACAAACATGCAATTGGTACTCACTAGGTCTTCGGTTGTCTGATAAACAAAATATATATTGATTAGAATAAAACTAGAAATCAATAAAGGCTCTAGTCGATTCTACAACGTGTAACATTTAATGTTTATTTATGAACTGAATTTAAAGATTTGTCAGTGAAAAATTTCTTTAAACACCGAATCTAGCAAAATTGCATACATTAATTTATTTAAGTAGATAAAAATCTTTCTGTGCAAAACAGACTTTGAACTTTAAACAACCATTAGGACTCTCTTGGAAGACTTACTTGGCTGTCGCAATCCTGGAAGCAGGAAAGAAAAGGGGTATTTGAGAGGTTTATTCAGAAGTCTAAGGGTCAGTACTACTCAATATCAGCCTCTCAGCCAGTAACCAATAATCAAATCTAACAACAACAAAAATCCAAAAACGTAAGTAAGCTTTTAATGAAAACTCATTTACACAATTTTAACGCCAACTATTATACTTTTAACAAATACTGCACAGCATTTTAAATTAGGCTATGACTACAAAAAGGTACAGTAATGTTCGGTCTGTCTGGATCCAAGTAATCCGGATTGATTTTTGAAAAAAAAATTAATAAATAATTTTTAAGATGTGAATTTTATCTCAAGCTTCTTCAAAATTTCAGATGCAACTGCCAATTATAAAACGCAACCAACCAATTTCAGACATAACTTTGTTGGATGTGGCAAGTGTTACTAACCAATAAGAATAAGCCACTATTTGACATTTCAATACTGGACTATCAAAGTGTAGGTGTTTGAGGTTAGATGTACAGTAGTGTGGTTGTTTCGGAATTATTTTATGGTAAAAGTGCATACTAAATTTGTGTCATGAGTGGTTGTAAAAGGAAGAAGGTTGTTTTAACTTGATATGAGCGTTTTATTTCCTACCTAAAACTAATAATAACTTTTAATAAAAAAAAATTAACTCGTTAAACGCTTGCGATATTTCATGGCTATGTAGTTGTACAGAGTTTAAATATGTAGTCTGCAGCCATACTATGGCAGACATTATTCACGATGGTTGTTTATGTCTACAACGGTATATTTTCAGTTTAGTTTCAGGTCATCCGGATTTTTGGCTATACAGATCGTGACCCCGCCACATTATTCTGGATAAACCGGACTTCACTGTACTTTTTATCTAATAATTATTTATTTTAGGCCAGTTTTGATAATTCCAAAATCAGTGACAAATTTCCATGGCAAATACAGTAAACCCTCTCATATCCGGACCCACCGATATCCGGACGTGATTTTGAAACAATACAAAAATTTAAAATTACTCTAGGAGGTCAATGTTTGTTAAACTAGTAGTCGCGAACGATGTTTGTAGGCCGGTTAGTAGCGCGCCGAACGCGGGGTTGAAGCCATGTGGACAGCGGTTTTGTTCAAAAGCGGAATAGGGAAACGATGAGTCACACTAGTCTCGAGTGCCTGAGTCTCTAGCGCTACTGTCTGTATTCTGTGCTATCTGGTGCAAGGTCTGACTTACGAAACAATAAACTTCCCCACCCCACCTGTCCGTACCCACCCCTATAGCTAAGCCAACGCATCACGTGTACTGTAGTGACAACACCTGCCTCCGTGGTCAGCGTCACCTTTGTTTTGCTTCAGTGACCTTGTCTTTCTTGTAACGGTTCGTTTTAGTTTCGGGTAGGAATAAGTTATTATGGCCGGAAAAAGAAAAAGGGTTGTCCGATGGAGGAAAAATTTATTACTCTAGTACTGTACCACTTTGTACTGTATAACGTGATTTTTGGAGTTTTTATATTATTAAAGTGGTTTTTTTATTTAATATATGTTTATTATATATGATTTTTTGCTATCCAATCAGTGTCGCCACATTCCATGAGATTTACTGTATCAAAATTCAGTTTTTCAGGGTGTTAAATAAGTAGGGTTAACCAATTCATGGAAATAATATTCACATATTGTGACTAAAACAATCATATAATTTCAGTACTGATTTTTCAAAACAGAAATCGGTAACCCCAATGACATAACAATGTACACAGATGTATTTAACCGTGATTAATTTATGCAAATATATAAATCACAGACTACAGTTGTGGGCTGGAGCGATTATGACTTCAATGTTAATAACTGATGGGAGTAATTATGATGTAAATGACAATCACAGGTGCCAAAAATTAATAATTAAATCACGTTTAACGTATTTTGCAATCAGGCCAGGTTACTGTTTTAAAAATAATTTACAAATTGGTTTAATGGCTGGATTTATTTAGCATAAATTTTCCATAAAAAATTTAATAAAGAACTTGTACGGATTAAAAGTTTGGTAGCGACACATGAATAGTTACGAAAATACAAAATACATAAGAATCAAACTTCAAAATCATGAAACACAGGATTGTACACTGAACAAAATGGAAAGATTGCAAAACCAAACGATTGCTATCTTACCTGATGTTACGGATAAATTACATGATGAGAGGCTCAGATGTAATATTTCATCCATAAGTTAGCCCAATGTGACTAATTCCTTTATTTCCCTCCTTTTAATTTAACTGTTTAGTCTGAAGGCTCATAATGATAGGAGGTTAAAGTTATGTAAAATTATGCAATTTAGGGGTCTGCAGGCCAGCTTATAACATGAGATCAGGTCAGGTAATCCATTCTAACCCTTTGGTCTCAGCCCAAAATCGGGTTGAGCCAAAATTAATTAATTGGCTTGATAGTTGTAACAGCGGCTTTATACTTTACTCCTACAGTAACTAAACAGCTCCTACAGTGTAACATTGTAACAGCGGCTTTGAATTTTAGCAATACAAGTACCAGTTAGATTTGTATCGTCGTCTGTTGTGCATGGTAATGAAGTGTAGGTACAAAAATAAAATTCAATTTCATTAGGCTGGAACAAAATCAAAAATTTATTCTAAAATTATCATCCTTTCCAGTAAATTACGATAAGAGATATTTAGTAACGGTTGCACAAGTACAGCTACTTAACAAATTGTGTCACTCCAACGAATATTCCATCAAAACAATAAATATTTAGAAGTAAAATAGGTAAAGCCTATTCGGGATCCATGAAATCGCACATACTAAAATCGTGCGACAGCATTTTTCATGTTTTCTTTCTGAAAATACATTTTTGCTCACCTCTAGAAATCAAGAAGATGGAGAAAATAAATAAAATATATTTAGGATTATTTTTATTGTTGGTTAAAACATGGAGGAATGAAGAGAAAAATGCAGTCGCACAATTTTAATGTCACGTACATGAAGCCTTCCCGCCTATTCTTAAAATAAATAATTAGTTTTTGGCCCAACTATATACAGAGCCACTGACTCAGGCTTGCTGCTAGCCCGATCTAATACGAAAATTTAGAATCCTGAAAACCCCTAAAACCAAACTAAATCAACAGTCATGATGTAACATACAAACATAGGTGTGTACGTTATACCTAGGCTTTGTGTCTGCATTTTTCAAAAGCTACATAATTTGCTGAGATTTCAGTTTTAATTTTGAAGTACTATCACCCGCTCATAATTCCTCTGTGCTTAATACAGCTATTTCACAAAAGCCAACATCAAGTTTGCACCTATGTCGGCACGTTGCATCATGGTGTAGGGCTGCTAGCCACAACTCACCCTGGGAGGAGGGCGTCGTCTGCTGCGTCCCAGCGGTAGAGGTGGAGGGACCAGTGCTGCTATCTACCAGCGAGTCAGCTCCCTTCTCCGGGATCACCATGATCCCATTACTATCCAGTTTCGCTATCGTCATCATCAGGTCGTTCACTGATTCCTACAATTCAAAGCCAATCTAACCTTAGCCAGTTTTAACTTATAGGATTCATGCTATTATTTATCTTAAGTATAATAATTGAAGCCAATTTTTGGTAATTTAACTTGCGTGTTTTCTTGACCAATTTCAACGTTTAACCTATCTGTGTATGTCCTCGTAAAATAGTTATATTACGACCAAAGGCAATCACCATTCGTCCTTACTGTATTATGAATAAATTTAAATCTTTTTTTAATGTTGCTGTACCGTACTATTTGTAGATATTGTAGAGTTCTACGGAACCTACAGTTTAATGTGGGGTCCGAACTACTATTTTGTCTCTGAATTACAAACCGATCTAATTATTATGATGGTCTTTGCGGAAGTTAATCTAAACCATAGATTATCACATACATATACAGACTATCACTCATAACTATCTACAACTCCTAAGCTATACTACGACCTATCTTGCTGGAGCTGGTAATAGTAATGATTGAAGATAAGATGTTTAATTAGCCAAAATAAACTACACAAATCCATAACCGGGTCACAGCTGCCATTATCGACAATTCTGACCTGACAGAACTTGTCCAGGCTCTTCTCCGCGTCGTCCTGAGCCTTGGCCGGAGTGTGGGGGGAGGGTGTCTTGGGCACGGAGCTGCTGACGAAGGGGGGATGCGGCAACACAGGCTTCTGGTCCACGGGGCTAGCTGGCGTCTGCTGCTTCAGGGTGATCTTGTATGACTCATCCACAACGGAGGGGTGTGTGGGGGTGGTTTTGGCCAGGGAGGAGGGGCTCCCACCACCCCCGACCAAGTAATGCCCCGTCAACGGCTGCTGGGGAATATGCCAACTGACAGGCCCCGCTGCAGCTTGCGCTCCCTATAGACACAGTGTGCATGTTAGTGCTAACTCATTGGTTACATAAATTAACAATTTGAATAAGGAAGTTCTTCACTAGCAACACTTATTACCATTAACCTGTGGAAAAATTATTACACTGTCAAACAATAATCAATTTATCAATATCGGATTTCAGAAATACAACTATGAGTAATTTTTAAATGAACATTACTCAACAATATCACATAAGTTACGAATAAATTTATTGGAACACACTAAGTAATACTGTATATAATTGCAAAAACAAACATTGGACCATAAGCGTATTAATTTTGTTCCAACTAAAAAACAAATGTACATAAACAAAATTTTCTATAGTTACTAACAGTTCAAGAGTAAAATTTGAACCTTTTTTGCAGTGTAGAGGGTTTTTTTGACTCGACACCTTAGGCCTCAAAAAGGATAAGATTTTAACTGTCAAATATTACATGTTATTAGTGCATGTATTTCAACAACAGTTCAAACTGCTCTATGAAAATTACTTATATTTTAAATGTAGCTTACATTAAATATTTAATAGGAAATGTTCTCAAAACATTGAATTAATATAAATGAAAGTGATAGTTTCCAAAATGCAAAATTAACTTTAAATAGATTAAATAATACTTAAAATTAATTCGTAACATGTAAAATATTAATAGTAGGATTATTTTGCTCTTAAAACAAAACATGTGGAATTTTGTCACATACAAGACAAGACAATTCTTTATTTAACATATTCTTTGAGAACAGTTATGAGTCAGAAATTAGATATATATGTGTATACATTCACATGCAGTGTGCATTTACAATATTATTTGAAGTACTACAATCTATGGGTTCAGGAACTACTACAGTGCCTTGATAAAAAATAAGTAAAATATTAGTAAACAGCCAATCAGTGACAAAAGACAAGGGATAGACAAAACACAACACCAACCAAGAAATACAAGAATGCATGGGATTCAAGGTGCAAATTAAAGTCTAATGTTTAAAATTATAAAAATAGAAAGAACAAGACAAAAAAAATCTACAAAAAACCATAAACCCAAAACAAAAATTAGAGTGCCAAAAATGTGTTAAATAAAAAGTTGCAAAAACACAAAATAATAAAATACTGCTCCGGCTTGGTTGTTTTAAGTAAAATTAATATCTGAACAGTTATAACTTGACCACAAACAAAAAATAAAAATGGATCTAACAAGCTTATTGGTTTGTGTCTTGAACTTAGGTGTAAAAGATCACAGGTTTGATTTTCCCGTGATATCGTTGAAAATTTGAGGGGTTCGGACTAGATTACCTTAAAAGTTTGTGAATCCCAAGTAAAAACACATTTGCATTGATATACCAGAAAAAGTATTCTATGTACAAACTGTACCACACCTAAAGTAGACGAATAGAGGAATTATTTATGTCACTGTCATAAATAATCATACTCGTATGAGTGTCGTAGTTTCGTAGAGTATACTTTTTAGTTATCTTTTTCTTTAACCCTTTCCCAGTCAAACGACTCAGTTTGACTTGCCGGTAAAATGCCACAGCAGGTTAAATGACTTGAATCAACATGGGACTTGCTGCTTTCTAGTGCTTGTTTTAGGAACTACTATGACCTGTCCTGATGTGTAGTGTGTTTCTTCAGAACTATGTAGACTTTAATAGCGGTCACATTTAATTTTTGGATTTTTTTTATACTTTTTTACAAGTAGCTGATCATGAATAATGATCATGAATTAGGTAAAATATATAGTACGAAATTTAATGAAAACATTGAGCACAAGCTACAGATGATACCAGGCGCAAGCTTGCATTCTGGACAATCGTCAATCTAATAGCAAGGTAACTGGTGTAAGCGGCTCACACTACTGTGACCGGAAGAGGGTAATCTCAATATTACAGTAAAACCCCTCGTAATCTAAGGCATTACCATACCTCAATTTATTTTACTCCTTATCACATTGTACACATGGTCCCAATGCATACACTACTAATGCATTCAATTGAAATGTTTTAAATTATTTGTGATGTTTTGTTTAATCCAGCAGACCTTAATTTTGAATGCAGTTCATCAGTACCACAACGTATTACACTTTTCATAATAGTTTTGCTTTATTCGTATTCATGAGACATCAAACCATCCTTGAGAGTGTAATAAATTTAATGGCATGTTGCTTTGTTACTGAAAAAAAACAGCTGATTCGTAAGCCAGATCTAATAACTCAAAATAAAAATGAGAGCCCAGTTGAGTATTAAGTTATTACAAAATTGTGTCAGCTCAAAATCGAACCCAGCAGCAACCTTCACAAATTTTGCTAATTGTGCTGGGGTAATAGCTTTTTTGCTGTGGCTAAGACAATGTGCATACGTCCCAGCTTGATTAGTAATTTTGTTGTGATGCATTAGTATTTGGGTATGTTCTTTGTACACAAAAGAGTTTGTGTAATCACTCCTATTTTAAAATGAGAGCCGTTTTGGTATTGTTATTACAAAATTGTGTCAGCTCAAAATCGAACCCAGCAGCAACCTTCACAAAGGGTTAAACCACTGAAGCCAATTTTCTCGTCCAAATCGGTTTTTGGTCCAGAGGTGGCTAGATAAGTAGCGTTCTACTGAATAAAAAAAATTGACTACAGGTGAATCTAGAGAAGCGAGAAAATAAACAAAGTAAGTGCGTGTGGTGGTGAGACCTGTTGGTTGGAGGAGTGAGGGGATTGTACCCTCTGCACGAGCTGCCTGGCCGCAGGACTGTACGCGGCGTGTTGACGACCATTCTGATGAGCAGCAGCCTACACAACATGCACTCGTCACACCACACTACCACTACTACACCACAACAACCCATGTCAAGATACATAATGTTTGTTAGGCCAGAACAGTAATGCTTTCTAAAATCTTAAATATTATTTTGTGAAAGAAACTTTTCAGTTTTCGCTGGGTAGAATTAAAAATCGATCAGACAAAAGAACGGTCTTTAAGTGGATTTGTATATAACGATTTCTTTTTTAGACACAGTAAAGTCCGGATCTGAATCTAACGGATCAGGTTCAAAAAAATTTAATAGCAGTTAAATAAGTTTCACCTCGAGCATCTTCAAAATTTCAGATACAACCTCAGTAAAAGTACGAGGGATTTTTTTCAACCTCCGATTGGCTGTATTAAAAAAAATGCACAGAAAATAATAATTTTACTACCAAAAGTACAGTAAAGTCTTAACTTATTTTTCAACAAAATCGCCAAAACGATTTGAGGCACTTGTCATCCAGTTATGCAAGCTTTTTGATGTCTTACTCAAGGGTTAATAACTGTATTTTTATTCATAAAAGTGCTCTTCAAGTATATTTTCCCCTTTTGAGATTAACATAGAGAAAGAGTTTGTTTTATGAAAACCAGACAATAAGGGGTAATCACAGAAAATCAGAAAAAAGCATATATTCTACTTAACATATTTGTTGTATCTAAAGATCACAATCACATCAGTATTAGTATCGCCCACAAGCAAATACTTTGTTAAGTTTTGAATCATATGTATTTTTAACTAAGTACCAGTAATATGATTAATTAAAAAAATCCAAAGAACAAAGTCATTTAATTTACCAGTTAATCCAAATAATTGCACGAGTAGTGACTTTACATATACTTAAAACAACATTGATTTTTTATCAACTAATCCACCCTTGTCAGACAAGTTTTACAATTTAAAACCCTCATGCGATTCCTTATAGATAGAACATGGCTTGCACAGAGCTACAGAAAGGAAGAGACATAATTATTGACAGACAAAGGAAGATGAAGTATGTTATCTGTTTTGTCCTCAGGTGAGCTGGAACTATTTATAAAAAGCAATAAAACTTGAAGACAAATTGCAGATACGCAAAAGTAAGATAATTGTCGCTTTAAGAATCCCAACATACACATTCATTTGCAGTAGTTTTACCAGATAGCCACGGCTTTTGTTGCAAGTTTTATTAAAATGGCAATAGCATAGCGTGTTCTTCAACCCCGAGGAACTTGAGATTGTATTTTCGACACTAACTGCCACGGGTGGGATTTGAACCCAAAATCAAGCTCTGTAGACCGGCGATTTAGACTGCACGGCTATCCAGGCTCCCAAAATGGAAAATAAGGTTCACTATGCCACCGAGTTAGAATACGATTTACTAGGAGATATCTGGCAACACTGCCCTAATCAACAGTTCTCCCTCTCTCAATCCTCCCTACTCGCGACCCTTTACATCAAATTGTGCTGGCCTAGCTACCTTCTGCCTTCCAAGATGGTGGTCCCTATTGCTGTTACCGCAAAATACGATTCACACTATGATACAATTTTAACAGATTTCATCTATAGTGTTCCAAGATTTCTCCCAGCACATCGCATTCTGTTTCGGTGGCATAGGGAACCTTACTTTACAAATACTCCTCATATATGTAAAAAAACCAACATTCCATTCTTATTTCTCGGGGTAATAACTGTAACATTATATACAAAAAGCCGGTAGGGGTGTCGAGCTAAACTCACCACCTGTTGTTGAGCAGAGTAGGCGTGCTGTCCGTGAATGTACCGCTGGGGCAGGGGCGGAGGCAGTTGGCTCGTCCCCGCCATGCGGTACAGCGGCATCGATGGACCGGCTATTGCAGCCTGCGGCGACGTCACTCTGTAGCCATTCTGCTAAAGCAAATAATCGATAAATGTTCATTCGTAATTTTTCAGTAAAGTCTAATCCAATGAATATATTTCACTAACCTTTATCTCACTAGATATAAACCAATACTGTTTGAGCGTCCAAAAAAATAACACGAGGACAACTCGGCTGGCCGGTAGAATTACTACAGACCTAGGTAACTACAGACAGCCAAGAAACAATTTTAAAATACCTACCTAAATGACGTTTCTATTTTTTTACGTATAAGAACGTCAAAATACTTGTGAATTCCAGATTGAGTTTCATATATTTACGTGAACACTTGGGAAAGATTAAAGAATTCTTTACTTAATTAATATTTTCCACCTTATTTATTTTCTAATATATATGGTCTGGCTAGCAAGCTATTAAAATACTTCATCCGAGCATGAGTAGTTTTTTTCTGATCGCTCACCTGGTGGTAGGAGTGGTGTGCCAGAAGCCCCCTCAGGTTAGCCTCGTGGTGACTGTTGTTGTACGGGTGGGTGGAGGAGGTGACCTGCTGCTGAGTGTGGTGAACAGTGCCGCCGGCCACTTGCGACTTGCCGATCACTGCAACAACATCACATCAACACATTTGTACAGAACTACTAGCGGTACCTGTCGCATGTTGCTGCGATGTACAAAACAGATTACTGTAATAGGTTTAGATCCTCGCAAATATGAAACATAATCAGTAAACCCTCTCATATCTGGACTAATGTGGCGATGGCCGATCCGGATAGCAAAAAATCTGGATATGAAAGGGGAATAAAACATCCAGATATTAAATAAAAAAGCATAATTTTAATTTTGGTTGTAATACTAACACTTTAATAATATCAAAACTCAAAAACAGTACTAAAATCATACAAATTTTCCTCCATCATAATGACAGCTTTTTTTTCCTGCCATAATAGCTTATTCCTACCTGAAACTAAAACAAACCGTTACAAGAAAGACTGAAGCAAAACAAAGGCGACACTGACCACGGAGGCGGGTGTTGTCACTACAGTATACAAGATGCGTTGGCTTGGCTAGGTAGGTAGGGACAAGTGGGGTAGGGAGATTTATTGTTTTGTAAGTCAGTGACCTTGCACCAGATAGCACAGAATACAGACAGTAGCACTAGAGATTCAGGCACTCGGAACTAGGGTGACTCATTGTTTCCCCACTCCGCTAATGAACATTATTGCTGTCCACATCGCTTCAACCCCACGTTCGGCACTACTAACTGGCCTACAAACATCGATCGCAACTACTGGTTTAACAAACATTGACCTCCTAGAGTAATTTAAAATTTTTGCATTCTTTCAAAATCACGTCCGGATATGAGATCTTTCTTAAATGGTGGCCTATCCAGGTATTTTAAGCAAATTAAATTTCATGATCACACATGAATATATAGACTTGAACCATTAAAACATATATGAAAATATGAGATGGATTTATATCATCTTACATCAGATACCTTTGATCATTTACAGCCTGGTAAATACACACAATCGCACATGCTAACGTGTGCGCACATACCCACATGCACACAAAATCAAATATTTATTAATAATACACAAAATCAACCTTTCATACATTTCAGATAGCCAAAGGAAAATATAAAAAATATACAACAGCTGATTATTATACTGTATGTATAAAAATTGTAATTACATTTTATTTGGCCAAAATATAAATATGTGATTTTTAATCATAATATTTAATCCCCAAAATTGTAAAATATTTAGATGGCAAATAAATTTTATGACCTTATGTTTCTCCTAACGTTTTAAAAATTATATTTCGTTATAAGTGTTAAGTGAAAACCTGTTTGTTCAATATTGCATTGTATTTTTGTGGTAAACCTTCAAAATAAATTTGTTTGATTAAATCTTTCTTTTTACATTCACAGCTATTTATTTATTTTTTTGTTTTGCTAAGAACACGTTCGGATTTGCGGGTTCCACTGTAATATGAATATCAATAAATGTTTTGGGTATATTATTTAGCCTTTCATTTGAACTTTTTTATTTGTTTTGAGCTTTGAATTGTCCAAGCTCTACTATAAATAATTTTCATCTCTTATAATATTTAAGTCCAACATCAATGTTTATCACAATGCTAATCAAAGATATGAACAAATAAAGTACGCTGTTGGAAGCGGCAACGATGTGGAAAAAGTATTTTTAGTATATCTATGATGTACTATCATTAATTAAGAATAATTTAAACACTTTTGTACAAATAAATCACATCCAATTCTCTCTACATTGAAAATGACAAATTGCTTTGAGCAGATGTGGACTGACTAAAAATGTGGATGATCAATTAAGCTAACACTAAATTAATAACTGTTATGTTCTGCTGCAGTGATTTATATAAACACAAAATTGTTGGTTTATCATCTACTTTTTGTATCTTCAATCAAATACGGTTTTGAAATGTGGGGAACGAGGTTAAAATGCAAAGATTATTTTTTAAATTCAGAAAAAATATAAGAACAGTAGTATCCAGTCAAAGAGCATCTTTTGATAACATTTTCAAATAATAATTAAAAATTTCAACTTTGCCTTCAAGTTATAAATACCAAACAAATACTTTCTAAAATACCTGCTTTTTATGAAACTAAATTTAAATAAAATTGTAGAACAACACAGTCACAAAAATGCAAAACACAGAACAGAGATATTTTGCAGTGAACCATTCATAGACTATGTTAACTCAATGTGTTCAATATAAATTTTAACTCAGGGAAGAAATTAAATAATAAACCTATTGAAATTAAAACAGAAAATAGAAATTCTTACAAGGAAAACTTGGAGGAAATGATTTTGAATAAAGCTTAATATATTAAAGAGGAGTACATGTGTGATGAATGCCTAAGAAATAAAATTATACTTTAGGGTTAACAATGTCATCTGTTTCTTCAGCTATGCTGGGTCTGTAAAATGTAAAATGACTATAAAACAATTAACTTGATTTGATTCTTATTTTTCATATTGTTCAAATCGAAGCTTAACAGGAGGAAAAAAATTATAGGACTTTTTTGTCCAATAAATACTTTACAAAGCTAGAGCAATGAGATAGGTTAACTATGAAAGAAAATTTATTTCTAATTACTTGATTAAAGAAAGACCATTTAACCCTCCGACTATTGATCGACTCAGCCGGGACGATGACATATCGCTACGTGTTTCGATCCTGTTTGCTGTAATTGTAGTGTAATTAGAATGAAATTGGT
Organism: Nephotettix cincticeps; assembly: GCA_023375725.1. Lineage (NCBI taxonomy): Eukaryota > Metazoa > Arthropoda > Insecta > Hemiptera > Cicadellidae > Nephotettix > Nephotettix cincticeps. The sequence goes on along the minus strand of CM041789.1, from coordinate 15,739,752 downwards.
ATCATTGTAAACGGCAGATTCTGATCTTTCTTCCAATATCTGTCATTAGGTATTTCAAGTTTTGACAGCTCTGTGACATATGTGAAAACACTGTCACAGTTTTTCAGGCATTGTAATGCCATTGTCAGGCAGACAATGGGAATGCAGTGTTTTTGAGTCGCTGTAAATATCTTTTATTTTTATTTTAGAGCACAAAAGTGTATATATTCTTGTTGGTATTTTTGTTAGTGTATCTTAAAAGTGTCTATTTTGAAAAATTTGAAGAACTCCATTTAGTTTTATTTTGGATTGTTTGAAGCCTGCACAAACACAACAGCTTATATTGAGTAGATTTCATACTGAATAAATTGGCATATAACATGTTATAGTTTGGGTGAACTCGAAATTATTACAGTTGTTTATATAAAACGTTGCAAAGTAGCCAAAAAGTGTCTGGTATTCCTGGGCAATTGGAAGGTTAAAAACACACGCTTCACATGCTCTCTTATGCTATCACAAACGAAAAAATTCGTCTGAATTTCTCCGACTATCGAGAGACAAATACCTAGTGTTCCTGAGTGATTACCTTGCTGGGGGTGGTGGGGGGAGCGAGCATGGTGTACGTTGCGTTGTTGCAACTGTCCCGGCATCTGTGCTAGTCCCTGCAGCGGGGACACTCGGTTGTGGTACGGCGGGGGGCCAGGTGGACTGGTGTACTGCCTGGTGGCTGGGGGCGGAGCCACAGCTCCACTTGCGCTCCCGTTGGTGTTGGTAGGCGGAGGGTAGATCCTGCCATCAACAATGATAGATCCGATGGTCGAAGCGACTGGAACAATCATTTACTAACTGAGGTGTGTCGCTATACATGAAACTACTTAGTGAGTTGAAGTTTATACCCTGATTGTTTAGTTAAAGGTAGATAATAACAGCTTCAATTTTACAGAATGTCAGATACTCTGGAGCAGAAAATTGATGTGATTAAACTATTCCAGCATTTAGACAGACTAGAGTGAGTTGTTCCGAAGAAAATGAGGATTTCTAGCTTATTGTTCCATCCAATGAACTAATTTTATTCAACTAATTCTTCATGAACTTCTGGTGACCGATATGTTTAAAACCTCTTGAATCTTTTAAATCCATTACGACTTTGGTTACTAATTATTCTAATATTATCTTATCAGGCTTTGCCTGTGTGTCTGTTCCTGTTTCCTGAAACTGCTCCTATTTTTAAGTAATTACCTATGAATTTACATTTAGATTAACAGTTTTCAGTTACAGATATTCTAGTACTATTTTCAAATAAAAATAGGACCTATCCGTCATGCAAATACATAAAAACAATATATCCATGTTAAATTAACCTTAACACTCCGTCTCCAACTTGCGTAACGTAAACATGGGCACTACTGGGCACTCCGAGTAGTGCCCTGACTCCCGCTCCGTGCACACACTGCCTTGTTCCTGTCCGCTATCTCGGAGGCAGAGTGTTTAGATGAATTTACTTTCTATTTATTTTTATGTATTGTGCATGACAAATAGATGTATTTTTCTGACAAAAGGAATAGAATATCTACAGGGTGACACAGTAATTTGTGGAACTTTTAATTAATAATTGTTAATTTAATCGAGACAAAAATGTTTTATAAACATGGGTCTCAGGAATCTAGTTTTACGTCCGTAAGTCTGTATGTGTTTTTACAAATCATTTTATAACTCGAGATTTATTTAAGATAGAAACTTCAAATTTTGTATACATATTGAATGTTAAAAACTTGGTCCTGTAACAAAGTCCGTTTTTTCTCAAAGGTACTGATTTAAAAAGTCAAGGTAATTAGTCAGGTGAAATTAAACTTCAGGAGGCCCCAGCAAAGCCGGCCAGGTACATTTCATATTGTCCACCTGAAAGCAGGAATGATTAGCAAGGATGGCAACCATGGATGGTAAGGCATGGACAGTCTACTAAATTCTCAAAGAAGTAAATAAACTGTGTCACTGGACTGACACATACTTTCTCCCTTAAGTCATATTTAAAAACGACAATCTTTAGTAAAACTATCATATTCTTCAACGTTTATCTAAATATAATTTAATAATTTATTGTTTCAAACATAATCATCCAATTTCTGAAAATATTAACAAGAGAAACAAAATTAAATTAAATGTTAGAATTTCATGGGGGACAACCTCTCCCTCGGTAATAGCAAGTGTTTTTTGCGCGGGTTTTGTTGGGTGATGTGGCCACCATACACTGTATACTAAGTTTCAGGTAAACCGGTTGGGAAACAAGGAAGAAATTAATTTTTAATATTCTCAATAGGAGAAACATTGGGCGCTTTCAGACAATGTACCGTTTTTAACACGGACATTAAGTTTAACTTTTCTCTGGAACCATTATTTGTAGACAAATGATTCAAAACACTAATTTGTTTAGTCTCTTAGGCTGGTTTTAATGGTAGTAGACAAATAATTTTAAAAAGTTACTGTTTCACTAGAAAATAAAAAAAATTATTTTTTTTTACTTTTAAACTCCGATGTTTTAAGAAATGCAGGTGGCTTCATTTTGTTTATCTCATTAAATCATATAATTTTCATAAAAATTGTTAGAGCCATTTTTATTTTGCATGTTTTTTGGGGATAAAATACCCCCAAAAATTAAAAATATTTAATGAAATGTGTCCGAAATACTGTGGACTGTCACCGAATTTCATGAAAATCGGGCCAATATCCTTGTCTCTAGGCTTCTGCACATCCCCTCACACACACAGACAGCACTCTAAAACAATTTTTTTCCATTTAGGGGGCATTAATCTCTAGGCTTCTGCACATCCCCACACACAACACACAGGCACACAGACAGACATCACTCTAAATACAACTTTTTTCGATCCAGGGGGCACTAAAATGGATATATCCACCAGAAACTCAAATTTGAAAATTCTGAAAATTTGAAAAAACAATACTTTCTCCTTATACTATCGTATAGGGGGAGAAAGTAAAAGGAACCTCCAAACCAATGCAGAAACCAAAGAAGACTGGTGCCATTCCACACCCTAAGAGCAACTCAACAACTCCCAAGTACCCCAAACCAGGAAAGGGTTCACCCACAGAAGCAGTTCAACCCCAACTCGACTATATTTGAAATGGCGACCTACCAAGGTAGGTATTTTAAGCCAAGCATGAATGAGAAATAATTATAAGGTAATTGTGGCGCGGTCTTCTTGTAGTGTTGTTACTGACTAATCAGCATTAGTCCATATTCCTTAGACATATTCCTTAGACAGAACTATTAATTAATAGCCCAATGTCCATTGCATATCTAAGGGACCTAAAGTTCAACGTGGAGTCCGAACCACTGTCTCTGAATTACGAACTGGTCTAATTATGAGGATTGACTTGGTATTCAATAGATAATCCACGTTATCCACACGGACGTTAATCCACACAAGAGAACACTACGTCCACCGACCATCGTTCACAACTACCCACAATTCGTGATCTCCAAGTAGCTGGATTACAGGACACACCACAGTCTGAGTCTAGTAATGCCCTACTGTAGTACATTCCCTGGCAAACCCCGTGAGCAAGCCATCCAGGGCCCCCCTCCCAGGTGGGCAGTTACCCAAGAATTCTGACCAGGCAGGGTATTCAGGACCAGCCAAAAGTCAATCAAGCAAGAAGAAGAAGGTACCAATGTAGTAGGAAAGCCTGTCTCAATGGTCAGCCAAATGACTGACCATTAATTGAAATTTAACACCTTTTTAATATACAAAACTTTCAATCTCACTTCAAAACTTTCATTACTTCCTTAAAAAATTCCAAAGCCAAAAATAAGAAAGCCAAAATAACTTCCCACGATTATAACGAAGCTGTAAAAGATTACATATAGCTAAAATAAACGTTCCCCACAAAAATAAAAAAAATTAACTTCCACAAAAATATAGCTACTTATTCAAACTGTGAAAGGTGTACACATAAATTTCCCTGTGAACAAATAAAACTTCCAGTTAAAAAAATGAACTAAGTGCGTCTATAAATAAACATTTTGAAAAAAAGCTAATCAACTCACAGTAACGACACAATGGGCTTTCTGGAACATTTTTATTACTGTATCCTGTAAAATATCTAAATTATAGATAGCCAAAAATTCCTCAAATGTCTCATTAAAAAATGCATAATAAACAAACCATTTTGTTCAGTAAATTAATTGAAAACCTAATAGTTTTAAAGTAAACTATTAAATTCACGCATCCATAAATAAGTTTAGTACTTTACTTACTTTAGTATTTTACAATATGTTACAGATAAATCCCTGTTTAAATCCCTAGGTCAGGGATACAAATCTGATTATTCTTTCATACATTTTAGGCTCGGTAATTACAACAAATGATTTTATCACACAATTAATAAATTATATCTTCCACTGATATTGATTTTAATAATTTTAGAGCATTCGATTGATTTATATCTTTACAAAAAGTAAATTTATAATGGAAAAAAACTTGTTCAAATAGGTTAAATTTAAAGTGTTTTTAACTTTGTTAAGAAAAATATTAAACGATTTGGTACAAAGCAATCGTAGGCCTACTGAGTGTTGGTGTCAGAACAAAAATGTGCAATGAATAATAAAAAAAGTTTTTCCTACTCACCAGGTATTAAGCCTAGCAAGCAACAAAGAAAAGATTGCATTATAAATTTTCACGCTTTAATTAAAAAGAACATACAGAAGAACATTGATTATCCGGAATAATACTGAAAAACATGCTCGAGAATTAAATGTTTTAAATTTCCCGCAGGGTACGTTCCGCACAGTGCGTTCCCGCGTGCCATACTTATTGGTTCAAGCCTTAGCCAATTGGAGTGCTTGTTGCAGTTAAGGCTTCAGAATTAGAATTAGAACATGGTGTAAGTGGAGCCAACATACCCTAGCAGTACCATGTACATGCAGTACAAAAGTGTGTAGAACAGTCGTATACAATGTAAATAGTATGTAGAAAATATCAATGAACATCACAAATCATAAATATGGTACAAAAAAACTGTTAAATATAAGTATTTAATCTTTTCTAATATTTATTATGATTGTTCAGGTAAATAGGAAAAAAACTCAGTCCCGAGGTCTAATTTCATGGGTTAAAAACTTAGTCTCCAATGGGTTAATAAATTATTTATATTTTCAGTCATGGATGTTGTTGGTCTATTATATTATAACATTTTGATTATGTACTTATTAGGAAAGAAAAGACTAAGGTGATTGATTCACATATAAATTATCTTTACGCTAGCAGGAGGTTTAAAAAAATCATGTAAAACAACTGAATCATTAATCAACGGAGAAAAATGGACTAAAAGGAGTAAAAACAAAACCTATGTTACGGAAATGATTTTGTTAATATATTTTGCTAAGCTAAAATCTAGGAGCATTGTGTGTTAAAAACACTAAATAACAGGCTATATATACTGGCCTAAATTTATTTTCTCTTCTGGCGTACCGGCCTATACGATGAGTCGCTGTTTCAACAGATTACAAATTTTAAAATGGAGCTTTCCATCTTTTATTTAAACCTTATATGGACCTCCAGTCTGTGTGATTCAATTAAAAACACGTACCGTATCGGTGTTGAGACTTAAGGTCTTACAGGATTTGCGTATCGTAGTTAAAGAAATTGCTGGTTTTTAATTTCTAGCTTTAACTTAAAAATCGGTTGCAAACATTCTGACTTTTAAAATTCATACATTAATAAACTGTATATATTAGAGTACTTCCATACTGTCATTTTCCATTTACTCCTCACGGTTGATATTTTAGTGATTTATTTTTCTGTATAGGCAAGGTAATTTTATGGTAGTGTTACCACATTAATTGTTTGTACATAAATACTGTCACTGCTTTTGCTCAACATTATTATTGTTTACCAATAGTTGGTTATTTTTAAATAAAATTCTACTTATAACTCTAATTGCCAGTAATATGAAGTGGCTGAAAAAGAAAGTTTTGAAAAATATGGGTAAATTGGAAATTGGAAAATATTAGGGTAACTTAATTTGATTTTAATTTTATTTAAATCAGTTTAAATTTTACATACAGAGTTACATATGTAGATTTTAAATCAGATACAAACTCTACCCAAATAAAAAGTTATGCTTACCTCGGTGGAGGTAAGTTATTGTGATATCTTCAGTAATCAGCCTACAGTGTTACGCTTCTCTTCATTCTCTTTCCAAAGTCGTCCTCGGTCACATATTTCATTCAGCTTCCACAATTCTCATTAACTTTGCTGCTACACAGGTCCTACGCCTTCTAATCTAATGCCTCAGTTACAGTAAACTATTTCAAGAGATTTAGAGGAGTTGAACCTGTTGTAATTCCTCCACAGGAAAGCCATAAGTTTGAATCTAATTTTAGACAAATAACTGTTAGATCTTGTAATTACAATTAAAGGATGTATCGAATTTCAAACTTCAGTTTAAGACTTTAACGAACCTTTGATGAGATCAGGGACCTTGTCCAAAGCCAAGTTGATCCTCACGGGTATTTCGGGGTTCGGAATGTCAGCCCGGCGGCTTTTAATCCTCTGTAGATGGGTTGTCAGATTCCTGAAAAAATAAATAAAATGAAATTACTTCTGTATGGAGGAAAAAATATTAGGACCATTTTGATCCTTACTTACATTTAACCTCTTAACAAATTTAGTGACTTTAACTAGTAACTTTTCAGTCTCCGTCAGCCGGGAATGGCTTTCTATGGATTTAATATCATTGGGAAGGGTATTCAAAATACCACATACTGTAACTGTAAAAGATTGATTGAACTGTTGTTGGATGTCAAGGATTTAACAAGCCAGATTGAGTATTACTTGCACCTGTTATCAAGAAATTAAAAGTTTTCAGCTAAAATTTTATAAAACTTAGAACTTTATTGTAGGCCTATTGTTAAATATTCTTTGTTATAAAGGCATTTTATAAAGGTTTCATTACATATAGGCCTACATGGAATCCAAAAATTTCTGACAAAATGAGTAATAATTTGCTTTAAATCAGATAGTTTTTAAAAGAGACATGTGAGTGAATGTAAAAAAGCATAATTTGATTATCCCGGCGAAGAATAAGTAAAATGTGAATGCAATAATTGTGAGCCTAATATAATTTTATTCGTAATGCTACAATCATGTAGACATATGAATAATAAAACCTATCCAATTATGGGCTAGACCTAGTTGGTTACAGCCTTATCACACGGAGAAAGCCTTATCACAGGCGATATAAATAATAAAACCTATCCAATTATGGGCTAGACCCAGTTGGTTACAGCCTTATCACACGGAGAAAGCCTTATCACAGGCGATATAAATAATAAAACCTATCCAATTATGGGCTAGACCCAGTTGGTTACAGCCTTATCACACGGAGAAAGCCTTATCACAGGCGATATAAATAATAAAACCTATCCAATTATGGGCTAGACCCAGTTGGTTACAGCCTTATCACACAGTGAAAGCCTTATCACAGTTGACTAGTCCTGTGCTCCTCGGACTCATTACTAAGAAATACTCTGTTACTAAAGTCACCAACCAGTTGGCAATTAACCCTTAGGTTTAATAATCACCCCGACAGAACAAACGTAAAATAAATTTCCATTTCTATTATTCCACTTACGTTTTGCTGAAGAGCAGCGCCATATCACTTCCACGGCTCAAGGCCATGTTAACAAAGTCTATGCAGTGATCAGTCAGTGCTGACAATTGTTCCAGCGCCACTTTCTTCTCGTTCAGTGTCTTCTGCTTACCGTCACAGACCTCGTTGAGCCGCACTACGAGCTGTTTGCCTCTCGCATTTATTGTGTTGGTCAACCTGAAATGCACAACAAAATAACTTTTTACCAGTAATGCTTGATATAATTTACTTAACACTTGATGTAATTTACTTCCACCTAAGGTTTTTCCATGCCAGGCAAGTTTCCAACTTAGTTGCGGCAACCATACAAAGTAAGCGAATAACCTTTTATGGGTCCTTACAAGACTTCCAAAGTTCTTTCACATTTTCAATTTTGACTAGACCTATATAATTTTCTTTTAAAAGACAACTGAATGCTTTAAGGCTATAATTTTTAAACGAAAATGGATATACAGCTTTTCTAACCACAATCATTTTAATAATCTGTCGTAGCCTATTTTAAGTATTTCCACTGACTTTTCCGTAAAAAATTTACTTGGCAGATAAAAAAATTGTTATTCCCTGTGATGGCTGTCTGGTTCCAGGTACAGCTGAAGTCGCCGATTTCCCTTTCAGATGAATAATTACCGAAGTAAACCCAAATTAACTATTGAATAACAATACCGTACTATTTTTATTAATCAAAAATTGCAACCATGACTTACTTGACAACCATTTGGGTGATTTCTTTGACCAGTTGCTTCTTCTTCTCAACAATTAGATTTTGCCGGTCGTCAATTACCTTCATCGCACTCTTCAGCAAAACTCGTTTATAGCTGAAACATTTATACAGTTTAAACAAAAATAATTTTAAACTAAATAATCCGCAGCTAGGTTTTTATTTCTTTTAAGTACAGTAGAGTCTTGTTTATCGAAGGTTCTGTGTTAGCATACCCCAGATGCAAAAAACATCAAATATGCGCCAGGAAGTCACATTGCATTTAAGTTTTCCGTCACCCTGCCTGTACGTCACACTAGTGAGCACAGGTTCCACTATAGACGTCTCTTGATTGTATGAGAGGTTATAACATTCTGTAATTACTGTACTATAAATGTAATAATTATTACCTATGTAGTATTGTGTAATATGTAATTTAATATGCATGTTAAGTGAGTGGCATGTTCCCCCCACTTCTACAGTTTCAAAGTATTCCTTAACAAAAATTAGTCAATGTAATATTTTAACAATATTGGAGAGATTTACCAACATATCCAGCTTACCTGACTTCTGATAGGAGACCTGAGATCATGTTTCTGGTTTCTTGTGCGATTTCGTTGATGAACTTGTACTTGTGATCTCTGTGGTCTGACAACTGGCAGTCTCGGCATGTCAGCCTGTCGCAAGTCTCACAGAACAGGCTGAGTCTCTCCTACAACACCCAATCCAACATTGTACAGCATCTTTCATCTCCAAGATCGTTGAATTAAATTGACTACTAATTATACAATGAATTAATTTTAAAGGTTGTCTATGTTTCAGAGAAAATATTGTTTTAGGTGGAATTATAATTTGATTGTATTAATGCTAATTCATTAGCAGATAAGCTAAGGTAATGATTAAAGTAAGGTGGCGTGTCGTGTAATCCAGATACTTGGGAGGTAACAAATTGAGGATAGTTGTGAGTGATGGTCTGTGGGTATAGTGTTCTTTTGTGTGGATTAACATTCGCACTATTGAATACTGTGTAAATCCGCAAAGACCGTCCTCATTATTAGACCAGTTCGTATTTCAGAGGTAGTGGTTTGGACCTACGTTAAACTGTAGGTTCCAGATATGCTATTGACTGTGGGGCTATTAATTAACAATTCTGTGTAAGGATCATATCAGTCTTGGTCAGTAACAAGACTAAAAGATTGCACCACATCCATCTTACCCTCATTACTTATTCATACTTGGTTTAAAATAACTGAACAGGTTACCATTTCAGTAACTAACTAACTAACATCCACCAATATTGTTTAAATCAGTCCCAAAAGGTGGTCCGCGTCCCCCAGGGGTCCGTGAGGGGTTTTTAGGGGTCAACGACTAGCTTATCTTTAAATATATTACTTATATAAATTAACTGGCCAGGTTGCTATTCCACTAACTAACCAAATATATTTAGGTAGTTACTTAGTAAAAGCAATGTTCACAAATTGAATTTCAGAGTTATTGGAGGTTTTTTATTCAGTTGAGGAATTTTTTAAATATCACATATTCATGATTATAAAATAGCCCCTCTTTATATTTAGTTAAAAGTTTTATTTTTTAAATTTAGATTTAAAATTATATTGACTAATCACCAGTCATTGTAAGATAGTATGTGATGATTTGAATAAATAAATAAAGCAACAAGGCCCTAGTTGACATTAAAACAATACCTGCACACATCCATCACAGATGAATTCTGCTAACAGATGAATAATTCACCTATGGAGGCAGTGTGTTGGGGAGGCCAAGTACGAGGGTTTTCCGTAAAGTAAGGTTTCCAGTGATTTTCCACAGTGAAAAACATGTTTATTTGCATAAACTTGTACATATTAGGAAAGTTCAGACTTTTCCCTATTTTTCTATGTAGTCACCACCGAGGTCAATGCATTTTTGCATGCGGTGTACCAGCTTTCGAATGTCCGAGTCAAAGAAGTCTGCCGCCAAGCCGCGCAAATAGCTGAGAATAGCTTCTTCCAGCTCTTCTCGGCCGCCGACATGCATTCCACCCAAATGTTTCTTAAAATCAAGGAAGAGGTGGTAGTCGCTGGGGGCTACGTCCGGGCTGTAGGATGGGTGTTTGACGATACCCCATCCAAATTTAGCGATGAGTTCGCTGGTAACGTTAGCGGTGTGCGGTCGAGCGTTATCCTGATGCAAACGCACCCCCTTGGACAGAATACCCCTCCTCTTGTTTTAAATAGCACGGCGAAGTTTTTGCAGTGTCTCGCAGTAGCGGGCAGCGTTGATTGTTTCACCGGTGGGCAAGAATTCGCACAACAATACGCCTTTACTGTCCCAAAAGACAGTTGCCATGACTTTGCCGGCACTTTGCGTTTGCTTGACTTTTCACAGTTTCAGCGCTCTGGGTGTTTCCATTGTTTAGACTGTTCTTTTGTTTCCAGTGTGAGGTAGTGCACCCATGTCTTGTCTCCGGTAACAATGGAGTCTAGGAATTCCTCGTCAGAAGTTTCGTGGTCCTGTAGAAATTCTTGGGCTGCTTCGACGTATTGCTGTTTATGGTCTTCCGTCAACATTCTTGGCACCCATCTCGCACAAACCTTGGCATATCTTAAGTTCTCCGTCAAAATCTTGTCAATACAGGTTTTACTGGCATAAGGGATCATTTCGGAAAGCTCACGAACAGTCACCCTTCAATCTGCAAGCATCGCTGCCTCCACTTTTGCAATGGTTTCGTCAGAAACAGATGGACGTCCGGAACGCTCCTTGTCATGGACGTCGATACGCCCGTTCTTGAACTCCATGCAACATTTGCGCACATGTTGTACGCTCATACACTTTTCTCCATATATTTCGCACAGCTGGGAATGAATTTCCCTGGGCGCAGCTCACACCTGGCGGGCAAAGCAATGGGGAGCTCCATCTTGTACAGCTGCGAGGCCAAGACTGAGCGCCGCAGACACTTTGTTGGGGTGGGGATTTGTAGTGGGGGAACCCAGGTACACAACAAAATCACGCGAACCCCCGTCGCAGCACTATTATCGACTGCAGCTCTATGGGAACCTTACTTTATGGACAACCCTCGTACCAAGTACCTTCTAGGGTACCAGTGGCCACAGCTGTAGGTAAGTAAATAAACAAAAACTCATTCACTTACCTGACGGTGCACAGAACAGAACAAGCTCTTGTGTTGGTTGCCAGTTGCTGGTGCATGGTTATCAGGCTCTCCTTCCTCTTTTGGTTTAATCGTGTGTTCCTTGGTGATCTTCAACCTTTGATGAGCCTGTCAAATTGAAATAAATCTATTAGTTTATCATATTAAATCATCAATTACATAGATTATTACTATATATTTTGAATTTTATTGGCAATAGGTAGGGAATTCAAAACCCTGACTCAATAGTATCAGTTATGTTAATGTAAACCTTTAATCCTCCAAGTACTAAATGTCGCAATCGCGAAGCTCTTCGACAACAAGTATAGTGAAATAGTGGCAATCAGGTAACAAGTATTTTCAAGGGTTTTCCAAAATTGAATTTACTTCAAAAACATTGGTAACATCTATAAGAAAAAATTGTATACAGTATCAAAGAAAAATTGATTATCTATCTAAAAGCATTATTTTTTTCTTATAATAAGTGGGAAACAACATTAGCAGACCTGCTGATCATTTATTCGTCACCCGTTGCATTGCAGTTGGTTATATTTTATAATATCCATTTACTAACAAAAATGATGAATTAGCTTATTAGAGGTTAGTTTTATTTGTTTTTGGATTATGAGTGAACTTAGTAATTAACTTAATTGCACATGTAGATATACTTTTTAGTGGTTGTGGAGCTCATTCTAAATTTGGTGAAATTTTACCATAAATAATGCAAGGTATTTTTCTTTGTGATATTAAAAGTTAAAGTATATTTTTATAAGAGTGTTCAAGTATTATTCATCACTGAAAAAACATGATTTTCTACACATTTTGACGATTTCAGAATGTTTATTTGGACTGCTGTATTGGGACCTATAATAATGAAAAGTTCAAAAAGAAAAATTATATTTTAAAGTTTACTGCAATTTGTTAAACAATTCAGTGAGTATTATGTGTATTACTGTGATGTATATTTTCTTGAACAAAACTTCCTGAACAAATTCATAGCCTAGGCCTACCAATATAAGATATTATTTGCAATGAATTAGTCTTATTACCAAAGATCTGTTTTCACAATATATACACGTCACCCCATAATCAGTCAGAACTAATAACTTACGCCATTATCTTGTGGGAAGATTCCCAATAGGCCTTGGATTCAAAATAGTCACTACAACGCAAGTAAGGTGTAAGGTGTGTTAGGTTAGGCTTTCCACAAATGTCATTTCATCCCCAGAGTCATTTTGGCTGTTAACAAAATTAGAGTAGGGGCCTAATCACGAAAAACAGAACAACTGACGAAAAAAGCCTACAAGCAAAAGCACCACCTGCTCACAGCTAACACTAATAAGATCCAAAGATCTAATGAGATCACAAGATCCAAATTTTAAAAATATGATTAGGCCTAATACTAGTCAAGAAGCTTTCTCCCTTCTTTCCTATTCCTCTTCTTGTGGACTACCCTCAAAATACATTTCACGCTGATTCTAATTTCATCATTCCATGAAAAGCTAGAAAGACAATCATAACACTAGGAATAACAAATTCGTTGAAACCAACACAGCAAAGACTGGGTCCACTTATCACCTCAATATATGGGACCTAAAATATATAATAAATTATCGTTATCCCTAAAAAATATATTGAATCTTTTACAAAATTGAACTAAAAGAGTTATTGGAGGTTTTTTATTCAGTTGAATAATTTATAGAATCTTACACGTCATTATTATAAAATAGCCCCACTTTATATTTAGTTAAAAGCTTTATTTGTTTAATTTTAGATTTAAGATTATATTGACTAATCACCAGTCATTGTAAGAAGTTATGTGATGATATGAATAAATAAATAATAGCAACTAGGCCCTGGTTGACAATAAAAACAATACCTGCACACATCCATCACAGATGAATTCTGCACATTCAACACACCAACTTGTAGCTGCTGTTTCAGGGCAACTTCCACATTTCAGTTCTGTGATCTTTGACGAATCATTTCCATCCTCGCTGATTGTTGGTTGGTTCTCGACTAAGAAGTGGTTTTCAATAATGTTCGGTGTCTTGCATAATACATGACAGAGTGGGCAAACAACAGACGGGCCTTCACCTAAAACAAAACCAACCGGTATAAGGACGATTATATAAACTATCTGTAACTACAACATTTAATTTGAGAGTCCACATACCCTATTATTCTCTCTGCAAATTCACATTTTTTCTGAACAGAAAAATCATCAATCTTTTAAATATCATTAAAGATTAACTTAGTACAACTAAGCAAAATTAAATTATTAAACCTAGTTATAAGACCTACTGCCTGAAATAATTGGTGTGTTTAAAAGTGAAGATTACAAATAAGAATTCCAAAAACGGAAACTGAACAAAGTAACTACATAAAAATAATAATTAAGTGGCATGGTAAACACTTTTAAATAGGAAGTTTTATTATGAAAGTCACTCTGTCTTGATTACCTTGTCTCCATTTGGTAACACCTTAGGGAAAGGTGGTGTAATACAGTAAACAAACAACACAAATAATACAAACTATACTAACGGGTGGAGGATGCAAAATATACACAGACACCCCACTAATTACACTTAAGTTAACTGATAAAAATATATTCTTGGGGAGCGTTGAGTTTTCCAAAGAATTTTTGGGGACAATTTGTGAACATTTAAGATATAGGTTTATGAAAACAAAAATCTTCACTGAACTACAGTATTATTAACATGTTCATACAGTAGATCCTTATTATGTGAGCATAGGGCACTTAACTACTAACTCTTTAAAATGGTATAAAAATCTACCATTCTAGAATAGGCTAAAGACTTTTAGGGTCAATACAAATTAAATGGACCAATAAAGTCTGCAATTTATTCTCTTTGAAACACAATTTATAATCATATTTTAGGTTAAATTTACTTTAAAAAATACAAAATATTTTGCTATGACATCAGTTCTAGATAGTTTTTTTTAAATAAGATGGTTTTGGTTTCAAGTTGATATCTCAATAAATAAAGTTATTAAAATTATTGCTAAACATTGAAAACTCGTGAAATGGACATCTTCTTATACGAAATGACCACTGACAACCAAAGCATTGATGATAAAATTTTAAAAAAATTTTTGCTCTCAGAAAATACACAAATAAAAACAAAATAAAATATGTCAGCAACAAATTATTTTATTGGTTGATTTCATACGGATTAACCCTTTAGTATTAGTGTTATAATACATTATTGTTAACACATTGTAAGAAAAAGTTGGAAAAATGCTTTTCCACAGAGTTGTTCTCTTTAGTTATTTTAATTGAGTGTGAAATAAATGTATCAGAATGCATTTTCTCCCAGCCCAGGACACTAATTGCCGCAAATTGCTAGAATTTCAGTCTAACAATTTCCCAAGCTATGGATGGTTTAATATACACTGGTGTGTCTATTTTAGCCTAAAATCATTGGGTAAGAAACCCATTTTTTTGCGGAGCCATTCTTCTTAATTAGACTATTAAAAAGTGAAAAAATTTAATTTAAGATTGATTAAAAATTAAGTTTAATAGTTGGTGTTAACCTTTAAAGAGGAGGTTTGAACAGGTCCTCTTTTTTCTGTTTGGCCTATAGGCCAATAACCAGGTATACAGAAATGTTATCAACCAAAAACAGCAATAAGTCGATTCTATACATTAACTAAGTAGTAAGTAGAAAATTGGAGTGGAAAGTGGATAGATAATAATCTATGATCTTGTCAAATTTGACTTAATAGGCCAACATAGACCTAGGCCTATTAGCACACTAATAGCAGAGTATGGTACCATATTGGTTGTAATATTAAAATCAGCAATTTTATGACTAGCCTATAACAGATAGGCTAGGCTATTACAGATTATAACAGATAGGAACACAAAATGAAGTGTGGCTCGGTTTTATTTTCATGAAGTTAAGATGATCACTAAGTCTATAACCAACCTGCAAGTTCGGTTTCTCCTGGAATATGTTCGTTAACTTTAGATGTTATACAAGTTCCACATGCAGCATGGAGACATTCTAGTAGCTTTGGTTCTTCTCCAGCTGTTAAAGTAACATGGCAAAATATGCATTTTACAGTTAACCATGGATTGAGTGGCTGTTCATCCCCTGTTGTTGGGCTTGGAGTTACTTCTTCGGATCCATCAACAGCACTAGCAATGTTGCTTGAATTTCCCCTATCATCAACATTGATTTCAGTCTTAATGTTGGCTACAGGGAGTGTAACATTAGTAACAGTTTCTGGCAGAGCTGGGGGTGCTGGAATAGGTTCCATATTTTAGGGGGAAAAACATTCACATTCTATTATTATGTATATTCACTAACTTGCACAAAATGTTTCTCACACAAAAGGAACCAAACTTATGACAGAACAACTTGGTAATAAAAACAGGTTAGCAACTATCACATCACTTATCGGCAGGGCTTCAGGATAAAATATCACAAACAATGGAAACTTCCACTTCCACTGAAATATATTTAATGCTGTTTAAAACCAATTCCAAAAAATAACTAAAGTATAACACTTTTGTATTTGGTGCAAAACCTTAGAGGGAGAATCACAATAGTTCCACTTGATCCAATTTCAAAGCCATTGCTTTACACTCCTTCAGATTACAGTCATTTCAATGAAATATTGCGAATCAAAACCAAGTCTTCAACCACATTTTAGATTTTAAAACTCGTTCATATTGCAAAACACTGTGACTGTATTAAGCCTAAAACAAGCGTAATTCTGCCACTAATCTGAAAAATCAGCGCCAAAAGAGCTGAAACGATATCTACACAATTGTTGCCAGCCCGATGAACAGATGAATGTTGTTCTTCTGTTCATTTAATTTACTTCTTTGCAATTTATTTGAGTCTATTCCATACATAGTGAATATTTTAGTGAATCGACATACTATAATATGTACTACGTGTCAATTTAAACATTTCCTTCGATAGAAGATTAGGGATTTAGATCTATTAAAAAATAAATCAAATTTTATGATATGGAATATTCTATCATGTATATTTTTAACTAAAAAATGTGTTAACTATAAAAATTCCTCATGACAAGAATCCAAATACTCATTCCCCATTTTATTCTTATGGAGAGTACGCAAGCATTAATCAATTCCTTATTTATTGAATTTAAAACATTCAAATTTGTATACAACTCCAAATAAATTAGGTCTTCTATAACTGTATGTTGAAAAATCCAAACTATTTTGTCTCATAGCAAACCTACTAACTGTTTTCCCATGTTGCACTGCTGCATTGTGTGGACCCCATACACAGTTGGGCTGATCAAACGACTGCAGAAGGTTCAAAGAAGATTCGTTTGGGTCATTGGCCTCAGGTTGGGACACGATTATATCACCATTCCCATCAACGACATTGAAACTCAATTGGGGTTTCAATCTCTGATCGTGAGAATAGAATTAGCTGCCGTCATGTTCCTCGTCAAACTCCTTAATGGTGATGTCGTCTGCCCTCATCTGCTCATCCAGTTAACACTTCGACTGCTTAGAGGAACTCGGTTGCTAGCCTATTTTGACTGGGACTGGGACGGTGGCGTCGCCCTGTAATCCAACTACTTGGAGGTCACGAATTGTGGATAGTTGTGAGCGACGGTCAGTAGTGTGGGTGTAGTGTTCTCTTGTGTGGATTAACGTCCGCACTATTGAATACTACGCTAATCCGAAAAAAACATCCTTATAATTGGACACCTAGGAGCATCGGGTGGACCGATGCTCCTAGGTGTCCGAACCCGCTAGTCTTCCGGGGCTACCGGCTTCAAATAACAAACTATTACCCTCTCAAGCTATTACCCTCTCAAGCTAATTAGACCAATTCGTAAATTCAAAAGCCGTGGTTCGGATTCCACCTTAATTGTTGGTCTCTTAGTTTCCATAGGCTGTTGGGCTGTTTATTAAAAGTCCTGTCTAAGGAACATGTCAGCCTTAGTCAGTAACAAGACTACAAGATCGCGCCACAATCATCTTACACTCAATCCTCATTCATACTTGGCTTAAAATACCTACCTTGTGGTATTGTAGCCATTTCAATAATATAATTTAATCTATGCTACCAACTACGAGCATAATAAAGTAGCATGATCCCTCGTCTCCACAGGGTTGGGAACATTCTGTCACCTTACTTTGGCCCCTTCACCATAGCTGAAGCAGCCAAGAAGTTGTCCTGCGTTTGAAAGAGCCCGATGTCTGAGCAACTGAAGAAGCACCTCTGTAAGGCCCGTATTAGACTTGGTCACTTGGCGACGTCACCGGGTGACTGTACGGGCAGCCAGCCGCGACACCAGGAGAGTCACCACTCATTCAGCCCTGTCCCAAGTCTAATACGGGCCTAATTCACAACCTTGTCTTTATCGCATTGTTTTGTTTCGTTGTCAATTCTTTATTATGTTCTTACGCTTTCAAGTATTTATTGTATATTAGCTAGGTTATTTTGTATGTATTTTATTAATATATTTTGTATATTATTTAACTATTTATTGAAAGCTACGAATTATATGTATGAATGTATTATATTTATATTATTAAGGTATAGTATAATTCTTGTCACAATTCTTTAGTCCAAGTAGTGTAGGGATTAGGGAAGTACCAAAATGAATAGTCTCTAAGTTCACCTTTTATTTTTTCATTGTATGCCATCTTATTTTAAAGCCTGAATGTAAACAAATGTTTGTATTTATTTTCCTGTGGGAAATAAATAGGTTAGATCATGGATATGTCAATTGGTGTGTAAAATAGTCACATAGGTTAGATCAGGTATATGTCAAACGGAATGTCAATTAGAGTGTAAAATAGTCACATTGTACCTAAATATAAGTTTGAAGTAGCCTATATGTATAGTATACACTAGTAGGCCTATACAGGTCAGTAGTAGGTATACAGTAACTACTGGTACCTAAGACACTGTATAAGACTGGGACGGTGGCGACGTCCTGTAATCCAGCTATTTCGAGGTCACGAATTGTGGATAGTTGTGAGAGATGGTCGGTGGATGTAGTGTTCTCTTGTGTGGATTAACGTCCGCACTATTGAATACTACGTTAATCCACAAAGACCATCCTCATAATTAGACCAATTCGTAATTCAGAGGCCGTAATTCGGATTCCACGTTAAGCTGTAGGTCCATTAGTTGCCATTGGCTGTTGGGCTCTTAATTAACAGTCCTGTCTAAGGAACATGTCAGCCTTAGTCAGTAACAAGACTAAAAATTCGCACCACAATCATCCTACATTCATTCCTCATTCATACTTGGCTTAAAATACCTACCTGGGTAGGTCACCATTTCAGTTAAAAGTATAAATTAACCTCCAACTCTCATTCTGAGTGCATGCTATCTTGTGTCCCCCCTAGCTCAGAGACTGGTTATTTGTGGTGTTATCTATATAGTTTTTGTATTGTACATGATAGATAAGTATAGTACTATTGACAACATGATATAATTAATATCTAGGAGAGTTATCGTGTTGACAGACACAGACACACTCTCACACACACACACATATATAGAAAAAATAACATGGTCCCGGGCTTAACTCTTGCCATGAGACCTACGGTAATAGCTTGTTCCCTATGGGAAATTCGCTAAAAGAAAGAACCATGTTTAACTGTCAGACTTGATTTGTTTATTTAACCACTTCCATAAATGAACAGCTGATTTCTCTATCGTCGGTGTTTATCTCCATATTAAGTTTATGGGGAAAATCGCGAACTCATTTTCCATGTCCACGGTGAATTTTCAAAATTTTTTTAATTTATGGCAAAACTACATGCTAAGACCTTTATAACGACATCTTGGATATGGTGATTGGTAGCAACACCGCTCCAAAACAATTATCACAAAAATAGGCCTAGTGTATTAATATATAAGATAACTTAAACCTAAGTTTTATAATAAATTATTAGGTAGGCCTGATCACTTGAAAGGAAGGGGTTCTCCATCTCCAAAAACGGTGTGTAGTTATAAACACAGTGTTGGAAAAGTCTAATAAAAAGATAATGAATAATTGATAACCAATACTATTATGAATTTTAAAGATAATGTATGTATGTTTGAATAGTTCAGAATGATTAGAGGATAAAATATTATCATGGCCTTAGCGCATGAAGTCAACATGTTATTGTTTTGAAACAAAACAAGTTCAAGGTAGCCTAATGAACTTACCAATCTATATGTATAAAATGAGAATGTTAAATAATGCAAAATAATTACCCAAGCTTTTAATTTATTTTTTATTTGTTTAAGATTTCAATTTTATATTTTTCATGATAATAAGTAACTTCCTTCTTAACACTGGATCCTACAACCAGAACCCGTACAAAGGACGGGCTTACAGCTTGTTAGAAATAAAATTTTTATCATGGATTCCTTCTAAGTTATGAGGTGGAATCGAGTCTTATCTCTATTGAGATATTTGATTCATTCAGAGTTTCCTGGTTTCGTTCATATTTTATACAAATCCGTTCTTTCGTTCTTTTTAACGCTAAAAGAATTTGTTTTTGGCTTCTCCGTAACCTTTACCTTTTGGAGAATGTTGTTACATAATTTAAACTGACCCACACTATATTTCAAAATATGATTGTATTTACTTCCCTGCGGAAAATAGGCTAGATCATTTTTGGCTAGAACATATGGTTCTATAAAATTTAACTTACATTTTGTTTTAACTGGAAATTTATTTGCAATCTGTTTTTTCAAAATACAAAACGATAAATAAATATTATGTAAGTACAAAGGAACACTAACATAAATTACCTACTTGATTAGTGCTTGCCAATCCAAGTGACAAGAACTTTTCAAATCAATCTCTCTTCTCAGTCCCTCTGTCTTTTGAATCAATATGTGAATTGTTTAGAATTGTCTAGCAAGTTGACAGCAAAATAATTTGGATGATTTTCAAGTTTTAGAATGTACATTTTACTAAATTTTGCTATTTCTTCTTCAATAGTTGGGATTTGAAGGTCTTTGTGAAGGGTTTTGTTTGAGACAAACCAGGGGGTATAGAAAATACTTTTTAAAGTTTTGGAATAGTATCTTTGGATAATGCTTATATGTTCAAATTACATGCAGACCTCTAAAGTTCACACAATATGTCCAAATAGGTTTTAAAATAAATATATACAGGGTGTCGATGAAAAACGTTTCAGGACTTCGGTGAGTAATTGGGTACATTAAAAGGAAGAAAAAAGTTCTAATGGAGGTACAGCCTAAAACCCTTATTTTTTTAGATATCCGCCATTTTGTATTTTTCACAAAATATTTTTTACTTCAAATTTTAAATGGCCGCCATTTTGGATTTTGAGCTTGGATCATGCTAGTTATTTTTTTAATGATAGTCTACTAGTTAAATATTAGTCTACCAGTGTAAAACACATACCAAATTTGAAAATAACCCGTTTAAAAATGTTTGAAATAAAAAATATTTTTGTGGGAAATATAAAATTGTGGATATCTGAGAAAAATAAGTGTTTTAGACCATACCTACATTGGAACTTTTTTCTTCCTTTTAATGTACCTAATCACTCACCTAAGTCCTGAAACGTTTTTCTTGGACACCCTGTATATTAATAATTTGTTGTTCGTAGTAAGTTTTTATTTACGTCCAAGAAGTTTTAGAGGTTTTGTTTTTGTTTTGAATTTAGGTGAACAATTTATTATAGCGATAATTATTCTTATTCTTTTTACTAAGCTGAACAATCTGTTCAAACGACAAGACTTACTGCTAGTATTTCACATTATGTACAAAAACATTCTTCGCTACATTTTTATATAAGGATATCGTTAGCGAGATCATCCTCCCAAGTCGACTGAGACTTGACCTTTACAAAATGCTTACCAATTGTGTTCGAGGGTGAAATAAAACACATTTTTCTCAATTGGGCTTTACTGATCCACTTGGGGAACACATAAAATAATTCATTTAGAAAAATAATTCTTACCCTTTCGTCGCGTCTAGGATAGGGTACTCTAGCTAATGCCAGCACTCTGTACAACTATACAAATATAAATTGTATAAATATTTTCTTGTTTAATCACTATAGATAAGGGCGATGAATTTTACAACTTTTTCATTCCATGACAACATTTATTACAGTTCATATCGGAATTGTTCGGTAACTTTTGAGTCGGGTGAAATGTGTAAAAAACTGAAACACCTGATTGTAAAAAAATTATATTATGATAGATACATTATATACTTAAAGCAATTGGAAGGAAAATAACCTTACATGTCTGGTTTCAGATTGAATCTCAATTGTAAACACCACTTTACCAGTCTTGGTGGAATTTTTTTAAAATTTTCATTCATTTCAAAATAAGCTTTCCTTTTTGGGGGAGGGGGCTTCCATTTTAATGTACAGCACAGTAACGGCAAAGTGACATTTACAAAGTCGATATGAGTTTATTATTAATTTACAATTACTCTGGATGAGGGAAAATAATTGAAAGATGGAAGCGGACAAATCATTCCGAGGAAGAGGAAAGGAAACACAAAGCTCTACTCGTCCCTGCTGAGTTCTTCAGACGATTCTTTCATACCTGAAACAAAATGGAATTCGAATGAATAAATATAGAACCTTAAATTATTATATTTTAATTGACAATCACCAAACGCAATAAAGAAACACCCTCTTCGCAGCAGACCTGTGTACTCAGCGAATTTCTAAATCAACAATATATCACAAGTTTTGTCAATATCTGTCAATAAATATTAAGGTTAATACCTATTCTCCATAAGATTAACATGGGAAAGAGTATGCAGATTTGCTGTTGTGAGGAACATTGAAAGTAGGCATTTCCAGCATAAGAAATTTTTATTTTGACCATTTATACCAAGTTTCATAAACATATGTCCATAAATAAAGGAGTTTGCCTATTCTCTATATGATTAACATGGGAAAAGAGTATGCAGGTTAGCTGCCATGATAGACACATGTTTAGATTTTTTATATCTCTGTAAGCGTTGGAGATAGAGAAAAACTTTGAGGAGCAAAATTGGTAGTTTTTTTAAGTTGATTCTAATGGTGAAAGATAAAATCAAGCAAAATTTAAATTGCATATAAAAAACACAAAAACTCCAATTTTTTATTTATTTATTTATTGAATTATATACATAATGGCTACAGGCTAATGCCCAAAACAGCCATTTTGAAAACATAATAAACTAAAACTAATTAATGAAAAGAGTACAAAAATAGCAAACTTATACAAACTATAGTAGGCAAATACAAAAGAAAGAGTAATGTGTGTGTTTAACAAAACGAAAACAAACTTCAGGTATTAAAACTACTATGGTAATAATCTAGAAAGTAATAAATCTATCTAATTGGTTCACAAATAAATTAAAATTATAACGAAACAAATCAATATCATCCCTATATAAATTAAATAACCTTAAAGCTTTAAAAATTGATAAATTGTAATGTTGAACAGTGTGGCAACGAGGAACAGAAAAAACTAATGAGGGTCGTAGATTACTCCTAGGAATATAAAAATTAATCTTACTTAATAAAACAGAGCTGTCCACTAAATTATGAAGTAATTTAAACAAAAACAAAAGAGCCAATTTACTTCTTCTTGTTAAAAGAGAATCAAAAGAAAATAAATGTCTCAAGACAACAGTTGACAGTTGCCTATTGCATGGAACATTAAATCTTTTAAAATATAAATACCTTAAAAATGAATTTTGAATTATTTCCAAAGATGAAATGGTACTAATGGAAAAGGGATCCCAAACCAACAAGCTATATTCTAGCTTGCTTCTGATAAAATAAAAATACAACATACTGATTGAATGTAATGACCTGAAAAACTTAGAATTTCGAATTATAAAACCCAACATCCTGTAAGCATGATTAATTATGGTATTTAGATGAATGTCAAATCGAAGAAAAGAATCAAAAATTACACCTAGATCTTTTATATGCGATACAACTTGAAGAGTTGAGCCACTAATTGAATAATTATAAGGAATAATATCTTTTTTCCGAGAATATGTTACCACAAAAAACCTTTTGCACATTTAAATACAATCTATTTCTTTTACACCAACTGTCAAGGATGTCAAGCGATGATTGTAACAAAACTAAATCATTATCAGTTTGAATAGTCCTATATAACTTTAAGTCATCTGCATATAAAAGACATTTAGAGTCAACTATGGCACTTGGAAGGTCATTAATAAATATAAGAAAAAGTAAAGGACCAAGTAAAGGATTTTGAGTGAAATATCCCCCCAAACCACACGTTCCCATTGACCGATATGTCTGGATTACGAACTCGTCTGAAAAATGTTGGAATACACGTCTCTACCAAATTTGGTCTTGATCGGACCATTTTTACGAGAGTTATCGTGTTCACAGACACATATATAAAAATTTTAACGACAATTGTTTTTGGCTTCTGGGCACCTTAAAACGAAAAAATAGCATAGTCCCAGGCTTAAGTCTTGCCCCTACGGTAATAGCTTCTTCCCTATGGGAAATAAAAAAGTATACATAAATAAATTGAATAACCCATTTTGGGGTACAAACTCCCCCCCAAAAGTGTAGTTAATATAGTTTGATTGTGTTGCCCAATGAACTCGCTCAAGATGAAGAAACAACTCCACCTAATTTTATAATAACCAGACAATAATTGCAGCCATTATGGTGTCGACACATACATATATATGTTTAATTTTGAATGACCCCCTAACGTGTTCAGGGAGTTGAGTTATGGACTTCTATCATGGTCACAGGCTTAACTGTCACTGTCATGTGAATAGCTCACTTTTCCAAAGGAAATTCGCTTATAATTATTTGTCCACTAAAACTAAATTGAGATGTTAAATCGATCGATATGCAATTATAGTTAAGGTAATTCACAGACTATTACAATCTATTATAGTGTAATGCTAATGGTGCGCTGCTGGACTATGTAATGGTGTTTGGATGATTGGTTGTCAGAATCACATGACACCTCATGATGAACATCTACCTCATGACTGTAACTAGCCATTACTGGGGTAATTATACCTCAGGATGTTATATGCTGAAGTTACTTTATGCCTGTATTGTTAATTACCATGAGAGGAATAAAAGGGTGGCCCCATGCATTGCCCTCCCAGACCTCTTAAGAGTTTTTGAATTTTTATTACCAATCTTAACAGTTCTATTATAATTTTTTATTTGTTACAGATAATTAGTTTGTGCAATACTTCTGTTGCGTGGAGAAACATATCTCCAGTTTTTTACTTGAGGGACTGGACTCATAAGTTTCTAATTTTTAAGCTGTTATGGCTAGTATCTTCTAAACTAAGAAATGTGTTCTTTATATTGTAACTGATAATGGAGGAATAAATTACTATTTCATTATTTAATATCACATCCACTGACCATTGCTCATAACTATCCACAATGCGTGACTCCCAAGCAGTTACAGTACAGAACACAACACTGTCCCAGTCATTTATTGGAGGTATTGAAATATTTTTGAATGTTCATAAAAGTATTTTTCTCAGTACAGTCATGTTTGTACTGGTAGTCCACCTTTTTTGACTAATTTTCATGCAGTTCTAACAAAAGAGTCTTCTCTTCTTGTACATAAAGTTCCTAAAACCTTCCAAAAGTTAGTTGTGGTTTTTCAGAAATAAAAATCATTCGTAAACTTTCATTTGATATAAATATAAAGTATTATACTTTAGGAGGTTTAGTCTTAAGTATAAATTTTTGTGTTTACACAGGTATTTTAGGACTTCTTTAGCTAAAACTCTAATAATAATAAAATTACCATACAATTTATTAGTCCGAAAAATCAAAATTTACACTCCAATTATATTTTGTTTTTTATTTTGTCTAATGAAAAAAACAATCGTCAGATTGGTAATGGTTATTTACCTTAGGTCTGTCTTGTGATTCTTGCAGTTAATTTATTTTTGCTACGTGTTCCAAAGATAAATCTAACCCTTTGGTTTGTAGGTTTAGCCTGAGGGGGACGTCAAAGTTGACTTCAAGCACCACAAGAGAACTAACCATTAGCATTTGTTCCACGTAATTCCAAAATATAAAAACCAAAATGAATTTACAAATACATTTCAAAAATAAGAAAACCTTACTCCCTCCCGAATCTGAAGAGACGGCCCTTATTGAATTACTCTACGGTGGTATGAGAAACTCCTAACAACCAGGTGCCATTGTAACACACGAGACTTACCTAGTTGCAACGCATGCCTGTCATACGCTGCAAGACTTCACAGTAGCTTTTAGGTATGCCTTTAACACATTACAGGTATGGTGTAACAGTTTCGATGTCAGTGTATTTGTGTATTTGTATGGAGTGGCTCTAACCCTCCAAGTGCTATTACTTTACATTTTTTATTTATATGTAACTCTTCTTAAAAAACTAAATATACACAAAAAAACACAAAACATGCCCCCCTTATAACCAATAATCATGATATGGATTCGAACCCTCGTCCCTCCGAAAGGATTCAAACGTTGTACTCGTCAGCACAACAACTGTCTAACCACTACACCAAAAGGACCACCCTCTGAGAAAGCGCTAATTTTACTATGAACGTATACTCTAGCGACAAACTAACGAACTCAAGCAGCAGAACGGGGAACTACTTGAGGAGTTGCACGTATTAGCTCGCAGATAGCAGCACTGTGACGGTAATTGTTGACTTTGATACCGCTATACAATTGCACCTCGCTGACATCTCACAGTGAGATATTAGCATTTGGGGGGCTAAGTAGATATACCATTAGAAAAAGGGTTAATTAACAAAATATATTTTTAGAAAGGTTCCACCCATTATTGTCATATGACACCGGAATTTGTTATATTAATTAATCACAGTTTATATTAACCCGCCGTTGGTCAGTCATATGCGGATGGTCGAGGGGTGAGCGCCACGCTCACCTTTACAAAAGCCTTGTTAACGATTTATATTTCACGAATTTCGAACAAGTTATATCAAGCTACTTTTGTTTGTCTATTTTTGTAACCTTTAATTATTTACAAAACTAAAAATAAGTAATTTCATAGTAAAAAATATAAAACCTCACAAACTATAATCTTTTTTATCAATTAATTTAACTATTTAAAACTAATTATTTAGTACCATTTACCATTGAGGTCTTCACCTCCGTCCTCAGAGACAGGGGAATCGTCAAATCTTGATTTTGATGTTCTGTTAGTGTGGGTGTAAGTGTAGAGTTTGAGCATTGCCTTACTGTATAGATGGTTATATTTGCGTTCATCAATAAATTCTGTTAATTTATAATAAGTCCGTTCAATCCAATATTGCTTGAGTTATTTTTTTAAAGTTTTTGGTCGGTTAATTTCTTTAAGTTTATTTGGCAAAAGGTTAAACATTTTTATACCCATAGTGTTTGGAGTTTTGTTTGTTTTACTAAGTTTATGTTGGCCTAAGTCAAAATTTGTTCTGTTCTTAATGTTATAATAATTGTGACACTAGATTCAGAGTTGAGGGGGATTGGTAACTCAAGTTATTGTGTCCCTATCTGATAAGTGATGTTGGGTGACCTCTCACAGATATTTTGTTAGATATTTTATGTTAAATAATTTATTATATGTATTTATTTTGTTTTAATATGTCATTGTATTATTTATTTATGACGTGTTCAAATATAATTTATATGTTATTTATATATGTAATCTGAACGAATAAAGATGACTTATTATTTCAAAAAGGTAGAGGGAGATACTGGTTTTCGACGAAAATGGATTTGCATTGGGTCAAAGGTTCAGATTGTTCAATTATTCAGCTTGCTTTCTTTGTAGGATTACAATTTCCTGTATTTTGGTTTTATTGGCAGAGCCCCAGGCTATGATTCCATACCGTATATGTGAAGAAAATAGGGTATGGTACGCAGGTTTTGTTATTTCTTTGTTAGTCAGGCTTCTTATTCTTCTTAAGGCGTATAAAACTTAGATCTTGAAGGTGATGTTGCCACCATGAAATGATTGTCTAAAATAATTCCAAGAAACTTTGTATTGGTTTGTGTATTAGGCCTAGTTATATTTGCGTCTGTGGTTGGTTTCTTATTGTTGTAGTAGGATGGTTTAAAATTCATCACTATTATTTTCTGTTTGTTAATTGTTAGGTTAATTTCATTACACGATGTAGCTAAGATGTACAGGATTACATCAGTTTTTAGTTTTTGAAGTTCTGGGTTTTTGCCATCTCATGTCATGTATGTTGGTGTGATAAAGTTGTGTCGTCTGCAAACATTAAACAGGTACTGTCTTCTATGAAGTTGGCAGGAAATGAATTTATATATTTTAAAAAGAGCAATGGCCCTAGTATCGAGCCCTGCGGGATTCCTCAATAGGTTATCCGCATTTTAGACCTATATTATATTTCATAATTATTTTTTGTATGTTCAATTTCAACTCGTTGTCTACTATTAGTTAAATAATTTTTAATCCAGTGATTTATGAGTTGTGTTGAGTTGATGAAGCTTATCTAGTAATATTGTTCTGTCCAAGCTGTCGAACGCTTCTTCAATATCCAAGAAGATGCCAGTTGCTTGAGATTTGTTTTCCCTTATGTCCGTTATTTTGTCACATAGGGTTGCCAAAGCTGTGTTGCTCGATTTTCCACTTTGGAATCCATGTTGTAATTGGAAGAGCATTGCGTTTCTTTCAAGATAGTTGATCAACTGGTTGTGTATGCTTTTTTCAAGTTATTTCGACAGTGTTGGTAGGATAGATATCGGCCTATAGTTTAAGATGTTTGTTTTATCCCCTTTTTCGTATTTTGGGTACACTAGCGCAATTTTTGCTAGATGAGGTACTATTGATTGCATAATTGAAGAGTTTATTACATTTAAAAGATGATCTATTATTTGATATTTGCAGTATTTAACCATTTTATTTGTTATCTCGTCAATCCCAAGGAATTTTTAGTTGGGTGTTCAGACATCATATGCTCAAGCTCTTTTTTAGTTATGGTTTTGAATTTGGTTAGTGAGTCATGTTCGGGTTGTGTCAAGTGTGGCATTGTGCAGTCATGGTTGGCATTAATAGTCATAGGCGGCATTTCTTTGCCGAGAGTGATGAAATGGTTATTTAGCAAGTTACATATCCTATTTGGGTCACTTCGGTCTCATGAAGTGTTGACCTCAATTGTATTAGCTTTTGGTTCCAAAATATTTTTTTATTATTTTGTTGTTGTAGGCTCTATATGTTTTGGGCATAATTTCTTCAATTTTTCCCTGTATAGTCTTCACTAGGTAATTATATTTTTATTTACGTCCGGGGTTGAGTAGGTATATGACCAGTCTTGCACTTCTAGAGTCGCTTTTAGCTCATCCAACTTAGCAGCAGTTACTTTTCTGGTTAGCCTGTGTATTGGTGGATTAGTTTTGACTTTTGTAGTTTTAATTGGGCACTTTAGGGCCTGGTGATCAGAAATAGTTCCAGCTTCCAGATAGTTGCAACCTTGAGTTTAGAAGGTATGATATTAGTACAGTACCTATCGACACATGTTTCGGACGTAGGAGTTATTCTGGTAGGTTTCACTTCAATCGGCGTGAGATTTTGTTCTGATAGAATGTTTAAAAAATCGATAGTGTCAGGATTTGTTTTCTTTAGATAATCAATATTTAGACCTCCCATATAGATTATGTTCTTTTTCTTGTGTGAGATTTCTGTTAAGAGAATGGAAAAATTATTAAGAAATTCATTTAGGTTACCATTCACAGCACAGAAATCTACTTAAGTCAGCAATTTCCGTCTGGGATTACATTATAATATATTTTATGTGTATCACATTTAATATCAAGGACAGCTCTTTTCAGGATGGAGTCATTAACTATGAGGGCGCCAGGCCTTCGGGTGTTTGGCAAGGACTTTTCTTCTCTTGGGGTAGGAGATAATTATTTCCTTAGAAGGTTTGTTGTTATGATCTTTGAGGCTCACTGCAGCTGTAGTTTTTGGTGTGGGCATTAGGCCTATATCTCGGTCCTTATAATTTTTTTCGAAGGTTACTTCTTTTTGGCACCCCTCATTGGTGAGATTAGATTTTGCAGTAAGGTACTTTTTGTTTTGATCAACCGAAGGTTTTTTATTAGGGCCTGCAGGTATTTGGGGGTCATCTGGAACAAAAGGTTGCTGATCTTCCTGTAGATGTCCTTTTAGGTCCTGGTTATTTCTCTTTATAATGCTGTAAATCGATATCTTAATTTTTTGGATGATTTCGAATTTCTTTGCTATGATTTCGGCCAATTTTTCATTTTCTCTAGTCTCATCATTTTATTTTTAAGTTCATTTAGATCCTCCGTCAGTAAATCTATGACTTTTCCATTTTCTGCTAACTTCTGTTCCTTGTTGGTCTAGAGAACTCTCATTCAGTTCAGTAATCTCCGGTTTCTGGTTGAAGCAGGATTTATTTATACATCCAATTCAAGGGAAAATCCTTAATTGTTAGTTGTTACCATACACCATATACAGGACGCTATCAAAAATACATTTTTCTAACACTCATTGTAATATAACAACAACAACTAATATACAAATACGAGTACATAATTTATTACTAATTTTGAGACCTTTTTAGTTGTGCTTACTACACTACGACTGTAACTGTCACGAGACAAAGGTGTGAGACAGAATGAAGGTCACATAACCTCCCCTTTAACTTGTTTACCCAAAATAGCATGGGTGAACTAAAACCCAACAAACATAGAGTAAGATTTTATGTATACAGTATCTACGAGTATAAAATGAATGTTAATCAACACTTTTTTTGTTTTTTTTTATACTAATTGGTGATGTATTTGTCATTTTCATTCTTTAAATTATGTAAATTCAGTTTAGTAAGCAAGTGCTAAAAATTAATATAAAAAAATATTTTAACAGTGAAAAGAGCTATATTTACCTGCTCTTCCTTCTACGCTACGTTTTCCCCACAGTCCTTTCAGGTTATTCCAGGCAGGATCTCTCTTTCCCCAACCTCCTGAAAAAATATGTTATGTGAATTAACTGAAAACATTCATATAATAATTATTTTAAATAAACTTTTTAAGAGAATTCTTATGTCGCTGGAATGGGGTTCCCTAAAAACTCCAGAATTCAATAAATGTTAAGTTACAAAAACTAATTTTCTTTACCCAAATCAGTTTCCCCAAAAGAGAAGAAGAAATCGAGAAAGCCTCAAAGAAGGTCAGTGGTTTACTGTATGTATTATTCACCATATTATCAAAACAGTTTGTTAGTAGAAAATTCTATTTCGAGACTCGCTGAATCTAAATTTAATTTTTTGCCGGTACAAAAACCACCCAGATACTAGCTTAGAGTTCAAAAAATTCTATTTTAAAACATAGAAATAAATATACATAAATTGGATTATTACAATAAGAAGTATATTAAAAACACCCAGTTTTGTTTTTTATTTATACAGAGAATTATCAAAAATAATAATTGAAAGATCTAGAGTAAAGCTTATTGGAATGAACCAATTAAAAGAATCTGTAATGAAACAGATTGGGAAGACAATGAAAATATAATTGGCCCTCGGATTGAAAGAAGATGATTAATTAACGAAGGGAAGGCAAGACGCTACCTTTAGTCTCAGTCACTGGGTTGTTAACGATTATAGTGAAAATCGAAATATTATCTTCTTATAAGATTTTAAAATGTTTAAAATATTGAGTATATTAGATTTGTATGAATATAAAATATATTTTATAAACTGATTTTTTACATCACTGAATTCTATCACTGTCTTAAACTGAATTACGTATTTGCTAACTTTAATCTTTGAAATTGTAAAAAAAGGTAACGTTTTGTAAAATTAAAAATATGTTGATATCACTGGTTATAATTAACTATGGTTCAGGGGGCAAGTGTTAATAGGAATGTTTAAATCTGACAATTATTTAAACCTAGTACTCCAATTTTTCATTGATATCTATTATTTTATCTGATATGGGAAACGAGTTAAATTTAATCGTCATGTGGCCATGGGCGGAGCTAGTTACATGATTGAGGGAGTACGGAGTAAATTTCCTAGTTTTGTCACAATATAGCTTAACCCTTTGCGTTCGGATGGGCCATTTTAATGGTCCATTATGATTTCTGTACCAGCTCTATGTTGGCTGAAGATGCATATTCTTATCTGAAAGGGTGGGCCACAATTGTGGCCGCAGCTACTTTCACAGGCAGGTCGGAGCAACTTTTGTTTGTTTGGTGTCTTGAGGTCGTGTGGGTCACTTTAGAGACCAGTAGTGCTTTGTCTACCTGGTAGGTTAGGCCAGTTTGATGGCCCTTCAAACTATTTGCAATATCAATATTTTTTTTAATAACCATCCGGTTACTTTGTTACAAATAATTTGTGGCCATGGCCACAAAAATGACCTCAGGACAATAAGGTTAGTGTAGTAATCGAGCTGCCAAGGAAACAGCTGTACGCAGTAAAGTGGCCCATCTAACCTGAGAGGACAATTTTAAAAACCCATCCGACGGCAAAGGGTTAAAAATATAGAAACATTCATTTACTTAAAACTAATATAAAACCACAGTAAAGTCCTATCAAAATATCTGTGTCAAATAAAAAATTATAATGGAACTGTTAAGGTTGCTAATAAAAATCCAAAATCTTTTAAGAGCTCTAGGGGGGGACTGCCGCCCCTTACCCCCCTTTAACTCCACCCATGCTTTTAGCTTAGCATCCACAACTTCATTTTATTGAATGATAACCTTCAAAGATTGCTTGATAGATACCTCTGAAGCTCTGCCAGTCAGGCGCCGCTCTCTTTCCCCAGGTTCCTCTTAGACTGCTCCAGGATCGCTTGTCCTCGTCTGTTAAGTCTTCGTCCTCAAAGTCTGGATAAGGGTCCCGCTTTCCCCATCCTCCCTGGACCAGAGTCACAATTATGTCGTATCCAAATATTAAAGAGATCTTAGCAAAGCTGGAGTCGAAATTCAACTAATTCATTTGCAGAATATTTGAAATTCACAATGGCCTTGGTTATTCATTTTTCAATGTATTTTACTGGACTTTTCCAAAATCTACATTAAAAATTTAATGTTTAAGCTACACATATCATGTTGTCAATAAATCTATATTGATATGTCATGCACAACACAAACACAATATTGATAATACAACAAAAAATCACAATACTCCGCCTCCAGGCTAGCGGGGTGTTGCGCTCAGAACAAAAGTTGGAGCACTACATAACTTTAAAACATTCAATTTTAATGTAAATTTAATTTAATCACTTGAAAACGGAAGGAGTTTCTCCACCTCCAGAAACGTTTTGTAGTTAAAAACTCAGACGCGTTGGAAAAGTCCAATAAAAGATATTGAATAATATATTTGATTAAGGTTTTATTCTGTAGGACCAAGTACGTTTACATATGATATGTCACCTATTATATTCGTATATTTCATATGATAGTACTACACTCATAGAAATAAATAGCATTTAAATAATTCATTGTGTAAAATATAGTCAAATGATTTCTTTCAGACAACCTCTTACGGTAAGTTCAAAATCTTTGGGAAGAGGTGTCCTCCCTCTCAATATTTTTAAACCTTTTGAGTGAAATTTGTTAGGTGATATGACAATAAAATTAATACAAGATTTTGTATACCTAAACATAAATGTGCATACGAAAGACTCGGAGACAAATAATATTGAGCTAAAAATAAAGTTTAAACATTATACACATTATTTTATTATTACCGGTTTGTACTTTGTGATTGACGATTGTCAGATTAGCAATGTGAGGAAAGACAACCAAAAATCACACCTTTGCCCTAAAAGGGAGAGTAGTGGAGCGTTTGTCATTTTAATGGCAAGTTTGGTGACGTGTTTATGCTGTTGGCCGTTCCCATTGACAAATCGGTGATTCGTTAGCTAAAAGCCATTTACACAGCCATACGCAGCCCTCTGTGACAGAGATGGATAACTCTTTGGAGGGGTTTGTAACATATTTAAATGTATACATTTACTGTTATATTTTCCAGCACACACCACAATCATTTGTTAAATTTTCAGTTGTGGTAAACATTGTACAATATAACACGTCAAAAATGTAAGAGCGTGAAATTATTTCCATTGAATTATAATTCACACTCGTTTTTTGTTTGGATCGTTTCCAAATGTAATCCACCAAGAGAAAAGTGGCTTAACATCAAAATTTTGGAAATAGAGTTATTCATATTTTCTGAATCTACATTGCAAGATTCAGAAAATATAATAGGAAATGAGGATGTCAAATTGAAATTACTTTTGTAAATACTCTCCTACTATTATTTAAACGCTAGTGAAGTCCATCCAATTCCTAAATTTTACAATGAACCTTCGGTAACCTCCCACTTGGTTTGGGACCAAGATACTTGGATATGTGGACACTTTTGGCCACATCGGTAAATAAGTAAGTTAATACAAAGATCACAGACTAATTTGGTCACCATTCTAACAAACAAACATTCTTTAATTAGGATCCTCGGGAAGGATTGAGATTTATTCATCATCGTTTAATCATTTCATTTAATTAATTTTAAAGTATTTTCAAAATCAATTTTTGTACTCACGTCCAGGTCTTGCCACCCTCGTTTGCCCCAACCTCCTGATGACAGATCCCTCCAGGCCCTCTTGCCCCAGCCTGACGACGACAGATCCTTCCATGCACGCTTGCCCCATCCCGCATTCCCCAGATCCTGCCATCCGCGCTTGCCCCATCCCGAGTTGCCCAAGTCCTGCCATCCTCTCTTGCCCCAGCCCCCTGACTGCAGATCCTGCCACCCTCTTTTACCCCAGCCTCCGTTCTGTAGATCCTGCCAACCTCTCTTGCCCCACCCCCCGTTTTGCAGGTCCTGCCACCCTCTTTTGCCCCAGCCCGTGTTCATGTCTCTCCAAGCTCTTTTCTCCTCTTCATCCTCTTCGAATGTGGGTGCTTGGGCCTGGAACAGGTTAATGCAAATATTAATACATTTCAGTTATAAATCTAGGTACTGAGTTCTTTACTTCGTTACATCATTGATAGTATAGCTAGCTATCAATGGTTACAGTTTTCGATTTTTATTGTGCTACCGTATTTATTTTACTCTATATTGAATTAATTTTAGAATGAGTTCAAAGAAGTACAAGTATAATTCGAATTTTGTTCTCGCTAACTCGATATGTCTGTGGTGTGTTGGCAATTTGCGCGACCAAAGTTTGACACAGAGACGTCATTTGGTTAGTGACGTCATAATTTGGTTATAAGAACAGCTGTTTAGATCAATTGAAAATGTAATATGTTATAATTGAAAATACTTCAGTCATTATTTCATTAATTAGCGGTACTAAAAAAATTAAAATAGTCAGCATGAGAAAAATATTATCACCATAATTACTACTAAATTTATATTTAAGCACAAGCAATTAGATACACTTTCCGTCAATTTTTAAATTCCAAAGTCAAACACATGATCTGAAAACGTATATTACGAGAGTCTGGTGTAAATTAATCAAATGTAATAACAAGGATTTTAAAAATATATTTACTTTAAAAACTACTGTAGTTTGAAATTACATTTTGTGTTTTTTGTTTGACTCAACAGTGAATCAAAATACATACGAGTATGAATTTGGAAGAAAATAAGTCAAATATCTTATTTTAAATTGTAATATTCTATGTGCAAGAAACGACACCACTTCAAACCCCATTTTGACAACAATGGTGCTCAGAAAGAAACCAGCGGCTTGTTTGACAATTGGAGAGGAAGTTGGGTTCTCAATGATCACCGCGATTGTCAAAATGTTCTCACACCAAAGAACATGTCGAGATAAGAATGTTTCCAAACGTCAATTTTTGTTTTCGTATATTTAGTTCAAACAACTATAAAGTCCATTGTTGAAATTCATTAACCATGATTATTGAAATAGCAACCAGTAGGTATTTTAAGCCAAGTATAAATGAGGATTGAATGTAAGATGATTGTGGCGCGATCTTAAAGTCTTGTTACTGACTAAGGCTAACATATTCCTTAGACAGGACTGTTAATTAATAGCACAACAGCCGATGACAACTAAGGGACCTACAGTTTAACAAGGAATTAGAACCACGGCCTCTGAATTACGAATTGGTCTATCCACTAAAAAGAAAGTTAAAAGCAGTCAAAAAAACTTAAAAACAAATAACTCACTGACAATTGGGCCTACGCTAATAAGAAACATGACACGTCCACTCGTCACGTAGACGAAGAACGTAAAAGTAAAAATACGAAGTAAAAATCTAAATACAGTTACTATAAAGTTTTATAACACAGTACAATGTGGCAGCTAAACACTCTTTAACTGTAGTAAAAATATCGTTGAGTAATTTTTCATTTAAAATGATTTAATTGGTAAACAATAAGCTTTTGATTTACTGCATAAAGAATTACCTGAATGCCAAGAGTTCAAAGATTAAAATACATTACTTAATCGCCCAATTGAACAAAATGTTGAAAAAGTAAATCCTCAAAATTGATATACAATAAATAAATAAAAGGTTAAAGGATAACCTCTGGCTTTGCATGCCACGACAGTATCTCGGCACCTTGCTGTCTTTAATTCACCGCACAGGCCCTAGGCCTAATGAATGTGGATTAGATTAGATTATTGAAATGGCGACCATACTACAAGGTAGGTATTTTAAGCCAAGTATGAATGAGAATTGAGTGTAAGATGATTGTACCGCGATCTTGTAGTCTTGTTACTGACTAAAGCTGACATGTTCCTTAGACAGGTCTGTTAATTAATAGCCCAACAGCCGATGGCAACTAAGGGACCTACAGTTTAACGTGGAATCCGAACCACGGCCTCTGAATTACGAATTGGTCTAATTATGTGGATGGTCTTTGCGGATTAACGCAGTATTCAATAGTGCGGACGTTAATCCACACAAGAGAACACTACACCCACCAACCATCACTCACAACTATCCACAATTCGTGACCTCCAAGTAGCTGGATTACAGGATGTCGCCATGAGGTTTAAAAAAATGGGAGGGAAGATATCCCTCTTCTGTTCTTTTCATGAAATGTTTTTGTCTACTTGTGTATGTTTGAAATTTCAAAAAATATTTTAATACAATTTTAATGAATCATGAAAGTTAAATAAATAAGAACAATTTTTGTCAAAACACATATATTTTATTTTGTTTTAGAACATTGGTTCTTATTGTGGAACTTTTTAATTTCCCTTATGTATTTACATGAAATAAACAAAAATAAATCATGTCAAACTGCTATCATTACCGAAAACTTGGAAAAAGTCCATAAGCATAGATAGAACGTAAGAATAAAATATTTGTCTTTATCTCTTACAATCAATCAAATATTTAATTTCTTATACTCGCTAATTATATTTTAGATACAAACATAAGAACCTTAAGGAGATAGATTTTCAAGACAACACTTCAAGTAGGTATTTAAAGATAGCTATAAAAAAACTATATCAGTTTTTATAATTTAACTTATAGAGTGTGACTAGAAAATCATTTCAAGGAGAAAGAAATTCTACGTAAAAATTGTATAGTTAATTTTATTGATTGATATAAAGTTACAAAGAAGGTTGAAACCACTACACTAAAAAATAAATAAATTAACAAAAATATTGCACAGAATCATTCAACTATACCGATGTTGTTTCACAAAATATGACGTTGCGATAAGGTCATATCGGTCCTAAAGTAATATGAAAGCTGTTTAAATTCGTCTGTTCAAAGTGGGCAGCCGAGTGGAATGGAGAACACCGCTGTTTACCCTCCAAACCGCGCCAATAAAAGGGAATTAATGTTTACTAGGCGTGTTACACCCGCTCCACATCACGGATCACTCCGTTCATCGGAACTAACTCTTGTAAAAGCAATGACTGAAGCGTCGGCCGTCTACAGCGATGTTATTCCTACCTAGAAGACGTATTCTGCGGGTGCACGTTGTGCGAGACGTGTTAGCTTCCGGAAGAAAAGGAAAGTGAGTAGGGCCTACTTCTATAATCGACTTGCCTTCAAGCGGACTACGATAATAAGAGTGAGATAGGAAGGGTATGGTTGGTGATGGGCTAGGTTAGGCTAGGCTGGACTAGGTTAGGTTAGGCTAGGCTAGGTTAGGTTAGGCTGGACTAGGTTAGGTTAGGCTAGACTAGGAAGCTAGGCTAGGTTAGGTTACGCTAGGCTAGGAAGCTAGGTTAGGTTAGGCTAGGCTATGTTAGGATAGGCTACGTTAGATTAGGTTAGGGTAGGACTGTGATCAACGTAAACGCTAGGTTAAATTAGGCTAGGTTAAGTTATGCTATTTTTCGGGTAGGCTAGGTTAGGTTAAGTTAGGCCAGCTCTCCTCGGACATAATTTTCAATGTACTCCAGTATATTGTAGGTATCTAGACTAACAAAGGACAGCTATAATGCCACTAGGGTTATTACACCCGCTCTACATCTCGGATTACTGAACTTATTCTTATAAAAGCAATGACAGAAACATCGGCTATCTACAACGATTTGTGATCAGCTCATAGTTGTATTTTTACGGCCAAATCGATCTTCAATAGACATGTATATCGAACATTATGTTGTTGTTGTTGTTGGACCAGGATGTTATCCCAATAACTCATGGGAAAAGTTCTCAGGTGTCCGAACTAGGGTTATTTTGTAAGGCACACCGGAAGGAATTCCCATTGGAAGGAGCACTTCCGTTATCGATTTGTCTCTAGGGGGACTACGAGTGAGATAGAAAGAATGGAATGGTTCAGGTGTGTGAGGACGGGTTCGATGAGCTATCTAGTGTCTATATCAAGATGAGAGGTAGTACCTCACCCTGCCGGGTCCTTAACCTCTTGGGAAAATGCATTCTTCAGCTAGGCCTCAAGCCTTACCACTGGAATTTGGTGCTCATGCAGTAACCTCCCTTGGTGTGGATCAAATTATGTGCAATTAGAGTGCAGCTGTATAACTGCCTCAGATTGTGACAAAAGTACTAAGGTAATTGTTATTATTATTTTAATTTTTGTGGAAAGGAGGAGGTAATGCTAATGCCTATCGCAGAGACCCGGTAGTGTGGGACTCGCACCCACTAAACCCTCCCCCTCATCTCCTAGGACTAACCTGGAACTGTTTTGCACATTACTTCGGGCTATAACTTTTGATTACTACGCCATTAGTCCTCATTGGGGTGATCGCAGTGCTAAAGACGATCGAGATCGACCTTTTTCGCCCGAAGTATGGATTTGACATAGTGATTAACACAGTTCCAGATATCCTTTCCCTGAAGCATAGCTCCGACGATGTTGTCAGGATGGATTACTACGCCGATATCCGTAGAGACTAACACTCCCTATGTAATCCATCTGTCACACTTGAAAAAAGTGTGCTGTGTGTAAAATGCCGAGGGAGTGTAGACTTGTCTATCAGCTCGTGTCCTGATATGAATTATGTCACGAAGAAATCGATCTTGCCGGACTGCCTTTCCAGTAAAGGGTTGATGTCTGGGATCAAGCTGTGCGTGGTTCCAACGTTCTCGACTCAGCCTTCCATTCGCACTGCCAATGGTAAAAGATGTGACCACGCTCTTCCATGGTGATGGCCTCTCTGCCTGCCTCGGTACCGCGGCGATGGCACGTCTGTCTCTCCCTCGTAAGATGGTAGATTGGGATAGCATGGTAGATTGGGATGGATTCGGAGGCCGCGCGGTAGGCTAAAGTGACTCTCAAGACACTTTGTCGCTGGACTCGGGAAAGCCGGTCATGATGTACACGTCGTTGTAGGACATGGGCCCAGAACTCAGATCCATACAGAAGAACCCACTGTACAACTGGCGTTTTCAGGGACGCCACAGATGAACTTAAGGCTGGAATGTTCCTTAGACAGAACAGTTAATTAATAGCCCAACAGCAAATGGTATCTAAGGGACCTACAGTTTAACGTTTTACAGTTTTACGAACTGGTCTGATTATGAGGATGGTCTTCGCAAATAAATGTAGAATTCAATAATGCGGACGTTAATCCATACCAGGGAATATCGCATTCATAACTATCCATGATTAGAGACTTCTAAGTATTGATATCTAGACTGGCAAACGGTTGCAGCAACAACTTAATGATTACAGCCCCATCACTCCGTTCAACCGAACTTAATCATGCAATAGCAATGACGAAAGCGTCGGCCGTCTACAGCAATGTGCGATGTGTGAACAGCAAATCGTTGTATTGTTGCGGCCAAATCGAGTTTCAAGAGACTAAAGTGTAAAACCGCTATCACCGAACATTGTGTCGGTTAAAGAGTAGGCTATTGTGTTCTAGCTGTTAGCTGTAGATGTAGCAAGGGACCGTTCTACCCCAGCCGCGCTAGCGTAAATAAGATTTAGAGAAATCCTGTGTAGAACTCATTCGTTTTATCAGCAATTCGCAGTAAACTTACACTTATCTTAATCTCCCACTTATACGATAGTATATTGAAAAAGTATTGTTTTAGTCAAAATTTCCGAATTTGGAATCCAAAAAACTGGGTTTCGACGTGATGTTTGTCTGTTCGTGTGTGTACAGAGCCACAGCCTACCCTGTTGGACAGATTTGAATATTTGATTTGAATATTGAATGTTTGGTGTGCTATGTCTGGGATAGTGTCCCCATGTATTTTTCATTTTTTGATTTTTAAGGGTAGTTCACCTCTACAATAATTGTTATTAAACTTTGATAGCTTATAGTGTATAGAGTACTAAATAGTATGACACCACTCGAATGCTTGTTAAAATGACGGTTCAAAAGCTATGGGGGTTTTAATGTCAATATCCATTTTTTAAGTTTTTCACGAAAACAATAATGTACAGTATAATTTGACTACCAGCATTATAAAAGCCTAAAAAACTAAACAAATTAGTATCTTGAATAATGTCTACAAATATTGGTTCCGGAGAAAAATTAAATTTACTGTCCATAGTAAACACAGTACGTTGTTTATTCCCTATTTCCCAGCAGTTTTTCATGAAACTTGGTATGCAAAACCAAAACACCCAACAAAGCCAACTCAAAAAGCTTGGTATACTGGAGTAGTAATAATTTATTTAACTTTCTTTCGCTTGTTATTTTCAGAAATTTGACATTTATTTTTACCTCAAAACATTTGGATAAACTTGATAGTTTTATTAAAGATCGTCGTTATCGATTTACTTAAGGGAGAAAGTATTTTTGTCAGTCCAATGATTTTTTTTATTTCCATGATTTTTTAAAATTCCCACTATCTAGTGAGACCGTTTAGTTTTATATACTGTCAAGATATTTTTGTTAATGTTAAGTATTGATATATGAGGTAATTATCACGAAGTGGGTGTTACGATTCTAAGTAAAATATTTGTATAGTGGTAAAAAAACGTTTATTCAGAAAAAAATATTATTGCCATACAATTACAAAAAGATTTGTATAGCAATAATATGAAATAGCCAATTGAAATTTTGGGGACTTTTTTTATAACCAGGATTAAGTCCTGGCGGGGTATGGCCCTTTAGGGAACCATTCCGGCATTCGCCTGAGAGAGGTAAGGAACCATACAAACTTACCTCGGAATGGCCGGCCTGGTTTTCAGGCCTACTACAACTAGACTATACTAATTACAATACAAAACGTATCTTCTTCGCTTCATGTTCCGTTGTTCCCTCTTGTTCCAGTATGTTCAGGACATCTCCAGGACAGGTCGTTATCACTGTTTCCTCTTGATACCTTTATCCTCGACTGGTGCAGATAATTCGTCCATGCGTTGTCCAAAAACATAGAATCATGCTGTCCGTCTATGTTCGCAGTATTAATTATTATTTGTCCATCGTCCTTCATCAAGATTTGACTTTTAATTGTGTAATATTATGACAATTCGTTTTAGAAAAAATCTTCCAGTCATGTCAATTGAAGCATTTTGGAATAAATGATATTTACCATGGAAACAGGAAAAAATAATTAAATTGTTAGAGTTTAAAGGTGAACATCTGCTTTAAAGTAAAATTTACTGTAATTATACTCTACCTTACAGAGTGGTCATTATAATTTGTCAATTGTTTACATGTAGTATATAATGCTCTTTGTAATGGGAAATAGATTAACTTATTTAATTTTTCATATATTTGCTAACTTTTATTGAATCCCAAAACCGCAATGAAGTGATTTTTAATTTAAATTTGAAACTTCTAATCACTCTTACTTCATTTGACATATTATATTTTATTGGTGTGGGGGTTGTGAAGGAGATGCAAACTAGTACTGTGCTAGGAAGTGTCAAATGTGATGTGTTGATATAACAGACTGATAACGGCCCACAGGTGGTAGATGACCCCATTAGGGGACTTGACACCTGCAGCGATATATTGCCTTACGGCTACAGTGCAATACACGCATTATAATCTCCTGCAATGCTTCATGCCGACAAGCTTCCTTCCATGGTGTACGCAAACACGCGATTGCAGTGGCGTCTCGTCGATGAATGTAATGGAAGAACTCATATATTATGATCTAGCTGAAGAACCCATCCTAGGCAAGGGTAAAAAGGTTTGAGAAAGGTCACTCACTACCTTTTCTCTTCGGCATGAAATAAATATTCTAAAACATAACTAAGAAAAAATCTTTATTTGAGATAAAATACTATTCACATTAAAAGAGGTATTTACAATAGTATTACTAAACACGATCTCAAAAATTTATAAACACGAGTGTCTACAACATGACAAAGTACCACCTGTTTCCTGTTAAGTAATATTGGAAAAGGATAAGGAATACCGTAATAGAGACAGACATAGGGAGAAAAATTAAGATCTACAATTTTTGGCAATATTAATTTTGATCTAGCAGTTTATCTGTAAGAGTGTTTGTATATACTTCCCTATGGGGAATAGGTTAGATCATGGATATTTCTAAAGGTAATGTTTTCACTTCATGTAAACAGCTATTCTTATTCTTTTATATTGAAAATTCTGGACAATAGCTCTGGTGGTTTCTATGGAAACGTGCATGGGGCGTAGCTTGAGGGGATTTTAAGGAAATGAATATGCCTATGTGTTGTATGAGTTTAAGATCTACCTTTGTGAAAAATTTCAAACCGGTCGGTTCAGTGTATTTCGCGTTTACTTGCCACAACAAACCCACAAACTAGGGGTCAAAATCTACAGGGGGTGTTGATATAGAGGGGTTAAGTGTTTCTTAACCTACCCCTCACTAGACGCAATTGAGGAGCGTTATACGTAAGGTTTCTGTAATTCATTCTTGGAGCCCTTGGACTTGAACACAAACCGACCGTTGGACTTGATGAGTTCATAATTAATTGTTGGATTGGTGAGATTTAAAAGACCATAAATTTATGTCATATCTAAATTAAGCTATTTATTTATTTACATTTCAAATATACAGGGCAAGCCCAATTACGATTTTGCAGTTCACAATAAACATATAACTATATGTTGTTGCACTGCCAATGCTTGAAGATAAATAAATAAAAATAAAAAATAAACTGAGCCTGAATATGTGAAATACCGATCACAGTACCGCCAAAGAGGTAAATCTGGTAAAACATCTTTATTATTATAAACATATTTCACATATAAACATATTTTCCTATTATGAATTGTTATAATGTTGGGATTAAACGATGAAGTTTTGTATGTATGTATATACTCATCGTATCTCGAGGCATATTTTTAATTTTTTTTTTAATTTTTGACTTTAAAGGGTAGCTCACTCCTAAAAACGTGAAAAATCAAAATTTCACAGAAACGGTTCTAACGATTTTGATGATTTAGTGGTTTATAGTGCATTGACTATGAATAATACAATACCACCCGCATGTCTTTAAAAATTACAATTAATTGGAGAATATTAAAAAGGTCACATCACTTTAAGTGTGTCATATTTTTTGGCAAAGGTACCCCGCTTAACGTACTAAAATATAAACCTACATTTACGTAACAAAAACGATTTATGTAATTTTGAGTAAAAACCAATAGTTTCCGTTGAAAAATCAACATCAAAATTATAGTTTTGAGTTTGATTTTACGAGCGTTAAAATATCTAAAACGACATTATTTTAAGTATTTAATAGCATTATTAGTTAATAACCAGTTTTGGTTCATCAGTGTCAAAGCTTCATGTCATGAAATCTATTAAACTTATAATACTCTCCTCTCATATTCGTCTTAGTACATATTAAGGTTGGTCATAAAGCACCATATCATATGGTGCTTTATGACTAACCATCATATGATCCATATGATATGAATATTCAAATTTGCACTCCTGTGATACTATTTAGTAGTTTTTTCAACATTATTAAACATTTGAGTTACAAAGGAAATTATATAAAACTGT
This sequence comes from Nephotettix cincticeps, assembly GCA_023375725.1. NCBI lineage: Eukaryota > Metazoa > Arthropoda > Insecta > Hemiptera > Cicadellidae > Nephotettix > Nephotettix cincticeps. Next base: position 15,695,912 of record CM041789.1, on the reverse strand, counting down.
ATCATTTAAAAAACCTTTGAAGAGCTAAGAAATTGATTGATATTTTTCTAAAAAAAAATACCATAACAATTTTGGTTTTTTTGAAATGGATATGTCTTAGCTCTGGGGGGGGGGTGTTGGTGATTTGTAAGATGGAAAACATGTAACATTTCCATAGAAAATATCAGAGCTATTGTATTGAATTTTCAATATAAAAGATTAAGAACAGCTGTTTACATGAAGTGAAAACATTACCTTTAGACATATTCATGATCTAACCTATTTCCCACAGGGAAGTAAGTACAAACATTTTTGACTTTGCAATCTCGACATTATAGAAAAACATATCAGGAGAACCTCAATACAAAATTTGATTGAAATATAGGGTTAAAAACAATGGTACTAAATTACATCAATACCGAATCAGAGTTTTTAGGAATAGATCTAATACCCAAACTGTGACGATGATCTATGTTTTTCCAAACCAAACCCAAGTTCATAGCTTGGTTAACTTCCAAGCTCATCGACTCTTTTTAAAACTCCTTTCCGTCGTTAGGGGACCAAAGAAATATTACTGAATCAACAAAAAAACTCTCTGATTTCTTAGATATTTGTTTAGCTCAAAGTTTCAACAAAAGCTGTAATTCAAAGGAGACACTTTCAAAGTAGATTAAAACTTTAAACCATATTTTTATGATTCTGCTTATGTGGACTTTGAAATAGGGGTTATATTGAATTTTTCAGCCTCGAAAATTAGTAGAGGGAAGTTAATTCCTACTAAAAGTTAACTATACGAATTATATAATAATTTATTTTACAAACTCACCAAATAACCTTATGTTTTTTAAAGATATGTACTTGTTTTTTAATGTTGTTTCCTTAAAGAAACGATTTTTTACACTGTATTATTCTTGGTTTTATTCTGATTACGAAAAATACTATGGTGTTTATGATTATAAGCAGAGAAAACATTTTTTCTACAGTAATATGTCCAGAGTGTACTAAAGTTTTGTAAGTTAAAAATTAATTTTCCCTAAAGTCATATTTGCATAAATGACATGTACCGTGTCTTAGAAGCTATTCAGGCTAGAACTCTGAAATTTCACAAGTTATTCATTGAATACACCCAGGATTTTTAAAAAATTAGCTCAGTTTCACTTTATTTTATAAATAGATTCATACAAAAAGGTTTTTTGTAAAAGTGTTAACAAGGATACCATAAGGGCATCCTTACTTATCATGCAGTCTCACAAAATTAGGTAGTTTATAAAAACTTATAGTAAAAAAAGATTTTTTTAAATAAGCGAATTTTTTTATAGTAAAAAATCAAGAAATTAACAGCGACAGATTGTATTTTCTTCAAAACGTTTTTCTATGAAAAATGCACAGAAAAGTTTATTTATTCTTGTTTCAAATAATTAGTTTAACAATCTGGACCTTAACGATATTCTTAGAATATAATAATAGTCTTGCAAAAAATTTTTAAACTAAAAATAAATTCAATTTTTTAACAAAAAAATAATGAAAAATAGAAAAGTTTTTAACTTCCCACACTGATTTTGGTTCATATTGCAGCTATAGACGAGATGGTCAAGTGACAAAATTACAAAGCTATAGGTATAATATTTTTTAAAATATTAAGGTAACGGTAGGTAAAAACCCGTTTTCGGGAAATCATCGTTAAAGTCTATTTGGTCCGAACAACACACACACACACACACACACACACACACACACACACACACACACAACACCACTTACGTTTTACTTTACAACTTTCTTAAAAACTAAGACATTCTAATAAAATTTTCACCACGATGTCAAGGAAACAATAAGCTTTAATGAAATGTAAATAATAAAATATGTTTTTTTATTTTTTTGGTGTAACACCCCCGCATAAACATCTTAGAAAGGTTATTTTGTTATAGCTGCTACTGTTCTTGATAGAAGGTTATGTTAATATTACTGATATAGAAGGTACCGAAACTCCTTAATATGAATCAATATGATCTAACCATAATGTATCATTGTATGATACTAGAACACATAATGATATTCAGAAAGATTTTTCTCGTACATAGACAGCATGATATAGATAACCTTGATTTACCTTGTAAATATTACGTTAGACTAGATCTTCAGTATTTCAGGAAAGAAAATTTTTCGAAAAAAAACTTACCGCTAAATGGTCGGCAACACTCTGTAGTGAAGAGTTGGGCTGAGATTCATCTCCTTGAGTTCCAACTACTGCCGCTAGTATCGCTAGAAGCAGCATCCATATGCTTCCCCCATGCTGCATCCTCTCTGTAAAATACAGTTTGTTACACAGGGTTCCAACTACTGCCGGTAGTAGCGCTAGAAGCAGCAACCATATGCTTCCCCCATGCTGCATCCTCTCTGTAAAATACAGTTTGTTACACTGAGTTCCAACTACTGCCGCTAGTATCGCTAGAAGCAGCATCCATATGCTTCCCCCATGCTGCATCCTCTCTGTAAAATACAGTTTGTTACACAGGGTTCCAACTACTGCCGCTAGTAGCGCTAGAAGCAGCAACCATATGCCTCCCCCATGCTGCATCCTCTTTGTAAAACACACAGTTTGTTACACTGAGTTCCAAATACTACCGCTAGTAGCGCTAGAAGCATCATCCATATGCTTCCCCCTTCCTGCATCCTCTTTGTAAAATATTAATATTGATTAATGATTATTAATCATGATATTGAGCACAACAAGTTTTGAAATTATTCTATTATTATTATTATTACCTTTCTGAACTGGCAAGCCGCCCAAATAAGTATTTTAGAAGAACGTCTTTCCAAGTCATTTAAAAATATCAATAAAAATAAATATATTTGCTACTTAATAAATATTTATTAACTTCAGCATCTAATCCTGTCATATTTCACATTCACAATTTTATAATTTTATTATATCTAATTAATATGTCGTGCAAATTGAAATGCATACTACAGTACACTATATACATGTGTATATTTACAAAAGTTTATACTTTACAAATTTATGAATAGGACGATAAAGAAGACGACGTACGAGAGGGTGTGGTAAGTACTGAATACAATAATCATGGCCAAACAGAGGTGACTGATTGGTGTTTGTGTCCATGTATGGGACAGGTTCATCAAGTAAGGGTGTGATGCTTGAAGCCAAGATTTAATACACTTATGCATGGGTTTTCAAAATATATTGGATCAAATTGTCATTTTTTAAACTCTCGACCATCTTAAAAATATTGTGCGTTTCTAAAAAATGTCGCAGTGGTTGAGAAACGGACTAAGAACGCAGAGCTCTAATCACATGTTCAAATTCAAATATCTTTATTCGTTGTGCCGTCGGACTGACTAAGGCTGACATGTTTCTTAAACATAACTGTTAATTAATAGCCCAACAGTCAAATGACATTTACTTGACCAACATTTTAACATGCAAACTAAAACTTGTCCTCTGAATTACAAAAGATGTTTATGTGGATTAACGTAGTATTCAATCGTGTGGACGTTAATCCACCGACCAACGCTCACTATTATCCACAGTTCGTAACCTATATACGACCGGATTACAGGACAAGCCACCGTCGCAGTTGCAAAAAATTCCAAAATAGGTTGCATTTGAATTTTAACTTTTATATTTTCTTAGATTTTATTGTTAAAAAGATATGAATTTACATCGTTTTATCAGGTAAGAAGGCTATTAAAAACCTAATAGCCCTACTATTGTAACTTTAAATAAATCAATCTATCAATCATAAATTTTAGTTCCTCACAGGGTTGATGATTTGCCTACTTGTGGAATGGCAATCTCAGGAGTGGAATGTAATAACAGGGCAGCCCTTAACTCAAAACGCGCCAGTGTTGGGTATGTGCTCATAGTGCGTTAGTAGTGCTAAGAGACGGCTTACAACTAGAATTACAAGATTTGTGCTTTAGAACGCATTTTTTATCAATAACTAGCAGTTATCCTGTTCTTTGTACGGGTTGTATGACTCTGAAGAGCCTGTATGACTAGACAAACATTTAGTTTTAGCACCATAAGAACAATGGATGAAATATCAAACGATATCACACCTAGCACGCTGGCTTGAATTGAGCGAATTTCATAAAACGTATGTTATTCCCATCATAGTAATCGAATAGTACTGAGTATGCAGGTTTGCTGCAATAAGGGTAATGTGCTTACATTAAGGCTGTTCACTAACAGTTTCTTAAATGATGCCGATAACTAAGCGAGTTATACCAATTTATACATTCATAAATAAATACTTAGGTTTGCTGTCATAAGAAACATTAAATTTTGAACTTTTAATGGATGTATTGATAAAACTTAACTAGATGGACTTACCAAATTTTAGAAGGATATTAAAGTAAATGAGTGAGTTATTGATTTTTAGCTATTCTTCTATAGATTAAAATTATACAATGTACTGTGTTTACCATTTTGAATACCTCGGTAACCAACTGACGATTTAAAATATTAAATTGTGTGTTTTTGAGCTAAATCCAATGGTTAAAATCTATTTGGAAACGTATTATCAACCGATACTTGACTTCCTGATTTATGTTGCTGGAGAATAATATTTTCAAACCACTATTAAGCTTAAGTATTTAAGAATAGTTTGTTGATAAACTTTAAATAAATTATTATTTTTATTGTAAAATTTTATAATCAATCATATACCATGTACATTAAAATTTAAATTGTAGTTAGTGTTAGACTTTGATTAATTAATTACTTAAAACCAATGGTAAACAAAAACTGGTTTTAAATATAGAAATATATTATATTAATGAAATAATATATTAATGACCCCTGAATTGATTACAGCTAATTGGTTATTTGGTGGACATAAACAACTAATATATTAACTTGGAAAAGACAAAATTGTAAAAACCTTTAAATTTAAACCCAACCAATAATTATTTGACATTGCTGGACACTAATGATTAATTAATAACCGAAACTAATTAATATCCAAAGTTATGTTAAAAGTTTAATTAGGAAGTTGTCTTTCAAAATTCGATGAAAGAAGCATTGAAAGATTGCCGATCGCCTACTGATCTAATTGTGTAAAATAATTAGCTAATATAAGAGTTGGTATAACTTCTGACGAGATTACTACTAGATTTAATTAATAGTAGATATAATTACTACTAACAACACTACACTCATAGAATTTTCTCGATCGGAAAAGATACTTGTAAGGAAAACATAACTTGAAGTTCCTTTAAAAAGATAATGATCAAGAGCTGTTCAACAAAATTTATTACATTATCATCATTATACAGAGTTTCTATAAAATAGCTGCGAGGCTTAGCTATGAAGCAAAAAGAATACTATGAAGAATAAAACCTATTACTTTGCTGACATTCCTTGGAAATTTTTAACATAAAAATATTTTGTACATTAACATTTTTTTCATTAAATATTTTAAACTTCAAAATGGCCACCATTTCTTCTATAGACGATAATTTATATCAGTCTACATGTTGTGCAACATTGTCTCTTGTTTCAGTAGAGACGAAAACCCCAAATCTTTCTTTTAGATTTTCAAATATTTTGAGAATAAACAAAATTTTTGACACATCCCCTGGGAATGAAATCAGTTCCTTGGCCAAAATAAAGAGTCAAAAATATTATAAGGTTATCGAGTAGTACAACGATCAAAACAGCTGTTTTAGCTAATGTAAAGAACACTGTTTAAGCTACCGAATGCAGGGGTGCCAACATAAAATATTTAAATCATCCTATAATAGTTTTACATACAGTTAAACCCCCAACAATATTTTATTGAGTACCTTTATATTCTCTTAACATAGATCATCAGTGTTTTTAGTATGAGTTAAAATAAATTAAGTTGTTTTGTTAATGTCAAAGACTACTATTTAATTTGTCATTAATTATATACTCTATATGCAGTGAATATAAAAATTGACTTGACTACCATAATTAGTTGGAATTAAAGTTTTCAATTTCAGCTAGACTCAGCACGTGGAGCAGATTAGCTTGTTTGAGTTGGACTTTGATTGATATGTGTAACTTGGTGAGTCAAGCGTCCTAGGATATATTGATGCAGTCACCTCTGGAATTTGTCCTATAATACTCCCCACACCATATAAAAATGAATAAGTAACAAATTAGAAGGCTACTTTAGGTGACTACCAGCAATTTTATTTGAATTTTTGGTTTCGTATTTCTATATAAAAACTGAATCTATGTAAGTATATCTGGATGACTATCAAACCGTTCTTTTTGCGTTGCCAACCATCCGTTCGCTATAAAATTTTAAGTAGTAATTCTATAAGTACCCCAGAAGGTTTTAGTAAAATAAAATTTATGAAAACTTCATAGGTTTCCATTTTATGGAACGTTAAAATTCTAATGTTAACCTTATAAGGAATAAGTTTGGATACAAATTTCCAAAAATCAAAATATATGATTTCTAGCTACAGCTACAGCTGTTGGTTTACTTTCCACGAGAAATATGATACACTATCCAACGCCGTATGATTAATTCAATTAATTATGTAAAACCAAACGATGAGGTAAATATGTACTTTATTAAATGAACAGCTATATTCGCCAAGTTAATATTTTACAGTTACTTTCGCTGTATGAAATTAACAATTTATTTTGTATTTCTGTCATTCAGATAATATTTTGTAAAATTTGTTTTTGTTTACTTTTTAATATTAAACTTACTAAATTTAAGTATTATTTGCTTATTTGACTTTTAAAAGTTGGAAGTAGAGCTATAGAGTTTGCGAATTTATTAAGTGAATTTTCATGTGTTATATGTATCCTTTTTAAGGATTTGTATGCTTGTTCATGTAAAAATTTAAAAGTTTGAGTAAAAATTACTCGGTCTAAGATGATATAGTCTGTCTCAATTTTTCATATGTTTTAATGTATCAAATCCACATCAATAGACTTTGTTTAATAAATTGGATTAAAATACCTGTAGAGGTCACCATTTCAGAAAAATAATAATAATTACATTATGTTTCATATTTGCCAACGAACCTAAACCTGATCTCTTGTACACCGTAGCAAAGCACGACGAGTTAACTAGTTAACAATAAAAGAGAAACATTTAAACCAGTACTGAGTTGTTTAAAAGCTATTATCATCCATAAATTGATATCCAAAAGTATTAGGGAAAGTATTACATGAACGCATATTTGAGGATTTCCAGAATTCCTGAAGTTTTCATTCTGATCCAAATCCGGAAAATATTACAATCTCTAACTTACTGTTGATTCAAAAACCTTTTTTTCTCATGGACCTGAAAAATTTAGTAGCGCTATACATGCATGCTAATCATGACTATCTCAAAGGACATCGTTAAATAGTTTATGTGAAAGTTGGCAAACAGTTAACATTAGTAGCAAAAAAGGTCCATATACACATTATTTCTCAGTTAAATTTAAAAAGACAATCTGTATAAAACTATCATCTTTACAAAGTTTTAAATATCATTTAATATTTTTATTGTTCTAATGTTAAACTAATAAGCTTTTTTGTGCTGGTTTTGTTTGGTGATTTGACCTTACACTTCATACCAGTTTCATAAAAATAAAGTAAGGAAGAAAATATGTTTTTTTTAATTTTCATAAGAACCTTTTTAAATTTCTGCGTTTATCGTGGACAGTAAATTTAACTCAACCGTTTAGTCGTAACAAATATTCAAAATTAATATTTGTTTAGTTTTAAGCTGGTTTCAATAAAAAGTTATACTTTACTTTATTGTTTTGCAAAATTTTAAAAATTTGATTTTTTTGACATTTAAACCATAACTTTTGAATTCATTTTTTACAGATACTGGTGAAATTATTAGTACTCTGTTTAAACTATTAAATTTTAATCAATACATTTGAGCCGTTTTTGAGAATTTGGATTCACGTAAGTTTTTATATACTACTAAATCAAAAATCAAAAATATGAAAAAAAACATAGATACTAATATATACAGTTTAAATTTCACTATAAAAAGTATTACTGTACACATAGAAAAAAACATGTACCATGTAAAAACTTTTTAAAAAAAGTTTCTTAAAATTCAAAATTTTAAAAATATACTTTTCTATATCGTATGAGAGAAAATAAAAATTATCCAAAATATGACTCGGTCATTAGAGACGATTGACAAATCACAACATGTATATAAAACCCTACAGATTCAATAAAATCAGATTTCACTTTAGCTTTTAATGTTTATAGGAAAATAGTACGTGGCCTTATGAAATCAGTCTGTCTATACCAGTTAAAACTTATAACAAGGGGTAATATAGATTCTAAAACTAATCAAATACTAAAGGTATAACCTAATAGCTTTGACTCTAGTTAAACAAACACAACATAAATGTGATTTGAATAATGATAAGTAAATATTTTGAATATTTAATATTACCTTACTAGAATCGAACAAGGGATCTACTTAATTTAGCAATATTTTTAATAATACATTATACGATAGCTTTGGGTTTGTCTTATTTGTAGAAAACTTACAATGTATATTTTATATAAAGGAAACTAATAACTGTTGTGTAAATAAAACAAAATTGTTTATCACCTCTCTGTTATGAGAATGCATTTATTGATACTTGGCCTAACTGAAAGTACCTGAAAGTAAATATGTATACCACAGATACCACTGTGGTATACATATTTCAAAAAATTAACTCTGACTTTTTCAAAATATATTAAATGATTCGTTCTATACGAGTTTTAAGAAACGTAGAAAATAACAGAACTCTAAAGATTCAACTTGGTAATACATGGGAAGCAATGTTAATGACACTTAGTTTCTCATCAGCATTTCCAATTGTGTGACTGAATGAGGAAGTAGACAAGGAACGTCGTGGACTGAAGTTTGTGTCTTCAACTATAGTGTAACAAACTATTACATGTCCAATCTTGTCATCAATGTATATTCCACGCTTGTGATAATAATAGGTAATTAACAAGAGACTTGGCGACGGTTTGTAAAGGAGCTCTGTCCAAGGATAAAGATTGTCGACTATCGTGTAACAACGTTTAAGGAGCTCTGTCCTGGGCTGAAGTTTGTCGACTATCGTGTAGCAACGTTTGTTAAGGAGCGGTCCTGGGCTGAAGTTTGTCAACCATCGTGTAACAACGTTTGTTAAGGAGCTCAGTATTGGGCTGAAGTTTGTCGACTATCGTGTAACAACGTTTGTTAAGGAGCTCTGTCCTGGGCTGAAGTTTGTCGACTATCGTGTAACAACGTTTGTTAAGGAGCTGTCCTGGGCTGAAGTTTGTCGACTATCGTGTAACAACGTTTGTTAAGGAGCTGTCCTGGGCTGAAGTTTGTCGACTATCGTGTAACAACGTTTGTTAAGGAGCTCTGTCCTGGGCTGAAGTTTGTCGACTATCGTGTAACAACGTTTGTTAAGGAGCTCTGTCCTGGGCTAAAGATTGTCGACTATCGTGTAACAACGTTTGTTAAGGAGCTCTGTCCCGGGCTGAATTTTGTCGTGTATCGTGTAACAACGTTTGTTAAGGAGCTCTGTCCTGGGCTAAAGATTGTTGACTATCGTGTAACAACGTTTGTTAAGGAGCTCTGTCCTGGGCTGAAGTTTGTTGACTATCGTGTAACAACGTTTGTTAAGGAGCTCTGTCCTGGGCTGAAGTTTGTTGACTATCGTGTAACAACGTTTGTTAAGGAGCTCTGTCCTGGGCTGAAGTTTGTTGACTATCGTGTAACAACGTTTGTTAAGGAGCTCTGTCCTGGGCTGAAGTTTATTGACTATCGTGTAACAACGTTTGTTAAGGAGCTCTGTCCTGGGCTGAAGTTTGTTGACTATCGTGTAACAACGTTTGTTAAGGAGCTCTGTCCTGGGCTGAAGTTTGTCGACTGTCCTGTAACAACGTTTGTTAAGGAGCTGTCCTGGGCTGAAGTTTGTCGACTATCGTGTAACAACGTTTGTTAAGGAGCTCTGTCCCGGGCTGAAGTTTGTCGACTATCCTGTAACAACGTTTATTAAAGAGCGCTGACCTAGGCTGAAGTTTGTCGATTATCGTATAACAACAGCAGCCAACACAAATACAGCCTATCTGGCTATGAATCTCTGGTCAGATTTTGTTCAGACTAAGTTTTTACTATAAAAGTGTACATCACTTTGGTGCTCAATTCATAATCTAAAATATGCTGAGTTTGTAGTCAGAAAACTCTTTAAATAGTAATTTTAATGTTTTTATCTTGTACCAGATTCTATTTATTCATTTTTCATTATTTCCATCAGTCGTGAAAGATGACAACAAATAAAATTGTTAGTATTTACTTCCCTGTGGGAAATAGGTTAGATCATGGATATGTATAAAGGTAATGTTTTCACTTCATCTAAACAACTAAAAAATTAAAACAATAGCTCTGGCGACTTTTATGGAAACCTGTTACATATTTTCCATCTTACAAATCGCTAACACCCCCCTCCCAGAGCTAAGACATATCCACAAAATTAAAAGCGTTAACAGGTGTAAATTGTAAACTTTTATCCCGGTAAAACGTCGATTCGTTCAGACCAAAACAGCTGCTTGTACATGCCACATTTTAATGTAGTTTTCAAGAGCAGATATAATACAAAAGGCGGTAAAGGACTCAATTTCATGCGCCCTGGCTTCCCAAACGAGATATGGAAAAGCTTTCTCAGTAGTGTTGCAATTTCCGATATGTCCGTAAGGTTTCTTCCAAAACTGCTACCGTCTTGCTACCTTTATCAGGAGAGCAAATACTTTATGTAATTTCCAAGGTTAATGATAATCGTACTCTACAAAAAATCACTGGTATAATATAGTTTTTACCAATCTATTCACACTTTGGTTTATTGATTTATCAAGAAGTGAGTGTTAAGAGCAGAGAATTTAATTTTGTTAATTAAAATTCATCAGATCTACCTCAAGATATTTTTTTAAAAGCATCATATTGCGCTTTAAGGTGTTAACGATCCAAATTTTCTGAATATATGTTTTGAAATGTGAAGACGAAATTTCTTTGAGAAAGCGTTATGGTCAAAATGTTTGTATTTACCTATACCTATGGGAAATAGGTTAGATAATGGATATGTCTACAGGGAATGTTTTCACTTCATTTAAACAGCTGTTCTTATTCATCCATACTAAAAATTCAATACAGTAACTCTGGTAGTTTCTACGGAAACCTGTTGCATATTTTCCATCTTAAAAATCACCAACCCCCCCCAGAGCTAAGATATATCCATGTCAAAAACTGTCGTAACTTCCTTACGAAGAAAATGTATTTACATTGGGATATAGCTTAGATGATGCATTAGTATAAAGGGGTAATGCAAGATAACATGACGTCACTTCCGTTATAATTTTCACGTGACTAAATGTTCTAATTTCTGAACAGATTGTAGATTTAAATAAAGTTATAAAACACACAAAAGATAATCTACATGAAAGATTCCTGCACAATGTAACTTCCTACTTAACTCTTGAACTTGTTTAATTTGACTTGCTTATTCGGGAGAGTATCGCACGAGATAAGAGTGAAGAAAATAAAGAGAGTAAGATACCTTTGTTTTAGCAAAAAATTGTTAGGTATAAGATTATAATTTGAACATTCAAAACTCTTAAAATTATCTAACTAATAAGCTTTACTAATACGAAATTTTCTAGAACTGTCTACTTTGTAAGATTCAAAGAGAAGTTTATATCTATTAAGTCTTTATAGTTTGTACTATATACTATAGTCAGCAAAATTTAGTTTTTAAAGCAAGTTCCTAAATAAACCTGTCTTGAAAATATAAAACCACTTTTTATCATTTTCATGTAATAAAATAAAATACCCCCGTCGCAGCAGACCTGCGTACTCAGCGAATTTCCAAATCAATAATTTAATATATGACAAGTTTTATAAAAATATGTCCATAAACATGAGAATTATTTGCCTATTCTCCATAAGATTAACAATAGAAAGTTTGTGCAGGTTAGCTGCTGTGAGGAACACTGAAATAAGTCATTTCTACCATGAATAATTTTTATCTTAACATTTATACCAACTTTCATCAACATCTGTCCATAAATAAAGGAGTTTGCCTATTCCCTATATGATTAATATGGAAAAAGAGTATGCAGGTTTGCTGCCATGATAAACACATAAACTATGATTTTTAAGCCTAAATGGATAGATCTCAATCACATGAAGCTAAATATCAAGTTTTATCCAAAAATATTGATTAATATGGGAAATATTAATTTTTCCCTATCCTCCATAAGATTAACATTGGAGCCCTACAATACAACGTACTGTGTTTAGATTTTTTAATATCTCGGTAACCGTTGGAGATAGAGAAAAACTTTAAGGAACTTAATTGTTTAGTTTTTAATCTGATTCCAATGGTGAAATATAAAATTAGAAATTTTTAAAAATTACATGTGAAAAATGCAAAAAACCTGATTTTGGGGTACAAAACCCCCCCAAACTACCCGTTCCCATTGACCGATATGTCTGGTTTACGAACTCGTCCGAGCATTTGTAGGAATACACGTCTCTACCAAATTTGGTCTCGATCGGATCATTTTTACGAGAGTTATCGTGCTAACAGACACACACACACACACACACACACACACACACACACACACACATATATATATATATATATATATATATATATAAATTTTAACGACTATTGTTTTTGGACTCTGGGCATCTAAAGACGAAAAAATAACATGGTCCCGGGCTTAAGTCTTACCATGAGACCTACGGTAATAGCTTCTTCCCTATGGGAAATTCGCTAAAAGTAATTTTTATAAAAAATAAAGGAAATAAAAATGGTGAAACCAATTTTGTAACTTTTGAGTAAGAAGTCCACATTATCAGTGCACAATAAAAGTAGTTAAGTCGTCTGCAGCTGTAGAAGTATTTCACAAAGGTCTCTTATCGTCGTTGGCGGCGGTCAAGCGAGTTGATATAGCCTACAACAAAGCACTCAGCTGTTCTCAAATTACGTCATTCATCACAACAACAATGGAATGACGTCATCGCTGCTCGTCGCCTTCCAGTTTAGTTAACATTTGGGCCTCGTTCACGCTAGGCGACATTTGACAATCAACTGGGTGAAACATCAGCTGTTCGTCTCAGATCAGCTGTTTATTGCTACGTCACATCTACTTGTTTTAGGTTTACGTCGAAAAAATGTAAGGACACTTATTCTAAATTGAATTAGTCTTTATATTATATTGACTTAATTATTGCGTCATTTTTTTAATCCTAAGGAGTATATTAAGTTATTGTTAATTTAGAAATTTAAACATTAGCCTATAAGTTTGACAAAAACAAAAACAAATACACGAATTATTCATTTAGTAATTAGGTAAAAAAACTTTCACAGCATTATTATGATTAAATATTTAGTTGATACCGTGATCAGATAAAAACAAAATAAACCTTTTTATATATAATAGCGTAAAGAAGAGGTGGTTTCTGTTTGTTTGTATGTCCGTTATGGAAACTAAACGCGAAAAATACTGAACCGACCGGTTTTGGAATTTTACACAAAGGTAGATCCTAAACTCACACAATTCATATTCATTTTCTTAATATCCCCTGGGATTACTCCCCATGAACGTCCTAGGTTTCAATTTTTACATTTTCAAATGATGTCATAAAATTACTTTAATGTTAACTGCTGTGGTCGTTTGTGTATCTAATTATGTTTTGGTAAACTTCAACAAGAAACGTCAGACGCTATTACAAAGCTGCTTACACAATAACGGACGTATCATAACAGTTTCTCCTCAGTATCAACAAACCCTGACCCCGTTACAGCGAGTCCACGTGAACAGAGATTATCTTATATATATTTTCAGTGGTTTTATGTAATTCAAGGCTTTTATCCAACATGGCTTATGAATCACTGGTCTAATTATGATTAGATTAGATCATTGAATTGGCAACCATACTAAAATGTAGGTATTTTAAGCCAAGTATGAATGAGGATTGAGTGTAAGATGATTGTGGCGCGATCTTGTAGTCTTGTTACTGACTAAGGCTGACATGTTCCTTAGACAGGACTGTTAGTTAATAGCACAACAGCCGATGGCAACTAAGGGACCTACAGTTTAACGTGGAATCCGAACCACGGCCTCTGAATTACGAATTGGTCTAATTATGAGGATGGTCTTTGCGGATTAACGTAGTATTCAATAGTGCGGACGTTAATCCACACAAGATAACACTACATCCACCGACCATCGCTCACAACTATCCACAATTCATGACCTCCAAGTAGCTGGATACAGGACGTCGCCACCGTATGAGGATAGTCTTTGCGGATAAACGTAGAATTAAATAGTGCGGGACGATTACAAATGCAATCACACTGGGCTTCCTCCTTTCAACAGATGAGGAAGAGTTGAGGAAACGCCCTCAGACAGCGTTTGCGGAGTTAAGTTTGATTCTTTATGGATAGTATAGATATATAAATGTATTTTGTATTGTATTTAGAAAAGAATCATGGTGGAATAGAGAGAAAAATGCTCTATCTCGATCGAATATTACCCCTATCACAAGGATTCAAATATCACTATTGGGATCCACACAAGAAATATCACATCTACCGACTATTGCTCATAACTCCCTCAATGTGGACCGTTTTCCTTAGAGTATGATCCTGTTAAAACCCATTGGCTTTGAAGAAGCTAATAATAAAGTTTGTCAGAAAACAACTTTACGAGATCGTTTTGAGTTAAGGGCTGTTTATATTTTCAAAAATGTCAGAACGGTTTTACGTGCGGTGGAGCACCCCTGGACCGTGCAATGTTCAATAAATATTTACCCCACCCATATAAACCCATTCATCACTGTCCGGTGGTAAAAGAAAGAATGTTCCCAATATGAAACCCGTATTTTACTGCTTCAGTGTGCTTTCGTAATTAAAAATGAAATCAGACCAATATCTCATACACTTGACTGGACAAAGAGCTACTCTAATGTGTTTGGAAACGGATTTCTTACCACATGCAATCGTTGTATTACATTACTTCAAATCAAATCAAATGTATATTAATTAAAGTAGACAATATTTTTATTACCTGCAAGCAGTAATTACGTCCTTTGTATGGGTTATATGTTTCAGTATTAAGAAAAAAGATAATTATTGTCTTGAACAAATAAAGGCCTGAAATCTTAAACAAATGAATAATACAAACAAAAAAAAAAGAAATTTCCAACTTATTTATTTAACATGAGTTTACTGTTAAATAAATTAAACTAAACGAGATCGCATGCAGGCTTAAGTAGAGTGAAGTTCGTACAACTTATATTATTCCTATCATAGTAATCGAATAGTACTGAGTATGCAGGTTTGCTGCAATAAGGCTGTTTATCAAGTAAAAACACAAAGTTTCATTAAATGTTTTCAATAATTAAGTAAGCTATGCCAATTTGTCTATTCTCCATAAGAACTACAGTGAATACGTAGGTTTTCTGCCGTAAGAAACATTATATTTGGGGCAATGAATTTCAGGCTATGAAGCGAGTACTATAATCACTGAACCATCCAATCATATGTACACTAACTGGCTGGGTGGTGTAGTGGTTATAATACCCGCCTTCAAAACTGAAGGTCGCCGGATCGAATCCCGCAAGGGTCGAATCTGGACCCAGTCGCCATTTGTCATTGGGCTACTAATTAATGATGCTTCCTAACAACAGGTCGACGTTAGGTAGTAACAAGACAGGGGTTTGGACCGTTCCCCGTCAAAACGTTAAAAAGTGCCTCTGGCGTAGAAATACACAAAATAAAAAAATAAAATTCATCTCAATAATACATTCAAAGTAAAGTGTTTGTTTACTTACCATACAATTAATTAAATACGTTTTAAAGAAACCAGTCCGTAATTGAATACTTATTGCGTCAGAAATTAACTGGAGTAGAGTTCCCTCTTCAGCCAGAGTCTGCAGCGATTCTATTAACATAAATCAAGAGTCAAAGTTAAGCCCAGTGACAAAACAAGAGCAAAAAGTCCATCGTAGAGTCGGAGCAAATGCTTTGACCCAATTAAAACGCCCCAGCTGTTGAGACTGAAAATATAGAAACTCAATCCATTATTTTGCGGTACTTAAAATTAAGAGTCTGCATCAGTGGTAGGCATCTTGAATTTTAGTCCCGTAAGGGCAATGTTAAATTCTGGCGGAACATACCTTCACTTTGGCGTGTGTAGTGGCGTTAATTATCAAAGTATCAATGTAAAACTTTGGAAGTGTATTGATGAGATGTGGCTCAAGGGCGTGACTTTTCAATATGTTCAATATGTTCAAAAATTTAACTTGATATAAAAACAAAAATCCAGGAATATTTTGTTTTTAAATATTTTGTTTGTTTTGTTTTTATATCAAGTTAAACTTTTGAATATATTGAAAAGGTCATGCCCTTGAGCCACATCTCATCAATGTACTTCCATAGTTTAACATCTATACTTTGATAATTAACGCCACTACAGACGCCAAAGTGAAGGTATGTTCCGCCAGAATTTAACATTGCTCTTACGGGACTAAAATCCAAGATGGCTACCACTGATGCAGACTCTTAACACACATCTTTTTGTTTAGCGTACATAGAATATAAGTAATTTTAAGGGGATTTTTACAGAGAAATTACGAAAATGGGTTTGCCCTAGCGGATAGCGTCTTGGACTTTGGTGCAAGATGTAACGTTTTCAGGTTCTGTGGTGCATATTTGTGTTAGGTGTTAGGGACTAGTTTCTCGGAAATTTTTTGTCTGTGTAATTGTCCCGCAAACCTATAAAAATGTCTTCGGCGTAGGTGTCATTCATCTCCCACGTTAAACTTTAAGAAGTGATTCGGATTCTACGTTAAACTTAGGTGCCACTGGCTGTTGGGATATTAATTGACAGTCATGTATAAAGAACATGTCAGCCTTAGACAGTAAGAAGACTAGAAGATCGCGCCACAATCATCTTACACTTATTCATTCTTGGCTTAAAATACCTACCTGGGTAAGTCACCGTTTCAGAAAGGTAATATCAATAAAAAATACTTCAGACGTTTGATACAGGTGTTAGAATTGAACACATGACCTCTTGTATCCAGTCTCAAACGTAGTATGCAACATATGTGACCCCTAAAGAGTTGAAAATGAAATCGCACTGGTTTTTTTAGACAAGTGGGCTAGTTTAGTAGTTGGGTTGTTGGGACAGCATCCAATTTTATACTTGGTCATAGAATAGAATAGAAATCATACAAAAAATAAATAGCTAATTATTTTATTCATAAAAAATTAAATTACTTAAAATAAGAACAACTAAAGTATAAATTACAAAAACCTGTAAATCAGCCCTTACAGGCACGAAGACCAATTATAAGGGGACCCTATGCTAACTTCCGCCTTCCTGGCAAAACATGAAATTTGAGTTTAATAATTATCAGTCAAATTTTAAATCTAATTTTAAGTTATTGTAGAATATAATTCAGTAGATTTGACGCTTATAGAATTACTGTATTATATATTTTACTAAACTAGTACACAAATTTAAAAAACCAACTTATTTTGAATAAAATATAAAAGTGTAAAAGGTAATATTAAATAGTAATCTCAACTAAAAAAATGATTTATATAAAACACACAATAGATATAGACTTGTAAATTATATTCTGTGACACAATTTTAAAGCTTTTGATTTTGAATTTATTTAAACTAGATGAAATGTCTAAATGGTTGGCAAAGATGTTCAGTAAACTGAATTCTGTCAGCATCCAAGAAGAAACCCCACCAAGATGTCCCACTATTCTGATATAATCCACGTAAAGCAACATAAAACTACTAGCGCGTCCTCTGCGTTCCGGCACGTACCACGGCACACAAGTCAGCAGTAGATCAGGGTCATCTTTAATCCAGCAATAACTTGACTAGGAACAAAAGTGAGTTTTGTTACACTTATGTACTTTCGTCGATCCCGAATTTACGGAGCGTGGACACTGAAACAATCAATCTGTCCATGGTGTATTACAGATGAACAGCTAAAGACAAGCACAATGTTGACGTCACATCCATTGTTACCGTGATGAATGACGTCATCCAAGACCAGCTGAGTGCTTTGTTCCTGGATCAGCTGTCGTTATCAGCACGCCTGACCGCACCTCTGATAAGCGCAGGTGAACATACATTTTCCTCATTGAACACTCTTCTGTGTACTTTGCGTTGGATTTTTTGATCACATTGTAGAATGTGAATTCAAATTTCAACTTGCCCCTTTTAATTCTCCACGTGACGTGATCATTGTACGTTTAATGTCACGATAAATATTTCGTTCAGTGGATATTATGATTAGTTTTATTCGTTTTAGAATTTACATTTATTCTTGTATTATTGAAAGCCTATTTTAGAGTTATGTTTCATAGAAACCATTAAACAATTTTTTCATGAATTTTTTTATGCGTTAATTTGCTAGGAAAATCTGAAGGTATTGGGGTTGTAGTGTGTTTAAAACCGGACCCTCGTTATTATGATATTAATTAATGATATAGGTTCACATTTATAATTAACTAGCTGACCCAGTGAACTTCATAACGCCTAACAGTTAATACGTGTTAATTTTAAGTTTTGCTATATTCTAAAATCGAATAGAATTACGGCTTCGTTGTGAAACATTAGATATTCTGGGTCGCGGCATAGTTAATAACAATACTGAAACTATAAGACATATTAATAACATTCCCACAAAACAAATAAATCTAAGTGGATTGATTCACAATTTTCCAATCCAGCCTAAAACCAAACTAAACCT
Organism: Nephotettix cincticeps; assembly: GCA_023375725.1. Lineage (NCBI taxonomy): Eukaryota > Metazoa > Arthropoda > Insecta > Hemiptera > Cicadellidae > Nephotettix > Nephotettix cincticeps. The sequence goes on along the minus strand of CM041789.1, from coordinate 15,677,128 downwards.
ATCTGTTTTTATAGGAAAGATAAAATCTTTCTGAATCGCGGCATTGTTTATAATAACACTCGCACAAAACTAAAAAAACAACTAATAATAACACTGGGACAAATAAACCAACCAGTAATCTATACTTTTTTTAACAATCAAAAAGCGTTCGCTGTATATAACGCACAATGACGTTAGCTGTTAACTGGTGATATCTGAAGCAAAATAAAATCAGCTTTTAATAAAATATTCACATTATCGATGTATGCATGTGATAAAAAGTGTCTTTTCCTCATAAGCTTAACTTATACAAACTTTACAGGCCAGTGCGTCTCAGCCCTAAGGTTAAATACAAAATTTAATATACCTTAAGCATGCTCGGAGCAGAGACGAATCCACAAAATCAAAGATTATTAAAATCGGTCCAGACGTTCTCCAGTTATAAATGTTGTAACTTACACGACTTTATTTAATATATTTATATTTCAGCGTTTAAACTACGGTTACTGTGTTTTATAATAACAAATATTTCCCAAAAAAGTTAAAAAATACATTCAAGAATAGGAAAATGGATATCTACAACCACATATTAATATCAACTTTAGTAAGAGATATTAATGCCAAGGCATGAATATATAAGACATTCATGATGGGTCAGTGTCTAGAGAGTATAGCGGGATTAATATTCATATGAGAACACTGGCGCATCCTAGTGGGTACAAGAGTAAACTAAAATATGATAATATAATATTTGATTGTGAAGAAGAGTAAGCAATTATAGAAACAATACTATTTTTTGGAACAAAAAAGTGATATATCTTATTGATGGATGTAAATAAAGACTAGAACGTAAAGAAATAGAATTGATGTAGTGTTTAAAATTCATATAAAAATAATGATACTTTTTTAGAACATTTTATTAAATACTGCTTTGATATCTTACTAAAACAAATCGGAAAACGTTACAAATCTAGGGAACTTGATAACTTTTTAGGTTTAAAAGATAATAATTATGATAATCTTAGGAAAATTAATTTTGAAGCAAAAACAAGATGTAGTAACATCTGTATTCAAAACTAGTCAATGCTATAAGTGTTTGTTTATAAAACGGTAACAACAGAGAAAGTCTTTTACTTTCATTTAGTTTTTTTCTTCAAAATTGTAAACCCCTTTTCCGCTTCGTAGGTTGTGATTTCATAATAAAAATGAGATCTTCCGGGTGAAATAGTCTGCTATCAATAAATCTAGTCTATTCTAAAGGTTTCCGAATGCTATCATCTTGGATGAATTTGTCACTATTAAATATGAATTTGCAATAAATGACTAATAGAAATAAAACATTTTTGAAAATATCATTTAAAATTATCTCTTGGATCTTCTCATAATCAGAATCATAACTCAGACAGAGTGACTAATTCAACGTAGAAGAACATTAAACTCAAATATTAACTTTTCCAAGTTTTGACGGTCAAGTATACTCACTCACTGACGAAACCTTTAGCAATGTTTAATAAAAAACCCCTTATTTCGTAAGTATTTTCACAAAGTAACAACAGAGATAGAGCTGTCTCGTGAGTTACGCCTTAATGACGTAATTTCTATGGAGATCGCTCAGCTGTCTAGTGACGTCAGCAATCTACTTTAGTCCACATTCAGAATATGTTTATCATATACACTTTACAAATATATTTTTTTACTTTAATATTTTCTTATTCCCCCTGAGCTGTGAGACTACATTAAATTACCTATCGTCAGCAGCTCAAATGGTCATTTTTTGGCACGACTGGTTTCGTCACATTATTCTTGTGACATGATCACGTGTAGTCAACTTGGACTTGCTTACACGTCGGTCGGAACGACGTCTTTAAAGTTTGTTAACATCTTGTAGTCTTGTTACTGACTAAGGCTGACATGTTCTTTAGACAGGACTGTTAATTAATAATTAATTATGAGGATGGTCTTTACGGACTAACGTAGTATTCAATAGTGCGGACGTTAATCCACACAAGAGAACACTACCCACCGACCTCGCTCACAACTATCCACAATTCGTGACCTCCAAGTAGCTGGATTACATAAAACGCCAGCGTTTTCAAAATTTCGATTGGGTAAGGTCTAAAGATGATATCATTACTAACTAAAATTATATTGTTAGATTTTCGACTAATTATGAGCTTATCCTCGGTTACTAGGTATAGAAAAAAACGAAAACGTACGAAAAAATAAATAAAAAGTGACATGATTCTAAATCAAACTTTATCTAATTCCCAAAAAGTGAGATTTATAGTTTTTCATGTAGTTAAACAAATTTACCAACGAATTTCTGTTGAAAGGCAGAAAACTTAGTGAGACAAGTTGAAATTTGAATTTAAATTTGATGACTTCAATTTTAACGACTGTCAAAGCGGTTGACAGCACTTTAACCCTAGAAGTGGCAAGCTTTTTACTCTTAACTGTAACATAAAAATAATCACTGCAATCACAAGCCTACAAATGCCGTCAACTTCCACCCAAGCCGGTCAACGTTTATTTAAGGTGGGCCCTCCTGTCCGCTCTACCACACATTTGGAAGCCAAATTGGGATTGCTCATGGTCGGGATTCGAATCATAGCACTTCCGAATGGCTAGAACGTTACGCTCGTCAGCGTAGCGCTTTAGCCGGTTAGACTACCAGTGCATAGGAGTCGAAAGCGCTTACTTGGTTATAAACCTGCCCGGTGGCAGTCTAGTGCACTACGAGAACAGGTTCGGTTGTTTGCCCCCAGAGGGCAACACGGTCACGTAGCTGCTAGTGTCTAACAAGTTCACTAAACTGACGACAGATGCCTCCACCTGCCACTTCTTATTGAATATGTAAATGCGTCGTAAATTACGACTTTGCCAGTTCTAGGGTTAAACCCCTCCACGTGACATCGACTTGTCGCGTGAAAATTTGGGACAACGATCGGTCTCTGTGACATTCCGATGGTCATACTGCGGTGAATAAAAGAAAGAAGGTACAATGGTGAATATGAATTAAAAAAGGTGAAGGGGATGAATGTAATTGATTTAATGACATTTGGAAGTCGACTTCATTTTTCAAGCTTATTTGTGAGGCTCCCTGAATCCAAAAAAGTTATCTCGGACTGATATGTCGATCAGCCTGTCAGTCCCTTTACAGTACCAAAACATTTTTAGAAACAGCAATGGATAAAGTTATAGTTTTTTCTGTGAATCGCTAGGAAATACGATCTTTTTAGTAATTTTTACCTTTTATGCCCCAAAAAAGATCAAATGCATCTTAACACATCTTATTATTGGCTTAAAATACCTATCTGGCATAGCCGCCAGTTCAAAAGGCAATTTTAAAAGAAAATTCCTCTGGCGTTGAAAATACACAAAATAAAAACATCTCAAGACGGAGCGCGGCGCTGCAGAAGCGTTTAAGCGAAGTCACGTACTATCTGATTCTATCTTTGTCCATTGTGCCTCTATCTAACTGACTGCACTGACTTGTTTAGTTCCGAAATATTTATTTTAAATAAATGATACAATTTTACATTAGCAAATATACATCACATCAAAGTTTTGAAACACATAATAATACAACACATTACTTACAAGTAATTAAAGAAACTTTTAGTACTTCACGTAATCTACACTAACACCTTATACTTAATCTACAGTTAACAGTTGATTGTAATGATTAAAATCACTAATTAATGGCATATAGTTCTTTGGTTTACGCTGTGTTGAAGTATTTTTATGAATTTAAACAAAAGAAAGAAGGAAATTGCAGAAGACAGATGGTCAAAATATATAGTTATAGTAAAAATAATAGTTTAACAAATGACTTTTAATTATTCATATTTTTTACTTACTAAAATACTCATTGTATTTGTTTTATCCCGAACAAAAAACCATTGTTTAAATCTTTAAAAAAAATTCCCAAACTATGAGTGATACTAATATGAAGTTATTTTTTTAAATTAAAAAAGCTTAAAAAATAAGGTTTAGTGATAGGTGGATAGGATAAGATTTTTACTTCTTTTAGTGAGTGCTAAATCTAGTAATCTCTTGTTTCACTGATGAAACGTTTGTGCCTCTATGTAGAATTTCATTATTTTTGCACCAGGGGGCATTCAGAATACAGTACTTCCTATAACTTTGGGTTGATAGCGTTGAATAATTTCAATTTTGGAATTACTTGTGGTGCCCTAAAGCTTTTCTTCACTTGTGAACTTATGTCCACAATGGTTCTAATATTATCTTGTCTAGTAGTAATCCGTTGTAGACAGATAATTTTGACGTTCGAGCCTACATTATAAATAAAATAATTAGATTTCACAAACCCAGTTTAGTGTTATTTTATCAACATTTCTTTTATGTTTTCCTGAACATTTTATCACAGAAACAGAAGAGTAATTTCACGGAAATAATAAAACATCTATCAAATTAAAACCAAAATATTGTTTTAAGTAAATCATTGATTTCAAACACTTTTTAATTTATACATATCAAAATGCTATTTTAACGTGAACAAAATTGTATTATTTTCCAATTTAACATTAAAACCAAATAATTAAGCTCAGGATTTATTTTTACTTTCTTTCGTTCTTTACTTATTTCGATTTCAGGTAAATATTTATTTATAATAATAAGTATCATTTTTCTTAATGCTGAATCATTTACGAATAAAATATACGAGTATACTTTTAGTATATTTTAAAAATAAATAACTATTTGTAAATCTTCCTATAAATTTTGTAACTGGTAAAATTCAATTCCTAGACAATTCAATCAATGAACTATTTCTGGAAACTGAAAACTTATTGTTTATTACAAAAACAGTGAGGGGTCTTCTATTCCGATGGATGTGGGAAGAAAGAAGGCATTGTTTTACTTAAATCTAAATAAAATCTGGAATAATAACGTACAGTCTATTATCTTAATATTTAGTCAGAATATCTACACCTTTGCAAAATTTTTATTGTGATATTTAAATTCTCCTATTGTTCCTAGAGGGTTTGTACGCACGTGACCTTTTGGTTTCTACAGCTTTATAAATAGTTTGTGCATCCAGTGTTAATTTTGTTTAAAAATAATCTCTAAAATTATTTATATTTCATACATTACCTAACATTTTAAAATATTAACGTAAATTAAGGGGTGACGTAATTAATTTTGGTCAACATTTTGAGTTTTTGGTTTTTTACTGTTTTTAGTTAGGCTTTTAAGCTTTAATTTCATACCTCATTTATTTAATTATGACCATTATTTTATATTATATAGCCAAATATACAAATTAATTTTTCGAAATTACAACACTCCTGGTGCTTGGCGTTGCTGTGTTTTGTTGCGTTTTCCGAAAACTAATTTATTTTACTTTAGGAACACATCCCAAAAACTAATAGTAGCAGACCTATCAGCTTTCCAAATCAATAATATAATATAATAATATATGACAGTTTGGTCAAAATCTGTCGATAAACATGAGAATTTTTGCCTATTCTCCATAAGATTAACATTTAAAAGAGTGAGTAGGTTTGCTGCTGTGAGGAACACTGAAAGTAGCCATTTATACCATCAATAATTTTATTTTTAACATTTATACCAACTTTCATCAACATCTGTCCATAAATATAGGAGTTTGCCTAATCTCCATATGATTAACATGGGAAAAGAGTATGCAGGTTTGCTGCCATGATAAACACATAAACTATGATTTTTTAGCACAAATGTATGGATCTCAACCACATGAAGCTAAATATCAAGTTTCATCCAAAAATATTAGATAATAAGTGAAAAATTAATTTTTCCTAATCCTCCATAAGATTAACATTGGAGCCTCAAAATACATCGTACTGTGTTTAGATTTTTTTATATCTCGGTAACCGTTGAAGATAGAGAAAAACTTTAAGGAACTTAATTGTGTAGTTTTTTAAGCTGAATGCAATGGTGAAATATAAAATTAGAATTTTTAGAAACTACTTGTGAAAAACGCAAAAAACCCCATTTTGGGGTACAAAACCCCCCCAAACTACCCGTTCCCATTGACCGATATGTCTGGTTTACGAACTCGTCCGAGCATTTGTAGAATACACGTCTCTACCAAATTTGGTCTCGAGGACCATTTTTACGAGAGTTATCGTGTTCACAGACACATATTTATATACATATTTACATATATACATATATATATATATATATAAATTTTAACGACTATTGTTTTTGGTCTCTGGGCACCTAAAGAAGTAACATGTTGTTTTCCGAAAACTAAATATTTTACTAGGGAAATCTCGCTAAAAGAGATATGTCCAAATTTTTGTTTTGATTTTCAGGTCTACATTCAGATTTTGTCTATAAACAGAGAGGGGATGTTAGAAAAAAGTTTTAAGATTATGTTATTAATTTTTTCCGTATTTAAAAAAAATACAAATTCAAAATTCAGTGAAAATTACAAAAACATTTTTTGAAACTCTGCTTATTTTTTAAATTGTAAAGAGATCTACCAATAAACAAAATTATAAGGATATCCCTTCTAGTTGTTTAGTTATGTGTTCCCAAACAATAATAAAGTAGTATTGCGGAGATAGGCCGTCCGACACCCTTAATATCTTAATATATATTTTTTTTCGTAAAGTTAAACAAACATAAGATAGGATAATCAAACAAAGATTATTAAACATGCATTCCTCCTTAGAGAAAAAAATTATTTCGGTTATTTCTTCTTTGTGGATCCTCTTCAATTTCTATAATTAGAGTGCATCGTCAGAATGCTGGGTTCATTTTTGGCACTACCAACTACTGTTGTCTTCTGGGACAAAGCTGTTTCTTAGTAAAAACAATATATTTTTAACTGGATATATTTTATTACAATCTGTTTTTCAAAATACAAAGTAAATAACTATTAACAATAAATTATTAATTTGAAGTGAATAAGCTTCATATTGGAAATCCGTTTATTTTAACTGGATATATTTTATTACAATCTGTTTTTCAAAATACAAAGTAAATAACTATTAACAATAAATTATTAATTTGAAGTGAATAAGCTTCATATTGGAAATCCAAGAGGCATGGTGGGATTTCTTTTCGATCGATATGTGAAATTAGCATTGTCTAGCAAGTTGTCAGCAAGATAATTTGGATGATTTTCAAGTTTTTGAATGTACTTTTTACTAAATTTGGCTATTTCTTCTTCAATAGTTGGGATTTGAAGGTCTTTGTGTAGGGTTTTGTTTGAGACATAAGGGGCATTTATAATTAAAGTTTTGGATTGGTATCTTTGAGTAATGTTTATAGTCTTCTGTAGCCACACACAATATGTCCAAATATAAATCAATAATTTGTTGTTCAGGGTAAGTTTCTATTTACGTCCAAGAGGCCAATTTAGTTTTATTGAAAAACATGTTATTAGTTCATTATATTAGTAAACAAATTATTTTTTACCAAACTTATTACATATGATTAATTACATGATATTTTAATGTGTGTATGATTTTCAAATGCTATTTTTATATTTTTTCTTAAGTTTTACAGTTGTTTTTTATCACCTAATATAAAATAAAATAAACTATTTTAACTATTTCTTGAATTTTATTTTTTTCCTAATTTCACCTATTTTAATTTTCTCACCAATGCAATGTGGTAGATGAAAGAATATAGGCTAAGTTACTCAAATGCTTAATCGAATTGTAATCAAAGTATCACTTAGTATTAGTATAGTATTGTATAGTATTACTTATTTTAATCCTCTGAGCACAGCTGAGGTGTCCGAGTGGTTAAGGAGTTGGACTTGAAATCCAATGGGTTCTACCCGCGCAGGTTCGAATCCTGTCCTCAGCGCTCGATAATTTTAGCTCATCGCGATTCCATTCCTAACAATCACTTCCTAGGCTTCGCTTCGAAGTATTCGTTAATCGTGCCCTAAAACCGATGTTTTTCTATTCCATAAGTTTTTTATGGATTACGAAAAATTAAATTATAATTTTATATTTTAACTATTAAATTAAATTATAGTTTTGTATTTTTACTATTAAATAAAGTTATAATTTTATATTTTTACTATTAAATTAAATTATAATTTTATATTTTTACTATTAAATTAAATTATAATTTTATATTTTTATTATCAAATTTAAAATTTAAATCGAAAAATTAATAACGAAAACCATACTAACTTATTTTAATACATACTGTACGTAAAAAATAATTTATAAGTTATTGTTATTATTTTATATTATTACATATTTTATTTTTTTGAATTTACCTTAGTGCACCACTTCTATAAATGTGGACACATTCCACTAATGAAAATATTGCATTAGTCAAGAAAATTATTTCAAAAAATATTTTTTACTACATTCTGAATCATTTTACCAGTTTTTGTTGCACGCCAATTGCAGTTGGCGTACAACATTAAAATAGATTTTTTTATTTTAATAAAAAATATAGATATTTTGGCTTTGGTATGGGGTTTAATTTATTTTGAAGATATACCCTAATTTTTTATTTAAAAAAAGAAATGTGGAAACGGTTATATAAATAATAGCTTTAGAAACACATAATATATTTATATAAAGTATAAAATTCTTTTACCTATTTCAAGTATTTTACAAGGTAATCCAAAAAGACTTTATAAATAAAAGATTTAAATCCTTCGATAGTTACATCTTGAAAAATTACAAAAATAACAAATGTAAAATTTTTATGCAGGTAAAAAAAGAACATATTGGGGTAATTATGGAACGGACCGGGGAAATATTTGATTGGTAGCCCTGATTGATGGACTGGCGCAGAGGTTGAAATATAATAATAACATTGTAACACAAAGACAGACAGAAATTGAGATAGACCCATTTCGGCTTCGTTGGAGTATAAACCATAAATATAACTAAAAATATAATAATTTCAAACAATGTACAGACAAAACTTTAATTTTATTTACACAGATTTAAGCAAACTCAACGGAATAAGTAGGGTTATATAGTCATAGAATATTGTATAGTAGGCTGATAATGGTCGACACAAGTGGTGACATCAAAGACTTGAGTGACAAGCCGACAGATCGTGCGGTTGTGCACATCACGTCACTGACAGCTGCAAATTATGACGTCACCATTACGTCACGGACAGACGCGTGGAAGCGATAGAGGCAGAGCTACTCTCAACTGCCATGTCATTCATTGCCTCACTACTTTTGATAATGAATCACCCAGTTTTAATTGTGAAAAAATAGTATTAAATTAATTAATTATATAAAATTATATTTTAATTATTTAGTTGTTCACCCAATACTGTAATATTTATAGGTATTAGATATACTAGGACGGTGGCGACGTCTTGTACTCCAGCTACTTAGAGGTCACGAATTGTGGATAGTGTTAAGCGATGGTCGGTGGGTTTAGTGTTCTCTTGTGTGGATTTACTTCCGCACTATTGAATACTACATAAATCTGCACAGACCATACTCATAATTAGACCGATTCGTAATTCAGAGGCCGTGGTTCGGATTCCACGTTAAACTGTAGGTCCCTTAGTTGCCATCGGCTGTTGGGCTATTATTTAAAAGTTCCATATAAGGAACATGGCAGCCTTAGTCAGTAACAAGAATACAAGCTGTTTAGAGGAACAGGAAATATTCCCCTTAAACATATCCATGATCTAAAAAACTAAAGGGGATATTTCCACAGGGAAGTAAATACATTATGTACTACATTCTCGTAGACTAAGATAGCCGTAATCACCTGATACTAAACCAGCTGTGATTTCTTTCATGTAGTTTTGTTCAAAGTAGACATTTTATACGTAGACAATCGAAAAATACCTAAAATATATTTTAATGGCAAATATTAAATTGTAGGAAACGAAAAAACATGAGAACACATGGCCCATAAAAATGTTATTATTATCTCAAACGAAAGGCCTTACTCCTATTTATTATTTAAAAATTAATTATATTTTAATTTTTAAGTTACTTAAATTTATTGTAAAATACGTTTGACGTGAACTATGATTCAATGTATTTTATGAAAAAACAAATTAGAAAAAAGTTTAAAATGTGTTACAATGTGAATGTGCCTCGGCAAGTTGGCAAACAGCTATTGTAACGGCCCGAGATCAAGTGTACGTCAAACCACTTGTGGGCCACACACCACAATATCAACCTTTTGTTTAACCTTTGCAACGACTGTTGTATCACCTGTTCCTACCTGTTATATTCGTTAGGGAAGTCTTCAGTCGACAAAAACATTCAAAATTGCAAAAGACTGTACATTTTTATCAAATTTTTATTGTTTCTTCTTTTCTTCATTTTTAAATTTTAGAACGAAAATGATTAGTGTTTGACTTGCAGTTTAATGAAATCCACTATTTTTAAATAAAAATAATGATGTTCCTTCACATAAAATAGGCAGGACTGTTATTTGATAGCCTGACAACCAATAAAATTTAAGGTGCCTATAGTTTAACCGACCAAGGAACCAACAATTTGCACCGGACTAACAATTAGGCTAGGAGCCTCATACCTACCTGGGTAGGTCGCCATTTCAGTTGAAAGTGTTAAAAAGTAATGATAAAACTGTATGCGCTTGTTACAAATTGATAAATAAACACAAATAAAAACACTTTAATGGAACAGATCAACGCTACGATTCAAAAACCCCACAACAAACACTTGAAGCGCAACAACACGGACGTGCAACATGTCAAAATTAATTATTTTAATTAGTATTTTATTTATTATGGGAATGAATTTATTCTTTAAAAAGAGCTACAACGTATGCATATTTGCGTATTATTATATTTGCGTCGGTACACAAATTTACTATCTTAGAATTACATGTCTACAAAAACCTATAGTCAAAAATAAACATCTCTACAGAAGTTATGTATTAAGGTAAAAACCGTTTCTAATGTATAGGCCTATACATTAGGAACTGCATAAAACGTGTGAAAATATATAATTGTTTACTATAAAGAAAACAAACCAAAGCAACGCTGCTAGCACACGTTGTTAACAGGACTAAAAGCAAAGTTGTCGCTTTGACCAACTTCCGTTTCCTGTATGTAATGGAAATCGTCATAACTTATACAGCTGACTTAAAAAGCAACGCAAACTATCTAAAAACAATTGAGGAACTTTATATAATAAACAGCTTACTCTACACTGGTCAAAGCACATTACTTCTAGTCAAAAAGATCTCAAAAATTAAATAATTTAGGTCACATGATTATATATTAAATTTCCATTCCACCCGTACAAAGAACGAACTACCTAATAGTCTATTCCAAAAAATTTTTCAAATTATAATATATAAACCCGATAGTATATATATACAGAACCCGATAATAAGATATAAACCCGTTTAACATGTATTACATAAGTTTTAGTATTTGGGTGTATGAATATCAGATCGCAGATGTTACTCAACATTTAAGAAAAATACCAAGTCGTGCACAGGAATATTCATGTGGTTGACAAGAACATAAACACGGGTGACAGGTTCACCACCTCACCGCAACATTCTCGCCTGTTGTCAGGGTTGCCACCTTTCTGGTATTAAAACAGCTCAGAAATACCTTACTATACATACAGTGAATTAATTTATTTGAGAAAATAATTATAACCTAGTTATAGTTACCATGTTGAAGTCATTTTTATGGGATGCGGTATTAGCTAAATCTTTAACATTTTTATCAGAAACATACTAGAAGAAACGTAGTTATAAAGCACGTTTGAAGAGATAAGTCAACTGTTTTTTGTGGTTCTGTCAACTGTCAAAATATTTTTAGGTTCTCAGACAAAAAAATTACAAAAGAACACTTTCTCAGGCAGAACATAATAAAAAACTACCATAAACATCTCAAAAATGGCCTAAAACAAAAGTTAAACTGGTTTAAAAATTTAAAAAGAATAATTGGAACAACAAAATAAAGCGTCTTTAAGCTTAATGGTCTATGTTCCTACCGCTGGATATTTATTATGACTAATTAATAGGATTTTTGACAAGGGTATGACTTTGCTCTTTGGGGGGGTTGTTGGCGATTTTTAAGATGGAAAACATGTAACAGGTTTCCATAGAAACTACCAGAGCTGTTGAATTGAATTTTCAATGTAAATGAATAGAACAGCTGTTTAGATGAACTGAAAATATTCCCTTTTAGACATATTCATGATCTAAGCGATTTCCCACAGGGAAGTAAATACAAACATTTTTACTCTTTAAATGTACTACTCGTATATATTTTAACGGACGAATCACCAGACGAGGATGACCTGATTATGTGACAGTTGTGAACAGTAAAAATGTGAAGGATATTGAAAAGGTAAAAAAATCTTATTAACTAGTTAAAGTTTGTCTTTTGTTGACCTTTCCCTGATATAGGTTTGCTAAAATGTTTTTTGTACCTCTCTGAGAATTAGGTAGATTGTCCATTTTTACCTTCCCCATATTTTTAATAATTTATTTATAGTGACACACTACAATGTTCCACAAGAAGACGTTCCTAACCGGCTTTCTTTCTTGCTTCCGGCTTCCTTGGAGCCTTCTAATACTTAACTATCTAACTTTTGACATCTTATTTAGTTACTATCTATTTTGACGTATCTACCCACAACACGGCACAAGAAACATGACGAAAAGCACAAAAACTGAACCTATGTGAAAAGCGTTAATGAAATATATGTACTAGAACACAATAAATGTTTTCATTTGACAAATACTAAATTTAAATCACCCTTGTGGTCATCTTTATTAACTATTTCAATGTATTAATTATTAGCAACGACGAAAATATTTAATTAATACATTTCAGGCATGTCAACGGTGGACAAAACGGTAAATAGTTTATTTATTTAAATCTGAAAAGTCAAACGATTTTGTATTTTATTGGTAAAATAATTATTGACGAACGTTCTTCACATCGTAATGTGAAAATTAAAATTAGTAATGTGTTTTTTTAGAAATACTGATATGTATTTCTCATTAAAAGTTTATATGTTTGCAATTTTATTGAAAGGCTTTATTTCTTACTCTTACTTTAAAACTATTTATTTCCACAATTTAAAGAATTAATTCAGTTTTATCCAGTGAAACCTTGCTCATATTGTATATGATATTTTAAAGTTTAATTCATTATAAAAAAATATAAAAAATTTAGGATGAAAATATATTACCCTGTTTTTATTTTACAGTTACTCCATACAATTTTGTAATTAGATTTTATTTACTTTTTCAACACTTGTAAACAAGTACGACTACATTAACATTCATGTGCAAAACTCTCAAGACTAATTTTGTGACTGTGAACAACGTAGATTTTGATGCAAAAATCACTAAAACAATACTTAGTAGTTTTCAAAACTAGGAGAGAAAGTAGATTTTTGGATTCGCAACCGTCTTTTACAAGTGAAAAGCATCCGAGCTTTGAAATACAACACCTTCGTTCCGTGTGATATCATCTGTTCTTGTTGCATCATACTGTAGAAATAACCTTCTAATACCACATGATTTGAGGCTATACAAATGTTTACATTAATGTTGTGTATAAACATACCTAAATAAACATAACACATCGTGTGATTATCAGCTTTACGATGATGCTTTAATAAAATTACGCAGTAATGCTTTTTGACATGGCCTTAGCTCTGACGAGGGGGATTAACAATCCGTCAGACCAAAATTTGAAACAGTGTGGTCATATGTTTGGTGACGTCATATGGTTATAAGGTCAGCTGTTTAGAAAAAACTGAAAACATTCCCGTTAGATTTATCCATGATCTAACTTATTTCCTAAAGAGAAGTAAAACCAATAATTTGTAATCCGTTTAGTTGATTCCAATTAGAAATACATTCGTAATTAAAAAAAAATCGTAAAAAATTATTCAAGATTGAAGATAAGATAGGATATTTAAGATTTACAGAACTAAAAACAGGGAACTCCAGACAATATTGTAAAAACCCTTTTCTTGTTTGCCTGGCTCTGGAAATAGATCAAGAATAGTTAAATTAAATAGTTTTATTTGTATACATGAGTAATTAATACAACATTTTCTCCCTCTCTCACTCGTCCAAAGGGATCTCATTATCCCAACATTGTCACCGACAAGAAAATTGGTCACGCAAACGTCAAAGCTCCACCGGGAGTGAAAATATTGACATGTGTTGTTTACTTCTCAAGTTCTGCTGTGGTTTCCGAGTTGTTGCTTGTACAAAAATCTTAGACTGATGTAAATAATGGGCCGATAAGTGTCGTTTAAAACTGTAAATGTTAAATTTATATTTGATGGATCAGTAAGATGAATTATAAAATGTAATAATAGACCAGAAGATAGAGCTAAAGCTGTGAAAAGCATCGTTCTATTAAAAAATGAACAGAACCGACAAGACGGTATAATTTACGTTAATGTAGATAATACTGTAAATAAATAGACGATATTGTTTAAATAACAGTTAAATTTTAAGCTAGTTCGATTTCCAAACTTGTTTGTTTTATATTTCTGAAATGATTAGATTAGATTAGATTATTTGAAATGGCGACCATACCACTAGATAGGTATTTTAAGCCAAGTATGAATGAGAAGTGAATCTAAGATGATTGTGGCGCGATCTTGTAGTCTTGTGACTGACTAAGGCTGACATGTTCCTTATCTCTGAATTACGAATTGGTCTAATTATGAGGATGGTCTTTGTGGATTAACGTAGTATTCAATAGTGCGGACGTTAATCTCCATAAGAGAACACTACACCTACCGACCATCGCTCACAACTATCCACAATTCATGACCTCCAAGTAGCTGGATTACAGGATGACGCCACCATCCCAGTCAATGACATCCAGTAATGGACAGCTTAGCATAAATGGGAAATGAGTGTAAGATAATTGTTGTGTGATCTATTGGCCTTTTTGCTTACTTAGGCATCTACAGGTTAATGTTGAATCCAAAGTACAATTTCGCATCTGAATCACGAACTGGTCCAAATTTTAAGGATGGGTTTTGCGGATGAACGTCTGCGTTATTCAATAGTGCGGACGCTTATCCGCACCAAGGTATATCCCATCCACCGATGGCGCTTATATCTATGAATTCGTGACGAAATAGTAAATACAATACAATTTACTGTTTAACATTGACCCTTTCGTAACAAAATTTAAAATCGAAAAAAACAATAATAAAAATATTTCGTTAACTAAATTACACTGAGAGAAATATTTCTGGTGGAAAGACACGTAGAGTAATCTAAATAGGGGTAATATAGCAGTTATTTCAATGGAACAGCTACAAAAGGTTGTGTTTTGGCCCACAAGTGGTTAGTATACTTGATCTCACTTCGTTACAATATAGCTGTTTGCCAACTTGTCGAGACACATTGACATTGCAACACAATTTACACGTTTTTCTAACATGTGTAGTGTGAAATATATTAAAACATGTTTACGTCAAACGTAATCTAAATACAGTATATAAAACAAAGTCGTGTTAGCTACACTATTTATAACTCGACTCGAGAACGGCTGAACCAATTCTAATGATCTTTGT